>CM031879.1:18490108-18506551 GCA_018697195.1 Certhia americana | reverse complement strand
TCAGGGGCTACAGTTCCTCTTCTCCTGTTCACCGTCTATTTGATCCAATCTCCTTTTCGGACTGAAATGTTTTTTTTCCAAGCAAATACGTATTTAAGATTTAACTGGATGTATTACAGGATTTATGACTCTAGGAGAGCTACAATCTACGAACATGGTAGTCCACTCTGGCTTCAAACCATCCTGATGCCATGTGAAACGTTCAAAGTGGGGAAGGAGAAAAACATTGTTCCCTCTTTCATGGATAAACTGTAGACATTCCCGACCATTGATTCTGTAAACAGCAAACAAATTTATTTAAAACAACCAAGGTTTTTGTAGACAAAAGGCAGAGGAAGCAGATCATCTTCTTAGTCTTCTTCACCACTGCAGACTGCGGCAAAAAGTCCCATCTTCTGCAGTAATTCTGCCTCCAGCCCCCTACTGAGATGACTTACGGCAGTCTCCCTCTATGTTGTCCGTTACACCTAATGTATATTGTGAGGTAATGGAGATGATACCTTGTCAAATTCTGTATAATATTTGTAAGTTTATACTAGACTAACATCACTCACAAGAAATCACAGAGACCCCCAATCCTAATATCTCTGCTATCATACATAACCTAAAATTTCTGCCATTTGCAGCGTTTCCTTTTTTAGGATAAAAAAAAGGTAGATTCAAAATTCAATTTTTATTCTTAAGTGCTTTGAGTGACAGAAGCTTTTGATAAAATTCTTAAACAGTTGTTCAGTACTCCGTCTAAATTCTATTCCTTACCAAAGGATCAAATACTCCTTTCCACTAATGAAATGTTTTTGTCCAAAACTAGATAGTGCAATCGTTGCTGTGTCCCTTGCCTTCCTAGTCCAACCTCCCCGATGCACGATGACTGGATGATATCAACGTAGCTATCAATTTCTCGTCTAGTGAGGGACAATTTGAAAGATAGCTCTCAGAACAATTACCTGCAACTGGTTTATCTATACCAGTAGATATTCCATTAATTTGCTTTCAAGCACGAACAGTCTGGTCTGTAATCTGAGGCTTCCAGCATCCTCAAGCAAACTAAAGGTTACTATGAAATAATCTCACATCCCGTTTTGTATTAAGTTATTGAAATGCTAGTGCAACTTACATACGTTCCTATTACAGACTCGGTCCAGACATTCACTCCTTGCACGCACAGTGTTCTTATTATACATGACACATTTTCGTGCCTACTTCAAAGCTCTATGTGAAAAAATCTCGGAAACATAATAGATTTGCACTAAAGCCGAAAATAAAATGGTTTGGTTTTGCCGCCCATAAACTCTGAAGTGTAGAAACCGCTTGAAAACCCTGCAGATTTCATCACCCCGCAATGCCTCCCCAAATGCTTATTGTTCAATTGCTAATATGCAACTTCCATCATTAATGAATACCTAAAAGTAATATGATAAAGCATTTCAGACTTTACGAAAGTTTTTTTCTCACCTCAGGAGTCTTATGATCAACTGCATTGATAATACAGCAGAACTGACAAAAAGCAGAACAACAAATATTTTTTAAGATTTTTTAGGTACTAACAGCAGATCTGCATCTTCATTATTCTATGAAAACCGTATAAATGAACACCTAATTCCAACAATCTACAGAGATTTTGCAATATGCATAAGTCGGTGCGATATTTTAATACATTGATAAACGTATTCTTTTAAAAAGTTAAAGAACTTAGGCTCAGGCCTGTTTTCCTACCTGATCGAAAACAACTCAATGATTTGTTGAATCCCAGATTTTGATGTTTGCAGAGGCTGCTGCAATAACTGAGGGTCACCAGCTTCCACAGCTTCACGAATATATAACAAATATAAGCCATTATAAAAACCCATGTGAACTTATGTAATTTAGGGAATTGTCCCTACCTACAGTAAACTAGCTAACAAGACAGTCACACTACGTAAAGTAGCCTTAGTCTAAATTACTACTCTAAAATTTTTCCCTCCTTTGAATAAAAAACAGTCAAGAATGAATTTCCAGCCATGACACCTTTCTGACATTTGCTGCCATTTTGACACTTACAAAAATGCATATTCAAAGGCTACATGTAACAAACACTGAACAGTGTAGTTCTAAAACCAAATGAACCTCATTAGAATGTCCATCATTAAAATAATTTCCCAGAATCTACTGACTCCCATTGTTAAAACAAACTACACATATCCAAAGATCATTAACCAATACTATTTACCAGCATACCAAATAATTCCGAGGACACTACATGACATTCAATGCTGCTGGTATGCACCTAAATACTGAGGCCCAATGTAAAGTAGCCATGCTCAGAAAAAAAGCACAAGCCCGATACATAGCATATTTAAAAAAAAACCCTATCACAGTATTTCCACACAAAAACTATATTCAATAAACTCTTCAGGCTCAACTGCTGAGGGAATACTTTAGTTCTGATGTTTTCATTCCCATACATTTCTTGTAAAAGCTATTGAACGAGAACAATTTAATCCGAATGTTTAGCCATTCCAATAGGCAGCTTTAATGCACATGCAAATTACTAGACTCATTATAGAGTACGGAGTGATATAGATCTGGCAATTAAACTTTGCCCAGAGGAACCTAAATTGACCAGGAATAAGCACTCTTCTTGAAGCCTGTCTTTGAAAATCTTAGTTAGATCTTCGTTGATAGTTCTTATTGCCTAAACAGCCAGCCTTGTACTTCAAAAAATTGGCTCCCACCATACCATTTGATTTGCATTTACCCCATTTTAATGTTTTCATTTTAATGAACGCAACTTATATGTCGAAGAAATTTATTTTTAATAAAGGCTAGTTGAGCATAAGTATAACACTATTTGAGATAATAGAGCAAAAGACTACACAATTTGACAGGAACATAGAGGGCCACCAAAAAAAAATCATAAAAGCAGACCAATAAATTCTAGGGCTGAAAGAACAGCAGGAAACCATGCAATGCACTGTAAAAAGGAACAACAGAATGATCACTCCCCGCACTTCCTGGTCCCATAATATACTATTATATATCAAACACATAACAACCATGATGGATCCGCTAATCATTTGGGGATCTCTACACACTGACTGTTGTACTCTACGGCCTCCTTCCCTACACTATTCAAATAAAACATTTTTGGTTTTATACAGCCTGTAACATTTGTCTTCAACACCTACTGACACAAGGAGTAACACAGGTGAAGCATACCTAACAAACCCATTCACTGTTATTTGTCAGGGCAATAAAACTACTGTTGTATTTTTACAGCTTAGAACAACTCAAAACCTTTCATAGTCAACACAACAATGTTAATACTAACTGAACCGTATCTATCTCAATTACCTTTCATTGAAGGGGCCATAATAATGCCACTATGCTCACCTTTCATCTGCTAATTCCCCAAACTGAATGCCTTTGTCTTCTCAAAAAAAGTGAAAGCATCCAAACAGCACCTTTCTTTCAAAACATACGTGAAGCATCCAATAAACTCTATCAACAAGGCAAAAAGAACGAAATTGCCTTTAAAAATACCATATAACAATCTCAGAATAATTTCCAACGCATCTAAGAGGTCTTTGAACCTAAGACTATTCTTACAATTTCCCACGGATGGCATCTTTCACATCACCCGGAATGGAATAAGAGTTGTGTTTTAGGACTTGGTGGGGGTTTTTTCCTCCCCTAGACAAGATTTTTCAATTTCACACCACAGTTCCCAGACAGACAGGAGTAAATCTAAACAACAAATGCAAAGTGATGGCCAGAAAAAACTTTTACATAGAAACTGAGAACACACTGCACTTTTGGCAACAAAATGGTCAGTTGTTTTTTTAACACCACTTCTTTGCCATTCCTCTGCTCATGCTCATGCCCAGTGGTGGCCTAGGATTCTCCCCATCCGGAACTAAAACATTCCTCATTCCTGAAATGAGTTAAGGCAACAGTTTCACGAATTAAAAAAAAAAAAAAAAAAAAATCCAACAAATTCAAAACTTTTTAATACTAGAGCTGACAACTAATGATATACATTTCACAATCCTCACAACCGTTCCTGCAAGCTTTTACTGGAAGGAGATCCGCAAAAACGCCGAGGCATCACACAGCACCGTACCTGCTTCATCATCCATGGTGTGGGGGTCAGTCTGACAACAACTTGTCCCTTAGGGCATTTTTTCCGCCGTGCGCACACCTATTTCCTTCTACTCCGCAGCTGTTTCTGCTAAAATTAAGCAATTATCTGTCCAACCGCGCAGCACAGGCGGCTCAGACGCGCCACCCCCGCCCACACCCACTTCCTCACGGCGCCGGCGTGGCAGCCGGAGGCACGCACCCCTGGCGCAGTATAAAGTTCCCATTGTTTTTTCGCAGGTCCACACGCCCTCCCCTCTGCCAAGCGTCCGCGGCGAGACGGCCCCCGCTGCCGCCCCGCCGCACCTTCGACCTCGTCCGTCGGTGATCCCCCGGCGCCGCCTTGCCAACCCAGCCGGAGCCCGGCCCGGCGCACGGCCCCGCCCGCGCCCCCTCCTGGCGGCCCTGCCGCGTTCCGGCCCATCCCTACCTCGCAGCCTCGTCCCGCAGCCCACGCCGATGGACGGTGTCCCGGCTCCCGTTATAAAGCCGCGTCCCCCGACCCGCCCTGGGCCGCAGCTTCCCGCCGCCGGCCGGACGCTCCGCGCGCTGCCTGGCGGAGCCGGGCGCGCCCGCCGCCTGCCAAGCGCAGCCCGTGCGTGAGGGCGAGCGGGCCGCAGGTGACAGCTGGTCGCAGACGCCCGGGACGTATCGGTGCTGCGAACGGCGGTTGGCCGCGGGCCGCCCTACCTGGAGAAGGAATTGCGGCTTCCCCCCTGCCCAATTATCGTGTCCATTTATTCCCCCTGTCCTCCAGAGACGGCGCCGCTGAACAGAGCGCCCGGAGCCGGATGGGCACGGGGCATGAATGACTGCGGTCCTGGCGGCGAGCGCCCGCCCAGTGCGCAGGCGCCTCGTTCCCGCTCCCCGGCCCCGGCCGCACAGGTGCCGGGCGGCGGCTCCGGGACGGGGCGGCGGCGAGCGGGGCGGCCTGGCCCGAGGGGCTGTGGCGGCACACGGGAGGAGCCCCGGGCGGGCTGAGGCGCAGCGCCTGCGACAGAACCGACCCGCCGGGCGAGTGCGCGGCGGGAACCGGCGCCGTCTTTGTCCCGGCGGGGAGAAATGCCCGCGCTGACCGCCGCGCACGCCCGTGATGCGCAGCGCTGCCCTGAGGACACCGGTGCTCGGACACGAGTGGGAGCAGCCAACATCCCTGGAGCTGGCATTTCTGCTCCCTTTCAGCCTCGTCTGCTCCATTATAGTGTAAAAAAATATGAACCAAACCACCAGTTGTTCTAACAAACCTACCAGGGGAAAGGACAGATTAATGTTTTGGATAACTGAAGGCAAAACTCGTGTTCCGAAAGTGAATTGTGTGATCTCTATGCCAAACACCGGCCACGGGACGTCGGTGCGGTGCAGTGAGTGCAGGGCAGCCGCTTTCTCCAGACACGTGTCCAGATATGTGCTTAGTCCTGTGCTCTCCTAGCGCACTTCTGTAGGCACCTCAGGTTGATGAAGAGGTGGTACTTGGCTTCTGTGAAAGGGAAGGGTAAGATTAAGACTTCGTACACTTAAGGAAAAACTTCTGCCATTGAAGAAAAATCTGGTCATGTCAGGAATAGGCACATCATTACAGGAAAAATGCTAAGTGATGGTACTAACACAGAAACAATTTGTCAAGCTCTGGATTGTAATAGCATCCCTTGATGGAGGTAGGACTGATGGTTTCAGACAATGTTCCAAGTCACATTACAGTCTGTGTGAAAATAAGATGTCTCACACTTTCTCAAATCAGACATGGAGAGATCTTACCATTTGTGGCCATCAACTTGTACACAATAATGTCTTCTTTTAAAACATGGGCATTGATTTAATCAGTAAGTCTTCTTTTTCCAAAGCAACAGGAGACCAAATTCAAACTGCATCAGCTGCATTGAGATTTTGGCTAATAAACTGGAAACCCTTTAAGTGTCAAAGAACAGTTCAAACAACTGAGTGCCAAATGGCATCTTAACTCTGAAGTACAGAAGTCAGTTGTAACCTTTGTGTCAGACAACCAAACACAGGTCACTGTCTATGTCCAGAGGTGCTCTCACCTTGAGTTTAGCTACATCCTGACCTCTGCTGTGTTTTAGACACACAGTGGAAGAGGCTTAATCTCTGCCTGCCATGCAGCTGCGTTCAGCCCATGTGGAGAGGACTTGGGTAAAACTGTAAAGCTCATGGGTAACAAAGTGCAAGGAACACAGCTGTCAGCTCTAGTTCTGCACAACAGCCTACTGACAGTTGTACCTGCCCGAGAAGTATCGAACTTGGAGAATTAACATTCCCCACCTCCCAGGAGATGTGGGAATCAGGCTCAAAGGTGATCTTACATTCTCACTGATGGCACTGTACTACAAATATTGAGATAGTAGGGTTGTAGCAGTTTGACATTGCATCTTGAACATTTACTATGAACATTGGTAGCCCTGCCACCAATATATTTTTACTCAGTGATCAAAAAGTTAGAAAGGAAAAATGAACTGGCAAATCATAAATCAGCAGTGAAAATTTAGAATCTTTTGGTTGTATTTGGGTTTCTGTGTTTAGCTGCTCTCAATAGGAGTTTTTTTTCCTTTTTCTAATTCAATGAAAGTTCCTCTTTTTGCAGTTTATGGCCTATGTTGTACTTGCATGGTAAGATTTTGGTAGTGACTGGGCTATAAGAGTGGCTTGTCTGAGAAGCTTCTGGAAGCTTCCCGCATGTTGCAGAGCTAATGCCAGCCAGCTCCAAGATGGACCCACTACTGGTAATGGCTGAGTCAGTCAATGATGGTAATAAAACCTCTGTGATAACATGTTTAAGACAAAAACTTTACTGCACAGTAGTAGTTGTGGGAGAGGAGTGAGAATGTGTGAGAGAAACAGCCCTGCAGATACCAAAGTCAGTGAGGGAAGGTGGGAGAGAGAAAGTGCTCCAAGCACTGGAGCTGAGATTATCCTACAGCTGGTGGTGCAGGCCATGGTGAGGCAGCTGTGACCCTGCAGGACCATGCAGAGATCCACCTGCAGCCCCTGGAGGATCCAGCACCAGAGCAGGTGGATGCCCAAAGGAGTCTGTGACCCTGTGGGAAGCTCACACTAGAACTGGTTCCTGGTAGGATCGGTGGCCTGTGGAGAAAGGAGCCCGTACTAGAACAGGTTTGCTGACAGAAATTGTGATCCTATGAGGAACTCATGCTGTAACAGTTTGTTCCTAAAGGATTTCCCCTCTGTTGAAAAAAATAAATGACCCACACTGAAGCAGCTCATGAAGAGCTGCAGCCTGTTGGAAGGACTCCTGTCCCTGAGGAGGAAGCAGATGAACTGGTCATAATAATAACCACCTGTCCCTGTGCACCACTGCTGGGGAGGAGGTATAGATTTGGGAATAAAGTTGTCCCTGGAAGGAGGGAGAAGTGGAGAAAATGTGTTTTAAAAATTCATTTTACTTCTTATTATCCTACACTGATTTTGATTGTGTTCAGTTGATTTCTCCAAGCTGGGCCTGTTTTGCCCATGACAGTGACAGTGACAGATCTCTCCCCATCCTTATCTCAGTTTATGAGATTATATTTTTCCTCCCCTGTCCAGTTGAGGAGGGAAGGGATAGCTTTGGAGGGCAACTGGCATCCAGACAATGTCAATGACCATTCTTTCATGTCCTTTTCCTATTCCCCTCCAAAAAAGTGAAAAGTTCCTCCTTCTTAATAACCCCCCATTCAGTGAAGTGCTGGGATTAGGTCCTTTCAATGTTCTCTTCAGGACAAAGAATCTGAGTTCCTTTAGCTACTCTCTCTGTCACATGCCCCAAACCCTGGAATTATGTTGGTTACTTTCTTCTGGATACTTTTCATCTACTAAGTATTCCTTGCATACTTAGGAGTCAAAATTGGACACAGTTTTGCAGATGTAGCCTCTCAAATGGCAAGTAGAGGATAATCATCTCCCTTCACTTGCTGTGATGTTGATGTGGCACAGTATAGTGAGTAGTATTAATTATCCCAAAGTTGCAGTGTTGACCCTCATTTCACTTTTTAACTGGGACCCACAGGTTCTTTTTGCAGCGCTGCTGTCTCAATAGTCAGTCCTCAGCCTACACCATTGCTAGGGGATTTTTGCCCTGAGTGCAAGGCTTTATCCTGTCAGGACATTCTCTAGCTTGTTCAAGGTGTCCTCACAGGGCAACCCTGTCCTCCAGTATGTCAGACACTCCTTGGGTTCAGACACTCATTTCATCATAAAACATCATATGACATGGGTTATACAAAATGTGCCTTTCTGCCTTCCCTCTCTCCAGTTTTAGAAATTCCAACTAAGGTCAAGTTGTCTATTGCTGTATTTTTTGGGAGGTGGAAGTGCATATTTTTGGAATATGGCCAAACAGCAACTGAAATCTTATTCTATCTTAAATGTGTTTTCATAACTTTTGTGTTCCACACATAAGGAAGACCTCAAATGGGCATTGCTGCATGCATGTGTAAATCTTAGTAGTTTAGCTGACCTTGTAACCTGTTTGTGGGTGGAAGACACAAACCTGTATATTGCTGTTCAATGCCTCATGTAGTTTACAATGTAACTAATTAGTAACATGGGCAAACAACCACACCCAATTTTTAACCAGTCAGCTAGTCATGTTTAAAGCATCTGTGGGACTGATAAAAGCTGCCAGCCCAGGTCAGGTAATTCTACCTGACCTAGCAGAAGGTGCCTTCAAGAGGGTGCTTGCAGAGTGCAGTCCTTTGAGACAGTAGCCGGACATTGATAACAGAAATTTGGATGAGGATAGCAAAGATTCTGATAAAGCTCACTTCACAACACACTGCTGCAACTGTTCATCCAAGAGGTTAAATTGGAACTTGGGTCCAATTCGAGTTTCATTATGTAAAAAAGAACAAGCATATGATGCTGCCTGCCTTAAAAAAAAAAAAAAATTCCTCTGTAAAATATGAACAATAATTGAAATTTATAATAACTTTCTTTTTGTCTTATATAGATAAAGTTAAATGAAAATTAGAAAGATTTTTAGAACAATACATAATTCTTCATACAATCCATAATTAGCTTGTATTTAGGGAACATGGAAATTCAGTGAAACCAAATACAGTGTAAAATGTACAGGATTCATTTGCATATAACAAAGGTAAGGATGAAAATAGTTTTGATCCATTTCATGTAAATTCTAGGCATGAAATATATTATTAGGAGAAGGGGTTTGAGTTTAGCTTTCATTCTCTGGCTAATTTTCTCAACATAACCAGCAGAGTTTGAAGCAGAATCTTTATTTATTCATTGTCTTCTAGATGATGGGGAGCTGGTGAGAAGTTTTGAACTAAGGCTTCTGTTACAACTTGATGATCAAATTATTTTTTAATTGTTTCTCAATTGTGACTATGGCTTTGAAAAATGCAAAATTCAGAGCAATTTCCCTTAGTTACTGAATTGTACTTCCAATATATATATGACGTATTCTAGCAAGGGAAGTATATTTTTGGTTGAGGATATTGAAGCATTATCTGAAACAGTTGTGACAGTAGGTTTGGTATCCACTGAGAGGTTTTGTCTTGCCAAAGGGCTGTAGTAACACCTGCTGAGATGCCTTGCCATCTGTTTATACAACTAAGAGCTGTAAGATTTGATTATTAAACTTTTCCTCATACACCACGACCACTAACATTTTTTCTGTATTTGGGATGCAGTTTGGATGAAACACCTGGCTTCACAGTCATTTTTCCTAGGAGAAAATAATTGCAAGCTGGAATGAGTTAATGCTGTGATGCTGCACTGAACAGAGTTCATTTTTGCAGAGGTGAAGGTAAACCTTCATTAACCCTGAAGGATCCCACATGTAATATATGCTAATCAAGAAGTATCACAAATCACAGTCATAAAGTGTTTCACTGCAAATACAGATATTCCAGCAATCCTTAATGTATCACTCTTAGTCTATTTACTCATTTGATGCAGCTTCATATAATGTCCTACTGAAAGCACGTCATGAAAACTGCCTATTCAGAAACTCTATATTAAATAAATTTTAGACATAGAAGCCTGAGAGAAATTCATACTCCTTCACAGGCAGAGAGATCCTGCAGAGAGACCTTAACAAATTAGAGAGAAGGACAGTCACCAACTATGAAGTTTAACAAGCGCAAGTGCCAGAACCTGCACCTGAGACAGAGCAATTCTGTTTTGTGTATGGGCTGGGGAACAGGAGGCTGGAGAGCAGCACCACAGAAAGGGACCTGGGGGTCCTGGTTAATGCAAATTGGTTGAGCCAGCAGTGCCCTGCCAGCCAGGAGGGCCACTCCCGTCCTGGGGTGCATCAGGCACAGCATGGCCAGCTGGGCAAGGGAGGGGATTGTCCTGCTCTGCTCTGAGCTGGGGCAGCCTCACCTTGAGTGCTGGGGAAAATTCTGGGGACCACATTTTAAAAAAGATCCTGAGTTATCAGAGAGCATCCAAAGCAGGGCCACGAAGATGGTGAAGGTTCTGAGAGGGAAGCCAGATGAGGAGCTGCTGAGATCTCTTTGTCTGTTCAGCCTGAAGGAGACTGAGGGGAGTCCTCATTGTGGTCTTCAACAACCTCATGAGGGAAAGTGGAGGGACAGACACTGACCTCTTCACTCTTGTAAGTAGTGAACAGGACTTGAGAGAATGGCATGAAGCTGAGTTGGAGGAGATTTAGGTTGGATATCAGGAAAGTTTTTCACCAAGAGGGTGGTTGGGCACTGGAACAGGCTCCCTAGGGAAGTGGTCACAATACTAAGAATTACAGAGTTCACAAAGTATTTGGCCAACACTCTCAGGCAGATGGTGTGAATCTTGGGCTGTCCTATGCAGAGACAGGATTTAGACTCAATAGACCTGATGAGTCCCTTCCAACTCAGTACATTCTAGGATTCTATGATTTGGGCACATTAAGACTCCTTTGTTAAGTCTCTGACTGTGATGGCCAAATGGGTAGAAAGCTTGTCAAAGTAGAGTACCTTGATTTCAAAAATCCTAAACTACAAGTTAGAGACCCCTTTTAAGCTCAAGGCACAGTTAAATCAGGAATTCAAGAGTTGCGGGACTGTAGAGAAATTAACAACGTCTGATTCTATTGAGAGTGAGCATAACTTGAGGAAGGGGAAAAAAAATATTGAATTGCCATTCTGAAATGGCAATTCTGGTTGCCATTCCCAATGTTGTTTATTTATTTCTATCCAAAGATGCATTAGTGGGAAATAAATGAACTGGTCTTTAGAGCACAGATATGTTAACTTTCAGATAAAGGTGAGATCACTCAGACAATTCTGGGTTGCTTTTTCCTGTATCAGTCCAAAAAGTACAAAATGTACAAAAAGTACGTTAAAAGTTTTCTATGTACTACAAATGAAATTATGTGACCTGGTTATCATGATATGATTTTATAATCCAATGCAACTTGCTTACACTACTTAAACTGTGCATACTTACATGTCTCATGTTTTTGGTGAAATCTTAAAATTAAATTTAGTTATATTTGACTCAAATCCACATTTGCATAATTGCAATGTCTACACTATTTTTGTACCTTAGCCTTGACAATATCTTACAGAAAATCCCTGGGCTAGAATAATTCTGAATCTTTGTCAGTGCATATTCCAATCTAAAAAGGAGCTGCATCTTCATGCTCTGTTCCCCAATTAACATAAAGCTTCATTACCCTTTTGGGATAAAAAAAGCCCGCTATGTGTATTGTCTTACCCATAATTCATTTATTTACAAAGTTATTAAAACTCATAATTAATTAGACTTCTCATGAGGTCTAATTCCCTTCTATTCTTTCTGGTGCATGACTGTGAAGTTTAGCAAGGGGAGCAATTTGCATTGCATCTCTCCCCTGGAGGTCCTTGTCATCATTTGAGCATGGATTCAACCTATTCTGTTGTCTTCCCTTTACACCCTTCAGCTTTGATTCCTAGTTGCACAGTGACACAGCTTCACACAGAGGCAGGAAAAATTTTCTGGCCTAAAAGTATTTAGCTTGTGATTATATCAATTCTGTGGAAGGTATGAGCTGGTGGTTCAGTCATCAGCAAGGCTGCTTGGGGGCTGGAATCCAGCCTACCCGTTTCAGTGCTGCACCTCCTGACAGTGGGTTCTGACGGGACAGTTAGAGAGCATATGGAGCAAATCCTCTTTTTGAGAAGAATCTGTGCAGCTGGAAAAAACTGAGGTGGCAAGAAGTGACCATTGTAATGCCCTGAGAAGACATTCTGCATCATTGGATCAGTGCAGTCAAGTAACCGTGTCCTACAAGGGACAGGAAAGAAAAGGTCTAACTAAATTGATGGTATAGTTTGGGTGTTTTGAGTGGGATTTGGACACTTGTGCTGTTGGGAGCTCAACTTCAACTAGTCAAGAAGTTCAAGTATTCTTCTTTCCTCCTCATAGATCACTAAAAGTACTCATGATATGCCACTTTAAAATAATTTATCTGCATAACTTTCCTTAAGAAAGGCATTATTCTGTGTAAATATTCTCGCCTTTTTGCTTACCTGCCTGGCTGGGTAAAAAAAAAAAAAAAATCCTCGCAGAGGACAGAAATTTACTTAACAAAAGAATTAATCCAGTAAAATACATTAGTAAAAATGAAGGACTTGCTTACAGTATTATATAATTAATTTGCATCTTCTTACCACATTTAGTTTTCTTCCAGTCCAGTGATTTTTTTCCTGTACACTCTTCCTGTAGAGTGAACATAAAGTTAATTTAATTCATTTTCTCATCCCTGATTAATCTGATTAATACAAAACACATACAGATATGCAACAAAATGAGCTTCATGCTTTCAGAAATCATTTAATTGAGGCATATATATTCTAAAGCTTTGTGATGTGCACTATGAAATGGAGGATAATGCATCTGGATAAGCAAATTGAGGCCAAATGCAGATCTGATCTAGCATGATCACAAAGTGATCATGTTCTCTACCAAAAACATATTTAAAACTTATTCTTAATTCTGAATCTAGTGAAGTTTAAAATAAAGCATTGACAGCTGTCTCTTTCTTATGTAGGTGGTAGTAAAGATCTAGACTGTTGAAGACAGAAGAGAGGGGCATAAAGAGAAGATGTAAGAATTTCTAAGTCTTTCAGAGGAAAATATTAAGGACCGTGTTCCTAAACCTATCTCAAAATGTGCTGGTGAGGGGAAAGTCCTGCAGAAAAGTGGACAAGGAGTTCTGTTTTCTCTGTGGGCAGATATGTGGTGTATGTCCACACACAGTTGTGTGGGTATAGCATGGGGAGGGATGGGAAGCAGTAGAGTGAGAGACATAAGTGAGACAAATAGGAGAGTGAGAGAAATATATCTGGAAGGAGGCTTAGACAAGGAAAGGGAGAATAACAGGGATTCATGAGAACAGGAGAGTAAGAAAGCACAGGAGATATTCAGAATGAAATCATGCAATAAGATGCAGTAGCTTAAAAGTAATGCTGGCAAGACTGACAGCAAGAAGCAGAGCAAAAAGTGGGAGGAAGAAGGAGGAAGTCAAGAAAGAGAGAACAAGCAGTAGAATTCATTAAGCCGAGTTTCCTGTGGTTCTATGACTTGCAATGAGATTATGTCCTGTTAGCTGTCCATTTCTTAGGTTTTGTAGTAAAAGCAAGGAAGTGCAAACATAAACATCTGGGTCCTGGGTCTAATCAGAGCAAAAGTGCTTAGAAAATCCAGAAATAACATTTCTATTCAAAAGGAAACAACTATTTTTGTAAGCTCTTTTATATATGTGTCTTTATGTAAATCAAATCCTATATTGCAGGACAATAGGAACCTTTAAAATTTTGAGATTTTATTATGATTCCAGTAGCAAACTTGCAAGATATTACTCAACATCAAGGAACATATGCAAATATTTCAAGGTTTCTGAGGACAAGCCATGAAAACAAAACAATAAAAAACAAAACAAAAAACCAAAAAACCACCACTACAAAAAAAAAAAAAAAAAAAAAAAAACCAAAACTAACTAACTAAAGCAAGCTGAATTCCAGAAATAATACCATCAAAAGAAGTACCAAGAACAAGTATTTGTAAAAATGCAATGTACAATTAACCCAATCAGCATAAAATTACTGTTTCATATAAAGGAGGACTACAGATGATAAATCACAGAATGAACTGAAAGAAAAATGGAGGGTTCATGGCCTAAAGAAAACTGGTGATAGGCAGCTAATGAGCTAGTCTACATTGTCTAAGGCAGAGAATATCCATGTAAATGAATTGTGGTGCAGCTCTGTCCTCAGTGGGAGACTGATTGGTCTCTACACTCTGCCTGGCTCTACTCTGTGGGACTGTTGTAACACTGAGACCTTGAGCATAGTCAAAATCAGGAGAAATTTTCATGAAGGTTCCAAAGCTTATTGCAGAATTTATACTGACAGAACGTGCAACAGAGTAAATTTTCCTTCCTTAGGAAAGGAGGCAAAACCTGTAGAAAAGAAAAAAGAGATATATAGCATGTTGATTGCCACTACATTAAAGCCAAATGCAGTTTACATTTGCACTGCAAATTAGATTTGCGTCTTGGATGGCAGAACATGACATGCCTAATTTGGACTATAAGTTCAAAATAAAGGACACATTCATCAAAATAAATAAAATGACAACAATCTAAAGGTGTAAATGGGAAGTCCAATGCACAACACAATTAAGTAAAGATACAAATTGGAAGATACAAAGCACAGCACAATTCTGGGCAAAAGAAAACATGCAGCAAATGTGACAGACAAGATTGTGACACAAGGCTGCTGCTCCTATTTCAGTGTTCAAAATGCACAAATGCATAAGAAAAATATGCACTAAGAGATCAGGAATCATAAGATTAATAAGTGATTACATAAATAGTATTCAGTATATTTTTCAGTGTTTTCACATAAATACTATTTAGCAATAAAAGAGAGCAGTTATATTGGTGTCAGTATATTTCAACAACCTCCATTCAAGCTGAATATGGATGGCAATGACAAATAGTCCCAAGGAATCAAACCTCAAACAGAGAATCAATCTGTGTAATGAGCAGGACTGATCTGCTTTGATGCTGACCTACTGAGTTTCTCTTCCACATTTTGACAGTACTTGAGTGAGTGAAATTTTTGCTAATGAAACTGATCTGAACTGAGGTTGGCAGAGGATATTTTGGCACAGGATATTTTGTCAATCATGACTCTTGTTAAAACTTCTTATCCCACAACTTCTACTAATTGTATTTTTTAATGTGATAAAGAAAAAGTTGGTGAGCAGATCATCATTTTTCATTTATCAGCTTGTCAAGCTTTCCTTCAAACTAACTTAGAATGTGATATTTAATTGGCCACTCAAAATACATTGTCCAAGCACCATGCCAGCTGCCTCTCAGGTGAATTCATTCTGTCATTTACTTTGCTTATAAAATATGTCCTTGGAATACTGCAGAATTAATAATCATATAGTATTAAGCAGTATAGATATTAAAGAATGGTTCTGAAAACTGTGTGAATTTGGTCTTATCACTAGTCTGGTAAACATTTTTATCTTACAGTTTTTACTGTCACATAGATTATGTAGCACAGACTTCATTCTAGACAGCTAGTGAGTTCAGTTTGTTATGTGCAAAGGAATAAGCTACAGCCCATAGAGGATTGTGCTAGCCCCGGGTTATTGCACAGCAAAAGAATAGTTGGATTCTGTTAATTCATTATTGATGTTAACTCATTCTGTATTATAAGATATAAGCATTGGAACAGAGTAAACTCACTATTTATATTTTTAAAAAGAGGGAAAACACAGAAGAATTTAACAAACCTGACAGTTTACCTTTGGTCCCTCCAAATAATCAAGCAAGTAGTAAAAGACACTATTATTAAGCGTTTAGAAGATAAAGGAGATATGTAAAAGCAACTTATACCTGCCAAGAAAATGCTAAACTAATTCTTTGCATCAGTTTTCACTGAAGAGGTTATGTCAATTCTTAACAACCCTCTTTTATGAGTGATTAATTTGAGGAACTGTCTCAATTTAAATATTAACAAAAAAGTGTTTAGAACAAACCACTTAAATTAACCATCCTAAGTAACAAGGACAAGATAGATGCTTATCAACCCTTAGTTGTAAAGAAATTCAAACATGAAATTGCTGAGCAGTTGTACTGAAGTATATAACCTGTGGTTTAAATCAGCCTCGTAGTGCCAGTGATTTGGACAATTAAAAAATGTTACACCAAGCTTACAGCAGGCTCCAAGAGAAATTCTGGATACTGTTGGCTCATATATCTGATTTATCTTTTCAATCAAGTTTCTTTCTATTTAATTAAATATTATTATTATTATTATTATTATTATTATTATTATTATTATT
>CM031879.1:18098388-18489730 GCA_018697195.1 Certhia americana | reverse complement strand
ATACTGTCATCTGTTTTAATATTTTTGTTCATAGATATCCTTATCCAATGTGCCTACATAACTACAGTGTGTATCAGATTTTGCAATGAGAAGAAACTATGAAAGAAGATCCCCCTAAGAATCTGAGTTAAAATTTTTGGTGTGTAAAGTAGTCAAAACCATATGAAAAAGGAGGGAATTGTGAAAGGACAAACTTTTTAGATGATGATGTATTATGCATGCTAGACAAACATAAAACTGACTGCAAAGAAATCCACAGAGATCTCAAAATACTGAAAGTCTGTTCAGTAAAAACAACCAAATAAAATTGTGACAAGTGTAATGACATGCACCTGAGGTAAAAATTCCATAATTATAAAAGTATAACAGCTGTCTTAAAGTGTGTCATCTATTACCTTTCAGATAGAGATCTGAAGCTACTGGTGGTGGGGAAAAAAAAATAAAGATAATGTTAGAAATGACTAGGTATAGGGAGAACAAAAAAGAAAATCCCATTTATCACTGTCAATTCATCTTGATCCTCCTTTTGAACACTTCATACCTAATAAAGTGTTTTGAAAAGAGTATTTAAAAATACTACAGAAGAGGGACAGTCACTGAGAAGAGCAGCAGCTTCTGTACAAGGGACAAGAAAAAGTGTCAAGGCTTTCCATGCTTGAAGAAGATAGAGAGGGATATGATATAGAGCTATAAAATTGTGAAAGGTCTGAATAAGATGAATAAGGAGTATTTATTAATTATTTCTTAGCTCACAAAAACTATCAAGCTCTAAAGAAAATTATCAGGGAGCAATGTAAATATTACAAAATCTTTATTATGTAAGTAAATTGTGGGTCTCATTGTGACAGAATACTTTGGAAACTAAAAGGACAAATAGTTCCAAAAGTGATGGATAAATCACTTTTCACTAAATGTAGAAAAGTCTATTTGTAGCTCTAAAATAAAATATAACTGGCCTTCAGTCCAGGAAGCTTTTTGAGAAGACATAAGAGGTAAGATCACTGTTATTCTTTCCTTGGCAGTTTTGCAATCTGGCTTCAGCTTTGAATGTGGTTCTGTGTTGCACTGCCTTTCAGACAAGCACAAAAGACCACAGGTTCTTGTGAAATGCTTGTGATATTCTACACAGAAGTTCTACAGGAAAGGTTCTTGAGGATATAGTATATGCCAAGCAGAGCAAGTGTCAGAAATGTCATGGAGAAAATGGAAAGACATGAATTTGAAGGAGTACTTCTCTTCAGTTCAACCCTGGTAAATCACTGGCTGGAAAACTGGCCAGGTCCTGACATTGTGTTTCAAGCAAAATTATCCAGAAAAAAAAATCTATAAGCATAAAAATAGTCCAATGAATATGACATATAAGAAACATGACAAACATTGTAGATCTTTAATGTATACTGAAAACGTTAATCAAAGAATAGAGAAAAATTGTTTTCTAGGTTACAAGAATAAAGAATAAAATGTAGAAAGCTATTGCAAAGATTTGAGCTAGACCACAGAGAGGAAATTTTTAACAGGAAGATCACAAATACTGATGTAGATTGCCTAAGGAAGTGTAGAATCTCTATCATCCTTGGGTTTTAAGACATTGGTTAGACCCATATCTTTACAATTTGAGTGCAGTAAGCGGGCTATATGTGTTCTACATTCATTAGAGTCCAATTTTTTTCCATTTGAGGATTGGCTTGTCTGAAATGTGTGTGATCAATTCATATTATTTTGACTGCATGCTGGCATGCAGCTATTCATGCTGTCTTTGTGTATATTTATTTTCTTTCTCACTCTGTCTCTAATCATCTATAATTTTATTTTCGTGCACGGCAACCATTTCTCACAGTCAAATTCCTCTCCATTGGTTTGACACTCACTGTTTAGTGTTATTCTCTGTGTTTTGTCACTTTCTCCTAGCTCATTTTTCAAACAGCCAGTGGTAATTTTTTCTCATTTTTATAAGTACAGTTTCAATTTTTTTTAACTTATTTATTTTTAAAAGCACAACATGTAACAATTGAGCATGTTATACTAAGATCAATACCATCCGCTGATCCACTGTATTCTCTCAGCAAATATTTATTCCTTTGGTAAAAAGCTTAGGTCAAGTTGCCCAAATATTTTGCTTAGACATGCTTGGGGGTGAAATACTTAATACTTTTTGCTTTAAATTTAATGCAATGTGTTGACAGCATTTGTACTCTAAGGCTGGAGTTGAGGATGAGGCAAGGAATAAGGAGCCTAGATGACAAAGATTTATATGTATTTCTTTATCCCTGACACTGGCAGCTGCCATTTGTGGTTGGTTGGTTGTGCCACAGCAGACCCTGCACTCTTTTGGCATGCTACTTCTACAGGGGCACATTCTTCTCTGCCCAGGGCTGAGCCAGCCCGTGCAGGCAGAGCCTGAGCAGGCAAGGAGGTCCTGAACAGGCACCAGATTTCTTCTTCCAGAAAGCTCTAAAACTTAACTGAATGCTTGCTTGCAAACAAAATACCTAATGGGTCTTGAGAACACAGCAAGCTAGTATTCATGATGTTCTGTATGCCCACATCTGCACTGGAACAGGTAGGATGTTTTGTGCATTATGGATCACTAGAGCAGAGCACGCAGGTTTCTCCAGGAGAGTCTACTTCCCATTACTTGTATCAGCAGACATAAGAGTACAAAGAAGCAAGCCCCATATTTTATCTGAGAAGGAAATGCATCTCCTGCCTTCTTTCACAGAATAAGACCTGAGACAACCTTTCAAGAATCTTCAATAGCAGCTATTTCCTTTGGGTGCAAGGCCTTTAAAGGACATGAGTTTTTCAAAGGTATTTATCCCTGCTTTCTGAAAATCTAGCTCTGAGGGACAACAAAAATTATCCGTTATACATTACAGTCTTGACTATTACTCAAAAGAATAAGTATCCATTCACTCAGACCTGTCTGCAGAGTAAAGGCCTGAGTGAGCCATGTCACTTTTACTGTCATAAAAACTGTCATTAAAAGCAACAAGATTATATTTTTGTGCAGAACTATCAGATGGGTAACAGCTCTGTACCTGTTATATTCCAAAGTGCTTCTCAAGTCATGTATCTTTTTCTTCATAATTGGGCAAAGTCTTCAAATGGATTGGGACAAACTCATCTCCTAGAAACAAAGATAGGGAGACCCATACTCTATTAGCACTTAAACTCCAATGGGATTGTTCAGAGAGCTGTGTCACTTCATCCTTCCCCTTTCAATAAGCCCAGGTGCAGCTAATGATGGCAAAGCTGCGAGGGGTGGAGGAGACCAAGAATAATCCAGGCTAACTGCATCAGTATCAGAAACGAGCCATCAAACTTGAAACTTTTTATCATTCCACCTTGAAAAATACTATCACCATACTAGAACACCAGAAGGACTTCTTTTGTAGTCATCCCTTGCAATGTACTTAGTCCTTTGACATTCTTAATGTTCCTTGATTATATATGCTGTTTCTGCCTTTTGGTGATTGGCAGTGATATTGTTGTACTAGAAGAGATTCAAAGTTCTTATCATTTGTTTTCTTGTTGCAGGGAGCTATGATCAAGGTCTCTTACTGTTTTCTCTTTTATTCTCTGAAACTGGGTTTATTTAACCCTGTTTTCACCCCTGTTTTTAAACAATGGTTTTAATTTAGAATTCTTGTAGATGTCCCATAAGGTTTTATGGCATTCCTTCCTTCCTTGGCTACACTAGCTAGCCCTGGAATCACTGAAATACAATATTCTTAAAAAGCTGTCCCAAGCAGGCTTCTGATTGTTTTCATATATGCCCAGGAAAAGTGCAACTGTATACATCTACTCCAAGCAACTGCTTCATGTTGACTCTCAAAGGTAATAAATATTTTTATTGTGTTTTCTCCCTGTTAGTCCTGAAATGTTTTTAACTACATTTGTTATTGTTTCATTTGATGTGATTTTGACAAACTAGTAATCATAAATATCAGTCCTGGTGTTGCCTGATTCTGCTGTAGAATAGAGAGGATGTAAAAAGGCATCAAACCTTCCCCTGAAGTCTGTATTTGTTATTGGAGCTTTGTAAATGGGGATTAGTAAATAACAAGATTAAAAGAGTAAGAGAAACAAACAGAAATGAAAATGTTCCTTTGCTCTGTGACCGCTTAACTTTTTCTCACTTATTATCATAATTCCACTTACAAGTCTCTGTAGTTAAAACTAAGAACATTACATTTTCAGAAAATTATTTTTAAGAGAAAGAATAACCGTTAGTTTTCTGCACAGATCACAAAAATCTAAAGTATGCATAGACAATAAGAGGGATTTCAGAAATCGGTTTTACAGTATAAAATAGCATTTTCCATACAGTAAAACAGGTCATGAAATTATCCTTCATCATTTCTATAATGTAAAATTATTCTATTCTTCAAAATTAGATTCTAAATATCATCTTCTAAAGTCTTGAGCTTAATTCTGCTAGAAGTACTACAGATTACTGCTGCAGATATTAAACATAAAAACTACATTAACAAGTTAATTAAGAAGTTGCAAAGCTAGTGTCACCCAGTGTCTGTAATGCACTGAGCTCTTTTAACAACCAATTCTCCAATAAACTGTTTTCTCCCTTTGTGCAGTTCAGTTTATGCCTTATTTATTGTATTTATACGCAATTCAACTCCTGCTCTGAATAATTTTCTTTCTTCCATAGTAACATCAGTATAGGAGTTGAATACTTCCCAAACATTTATATTCAGAAATTAGATTAGAGATTACTACTCTCCTTCTTTTGCCAACTATTAAACACACAGAGACATTAAGGTCCAAGGTACCTACTAATTTTCACTAGTCACTTTGAGACTGTGATGTGATTTTTTAGTGCAAGCAGCAGAACACTGACTTCATTAGTTTTTAAGAGCATTTGTTAACTTCAGAGGTTGCTATGGGCATCTCTCAAATGAAATTGCAGTGCTTCAAGTCCAATATCCAAAAAACAAATGCAAAATGGATGATCACGTAAGATAAGAGAAGTCTTGGAAATTATTTAATTATGTGACAGAGGCAGAAGTTAAAAGTAACTTCCTAAGACTGTCCCATCAGACCAGTCCAGTTTTTCCTTTTTTCTCTTTCCTGCACTGTTTCCCACTGCTGATTGCTTATTCTCTACCATTTACTGCAAGAATAACCAAACTTGTGGATTCCTTGAACTGAATGCCAACAGTGATTGAGTAACAATACTTGTAGAACTCTAGGATGACTGACAGGCAAGGCATAATAACAGCTTTCTAAGGATCCCATTAGTGATTGCAGAATGGATCTGAATTAGGTTATGGTAATAATTATCCTGATTTTGTTTCTCAACACACCAAGGACTTGAAGAAACACCTGTAACAAAGGGTTTCTTCCTCTCATAATATAAGATTTTTAGTCTTAGGCAGCAAAATTTAGGAATTTGAGTCCAAGCAGTTTATACTTACATGCAATAGATAAATAAAACCTGGATGTTATAAGCTAGAAAATTTCAGACAATAATATTGCAGCAATGGGAAGCTCTGCCTTTACCCCATCATAACAGAGGCATGAACTTCCCTAGTCCCATCAGGTTTTGCCTCCTTTTCTTCTTTCACTGAGAGGTGATTTCCCAGTGGAAAGCTTTAGTTCCAGGACTATGCAAGAACTTTGAAATGACCTAACAAGGAACTGAGGAGGAAGGTGGTGTGTGAGGGAAAGGGACTCTGTCTCACAAGCAAGATGTTTCCCTTTGGTATGAATTAGCTTGGACAATTAGAATATGCTCTTCTGGCAGGACTTGGAAGAAAGATGAAGGTCAGTTCCCTCAGTCACATGGGAAATAGCCACCTAATCCCAAACCTTGTAAAATAGAAAAGTAAACTGTAAAAATGGCCTTTATTTTGCTTGGCCTTTATTTAAATTAATTTTTGGATACCTTTTAACTAGACAGCATCTGCATGCAAATGACTGTATTTGCTGCAAAAATCTGCAGGCCTTGATCCACTGAACAGATGACATTTAGCTGAGTGATGCAGTTGACATTCCCAAAGGATACCAGAGAGACCACGGAAAAGTTCCAGATAGGAGTCCATGTGAACCTTACGTGATTGAACAAGGGAAGTGGAAGGTCCTGCATATGGGTCAGGGAAAGCCCCCATATCAATTCAGGCTGGGGCTGGAGGGACTGAGAACAGCTCTGCTCAGAAGAACCTGGAGATGCTGGTGGATGAGAGGCCAGACATGACCTGGCAATGTGCACTTGCAGCACAGAAAGCCAACTCATCCTGGGCTGTATCCAAAGCAGCGTGGTCAGCAGGGCAAGGGAAGTGATTCTGTCCCTCTGCTCTGGTGACACCCCACCTGCAGTGCTGCATCCAGCTCTGCAGTCCCCAGCACAGGAAGATGTGGACTTGTCTGAGGGAGTCCAGAGAAGGCCATAAAACTGTACAGAGGGATGAAACACCTCTGCTGTAATGAAGAACATCAGGACATAGGCTGAACACCTCCTGTATGAAGGAAGGCTGAGGGAATGAGGGTTCTCTATTCTGCCTGGAGAGAAGATTCTAGGAAGTTCTTATTGCAATCTTTTAGTACTAAAAGGGACAGACTTCTAAGTATGACCTGTAGCAATTGGACAGGGGGTAATTATTTTAGGCTAAAAGCATGTTTATTCAGACATTTTATATTATGAAGCACTAGAACAGGTTGCCCTGATAGGTGGTACAGCTCCCTTTCTAGAAATATTCAAGGTCAGGTTGGACAGAGCCCTGAATGACTTGACCTAACTGAAGATGTCCCTGGCTTACTGCATGGTGTGTTAGACTAGATGACCTTCGAAGGACCCTTCTAACCCAAACCACAGTATGATTCTATGGTTCAATGTTTCTTTGATTCTGAATGAACAGAATACTTGTTGGAGGTTAGTAATGGTGATGCTCAGAACTCCAGAGGGATGGAGAGGGCTGGAGGCAGAAATCCTATCTCCTTTCCTCACCAGTGACTATAACCAGCTGGCACAAAGAGCTGTGCCTATAGTATAGGAATATACATGGAGATCAATAGAAGTAGTGTTGAGTTACTCTTAGTATGTGTACTGGGGTGGACTCCAGAGTGGATTTTGAAGGAGAAAATCTTTGCTCTCCTCCATCCTCAGTTATGTGACACAGAGGAGTCTATGCGACCCTTGCCTATATTGCATATGCATCTGTGCTATACTAGTAGTCACATAGCAGGAACAGCAAAACCCCGAAGGATTCACAGGAGCCATTGTAACAGAGCTCATATGATGGTGAAGATCTGCACTGTTCACATTGCAGGTCAACGTGTATGGGCTGTAGCATATAACATCTTCACAATTAAAAGTCAGTTGATTGTGTATTTGCAAACTACAGATTTTCTGCTGCATAAATATGTTAACTGACATTTATGCCAAACATATTACATCCTCATGTCAAGAGAATAGAACCCATCTGTACTGCAGAGACGTAATTAGCATTAATTAATATGTTCACATTGTCTGGTACTCATATATTTTGCCCTGAAGTCATAAATGTGGCATGGCATTTAGCAAGGCAGTATTCATGAGTCTTTATCTAAATTCCAAACATTTTGATTGTGTGATGCTATTAGTGCCCCTTGTTATTAACAGTTTCTTAGCATCTATGGAAAGTGAGTTTTGTTCATGACAGTGTTTGAGAAATTGCTGTTCCTGGTAAGAACTTATTATAGGGAAAAACCTTTCTTCAGAAATTGATACTCTAGCAAAATAGTAAACAGTTACAATTATCTTGTGGCACAGTAATGAAGAAACTTGTTTTTCACAAACAGGAAGCAATTAACAACAAATATTTGAATAGGTTGTTAACAAGATACAATAAAATGTTTTCATCCAAGCCATTTGGCAAACAACATGTATATATTAATTGTAAGGACGGCAAGTTTTCAAGAACAATTGCACATCATTTACAGTAGCACTGTTTTTACCATTTCTGATTCAGCAGAGATCCTCAAACTAGTGAATACACTTGCATTCCTTACTCATGACCAATATGGATTTATGGAAAACATGCTCCTGTTCTTACAAAAAAATTTATAGACATGTGAGATCCTCTATTGCCACTTCTTTCTGTCTCTGCAAACCTTTTCTCTGGTTCCAGTCATTCTGAATATTGACACGTAAAAACTGAGGGCTTTGGACTGAATTTCTTCATTAGAAATCTTTTGAGTGACTATTAATGTTCCTTCACAAGTCCTAATATATGGAGTCACATGTACTTCCTGCACAGTGTTTTGCAATATTTCCTTTATCCCTCTATTTCTGAGGGCCTCTTCTCCCCCATTTACTTTTAGCTGCAAGCAATTTTTCCTTTTGTTTGATGCTTATTCACATATTAACAACAATAGCTGAAATCGCTGCATATACATTTAATTGGATAGGTTTCACAGAATCACTGGTTGAATGCCCTGATAACTGAAAGTACTTGGGCTGGGCTTAGCAATAGTTAAGGTTTAGTAACAATAGTTAAGGCTTAACCTTAACAATAGTTTACTATTCCTACAGTGAATGTAGCATCCACAGATCCAGCAGAAGCCATGAGCATGTGAATGAGTTAACAAATATTTTTAGCCAAATATTTAAAAGCCACAAACAAGATTCAACCTCTAGAAGAAATATGGCACTCCTCTAGGAGTGACAAATTTACCTTTGGATAAATCAGGGGTAATTTTGTCACAGTATAATTGTATGCCTCTAAATACACAGCCAGTTTATTTCTCATGCTTTCAGATGCACAGCTTTATTGTAAGCAGCTGCCACAGATGTGATTTGCTCCATTTTTATGCACCAACCCATCATGTATGTCCATTAGTGCCATAACCTTGATGGGATTTGGCTGACAGCTTTTTGATGTTCTCAATGCTCATTTAGAGTGTGACCCCATGCACCTTTTTCTTGCAGCAATTTGTCCTTGCAGAATCATCTTCACCAGCCTTAGACTTTTATTTGCCATCTTCATTGTGCTGACTCAATGTTTTGTAAGGCTGTGTGAGAAACTGGACTGGTTCACTGATGTAACTGAAAGAGAATTTGTCAGGAAGAACAGCAATTCAATGCACTAGACTGGTTTACCATGAGAACCAAAAAAATCCAAGTCATGGCACAAGTGAGAAGCCAACAGAGGATGGGGAATCATTTCATGGGTATACTGCAGAAGACTAGGTGCAAAGTAAGTCCATATGAATGCACTTACTGGGGTTGTACCAACAGGGGCTAGTTGAATCCATCTGCTAAGATTTTGAGCTGCTAATCACATGACTCTTTAGTTGCATCATCGCAAAATGGTGATTTTTTAGCAAGGCTGGCATAGATCACGGCTCCTTATTCAGAGTAAGCAAGCTGTCTGGATGAAAAAAGTTAAATTTATCTGAACTGACCCTTTCAGCAGAGATAAATCTTAAAACAAACCTTCTGAAGCAGGTCAGGGGAAATGCATCACTTGATACTTCACCTGTCTTTTAGTTCATGATACAGTATCACTTTTAGAGAGTAGTGTGATTTTTGTATTAAAAAATAGAGGGGAAAAAGTCAGAAACACGTTGTACCTTCAGCACAGCTGACTCTTTTTTATATTGGAAAAGGAACCTTTGCTTCCTTTTATCAGTATCAGTATCTTTGTTAGTATCCTCAGAAGTTACACAGAAAGTCCTTCTTAATAAGTCTTTCTTCCAGCTTGGACAGAGTCTATAGGGGGAGCATAAAAATCAGGACAGTTCAAGCTGTTGGACTGGGGAAACACCTATGGCATAATTTTGCTGCTAAGAGAAGAGCAGTACCTCCTACAAGAACTCTAGCAGCCAAGTTGCTCAGGCACAGTAATGAGCTTACTGTTTGCCTCTCTGTGCACAGTTACGACTCTGTCATGCATTAAGATGTAGGTATCAGTGCCAGAAGAATCAAAATGTGAAGATATTAGTAGAAAACTACATACTGAGTGTGTGGAATATGTTAGGTGCAGATAATGAACCCTAGAGTTTGAAGGGGTTTGCCACATCAGTTTAAATTTAGTAAACTTCATATTTCAGCTCAGTAATTTTGTTCATGAAAAGTTTGAAGATATTTCTGAGTTATCCAGGAGGAAAAAAAAACTGAACCATTTTCTGTAAATATGAAAACCACAGGGTTTTCACAATATTCAGACCATTAAAAATAAACTGAATGTATTTTCTTTTAACTTTGAAGAAATATGCATATCTGAGGGATATGTGAGAATATGTGAGGAATATATGAGAAAAATGTGAGAATTTTAGCTTGTATAGTTACATTCTGGAAAAAACTTAATTGCTGAAAATGAAAGACTAAAATTCCAATGTGCTTTTATTCAGAGGTCTGTAACTGCAACACAAACTATGTAATAAATCACTTGCAGAAAAAAGAAAAATGTTGCATGTCTGTTATTTCAAGTGGTTCTGTTTCAGAAAAGGATATGCAAGCTGCTATACTACTTGAAGTTTATGATAAGATCCTGTCAAGTTAGACTACTGATACTTCCATATACAAGTGTACATAGGCTACTGTTATTAAATGGAGTTATAATTCTCTGAAATTCTCTAAATGACCACTTAGTTGCATGCCCACTAATGAAAATAGTAGTTTCTACAGTAAAACAAAGAAATCGCAATGAAAATTACAGAAAGCACGTAATAAAAATTAAATTTTATGTGTATTTGTATGCAAGATGTTTACCAAAATATCTACAAGTTTCTGTCCTGAAAAATCAACAAATAGGGTTTGTTGTTCAGAAATGTGAATTTTTTTTTGTTTCTCTTACACTGTAGAAGGCTTATATTAGAACTGAAATTCAATCTGATCAATAGCAAAAATTATCTGCTATAGAGGAAATTGCTTGTTCCAGGAGTTTTCAGAGCTCTTCTTGATGCCAGAAACAACAAAAGCTTTCAGTAAGGATCAGTAATTTCTTGTGTGTTCTTTTAACTTTATCTCTGAAAATGAAAAGATAGGGTGTAATATAACCAGCCTAGACTTGAATATTAGGCACCATACCTCTTTGAAATAGATGGCTGAAAAAAAGCACTAAAAAAAAGTAATGATAAAGTTTTTTGCCTGCAAGTATGCATTTTTTCAGGAAGAAAATGAAGAGGAGCTTGTGTTTCCCAAAAGCCTAGCCTCACAATTTTCCTGGATTGTTGGTGGTTTTTTGTTAAACAGGAAACAGAACTGGTGAGGAAAGCATACAAGCATCATAACATTTGAATGCAAATGTCTGCTGCCCCTTTGTGGCTATTTTAGAGCCTCTTGAGGTTTTCAAACAAATGTAATGAATATCATTAAATTAACCTAATATCAAAAATTAGCACAACATATATGTACCATTTGAATACTATGCAATTTTTTTAAGTTCAGTCTAGATCATCAGCAGGTCATGTTAGGACTATTTCAAATGTAAAAGACATTTACATTTACTACTTATGGTAGTAAGCATAGACAGCAAGAAGCAGAAACAGTAGTTGTGACATCCTAAAGATAAAAAGCAATCTCTAAAATGTAGGATGAAGTGTCATCCTTCTTTGATTTTGAAAAAATGCCTGGGCATTTCCAATCAGTTTGTACTAATTTTTATTTATTTATCTAATAAAAATTGTTATCTTTTGCTGAAACCTGGTATATTAATACACAGCCACAATTTGAGGGACTTGTTTAGACCCTAGAATTTCCTTAGAGGATGGACATTACCACAGACATGTCTGGTATCCTGATTTGTACAAGGACAGTGGAGAAAACAAAGTGTCAGCAAGATGTGCAGGGAAGAAGATACATAGGCCTGGATGGCTCCTGCCAATGACTTCAATAGAGAGGAGAACCTGGAATCCAGGCAAACCTAGAGACAGGCAGAAAGAGATGTAAGAGATGCACCACAGGAGGTATTACCAAGAAATATTCTGCATGTTCAATGGCAATATATTTCCACATTAACTTCTGATTTACTACTCTCATTTATAAAAATTATCTTGCAATTTCTTATAATACACTGTGTGAGGTCCTGAGTTCCTTCAATGCTTTCTAATTGTAATGAAAATCAAAAAATGTTTTCCCTTCTGCAAGAAAGGGCCTGAAGTTCAAAGAAAATCCACTTATTCTTTCTGTCTACAAGCAGCCTCTTTTCCCCTACCACAATGTGCAATGTGCAGGGCTCAAACAATGAGACACAACATGACTCCAGGCCAGCTGGCCACATTTTTGTGTATATCCACTGCAGGAACCAAATTCATTCTGTGGTGGAAGCCAAAGGAACACCTTCCATAACAGTCCATGAATCAGGACTGAGAAGTTAAGCATAATTTGAAATCTATGGAGCATAAACTCTTACACTTAGCATTGCTGGGAACCAGAGCTTGATGTATTCTATGATGGTGTGGTTTAACCCCAGCTGGCAGCTCAGCCCCACACAGCCCCTTGCTCACTCCCTCAGTGGGATGGGGGACTGAATCAGACAGGTGAAGGTGAGGAAGCTCGTGTGTTGAGATAGACAGTTTATTATGTGAAGCAAAATCTCCATACAAAGCAAAACAAGGAATTTATTCACTGCTTCCCATGGGCAGGTAGGTGTTGGTTTTGGGGCATCCCAGGAAAGCACTGCTCTGTAACACCTAGTGGTTACTTGGGAAGACAAATAACATCACTCCAAACATCCTTTCCTTCTTTCTCCCCCCAGCTTTATATGCTGAGTATAACACCATGTGGTCTGGAAAATATCTTGGGTCAATTGGGATCACCTGGCCTGGCTGTGTCCCCTCCCAGCTCCTTCTGCATCCCCAGCCTCCTTGGTGGTGGGGTTGGGTAAACAGCAGAAAAGGCCTTGACTCTGTGTAAGCACTGCTCAGCAATATCAAAACCATGAAAATATCCCTGTATTATCAACACTGTTTCCAGCATAAATCCAAACCACAGCCTCATACTACCTACTAGAAGAAATTTAACTCTATCCCAGACAAAACCAGCACACATGCCTACTGCTCTCATCAAGGAAAATGCCTTTAGTATCTTAAAAGTTTTTCTTAGTAGTTATTTACTGAAAAGCTCTTTACTGATTTTACCTGAGAAAAACCCAAAATTTCTATACTCAACAGTACAGTCTTATGAGTTACTAGCACCTGCATCTCAGGTTTATCTGTACATAGTCCTATCCAATTTTTAAGATCAGCTTTTTTAGACTTTGGATCTAAGTCTAGCATAGAAATGCTATTCTCAAAAAGCTGTTTGCATAAAATAAGTATGCATAAAACTTATAACACTCTGTGTTTTTATTCTGTGCAAATGGAAGAGTAACATTTTGAAAGATACAGGATATTACAGTTCTTCAAAATTATGTAATGCGTTCTTACACTGAATCCTGGCAGAGTTTATGTCTGCTTCCCATATTTAACTTCCCAGCTGAATTTGAGCCAGTCACATGTATAAAATGAGTTTTTAATTTTTTTTTTTTTTTACAGGATCACACAATTTTTAAGATTATCTTCTGATTTGGTGCTGTGTTTCTGAAAAATATGCAGATCCTAAAGATGTTTGTTGTGGTGTACTGTAGATTTCACAGTTGGGTTCCTAGTCTAGTTTAGCCCCTGTTCAACACCCTGGTAAGAAAGGCTTTATAAAGCATTAGATCTCCTTGGATTATATTATTTTTAATTTTTTAAAAATACCAACATCCTTTGAAAAGTCAGTATTGCAATAGATTTACAGAAATTACTCCTGCACAGTATTCAAAATTGCTATCTCTTCTCCTGAATACGAAGAAAAATTCCATTGATTTTTTTAAACACATAAGACATTTCCACCATTAAGTTCCATCTGATCTTGCACTATGGAACTTCTTGGTTGAAAAAAATACAGGGGTAGCTGGTAGCTTTAGAGAGCACATCTGTAAATACACATACCACAGCTAAGATACTCTGAATCCTGTGTACTTTAGCAATATAGAGCTGTACATTACATTCCTGAATTTAAACAGAAAAATGGCCACATAGGGAAATATCAGGGACTATTAAATGCTAATATTCATTATAAATACTTTTCAAATGTGCATAGGCAACATCTATAGTATATAAAGCAATTAGCAAATCTCTTGACATCCTCGCTATTTATATAGCAGCACAAAGTTATAGCTACAGCATCACTCAACTGTTTTGACACACGTTGTCAACACTTTTACCTCAGTGCTATTGATAATCATTACAAATCTAAGGGCTGTGATGCCTCTCAAGAGTCCATCCATCCTGTTTCCCAAACCTATGTGACAAGGATGATTTGGTGTTACAAAGGAAATGTAGGGTGGGAGTTCATTGATGATTCCCCTCAAACAATGTGTATATATTGAGTAAATCTTTGTTCCAAATGATAAGCTTTTTTTTTTGCTTTTTTTTTTTTTTTTTTTTTTTTTTTTTTTTTTTTTTTTTTTTTTTTAATATTATTCACCGGCTTTAGTGTTTAGAAGCTTAAACACCACTCACAGGAGTGAAACCAAATAAAATGCTTTGTCATGGAACATTAGACCAGAAGCCAGGTACACCGTATGTGTGATTCTGATCAGTTTCACTAGCTCCAGTAGGATGAGGTATCTGCAGCAGTTCACCAGAGGTAAGAATTCTTCCTTAGTCTGTAAATGGCTTCAGTTTAAAATGAACAAAGCCAGTACTGGTGTCACACTAAGGAGTTCATAGGCTGAGTGAAAAAAGCAGAATTACATTATTTGTAACACCCCATACCTCACCTTCTCAACTGATGAGCTTTTTGTCAAATGGTAACATTTTTCATACTCCAGATGGAAAGATTTGGTGGCACATTGCATTTCTGAAATAAGCCTATAGTATATCATGGTTTATATTTCTGAATACAAAGAATTTTTTTATAAAGCAAGTCTTTTGTCAATATCCTCCAACTCTATAATTAATAAATCCCACAGAGAATCCAGCACCATTTGTAATTCCATTCAAAAAATGACCTTGGCGCAAGAGAAAAGGAAGTCAGTCACGTAGGATTTAATTTTTTAATGAAATATTCCATATCCAAAAGAACAATAAGGCTTTGAAATAAAAGTTTCAAGGCAAATACTTGCATTATTTATACCTGCAATAATACTTCTTAAACCAGTGGAATAATAGATCTGTCAAGCTGTTGTTAAAATCAGTCTTTGTGAGAACTGCATATTAAATATGTTGCATATAATATATGTAACACATTACATAAGTTACATATTTTTGTGATAGCCCCGCAGCATATATTAGACGTCTGTGATGTTTCAGAGAGGTGGGTTTGGCCAGTTCATCAAGTTTTTTGCTATATGAAGAGAATATCTTACTAATTGTTGCTTAGTTGGTATAAATCATACAAAATTACTTATTTGTGTTATATATGTTCAAGTTTCCAGCAGGCTCAGGATTTCTCTTCCTCCTTTGCCAAATGTGTTTTTCACAGGGCAGTCGTACATCTCCTTGCTTTCCTATTCCTTTCTTCTTTATTACAAAAGGTATCTAAAGAGAGAAACAGAAGTAGAAATCAAGAATTACAAACATTAAAAAAGAAAATCCCATACAGATTAAAGAATGGACCACCTACCTCATGAATTAGGCTACAGCAGTTGTTCTTAAAATACCTTGACTCAGTATTCAGAGTTAACGGACCTGGTCTCTTGTTCCTGTTTTCTTCTTCTTTCCTGCACCAGGAAAGCAAATTTTTCTTCACAGTACTTGCTTTCGTTGACATCATAAAGAGATTTTCAACACAGAAATTTTCTTGTCAGTAGAATGCAGCAAACCGCATGCTGCAATATTCAATGAAGAAAAGTCATGTAGATTTTATAGTAGAAAGGCATGCCCTTGTTTGCCAACTGGTTTTGTATTTGAAAGCAGGTCTTCAAATAATCATTGACAAGACCAAGGGAGGAAGGATTCATACAGTAACAATTTGCAACTCTTTCATAAGTAGCATTATAAACTTGAACAAGTCTAATAACTCAAGTGGGAGAATATAGTGGAAAGTGAAAACATGGAAGATCCATCTGATCCACAGGAGATCTTTAGGGTATGTAGATTTTTTTATATTTCTTAAATAGCAGTCATAATTTTATTTTCAGTGTTACTTACAGAAAAATTCTTATATTATATATAAATAGTTGAAAGTACTTTGGCTTCATGTGTGATGAGTTGACTTTGGCTGCTTGACAGACACTCATCCAGGTGCTCTCACCCTTCTTCTCAGCAGGACAAGAGAAATAAATAATTACAAAAAAGAAACCTGATGAGTATATACAAGAACAGGGAGGTCATTTACCAAGTACCATGACAGGCCCAACACATTTGACGTGGGGGAAATTTAGTTTATTGCCAATTAAATTAGATTTGAATAGAAAAAAAGAATTAAAAGAGCACCTTCCTCCCACCCATACCCTTCCCTAGGTGCAGCTTCATTCCTTTTTTCCCAATTCTTCCACCCATCCTAGCCTTCAAGCTGCACAGAGAGATGGAGAGCTGGGGGCTTTGGTCACAGTCAATCCAGAACAGCTCCTCTTTGCAAATCCTTACTCTTCACACTTTTCCCCTGTTTCAATGTGGATCCTTCTGAGGGGCTGGACTCCAAAAATATCTGCTCCCATGTGGGCTCTTCAGAAGATGCAGTCCTTCAGGAAATATCCATCTGCTCCTCAGTGGTCCTCCACAGGCTTCTGCACCTGAAGCACTTCCTTCCCTCCTTCTTTGACCATGATGTTACAGGGCCGTTCATCACAATTTTTCCCCCACTCCTCATAACCATGAAGGGTTTTGCCTTTTTATAGTACATTTTCCCAGAGGCACTGCCAGCATTGCATAGAGGATCAGCTGTGCCATGCATGAATCAGTTGGACACACCTTGAACTGTTCATGTCCATCACAGCACAGCCACAGCCTCTCCTCACAGACACCACTCCATAGCCCCTATTGCTGGGGCCTGGACACCTGCACTTAGGACAACTTAGAGTTTCCAGAATTACTAATGTCTTCTGCTGCCAACACGAGTAGCTTCTTGTCTTGTCAGGGTAACACAACTTTCATTCAAATGGTGGCACAAGGAAAAGAATTGGGAATTAAAGGGCAGGAATAATGAACATACATACCAGGCTTCAGATCATGATTCCAGACATGATAACCAAGGAGAGTAATGAGAAAACAAGTTGATGTATGTTATCTTGAAAGAAAATGATATGGTTATATGATCTAAACATTTATCAACCAGAATGAATACTGTTAGAGTGAAATCTGAAAGCATGAAGTGCATTTCTGATGTGATGAAAAACAGCAGAAAGTTGATAGGGCCCACACCAAACTCCATCATTTGGAGCTGAAGCTCTCCTGCTGACAGACCTAGAACAACAGTCAGGAACCAAGAATGAAACATCGTATGCACAGATTCCTACAGAGCAGGTACACAAGTGGGTCCACATGGCCCAAGTGTGCTGAGCATGACATCTGGGCCTGACAGTGTTAAAGACTGGACTCATTGCTCATACATCACCTGTGAAAAACACTAGAATTTCTGATATGCCTATGCTGAATATATAACACAATTAAAGAATCAAAAAAGGAAATACGGAAACATTGCAAGGAGAAGAACCTTTGTAATCCTTGTAATGGTGAAGTGCACACTGTAGAAAGGCTTGACAATCTGTCACTAAACACAAATTGCATTCGTATTTGTGGGCACAGGAAGTTGTGCAACAATAGACATTGAAAACTTGTCTGCATATTTCCATCACAGCCACCACACCTGAGGCCCCAGCCTTGGCTTCAACACTCTGTAGACATTAGGAGATCATTCATAGAATCATTTAGGTTGGAAAAAAATTCAAGATCATTTAGTTCAACATTTGACTAAGCATCACCATGTCAACTAAACCATAGCATTAAATTACATGTCCAGTCGTCACTACGAGGGATGGTAGTGCTGCTCCCTGGACAGCCTATTACAATGCCAGACCATCCTGTCAGTGAGGAAAGTTCTCCTGATATCTGATCTGAACCTCCTCTGGCAGAGCCTGAGGCCATTTCCTCTTGGCCTGCCACTTGTTGCCTGGGAGAAGAGACCAACCCCCACCTTCCTACAATCTCCTAGGTCAGTGGTGGAGAGAAATAAGGTCTCCTTTCAGCCTCCTTTCCTCCAGGCTAAATACCCACAGCTCCCTCAGCCGTTGCTCACATGACTTACTCTCTAGATCCTTCAGTGGCTTTGTTGTCTTTCTCTGGACATCCTAAATATTAGTAGAAGTTTCATATGAATAAAGTTAGCAGGCAAGGGGCCATCATATCAGTGATGATATAATTTGCTGCAGGGAGCCTCTCCAGATACCACTTCTCTGCAGGTACCACTTTGAACAAATACATTGTGAACAACTTAATGGATGAGTCTTGTTTCTGTTCAAGAGTTGTTGAAGAGTAGCTTACAGTTTCTTTAATTATATAATTATATTTGTTGCTCAGAGTCACACAGTGAATAATTAGATAAATGAGATTTGCTCTGAAGGTTCACGCAAGCAGTTCATACCAACATCTGCAATTTTAAGTTTCAATTAGATTTCATTGCTTATGTAGGTCATGGGTTGTTGGAATCCAGACTTTTAATCTTCGTCCATGGAAAGGATGAAGTCCCGATTCCTAATCTCTGGGATGTAGCAGAACTTTTAAGAATATAAATTAGATAGTAGCATAATATGTAATTTATCACAGGGTGAGAATTTTAGATTTTTGGGTTTGTTAGCATGGTAAGTAGATGAAGATACAAGATGGAGGATCCTTGCCATTTTTAGGCTTCTTCCTCCTTCTTCATCTGCACCATGTTCTGCAGTGTTGGGGACACAGGACAATTGGTCAAAATTTGCCACAGTGTAGTATCATGTGAATAGAGATTTAGTTAGTTAGTGGAAGAAAAATAGAAATCATGTACGTTCTTGGTGATAATTGGGTGAATTATCTTTAAGAGAGCCTTGAATCTGAGTGTTTGGGGCTTTTTGGTGTCTTTTCTCCTGTGCACCAGACTGGTGTTATGTTCTTGGTGATAATTGGGTGAATTATCTTTAAGAGAGCCTTGAATCTGAGTGTTTGGGGCTTTTTGGTGTCTTTTCTCTGTTTCTCTGACTGGTGTTATGCCTGGTGTGCAGAAACTGCTGATAAGAAAATAATAAACAACCTGGAGAATGAGAACAGCCAAGAGTCCCATTTGCCTTCTTTTTAACAAGGACTTTTTAAAAGGCCTCCCCTATCAGGGGAGAGATATGTGGGAGTGGGAGAACTCCCACAGTGGGTGATTGGAGTTGACTGTGCCAGTATAAACATTGCTCTTATAATCCAGAATGTGATATGAAGATTTACTTACTAATTCAAAACAGATTGATCAGATGTTCTCCAATAACATTTCTGTGAACATACCTGCTTTTACAAAAGACTACAGAGAATAATCCCAAGGCATCAGCAACAAAAATTTCTTAATTTTTCCCACATTTTTATTTAACCATATATTTACAGCTTAGATGTGAGATATTTGTTGACATCAAATGCTAAATTTTAAGTGAAAAGGAGTGTATAAATAATGTGAAAATATCTGAGCGATGATCTGTTTTCCCTGCACTCACTTTCTGTATACTGTAGACACAGTTAAATCCTGAAGCACTCAAACACAGTGCTTTGACAATTAAAATAATAGTTGTTTCCCTCCTACACAATTTTTTTAAGCTTTCAGGTGCCATTTTCTTCAAGAGTACATAGCGTACCCTATATTTAGGAATGAAAAATTTGTAAAATTTCTGAAAGCGGGAAAATGTGTATTTTTAAAGATTATGTTATTTTCAAAGTTTAATATTTGAATTTAAAACTAAAACCCTTCCTCCTTGAAGCAAGCCAGATCTTAGGTCTTCATCAAAGAAAATCAGAAATGTAGATGAAGTCCAAGAAAGGAACCAGACTTAATATTATTGTTATATAATAAAGAAAAATCCCTTAACTATGAAGACAATTTTTTTTCTCATTTGTCCTTTTTCCTTTTCTCCTTTCCATTTCCAGAATTATCCACGTGTGGTAAGAGTAGACGTAATACCTAAAGTAATGCCATTAGAAAAGGAAAAATAAATTCAGGACCAAGCTACCAATCAATGAACAGTTAGCCTTAGAAGACCAAGAAAAAATCATATAAAAAAGTAGAATCTACCTCACTTCATTATTATTCTCCAGAAAAATTCTGGAAATGTGTTTCAACTAAGCCATCTACCAGTAGCAAGATCATTGCTAAAATGAAACTGTTGTCAGCATCATGGAAAAGATGAACATATCTGTGGTATAATTCTTCTACTCCATGCAATCGTACCACCTGTCCAGGAAAAGTAAATGCACAAGCAGCAAATCTCAGCCTGGAGAAAAGGAAGTCATTTAAGTCAAGGAATATTCAAACTGCTGCAACTTTTGTCTTCATTTGCTCAAAAAATATCCTCAGAGGAAGTAGACAGGAGTTTTAGCTCACTGAACTTTCTGTTCCTCACCATGAGTACACAAAAGTTCAGAAAAAACCCCATAGGTTCAGCTCTTGAGATACCAGTCCTCAAGATCTCCAATTTCTCTAAAAATCATAGCAACAAAAAAGTAAAGCAAAATTTTGATGCTGAAAATTTCCACATTTTGAGTGACTCTATTTCTCAGTAACTAAACATGCATGTTTGTCATGCAGAATGAAAGATGAGAGAAAAAGACCATTTTCTTTGCTACAATGCAAATTCTCAGAGTCAAAGACATAATGCAATATAGGTTAAACGTATTTAACTCTGGTAGGTTTAACCTATAATTCATTATAGATTAAACATATTTAATCTTTTTAACTGTGTCTTGTGTTCTAGTTTACATTTTGCTGAGCTCTCTTGCATCAAAGATATAGAACAAAAATATCCCCATTTTGCTTTCATTTAGGAAGACAGGGATTTCAGGGCCAGTCCTAAGCCTGGAGAGAAGGAGCCTCTGATTAAGTCTTGTGCTGGAAGGTCACAGCAATAGACAGAATATGCCTGTCTGGAAATGTTTTCAACAAATAATTTTAGACCCAAATTGGCCACCTACCCAACCTAGTTTTTTCAACACAATCAACTGTATCCAAATAGTTTCTTACAGTTGTTTCACCTCATCTTTAAAATCTTGTCTAACTTCTTTAAACTTCTCATCTAGCCCATACTTAAAAATTCCTATTATTGCAAGTGCCTTTGGCCAGCTTTCTGAGGGTTTATTTGTTCTGACTGTTAAAAATTTCTCCATGTTAAATCCAAATTTCCATTGCTAGCATTTATGGCTATTTCTTATCTTCAGTGAATATGGAAAATGCTTTCTTCCTTTCCTCTTCACCTATTTTACAATTTATATTTTATGCACTACAAGATTGATTTCCCTTCCAATTCTGCTCTTTAAGACAAAATACATGCCCAACAAAATTAAAGGGACAATCCTGTATTCCAATTCCATCAGGAAAAGAAATTAAAGTCTCAAGAAAAGCTATGGTGACATCTTGTGAGCTTGAGCACTTTTTATCTGGGAACTTGTTATGTATGCCTTCTGGTTTTCCACCTTTTGAAAAATATTTGATTATTGTAGAAAAAAATTCTTTTATTTCTTTATAATTGAAAAAGGTTCTTTTTGGTTCTCGAGTTATTTAATTTTTTGCATTTTTAATTAGCAGCTCTCTGCTTCAAAGCAGATGTTTCATCAGACTGTGGACATTAATAGACCACAGTATCAAGTTTGTCATGTCACAATCTTTAGCCATGAAAAAAAAGTTATTGAATGACTTACGGAGGATTACTCATTCTAAGAATAGTCAAGATGAAAAGACTTGTCAAGAAAATTCTATTAACCAAGATACACAGGAAAGAAAGCATCTCAATTATAACTAGGTTTTAAAAACAGTACTACTGTTACCTTCTTTCAGCAAGAAAATTAATCTTTAAAATATATCTCATCTGATGAAAGTCTCTTAAAACTGTGACCTATTCAGGTGACATTTTAATCTATAAAGATTGAATTTAAATTTAAATAAACCATTTTTCTTGCCACTGTAATAGACCAAGAACTCATGGTCAGTGAATTGTGAAGAGAAGTAACTTACTGGAGAATGAACAGTTATTTCTTCAGTTGCATTAACTCTTCTTGCTTGAATTTGTGCCAGTACAAATATCAGTATAGACTGTTCAGAATATAGCTCATTTGCTAGCACCTTGACTTGTTGTTTCACATCACTCTTGTTCATCTAACACGTAGCCATCCACCTTTTGCATTCTCCCAATTAGCAGGTGAACTGTGCATGTTTTGAGAGCTGCATGTGTAGTATTGCCTTTGGAGGACCACTACTGACACTGCAGGTTTAGCAACCTAGCCATTAATAGCATTTAGATTCAATGCCTGCAGGTAAGAGAAGAAAAAAGTTGTTGTTGTTGTTGTTGTTGCTGGAGGCTTTGGGGGCTGGAAGGGAGGAAGATTCTGCAACTGATCTGGTGTTAAGCCATGGTTTCTGTGCCCACAGCTGGAGTTAGAGGTATTATCTATGTACTGCTTTCTGCCTCTCACTAGCAATGATTCCAGATTATTTAAACTGTTATCCTGAAAGACCTTAAAATACTTCTTTCAGGGTATTGCTCTTGACATTTTAAGTTAATTTCTTGCCTTTTGCCTTGTATTTCTCTGCAGCCAGCTCATTTTGCCTTTGATTATCATCTTCACATCAATGTTTCATTTAATTTTTACCTGGTCAAAGTAGCTGATTATAACCATTTAAGGTAGCTAAAACAAGAAAGAACAACTAACACAGTGCTGGCCAGAAACAATGCTGTCACCTGGCAGCTTTTCAAATAGAACTAAATGAATGGGACAGATCAGGCTCCCTTCTTGACACTTTTCAAGGCCATCATGCGGACAGGACAGAACAGGAGTCAGGAATGTATTGCACTGATACCAAAGGCAAATACACACAGAACCATTCTAACTCTTGTGGGTAGTACCTCGAAGGAGGTGTCCGTGAAAGCAAAAGGTGCTGGCTACTTGTGTCCAGAGAGTTCTGGTTTCAGGAGACACTGTTTACACACTTGAGGGTTTTTGTGAATGAGCTGATCCCTGCTTTAAGAAGCAGCACTTCATAGACCTCACTGTAAGTTTGAAACTTCAATGATGTCAGGGGCCAGAACAGATAAGTGACCATAAATCAGCAATATGCCTTGTGATCTTGTGTCTTAATATGAATTTTAACTTTTTAATTTAATATCTAATTTAAAAAAAAAAAAAGTTTTCTAGAATGTGAATTTCAGCGGATCATCTCTGTTTCTGTTTGGAGGGTGCATTTTGAAACATCAGAGGAATACATACTTGGAAGGCTCAGTGGTAGGCTCTAGGAACAGGGCAAGGCTATGTTGAGTACTGTGGCATGAGGGAAGCCCTAGATGGTACTGCCAACTCTAAGAAAGGAAATTCAGTTCCTCACATTACATTGGTGATAATACCATATTCTATTTCCCAGCATAGTCACCTAAAAAATAGTCCTATGTTAAATGCTTATGGTATCATGGATTTTCCTGTATTTACACTCAACTGTGCCACTACAGACATGAGGTGCATTATGCCACAATAGACTGTGCAAAGATTTAGATAGTATTTGGAACCTTAAAATAAATAAAACCTAGTGCTAAATCATGAAACTTACACTTTATCATCTTTTGTATTAATATGAATCATCTGTAATAATAGTACCATGCCAATCATCTTTTATACTAATATAATAAAGTAACTGATGCATTTTACTTTTGCTGAGCATTTGCAGTTTTGTGTCTGTAACTTCTAGTGACGTGAATAAGACTGAGGTTATAGATGGTATTTGATTTTCTTTCATACACCATATAAAGTGTGACACATTGCAAGCACTGTTGCCATCTTTTTTATTAAAGTTGAACCTACACTCCTGCTTAATTTGCTTCAGCATGTCCTATGGAACTATTATTCTTCAGAAGAGCTGTGACATGTGATATTGCAGAAACAATTTAGATGACTGCAAACAGGATGTCTTGCTACAACAAACCAGTACACAACTCTCTGTCATTTTCTGTCAGAAAGTGTGACAGGTATTGATGAGGACCATGCTTTTATTTCTCCAGACCACTACTTTTTTAAGTAAGGGGCAGGCAGGGGGAGAAATGAGGGCAAACATTTCTAATTAATCCTTCATGCCCCACATTTTCAGTCTTGTTAATCTATATTGGGTCTGTCTGTGATAGAGTTATCTGCCTTCACAGCAGCCTGTATGCCAGTGCATTTTGGATCTCCGACTAAACCAGTGTTGATGACACAACAGTGTCCCACTTTTGGCTGAACATCTCCTGCACAGTGAATAGGCTACTGGTAGGTGAGAAACCAAGAGGGGACTAAGTTAGGAGAGCCAACCTGAGTTGGCCAAGGGGATATTCCATATCACATATTGTTTTCAGCAATAAAATCTCAAGGGAAGAAACACTAAGGGGTTGTCATTTGTCTTTATGGCATTACACATGCTGAGGTTCTGCTTTCCAAGCACTGAAAAATAATGTATAAATGCTTCTTTTTTCTTTCCTTTCATATTCAGCTTCTGCTTCAAATTTTATATTGTTTTGATCTCAATCCATGAGTTTTTCCTCCTCATACTAGGAGGGAAAGGGAAGTGAACAAGCAGGTGGGTGGTTTCTCTGTTGCTGGCTAGGGTCAAGTCACTGCATAGCTTTATGATTTTCATCTAAGCCAGAGCAACTCTGATACTGGGCTCCAGTTCAACTCTGGCTTTGTTTCTATCAATAACATAGAACAGCAGCAGTTGCCATTACGTAAGCTCAGTAAAACACTTGCAGTTGTGTCACAAACGCAACATTTCTGTGACTGATTTCTTGCTAAACTTAGCAACAGTGTTAGACTCCCATGAGTTAACTTCTATTGAATGGTTTCTTTAATGCATACAATGCAGATATGCTCTACATCAGAAGTAGCAATATAAACCTGCTTATTTCACATTTCTTCACAAACATCTACACTAAACAATGCAATAAAAACCCTTTGCTATCAACTTCTGTTCTCTAGTTCAGCTTTTTCACATGTTCTGTAACACTGAATCAGGCATATTTATTCATTTACTTTATACAAACATGCAACAGGCTGTCCTACATTTCCTTTCTGAGGAGCCAATGCAATAGGGCACAGTGCACAAGTAGACTTTACATGTTTTGCTACATTTAAGGGTCAGGTGCTTTTTACTTCCTTCTATCTATTGTATAGAGCACCTAGTCAGCACATTGCAGTAGGTAACTTTTGGGAAGTCGTGATTACTCACTTCCCAAATATAACAGTTTTCCTCAAAAAGGCAAATTAACTAGATGTCCACCATCTTACTCTTGTGCATTTATCCACTTCTGGAGGGAAATAAGGTATTTTTTCTGCTTTGCACTGTGCTATTTCAATCATGTTTTTCAAAGGGACAAAGAAAAGCTTTAAAAAGTTACCAAATATAAACTTGTCCTGGCTTTAGCTAGGGTAGAGTTAATTTCTTTTCATGATCTGTTGCAGTGCTACATTTTGGATTTGTAATGGGAATAGTGCTGAGAACACACTGATGTTTTGGGGTTTTGCTAATTCTCGTCTATTCTAAATAAAGCACTTTTTTTTTCCTAGTCTCATGCTCTGCCAGTGAGGAGATATGCAAAAAGAAAACCAACCTGGGAAGAAGCACAGCTGGGACTGTGGGACAGGTGACCCTGACTGACTAAAGATATTTACCATCCTAGACCATCATGCCCAGAATATAAACTGGGGAGTTACCCTGTTACTGTCAAGGGCGGCCAATCTGGGTTCAGGAGGGGGGTCTGGGATCAGTCAGTGGGTCGTGAGCAATTGCACAGTGCATCACTTAGATTTTTTTCCTTTTATTATCATTTTATTTACATTTATTACTGTATTCTACTTTATTTTCAATTATTAAATTGTTCTTATCACAACATACAAGTTTTATTTTGGTTCTCCTCCCCATTACACTAGGGTGGGAGGAAAAGGGTGAGTGAGTGAACAGGTGCATGGTGTTTCATCTCCAGCTGGGCTTAAAACCACAACAAACCCATTATCTTTTAAATCACAAGTTTAAGACAAGGCTTTGGGAGCTCAGCTTCTAGTACTTGAACAACTGAAACTGACAATCCTGCATCATACAACTGCATAAATAAGGAAGACTGAGTGACAAATGAATCATTTCTCAGATTATAATCTACTACACATAAACATTTTTTTGTTTTATGAGTCAGACACTTTCTTAGATATAGCTATCACACTTCCCAGGTTCAAAAATTACAACACCAAAAAAATATTGCCTTTGTGCACAACACCCAGTGAAACTTCCCATTTTTTACCCCCACCTAGGATTTTCCAAAGTCAGTCTTTAATATCTTAAAGAAACCTATTCCCATTGTTTTTTTTCAGAACAGTACCCTCGGCAAGTAATAAAACTTGAAAAATGAATAGTACCCTGACTCATGCAGACAGAAGATTGTTAAATGCTTGATAGGTCATAGCAGATGGGATTAAAAATGAGAAAAGGTGTCTCAATATGATGCTGAAGTAAGGAGAAAACTCTTTTGTCCCTGGAAATGAAAAAAGATAAAACAGAAATCTCTTTGCTCTTCCATATAGGAAATATGTGCAAAGGAGATGTCCTTATCTTTTGCTTTCAGTGATGCCACTGTGGGCTAGATATGCTCAGAGCATCCCTGACAGGCAGGGTGGCATTCAGACATCCAATGTGGGAATTCTGAAGGCCTCTGGACAGGAATAGATACTGAGCTGTTTTGCTAAGCTAATATGTGAATTTACCTGTTCTTGTCTATTAGAAATGTAAGTACCAAACCAGATTTCTGCTACAAATCATAGGCTCTATGAGTTGTATGAAGACTCAGTATGGCAAATATTTGGGAGGAAGAGAAGGAGACTCTTTATAAATCTGACTCTTTATAAATCTGTTATTTATGGACTTAACTGTGAATTTAGATCTTTAGTTTAGACACCTCTGTTAAAATATTTTGGCTTTGACGTTTGAAAATGATCCAGCAAATCTTAGTCCTGCCACATGTAGCCATAATTTCACTTAAAAGTCTCTATGACTAGATTCTTGTTGCCACTATCAATAAAATAAAAAAATATATTTACTTGTTGCTGTACAGAAAATAAGGAAATATTTTTTTCCGTAAACGTCTTAAAGCAACATTCTTCACCATTTTCCTTTTATGTATCAAACCAAGAGACAACTTTTACACTTATTTAAGAAGAGGGTAGCTGCCAGTACTGCAAGTTTCTTTGCCATCAGCTAGACTTACAGTGCTTTATATCCTTCCTTTCACTTCCCAAACACTGTCATTATCTATTACTGTATCACTAGATGAGCTTTGTTTAATTTAGAAATCTTCAATATGAAACATTCTCCAAATAGCCTTCATTACCATGCATGACCAGGAAAAAGTACTTCTTTTTGTAGCAGTTCTTGAGGACAGGATGTGCCAAAGCCATATGTGCGTCAGTGTGTGTGGTGTGTTACCGAAGCATCTGAAGCAAAGCTTCTCTGGCAAAGCAGAGCAGGAGCAGACACAATAAAAACACACTCCAACACTGACACCTGTTGGTAATAAGTGTGCCAAGCTGTGACAGCACCTTTGAACTTCGGATCTTCTAAAAATGTAGGACTGTAATCTAAATTAGTACACCTAATTTCTCCACATCACCTGGATTTGAAGAACCAAATGGAAGACAAAAATGTGAAGATTTCGTGCCCAGTCTTTCTAGAAGTAGGTATTCATATCTGCTGACATCCATGTGCAGCTGATGTCTAACAGCAGTTTCAACAAATAAATACACACCAGAACATATCACTTGTCTAGAGACTGTTTCCTGAGACCAGCATGTCAACCGGAGTAAGCAATGCATCCTGCAAAGCAGTGACAGACTTAGTGTAATTTGAACACAAAAGATTTTCCATCTGGATTGCTCTAAGGATAAGATGGAACCTAGAAATGAAATACCAGTCTCCAGGACAACAGCAGCTTAAATGAAAGCTGTCTAAGAACAAACTAGCAATGTGGTATCTTTTCCATTGCTCCCTTCCTACAATAAAGTGAGATGAGTGAAGAGTGAAGTTGTACTGCGGCATTCTGCCTATCCTAGCAGTGGGCTGAGCTTTTTTTATGAGGAATTTCTAGAAGAGGAGGTAAGCTTTACAGAAAAACAAACAAGCAACTGGATCTGCTTGCTTTTTAGCATAACAACAAGCTTCTCTACTGCCCTACTGGTTTCCCTCACAGATAATATAGACTTTTACTACTATAATGCGCTACAGTAATTACAAACCAAGCAAAGATGTGTGATTTGAGAACTGAGGCTTTTGAAGTTCAGCACCTAATGACAAAGCCAACTTTCATGACCCTGTTCCAGAGTGTATTTAGCAAAGCAAAGTAACGCATTAGTAACAGCCATCTAAACTCTTGCTGACCTAAGACACAATGTTTCAGTATGTTCCCTGTGTTTTCTACTGTATGGGCTCCAGCATTTTTGGAAAGAAGCGACATCACCAACAAACACTAAATTAAACTGGCAGCAAATCCTGTAGTCATTCAAGGCCACAATAGTCTCGTCTTTACTTGTCTACTGATTGGTAGGCTCGTTTTCAACAGATAATAATTAATTCAGCCTTCAGCACATTAAAAAATGTTTCTTCTTCCAATGTAAATGAGAGTTCAAAAAACGTTCCAGTTCCCAGTTTGTGTCATGTGTGGGCTTCAGCACTCTCCCTGTGATCTTCGCTCAGACGAATGGTGTCTTGATCAAAGAACATTATTACATCTTCACAACACATTGCTAACTCCTAGATGTGCTTTATGCACTACTGTGATGACAGTATTTACAGGAAAGAAAACAAGGGATGGGATCAGCCTAAAGATTCAAATCTGCAAAAAGCAAGTTAGATTGGCAGATGATGATTAGCCAAACTGAACTGTGTTCAGTGTAAGACCTAAGCCTGATTATCTCACAGGGCTCTTCCCCTCCCAGCTATGTCATGATTTATTCTGAGGTAACTGTCTGTGCCAGCCATTTGTATCTGAGATAGGAAGCACAAAATGGCTAAGATTCACCTGAATTCAAGATGATTAAGACTTCAAGCAGGATTTTCTTTGTTGCAGTTCAGTCTGTTTCAGAGTTCTGGAGTATAGTATCTGTGAATGATACTAGACAAAGAAAATACTGAGTTTTGTCAGACAGAAGGGTGAGAGAAAAGTGGCATGGCCACTTTTCATGGCCATCACCACTTTTATTTTTTATTTCTATACGGAAAATATATTTTGGTTGATATGGATTCAGCATGATGCTTTGAATCACAAGGGAACATGGCATTCCTGCACCAAATCACAGGAGTCACTAACTTTAAACCTATTAGTCTCATCTTGCCCATTAAAACAAAAAGCTTTATTCACAGAAGAATAAATATTTCAAATGAAACTGGGGAAAGACTGAAAAAACTCCACCCAACAAGTAACACCTCCCAAGTACTGGTGGACTATGTGCTGAGAAAGCACCCTCACACATACTGACATCATTAGCAGAGTTATACACTCATCAGAGCACAGACTATGTATTCGTACGTGTTTCTGAAACAGCCACAATCATCATAATTTATCTATGAATCTAATCAAAGAATCTAGAGATTAAACTAGTGAAAATATTAAGTCCCAGCAGTTCTGCAGTTCTTTCACAACCTGCCAACTCCTCCAGTAGACTACAAACAAATTGGTATAAGTCTTTTGTGTAAAAGATTTCACCACATTTACTGGCACAGGGATTTGAGTTTGAGGTTATGAGTTTTTATGAGATTTATGCAAGTACTGTGTTAAAGGCAAAAAGCACAGTTCATGCTAAACTAAAATAATTGAGTTTTGAGTGACAAAATAATTATATATATCCTGGGTATTTAGCTATTTTTGTATTATAATTACTAGCTTTGCTGCATCAGGAAGAATAGAGTGCTCTCAAAAATTAAGAATATTGTGTGAGTTGATACACAGGAATGCAAGTTTCTTATGTAGATCTCCCAGCAAATTAAAAAGTTGCCTGTCACCAATCAGTAAATGTTTCTGAGTACTTGGTGATGTTGTTAACCTTACTTATTTTAAACTTTTGATAAATGACCAGCTTTTTTCATGATCCATAACTTTTTTTTTTGGTAGTGGTCACTCCAGCTTTTAAGTCAGAATCATTGTTTCAGAATATAATGTTAAATGTCAATATTGGTTTGTAGTTGCTATATAAAGTTAAAAATAGTTGATTTAGTAATGAAGCAAGCTGAAGGACTGTAGGTGTTGCTCAGGGGTAACAGAGATGCATTTTGGCCTTACACCTGCTATATCATGAAATATTAAAGAGTAATTTGATGCAAACATCTATTCTGCACACACTTTGCAGTCATGAATATGGTAGAAATTGAAACAATGAAACTTCTTTAAAAAAACACGGAAAAAAAAAATATTGAAGAGTGATTATCTGAGATTCATGAGATCAGGTCTGCAATTCGAACTTCAAAGTAAAAGGATATTAACCAGCTAAAGGCTTGGATGCAGATGCATTGCAAAAGCCATTAGATATTTGACTGATTGCTCATTTTATTAAATTGGACCTGATATAGCCATAATAGTATCCTACAAACATTTCACCTTTTTCAGAAAAATCAAATTATTGGGTGAATGCTATTATATTAAGCTGTCCAGAACAATGAATATATGTAACAGGGTTGATGGAGCCATTGCCTGACTTAAAATAGATCAGTAATATTTACCAAAATGGCATGATCATGTCAACCTAAAGCGTAGTGTCGCATTTCCTCCTGTTCTCGGCAAAACAGCCTCATTCAGAATGTTCTCAAGAAGCTGGTGCCAGGTGCTGCCTTCCCAGAGTTTGTGCACACAGCAGCAGCTTTGCTGGCCAGGGCCTGCTACTTCTCAGCTCAACAGAGCACTGGGCAGCCAAGTAGGTGATTAGTGGTCTCCCACTTCTGCAGTGGACACTGCTTACTGCTCCTCACCTTTCTGGGTGGAATTAACTTAGCAGAAAATTCTATTTCTCATATAGGAAACGTGCCTCTGTGATTGACAGCACATTCTTCTTGGGTTTATTTATTAGTTCCTTATGTTTTATTAGTCTAATTTAGGCTATATTAACTGTGAGGAGGAAATTTTTCCCTCCACTTCTGATAATGGCATCCCTATCCCTCCTGCTACTCTTGTAGTGGATTCTGCAGTGCCATGCCATGGCTACTCTCTATCTCTCCCACAGAATGACTGTTCTGTTATTAAGAAATATTTAGAATATTTATAGCAATAGGATTTACCTGCCAAAGCAAGAAGGATTTGCATTTTCTGATATGGGATTTTGACCGGTATTCACACTAGTCAAGTGCATTGGCACCTTGTCTTCTCTGGCAAAATTGCAGTCATTTTGCTTGGATGAGGACCTAGCCACAGTTAGCTCTGTCTGTGCTGTTGCCAAACAGGATTATTACAATACATTATACATGTGGTGGGTTTGAAGACCACCTGGAAGCTTCAGCTAGACCAGTATGTAGTTATCCATGAGATTAACAGTGTTGGCTCTGAGGCACACAGTACAACTTTCCCAACACTGAGCTTTCCACCTACTTTCGTACAGCTGCAAAGTAGAAGTGGCACTCCTTCAAGTCGTGCTCGAGGCAGCTGCAGGCAGCCTGTCTCTGTGGCAGAGGTAGCATTTTAGAGCAACTGACTTGTGCTAGCTTGGAATCTGAGACTGCAGGCACAGGGCAGTCTCACAGCAATCCTTGACAGAACAGTCCTTTACCTATCTGGCAGAACCCACAACGGTAGGTCAAATGATCAACACAGTGCAATACATGTCAATTTTTCACAAACCTCTGCTGTAACAATTGATTTTTAAGTTGTTAGTACAGAGTAACTGCAATCCATGTATAAATCTTGACACAGACTTATGGAGTGGTTTACACTAATGCTACTAGCACCAACATGAATAAGTTCATTGTTACACATTCAAAAATCCCATATTTAGAGATCAGAGCATAATCTATTATTCCCAAGCATGATGAAAAAATACAAAAGAGCAAACAAGTAAATATAGTTTTCTCTATTTTTGCTTTTCTTTATTTTCTTCTATCAGATATCAAGCAGTTGGGCTTCTCTGGTCCTGTTCTTTGTGCGCCCCCACCATAGCTTGCACATTATTTTCCAGACAAGCCTCATCCCTCAATCCTCACTGATGGATTTATATTCTGCTGAGCTCAACTGAGTAGTTAGATAGTCAAAATCTGATCTCATTACATGTGTGTCAGCAGAACTAACTCCAGGGAAGCCGATGGAACCAAGTTGATATACAGACTTGGAGCCAAATATTTAATTTACCATCCAACATCTGTCATAACCTCAAATTGAAACTCTCCATGGACATGACCTACATTCCTAAAACTTACAGATGGTATTTTAATATTTCTATAAAAAGAAAAATCTTGTATGCCAGAGAAGTGTACTCAGTTCTTATCATCTGAAACATCTGATATGTACCCTAATTCCTAAAGGACCATTTATAAGGGCAGCCAGTTGGAGCTAATACGAAAGGCATAGGAAGAGAAGAGAAGCAAAGGCAAGCATTCCAACTGAAATGTCAAGGTGCTGGCTAGCCTAAAGCTGAGTTCCAAAACTAATTGGAAAGGAGAATTCATATATATATATATGTGTATATATATATATTTACCACATATCCACCGATTCCTGTGTATTATAACTTTCAGTGACCTCATCAAAACTACACTTGTTCTGAAAACTCTGGAATTATCAATACTTGCTCGGAATAGCTTTGAAATGATTTTTCTTTTGGTTTTTGGTGATGGAGTCTAAAATATATGCTGCTTCAGAGTTGAACACAGAAAGAGTTCTCATGTTTGGATATACTTTTTCCACTTAGGCTTTTTCCCTCTGCATTTTACACTGCAAAGAGCGTTGATTAATGTGAATGTTTTAGCTGTAGTTGTTGTTTGTGTATAAACTTTTGTTAAAACAAGTACTGCAGAATAAATGACCTTTATACAGACACCTATTAAGGCACTAAAAGGCTTGGCTACATTCATCTGAGAAGCGTATACATAACGTTTGGAACAATAAAGGGATCAGCAGCTGCAAGGGGGTTGAATTGAATTCTTTAACAATAGAAAAGTTTTTCAGCCCCAAATACCAGCAAAGAGAATTTTTTGCAGATAATCCAGAAGAAAGAAAATAATAAAAAAAAATGCTAGCCAACTTTGCAGCAGTTAGCATAAGGGTGCCATCTGAAAAATGTCAGCTTAAGAGTGTCCCATAGTACCATTCTTTTACACAACCATAGTATTCAGAACTGTTTCCCCAAATAATCCCAGATGGCAAGCCACAAAATTTCAATTCATTTTAAAAGCTTTCTTTGCTGTTATTATGTGATTGAAAGTGCAAAAGCAAGTTGCCATTCTCATGGCACTATTTGCATTGGCTATTATCCCCTAAAATCCCCTTTAAACAGCTACATTGTCAGCCCATAGGCCTCATTTAGAACTACAAAAAAGACCAGATTAATTCGATCAAAGGGAGAGCCAAGTACAAAATGCACTTTTCAAACTGTATCAGAGTAGGTTCCCTTTACAGATCGCTGCATGGCTAGAGCAATGCAAAAAAAACCTTGCCTGAAATAAAGCTCTAACAGAAATAGCTGTGCATGTTTCACATGAAGCTGTTGGGGCTCTTCCAGGGTAAATCTCTCACTACAAATGATCACAATAAAATATATTTTGACATAAGTAAATTAAGTAGCCAAGCATCCATTTTTGTCCATTTGGCTTTCTGCCACCATTTTCAGGAGGCACTGATGTAGTGCTTGGATAATTTAGCCAGCTATAGGCATTCTTGAATTCTCTGTCAATTGGAATTTTTAATTAATTAATTAAACATTGAGCAATGAAATTTTCAAAAGATACAGATAAGTCCCCTCATGACTATCTTTTTTTTAGGGTAAAAAATCATCACTGATGAAGCAAAGAAAATAGAAAAAGCTTTTGGTATAATTTCTGCAAAACACTCTTTCTCCTAATCTAAGGTGAACCATTTTGAGTCAAGCATAATTCAGGTCCATAGATCTACAGCCAAAAAATCCCTAGTGGCTTTTCAATCTCACCTGGGGTTCGATGACAGGCAATAATGCTGATATTTTTGTTTTTCACAGAAGATCCTTCGGTGTCTCTGCACCATCTCGCTCTCTCAGTCTCTTCTGGAGTTTGCTTAGTGATCCTGCCATCACTTCTCTCGCCCTCGGTCTGAAGCAGTTTCTTCAGCAGCTGCTTTTGTGTACTGAGAACATTTTACAGAGTAAAGAACTGCAGCACAAAGGTAGAGAACTGAACATGTGCAGCAATATGTGCCATTGCCTCTTAAAAGGGCACATCAGGCTGAGAGACACATCATGCTGAAAAGCTGAGCACCTGCAACTAATATTATACTCATCTGCTGTAGGATGGACCTGACTGGATGCTTTTGTTTGCCACTTCCAATGGGGTTTAGATTTTTGAACAGTACCCTTCTAATATAGCTCTTGTATTTGTTTGTTTACTTCTCATATTTTATGGAATGTTTGTGTAGTGTCAGTAATAAATACTCTGTAGCAAGAAAGTGTTCCTGTGGAGACAGAATAACTCCCACTGAGACAAAAGGCCTTGACAATCAATGTAATAAATGTAGATTTGTAAATATTATTAATTCACTAGCATACAAACCTTGTTTTAATCCATAATTATGAAAGCCATTATTTGTAATATTAGGAAAAAGAAAAGAAAAATTTGTTGTAAAGTTAGTTATGTATTTCAAGGGTGAACATTTTTTTAAAAGGCATGCAGTTAGGCTGCAAAATCATACATATGCAATTAGAGACACAGTTTGAGCTTTAAAAAATCTGTCAGATGTAAACATTTGCATGTCATTCCACCTATTCAATGGAAATAAATGCCAGAAGTCAAAATCAGTCAAAATTAGGTGTTTGAGACTTTGTACAGAGTAGTATACAGAAAAGTACTTTAAATAAGCTGCTTTGTCCTCAAAGAAGAACTTCAATTAATATTTGTCCCAGATATATCTTTACTGCAAAAGATGGATTATTACACTAGGTTTGTACAATCAGGTACTCATGACTAGATCCAAAAAAAACTTTCAGGTATCCAATTTTCTATGACAATATCTATTCTAAACACAAAGATCTTCAAGCACTTGCTTAGAGCTTTTTGTCTATCCTGGAAATACCTAATCCCTCCTTAATTCCCAACAATAAAGTTCCATTAACTGAATCAGGCTGTAAGTATTCCCTCAGGAGGCTGCATTATCTGGCAGCAGAATGCAGCTCCCAGTTAGATCACCTGTAGAGATCATTATCTTGGGCAACCTCCAAAAACCCTACATTGCAACATTGAGTGTGTCCGTGCTGAAATCCAGTCTTGGCCAGCCTTTACTAGCAAACCAATGCATCTTCTCCAGAGGTGAGTTTTTTTGCATATTAAATTTTTTTCTACTGTGTGTGCTTAGAACAGAGTCAAGTCAACCAGGACTTTACTGATGTCAGCAATTTCAAGTTTCTACCTAAATCACTCTTATTCATATGAGCTACAGACTCTTCTAATCAGTTCAATCCAATTGAAACTGCCTTATTTTCAAACTGAATAACAGAATACTGAAGAAAGGTTCTAACATCACATGCATGCACATCTGGAATAACTTCATCAAAATCTGTGGAATTAAAATGTCCACAGGAAAAAAATGGTTCAGACCAAACAGCTTTCACAGTTGTTTCACACTCTTCCAAGATCCAAAGCCTCTAAGCATTAAACTCAGTCTGAGCTTGAGACATTTGATATCTGTCCTACAGATGCACTTTCTTTTTTCTTTCCCTTGCTGTTGTTAGTGTTAGAACATTAGATTTAAAGGTTTCTAAGTGCTGTTATTTCCTTAGAGTGGGTTTTCCTAAATTGCTCATTAGTGTAATCCCTGACAGTGAAAGATTTTTAATAGAATTATATAGTTTTCCTTCAGTATTAACAATGAGAAATTTTTCCTTCTTCTAGCAGAAATTAAGCCATAAGAAGGCTTTTTTTCAGGTAAACCTGCAGTAGAGAAGTAAGGGTTGGTAGCATCATTCAGTTTCACAAAGAAATATTTTGATATGTAAGAAATCAGTAATTGTTGGTAATCTTATTAACAGACACAATATTTTTCTCATTGAACACTCAACTTCCAAATTTTGTTTTGATTTCACCATTTGTATGTTTTCCATATTATTTAGAAGATTTCAGAGAGAAGCTTCCAAATCAGAGCTGTAGGAAGGACTATCCAAAGAAGACAACAGAATCATAGAATGCGTGGGCTTCAGAAAGACCTTTGGAGATCACGTAGTCCAAGCCCCCTGCTGAAGCAGGTTCACCTAGAGCAGTTTGTACCGGATCACATCCAGGTGTGTTTTGAATAACTCCAGAGAAAGAAATCTCTCTGGGCAGCCTCTTTCAGTACTCTTGCTCTCAAAGTAAATAAACTTCAGGCACATCTACATGCATTTAACAACTGGCTCTGGCTCAGGTTCTCATAGGTCAGGACAAAAATTTAAAGCACCAGTTTTATGTGGATGGAAAAATAAAATGAGAAGTTTCTATTAGAAAGAAGTAACACACTTCTGCTCTTCATGTCACCCATGAAAACAACAGTACTGGTAATTGCCAGACATGGTACTGAACTAAGCATCTGAGAGAATTTATGTAGTCACTCCTCAGAAAAAAAACTTCTTTCTATTTCTAGGAGCAAGAAACAAAAGAGAAACTCGCCAGTACTTTGGGTACACCACAGCATTTGATTTTGCCGCCAGTCTGGGGCAGGATCCACTTCAATTTCACCTTTCCATTTTACAAAATTAGTGATAAGTTTGTATGTCTTTCTCACTGAATGAACAGAAAATAAAGCAATATTTTAAAATAAAAAATTCTTTGTTTTTCTTTTTTTGGGGGGCTTTTTTTTCCCAGTTTGGTTTTGTCTTTCTGTAGCTGAGATTACATACAGGGCAGTTCTATCTATTGTTTTACCTAGTTGTGGGAATCAGTCAAATGGTATTTGGTGCTTTTCTTTGCTATTCTTTGAACTTTATATGTAATAATCTTGGGATCTCTTTACATAGGAAAGTTGGCAGAATTCAAGTGTTGGTATGAATTTCATTATATTTGGTACTTTGCACTAATTCCTTATTTCAACACCCCTAGAGCGGCATATGGTGATATTTAAGGCTGCTTTCAGACAGCCACTTTTCCAGAAGCTTCAGTGGGGCAGCACAAGATTCTTTCTGATTCTACAGCCAGACAATTACAGCAACTAAACCATAGAAAACCATTCTTTTTTTTTTTTTTTTTTTTCCCCGGGGTTATCTTACTTGCTGTAGTGCAACCACCATCACTGGAGTAAGCTTCTTGACACATCTGGTTTTCTATATAAAATGTCCAGGAATTTCCTGAATTACTTCCCTTACATCATTTCTTACCCAGGACGTTCTTGTGGACCACAGGATGCTACCATAGAGGCAAGGTGGGGCCAAAGAAGGCTTCAGCTGCCATCTCACTGCATTGCATGAGGGCAACAGGTGAAGCTCAGCTTTAGCCAACACCAGCAACAGCAGTCCAAGGGGCTCAATAAACCTGGGAAAGAACATGTTCAGGCATACATAAGCATTATGAGACAGGGCCCTTGTAAATGCAAAATGTTGCATTTCATTTTTTTTCCCCAGCCTTTACCTAGGGGTCCAGAAATATCCACCATAATTTAATATTACATGTGCTCCCACATAAATAAATTAACTCCTCCATGCCCCTCCCATCTTCAACTAGCAACAACCTAAACAGTATTTTGGTTTCCAGCTCTTTGTCATCTGTAAACCTCCAGCCTATAAAAGCCTCACAGAGGAAACCATTTTTTTAGGCAGAACAAAATAGAAAGCACAAAGGGTATCTGTAACACTATAAAGGCACTGGTTTGTGCCTACTCAGAAGATTTGGAGATCCCATTGGGTTTCTCTATGTAAGTTTAAAGAAGTCTCAACCACATCTGTTGAAAAGTATATACAGAACTCTTTCCTGACATGAGTCAGCAAGGAGTCATTCCAGTCAGAGTCTGTGTTCATGGTGCTGATTCAACCTGCATAGGTACACATCAAATACAGACTGTGACCACCTCGGACACATATGACTTACCCTTTACACACATTCAGTATCATTTTCTGTATGCCAGGGTAATTTGGGAAAAAAAACACAGCTATCGCAAGTATATAACAAAAATCCTTTCTCCAAGCTTCCTAAAATGGAGCAATTTCCAAAGCGAAATTGGATTTCATTTTATAAGATTGGACAACAGATCTTTCCCCAGCTGCAGTTCTGGCTGACAGATTTCAGGCACATGGAAATGATACTCCATGCTTTGTCACTGCACCAATATAGTTTCAGGTGCTCCTATTATTTCTCACTTTTCCTTAGAGACAGCAGTCCTGTGTGAACATCCCCTGAATGGTGCAGACACATGCAACAAGTACCAAAATATTCATACAGGATTTTCAGAAGCACTTGCACTTGACCTTCCTCTGCTTTCTCTTGAAGTCTGTGATAAACCTTCCTTGTGAGAACATTAGTTGTTTCTTTTGTTGGGGTTTTGGGGTTGTTTTTTGTTTGGGGGATTTTGGGGTTTTTGGTTTTGGTAGTTAAATGAAATAAGCCTTAAACACTTTATTAAATCTATCTTTTGTTTTTCAAAAGCCATTCTAAAGCATAAACTCAAACAGACTTTGGAAAAGGAGGTGAACTCCTGCACCTCAATAAAGCAGTGTATTATAACCAAGGTAAAGCTGCCGAAAGAGGGTTGTCATTTAAGACATTATAGTTTTCTAACTAGGGATCTACAGAGAAGGAAAACTTGCCTGTCTTTGTCACTACTGCTGTTTACTTCTCACTAAGTCAATTGCCTGATTTTATGAGGTAGTGACAGCCTACAGTTCACACTGAGGCTGATATCACCAGGGCATGTGGATGGCCCTCGTGACCTGGTCCTGGACTCCATTTCACAAACTCCTTTATTCAAAAGGACAGCCATCTTCCTGCACCTCTGGGAGAGTTGAAATCACAAGAGGTGATTGCCCTTTCCTCTCTTTGTGTCTTTCTTACTTTGTCGAAGAAACCAATGTAAGCAAAGCCAGCTGCTGCTGCCTCTGTTTGGCACCACAGAGCCGTAGGATTCTTGGGGGATGCAGTTCACTGTCCCTGCGCAGGGGCTGTGAGGAGCTGTGTCCACCCCAGGTAAAGAACACAAGAAAAGTGAGCAAACCAAGGAAATGGTTGACACAAGGTGGTTTAAAAGTTATCTGAGACTGGGGACTAGGGAAACTGCAGCTGGCACTCTCAAGAAGCCCGCCACCCAAAAGCAGACAGCTAACCCACTGAGGAAATGGTTGGTTGCAAAAGTATCACAATTTCATCTGGTTGATTAGCTCACCACAGCTGCCAGCACATTTAAAGCAACTTTTTAAATCATTAAAACATTTCAGGTAGTGTACATTCCTGTTTCTTGACCAAATTTAAACCCATCAGCAAAGTGAGATGAATTGTAAATCACAGAATCACAGAATTCTGCGTTATGTGTGTTAGATGATTCTGTGTTATATGCTCCTCCTGAGCCCTGGTAGGTGTCCAGCAAGGTCAGCAGCTGGAGGAAACAGTCACCAGCAAGCCGTTCATCTGGGGAAGTGAAACGTCAGTGCTGATAATGGCTCCAATTTCCTGCCAGTGTCTTCTGAGGGATTTCTGTTTCTGCAAATGAGAGCTGCAGCTCTAACCTGGGGCTAAGCAGCCATTTTTCTGAGACTGCTTTTCGTCCACAGATGGGGGCAAGGGAAAAATCCAACATAACGGGAAGCAAAGGAGGGCTGGAGAAACCCGCTAGGAGCCTAAGCCGAGGCTAAACCAGGGGCAATGGCGTGAGAATCACATGCCAATGGAACCTTTCACTTATTGCATAATCTTGATAGCTGTGATTTGTGCATTTCATTATTGTGATATTAAACCATTTATTGTAATTGTTAATTAGTATTTGTAGATTTGTAGTTTATCTTCAGAAGAATGTCAGTCCATTTTATAGCTATAGAACTAAAAATCTTTTTAAGACAGAAGTTCTGCCCGTGTACTTATATGCTTACATTTAGGTATATTTACTTAGCTAGTAATGAAAAGAAATTCTATGCCAATAAATTGAGGATGATTTAAATTTTTTGCACTTTTTCTATATTTTTAAATAAAAAAACTTTACTTTCCAAGTATACAATAAATGAAGGCTCTATACACAGCCATGTCCAATTCAAGAAAAAGATTGCTGTAGTTGTTTTTTTCCCCAACAATCTGCAAAATCACCAACATCATCAATGCTTCAAATATTTCTGCAAAAACTTTGTAGTACATGGAACCCTTTCCTTATTAGCTGTAAAACTCAGCAGTTAAGTAACTGCTCAGATGGTTTTTATTATCCATTACTTATTTTCTGTCTTCATTGCAAAGCCCTGTTCAGGAAGGGGTTTAAAGGAAAGATATGAAGAGTGTCAGGTGGGATCAAGTCAAGCCTGAAAAAAAGATTTAGTGATGTGAACAGAAATAAAGCAAATTGGGGAAAATGAGCATTTTTATGCTCATTAGATTTAAATGAAGAAATTATTTTTATCAAAATCAGATAATAGAATTATAGAAAAGGTGAAAAAGTTTATGACTTTTTTTGTAAAAAATCTTTACAACTGAAAAGAAACTTTCTCTCTAGGCAGCATAGCAGATACAAGCATTCAATTAGTAAAGGGTTACTAGGACCCAATAGTGGGTCCTAATAGCTGGGGTATGGATTATAAAAGAATGGGGAAGCGGGGTTCGAAAGGGTGTGTTCCCTTTCTGCCTCCCTTGGGTGCTCTGTGGATTTTAGCTTGATTGTTCAATTCCCTGGCTGCCCTCAGGATAATAAAGCCTTCTCTTAGGGAAAGTCTCTAAAAGAATTTGGACTGCAAGTTTACTTTCTTTCTCTGCAGTAATTCACACAGGCTAAGGGATTCTTGATGTGTTGAAATATCTCTTAGTGGCTGCTGCTAGAATTAGATATTGGACTCCAGTAAATTAAAGTGTCTACTATGGAAGTTTATTTGTGCTTAAAGCAGTAAAGGCAATCGTGACTATATAGGGTGCTGCTGCTGGGAATTTATTTCCATTGTGGTGGCTTCTTTTGACAATGTGTGAAAATTTAACTGGCTGCAGTTTAAGATTGAAAGTTTAAACCATACCATTCACAAGACTTGTGTTTTACAATACAGACCTACTATACAACACACGCCACTGTAGGAACTGCAGATTAAAACTGATGGGGCGGATAAATTCTGTTTGGCTAGGGCAGAAAGAGGTTAAAAGTCTGACCTGCAAGCAAATCTGGTGCTAGCTCTACCTCACAATTGCAGCTTTTGGTATGGAAAAATATTTAAAGTAATTTAAATGTGCCCTCAAACAAAGGATCCGGTTTAGCAAATCACAGACTTTCTGTCTACAGAACACAGAATTTCTTACATTTGCTTTAATCATCACATATTATTGAACACAATTTACTCCAAAAGTAGCCACAAAGTTAGAAAGAGCTCTTTAGGGGAACTTTCATCATCCAAGGCCATCTAAGAATGACTAAGAAGCGACCTAGACTTCAAATAAAATAATGTACTCTTGTATCATAAAATCATAGAAATACTTTCTAGATTTTTCATTATCTTGTCACATTCTCACATTTTCTTCACTTTTATCTGGATTAAGCTTCAGTCTGGCAACTGTAGTCCAAGCCTTACTTGGACTATATCAATTAGTTATTAAATGCAGAAGGAGGTATTCAGACCTGCTCAGGTCTGTACCTCTGGTTAGGAGGAACATGCTAGCAACAGAACAGCTGGTGAAGTAAACCAGATACCTTTTTGCTGGATGTCATTTACATATTAATGATGACTTGTGAGGAAATGGAGATTGGTTCAGTGGAAGACAGGGTATCCAAAACCATTCAAACACCTATGTCTGACCTCTGTGAATGTGCAGACTGGGACTGCAACACAAGAACTTCTAACAGACATTAACCAAAACATCAGAGCTGGCTGGTTGGATACCTGGGTGTTCTGCTTGAAACCTTTGCTTACCTTTTTTACCACCCGATGTGAAAAAAACATAGGAGGGTGGTGATGACTTAAAAAAATTATGAATCTTGTTGTCTGGTAGCATAGACACAGAGGTGAAGCAAGTTCCAGTGAGATTTTACAGGACCTGCTGCTCCCAGGAACTGCATGTTTTTGAGCATCAGTTATCAGTGTATTCTGATACCTGGGACACCCTAATTTGAAGCCATGTCCAACTGCCTGAGATTGCACTCATGGTAGTGGATTTGTTTAAATGACTTCGAACTAAGCCTAAACTGTTCCTTGTTCCACCAGGGTCTGTTGTATATGGGTTGGTCAATGTGTTAATTAGACAGCAGCGTTAGCCGTGAGGTTTAGGAGTCCTGCGACTTGTTGCAGATGCGCTGCCAGCCCTGGAGGCTGGAGCAGCTTCCCGGGGCTGCTTCTTCTTGCTGTACAACAGCGCCATCAAGTGTCTCTGCACCACAGCGCGGCAGGAAGGCGAGCCCTGCATCCCTTTCAAAATGGGAATAGTGTTACTGAGTTTTCCAGGTATCTCATGTCTCTTAAATGTCAGATGACAGTTTAGCTTAAGAAAGCATTCATGTTTAACAGCTCCTCTCCTATGACAGATTCCACAAACATTGATCAAAAGCACCAGTGAGTTTGTCATATTTGTAAAATAACTACTTGTAATTAAACTATATTTATATAAAACATAATATTTGGGTTGTACATAGTCTAATTAGTTAAAAATTATTGTTCTTTCTCATTTCCCCATTATCTATATCCATTTTCCACACCAAAAATGGAAGCTAAGAGCATATGAATTAAGAACAGCTAATGCAATCTCAAGGCATGACAACCTGCATTTTCACTACTGACCTTTCCATGATGTCCTGCAGAGAATTATGGCTTTAATATTTGTTTGTTTGTTTGTTTGTTTTATGGAGGTCTACCTACTGGTGCCCTGTAGAGAATTATTCCCTCCCTGCTCCCTCTGTTTGCAGAGGATTTGGAAACTGCTTAGTGCTTGGGTTTTGTTAGCTCCGTTTTCCTTTTTGCTTGGTAGCCTGTGATACTGTTTTTTTTTAATCTTGAAAATGTATAGTATTGAGCAAAGTAATTCAGAACATTTCAGATAGCATATGTTAGTGTGACTCCTCTTTCCAAAACTTCCTAGCCTCTGTCCTTCCACAGGGGAAAAATACTATGAAAGAATCTGTGTAACAGCTTTGTTGTGTCACTTAAGATCATACACAATATATGTAAAGTAGAAGTCTAGGCCTTGACTTGATCCTACAAATCTTGGAAGTTTTCTTGAGGGTTAGCTGGATTCTGTTTCTCACCACTCTCAGCAGAGGTGGAATTGACACCATTTTCAGTGTAGATTACACACTCCTCCTGATGTTTCACTAATTTGATCTTAATGTTCTGGTTTGAATCTGCTGCGCATGCTGAAAACAGATAAGTAGATTGCTTCAATGTACATCTCTAAGCTTCTTCTTGAATTGCACCTCCTCTCTTCATTTTAAGGTTCCTTATTGCTAAGTAAAGCTAAGAACCCCTGCTGGCTGCCAGGTGTCCATCAAAGCTGTTCTGTCACTTGCCTCCTCAGCGAGATGGAGAAAGAAAATATAGCAAAAGGTTTATGGGTAAAGGTTAGAACAGGAAGAGATTACTCATCAATTACTATCATGGGCAAAGCAGACTTTGAGAAGATTAATCTATTACCAATAAAATCAGAATAGGATAACAAGAAATAAGAAAAAAAACTTTCTCTCCACCCCTCCCTCCTTCCCAGGTTTAATTTTATTCTTGAGTTTTCTATCTTCTCCCCTCCAGCAGCACAGGGGAACAAGGGAATGTGAGCTGTGGTCAGTTCATCCCATGTTTTCTCTGCTGCTCCTTCCTCCTCTGGGGGAGGACCATTCCCCTTTTTTTCCTCCTCCAGGGGGAGACAGACTCCATGATCTTCTCCAATGTGAGTACTTCCTATGGACTGCTTTTCTTCTTGATCTGCTGCAATGTGGGTCCTTTCTGCAAGGTGCAGTCCTTCAGGAGCAGACTGCTCCAGCATGACATCCCCAGGGGATGGCAAATCCTGCAGGCAAACTTGCTCCAGTGTGGGCTCCTCTCTCCATCAGTCCAGACATCTTGACAGAAGCCTGCTCCACCACAGGCATTCCTTGGGTGTCACAGCCTCCCTTGGGCATCCACCTGCTCTGATGCTGGGTCCTCCAGGGGCTGCAGGTGCATCTCTGCCCCTCCGTGGTCCTCCATGGGCTGCAGGGTCACAGCTGCCTCACCATGGCCTGCACCACGGGCTGCAGGGGAATCTCAGCTCCGGTGCCTGGAGCACCTCCTACCCTTCCTTCTGCACTAGCCTTGGTGTCTGCAGGGCAGTTTCTCTCACAGATCACTCCTCTCTCCAGCTGTGGTAGAGCAGGAGAGGTTTTCCCTCTCTTAGCTCTGTTATCCCTGAGGCACTGAGGGCCTCAGCCTTGTGCAGCGGGAGGTCAATCTCGGAGCCTGTTGACATGGGTTCTGCCGGACATGAGGGAAGCTTCTAGCAGCTTCTCACACCTATAACCCCCCCCTGCCAAAACCTGCCATGCATATGAAATGCATTTATATATGGACACCTTATCATTTTGTCCAAATTTAAATTGAATAGTAAATCAAATGGAATGAAAATTACTGAGAGTTTAGTGCGTCCTCAAATAGACATCACAGAATGATATAAGAGAAAGGGTTAGGAGGGATACTTTTATCCAGATGCTAGAGATTTCATAGCATTTTGGGGCTCATGTGCTTTATCATCTCAATTAAAATAAAAATTAAAATAAAAATTATTTTCTGATTTTTATTAAGATCTTCTCTACTAATAGCCATTTTACACAGTACTATTTTGATAGTCTTCATTTGATCCATTTGATTTTTCTTCCTTAGATTTAACAATACCACTTCCTTCACATTTCATTTTTAATCATCTTTATCTTATTCTTCTTTGGACTCTCAGATACAGGCAATTGAGAAGATTGGTTTACTTTCAAGTAAACTTTTAGCAGAAAAACAAAAAAGCAAATGAAAAAAGAAGAAACATGGTTTTGAAATTATTAATTAAAAGAGCAATTGGAGGTGTGCCACAGATTCTGAGGTACAGTGAAATGTGCCTAAATCTGACCCATTGCTGTGAACCTGACACCATATGTTTTCAAGACAATGCCTGTTATCTTCTTTTGGGAAGCTTTTTCAATGGTCCCTAGTATACCTGTAATCAAATTATTTTTCTATTCTTCTTTTCTTTTTGGTGAAAAGGATATATAAGGATAAGGATGTAATGAAATAAGCTACCTGTCTCTTCTGCCCACTCAGTCAAGTATTATATGTGTAAAGTCTAATCATAATTTTGTGCCTGCCTTAAGCACAATCACAAGTAAAATAGGCTGACAGGAATATAATTTGAGTCCTGTGTGTCACTTAAGCAAAGAAGGACTGATTAAGAAAATACATCTCATCAAAGTTCATCTCTTCTCTATTACAAAGTCAGAATGAACCACAAAAATCACAATCATCTTCTAAAAGTTGTCATTATAGTTGACTGGAAAAAAAATGGGGAACTTGCCAGGTGAAAGCTTTTAATCTTTTCAGTCTTAAAATATGGCTTTTTTCTTATACACAAGCCTTTCCTTTAACATAGCTAAGTTGTTTGTGTTTGGTTTTTTTCCTGAAAGGGACTATCTATTTATGAATACTGCTTCTTGAAGGGCAAAAGGCTTTATTAAATCACTATAACCTTAGAGAATATAGGCCTTCTTCCCAGTTAATAGCTGGAAATCTCTGAAGATCTTGATTCATGAATGTCAGGTGATAGACCATCAGCTAGGGCTTTGAGAAATAAGAACTGTAAGCCTTTATGCTTATATACATCTATTAATGAACTGCCATTATCATGCTACACTGAAAGAGTCCTTGTAAACACAGGATCAACATTTCAATGGGCCCTTATGAGCAGCAAGATTGAAATGATAAGTAGTAATTAACTAAGCCACCATCTCAGCCTCCTTAGCCAGTAGTCTGGCTGTCCCAAAGGTAGCATGAGGGCAGAGCAAGTGGCTAAAATCTTCCTAAGAATCAGGTCATGTTAGTCTCGAAATCATGAACCAATTTGGACAATGGAAGCTAGATATTGTGGGGTTAATCCTTAATTCTTGTAGAAAGGGACAGAAAGAGACCAGAACAGAGTATTATGGAAAATATGAGAATATGAAAATAAGGGGGAATGAATGTTCAGTACTTACCAACCAGTATTCTCTCATCACATTCCTGAAGTTCACAGACGTAAAAAAAAAAAAAATCTTCATATTGTAAAAGAAAACAAATAATGCTTTAATGTTGTATTTCCTGGGTTTTGATGGGAAAAAAATGGCAAGTAAACATTTAAATGTCTGGTACCATTTTCTGTTTGTTCAACATGATGCTTTGGTAGGATTGAACAATCATCACAGATGCAGTCCCTTACATCCCCGTATATAAAGTTCACAGTTGATTTAATTTGGCCATATTTGAAACCCACATTCAAGCATGCAAGATGATGTGTTAAAGGAAGATAGCAAAGGCCTGGTTGCTTGGGTGCATAACAAGTGTAGTTTTAATACTTGTACTCAAGATGGCAGCACGAAAACATAAAAGAAATGCTTCAGTGGCTCCTTTCCAGAGTGCCACCGGCTCCTGCCTATTCATTTTATTGCATTCTGTTCAATAAGACTGAACAGTTTGACGCACAGAGCGGTGGGCAACGAAGAACACCCAGAGACTAAATATTCAAGAAGAAGGAAAAAATCATTTAAATTTGTTTAATTAAAAATAGAATAATGGTGAAATAATGAACCTTCTGACAGAAGCTCATTAACAGTTAAAAATACCAAATCAGAAAAATATTAGCATAAACTGGATCCTGGTGAATTCCTACCAAAATCTTTCATCTGTAATGAATGTAATTGTGATGAGTGGATTCTCTCATCAAAATAAGAACTATGATATTTTAAAAGAACATCTTTGTTCTTGTTCTGAGTGGTAATATTTTCCTGCATTTAAATGTATTCCCCATCATATAAGATGTATTATACATCTTATGTATTCCTTCTATCCCTTTGCCTCTCTGTTTTATGAGTTATGCATGTACATTTTCCTATCAATGCACATGCATTATCTAATTGTTTTGTCCCAATAAATATCTAATGTGTTTAGCTACAAACCAACATAGTGTGTGCTTTGTCTAAAGAAATGAAAATTACTTAATTTATTGCTCATAGATTATACAGAGTTTGGTACCAAGAAGCTTTGTTACCATGAACTCTGATATATTGAAAAGTTCTTGTCAGGTATCAGAATGACAGTATGTTATTGTGTTTTATCACACAGAAGATATGATTAGGATAAAGCAGCAGGGTTAAAATAAGGGTAAACCAGAAACTTTTCAGTAAATCTTTGACCAGCATTAGGAAATATTAATAGAGTGAGGAGACACAATCCATCTGGAGCCACATAAATCCCTACGAAGAATTTTCCAAAAGAAATTCATGCTAAAGCATAGTACATTCATGAAGGTGGAAACTGGTTAACTCTCCATGACATTGTAACAATATTAGACTAACAATGCTTAAATACTCCAGGCCCCATTTGTATCTTTAAATCTTCACATCAGCATATTTGCATTGACAGCAAACTAGAACAATGCGTGAGAGAAGGAGAAAGATATATGGTGTTACAGTTTATGCTAAATCTGTATAATGAGGGAGTTTTCTGTTATGTTTAGAAAAGAGTATGGTGATTTAGAGAAGAGTACAGGCTCTACGTCATCTGTTAGTGATGTGCGAGTGTACTTCTCTCTTTAGGAAACAGAGGGGTTGCTGCTAAATTGGTCTAGGGCATAGCACTTAGAAAGAAAATAGGTAGAGCAGATTTTTCTGTATTCTTGAAGATAGTGTAATATTTATGGATTTTCATAGTAATTTCAACTTTAAAACTGTCCCAAGTACAGCAATGTAGGATAGATCAAATAAGTAAACTAGTTGTCATTGGAAAATGCCTTGACTCTGGGTAAGCCTTATTTCATTTTTTTTTTCTTTTCCTAAAATGGGAAAATGCTCTGCAAATGCCCACAACATCTGGCATTATTTGCCAGAGGGGATATAGTATAGTAATATTCCCTCCCTATTAATGGAAGTCATGGAAAAGAGAAGGAGGTATTTGTAAGACTTACTTCAGTTTCTTAGTCCCCGTCTGTAGCAGCATTTCCAAAGAGTCACATGTAGCCATCTGGTTACCATCTGGGTTTTATCAAACAGCATGGGACAATTCCAAGTAGTTATGCAGGAAAAAAACTGAGCATCAACAGTTCGTGTGTATGAGTACCTGAAAGAAATATGCACACTCTGCCATGGAACTCTGTCACACAGAGCATATGACCAGCTTTTTATTCAGTACTTTCTTTGAATATCTATTCTTTTTGATTACGGTAACCCCACTGACTTGTTGCAGACTGAGTCTGACCTTTGCTTTCTGATCTATAATCAGTCTAGTTGAATTATACCACAGTTATCAATGACATAAGACTGGATTTTTATAGCACTTACTCATTACAGGGACTTATACCCCGGTTAAAGGCAGTGGTACATGCTGAGCATAGCTTCATGTGTATTCTGCTGAGGAAAGAAGGCACGTTGCAAGTCTCCCATGTTTTTGCTTTGCAACAGTACCTAGTCCTTGGGCTTCTTTGGAGCCATAGAATACCCAAAGGAAAGTTTTACCTCTAAAATCCATTTCCTAGCCATATGCCTAGTTTCAGCATAGAATCATAGAATAGCCTTAGTGGGAAGGGCTTCACAAGGATTATCAAGCTCCCCATCCTGTACAGGACAACCCCAACAATTACACCATGTACCTGAGGGCATTTAACAGGATTGCCATAAGCTCAGCACGAACATTTGAGCTTAGAGCCAAATGAATGATTACATCCCTTTGCAGCTGCCATGATTGGATAACAGGTCATCTCTTCATGTGTAAAGAAAGTAAAAATTTTTTTTGTAGCATGTTTTGGTTGCAAATGCTGGTCATTCTGCCCTTCAGTTTCTCCTGTTTCTTGCTGGACGCACAATTTACAAGGCTCTGAAAACAACAACATAACATGAATCCTCTAATCCTCTAACTGGTTTTGCTGAGACTCTACCACATGCAAAAAAACCCAAACAAAACAAAGCAATACAAAACTAAATTAAAACAAACAAACAAACCCCCAAAGCAATACAAACCTAAAGGAGCAATTAATGAAATAAGTCAGATGTCATGGCTTTGATACCTCCTGTCCTCTCTCCACATAATATGTCCAGTTTTATTAAGCTACTATTTGAAAGAGACTCTAATGGGCTGATTCTTCCAGTTACATACACTGGCATAATTTCATTTAAGTAATGAACCTCCAAATTGCACCCGGGTTAAGATTTATCCCTAGGCCTAGTATGACTTCTGGTAGTTTTCCTTGCAAAACAATATGTTACCATATTGTAACATATACCTTCCTGAGATCAAGCTGAGAGTGCCTTTTGAAATGGTTGAATCCATTAATATGGTTTTGTTATTCATCTTCTTTCATGACATTTGTTGCAGTCATATTACTCCTCTGAGGGATTTCATACTCCTAAGCTTGTATTTGTCTTGAGCTGTAAAATGCAAAACTCTTGGGATGAAGGAGGAAGGAATACTTCTATTCCTATAAACAAAAAGTCAACAAGTTGATAATGATGAAAAGACAAACTAGCAATATCATTTAAGGTAATGTTACCTTAACATTAGGGTTTAGCTAGTGACAAAAATTGAGAACATGCCAGAACTTTTCAGGAGGGCTCTGTATAGAAAAAAGAATTTGTCTGTCCTCGTTTTTTTCAGTTTGGATTAAAAACAAAAATTCCCCTGTGTTTTAAGAAAGTACATCCATACACAATATTTAAGGTAACTGAAGATCTTCCATAGAAGAGGAAAACAGGAGACAGGTGGATGGGAGAGTCCTCAGAAAAGCAAAGAAAATTCTGCTTTGGAAAAAAAAATAATTCTGAAGTAAATATATGGAGATTCCTTTGTTTCCTCTCTTGCCAAAAGAGATGCAGGTTGTGGAGACACTACAAAAGAGAGGATTAGGGAATTGGGGCATAAAAGGAATTCAAATAATGAAAATGACCCATGTAGTTGCTCTGTAGGAGGACACCCAGAGCTCTTTTTGTATATATCATTGCTGAAAAATTATGCAGTAATAAAATCTCTGGAATTCAGCAATAGCTAAATGACATTGGTATGTAAAGTACTTTCGCCTTCACAAAAATGCATTTGCGTGTTGGCATACTTAAGGCAAACAGCAGTCATTGCAATCCAACCAAAGTTTCAGCTTCCACATAAAAATACACTGATCTACCACCACAAAAAAATTGTATGGAAACGGGAACTTTAAACTTATTAGCTTAAAAAAAAATATGTAAAAAACCTTGTGCCAAAAATACAAGCTCTAATATTCTCATTGATTTATGAAAGATTATTCACTGTTAGACAGTTTTAGAAATGTTATGATTGAGTTAGTAGAATATTTTAGACTATTTTGGTTTTTATTCACTTGCTTTTTTCCCCTCTTACGTAATATGCTTAAAGCTATCTTTTTTGTTGGGTTTTTTTGAGGGGTATATACCCTGAATATACCCAGCTTCTCAAATCACAACTTTCTTTCACGAGTAAGAATTAGGCATTGCAGCTAATGGTGTTAAGAGATCTTCCTGCTTTTGACTGATCACAGCTGAAAAACAGCTAACTGCTGAGTTTCAGTGAGCTGGCAGCATTGACCCAGACAAAAGCTTATACAGGCATGAAGATGGAAGCATGAAGGCTAAGCCAGAAGAAGTTTCTTTATTTATAAAGCTGTGAACTTGTAGGAAAAGACAGTAATGGTGGCTAAGGATTTAGCCACAAAATTTTTAAGTTTTGCTGAGACCATCAGGATTAGTGGATGCAGAGGTTTTAGCATCTACATTGTGCATTAGTGGACCCTTCAGAGTCTGTTAACTCATGAAGTATCAACCGACAGCACAGGAGAGAGAAGACTTGAGTGCTACAGTGCAGGTAGCAGTAATCAACACATACATGAGTTTAACTGTAGGAAGAATCCCAGAAGCACAAACAACCTCAGATTTTCAAACCTGTATTTGGCAAAATCTGAAGTACAGAAATAATTGAAGGAGGTAGCATAAGACCATGGGGCCAAGGGAAGATGAGGCAAGAGCAAGAGAGTTTGAGACACAGACTTGGTCCATTAAAAAATTAATAGAAAAAGAAAAATGGCAATGAAAAAAGAAAAACTGATTTCACTGAAAGAAAAAGGCCAGAACTAAGAGGTCAAAGGAAATATAAATGATTTTCAAGATGTTGAGGAGGAGACTCATGACTCTCAGACAGAAGAGAGAGTATAAAGAACCAAAGTCTCTTAAAATCTTACTGAAGATGCAGGTTTCATTACTCAAGAGTCCTGGCTAAAAAATTGAAGATTTGTCATTTGAGCAGATCCAGCAGAAAGTGTGTTTCTTGTCAAGATGCATTTAGTAAGAATATAAATTAGATGAAACCGTAAGGTTGTAGAATCTTCTGGTAAAGCCAGAAGAATGAATTAATTATCTTTCATGCTGGAACAAGTGTCCCATTAGGTGGGTCTCTTGGTTGAAGAATACATTCAGTAATTTAAAATTTCATGATAGTTACTGAAGTTTTCAAGTTCTTATGGTAAAAAAAAGCAAAGCATGGCAAGATCAGGAAGCAGAAGAATAACATAAGATAGTAAGTGCTATGGAAAAGTCCAGAAGGAAGATGAGTCCACAAGGAATGCAGAACGGTGGTGACAGAGAAAATAGTATTAGAGTAAAATGATGTCTTCAAACAGGACATTTAGAGTATGTAAAGTGAGAATGAGGCACAATAAGTCTTGGCAAATTACAAGAAAAGAAAAGAAGAAACCATTTAGCCATGACCATTTCAGTTTCTTAAAAAACCATGAAAACTACATGAAGTATTGTCAGTTTTCATTAATGACGGTAATTCAGAATGCAAAATGAAAGGTATAATTTCTTATAGAAGTTCAAGGAAACAAAAACATAGGAGCTTTTTCCTAAGAACTTGATTAGTGATGCAAAATTGGGAAGCCTCTGCCATACAGAGAAGTATGTTGTCATGCAATACCAGACAACCTGGAAGACTTTTTGAAAACAGGAATTGAATAGCAGCTGATGTTTCAAAATGCTGCAACTACAGAGCGATAACAAAATTTTTCTGCTATAAATGGGAAGAACTTTGTGATTGTGAGGAAATGAACTGAGATGCCTAGCTAATCAGCTGAGGCATCTGATTTGTTAGCATAGAGAGGGCTAAGAACCCCAAGACACAACAGGAAGTACTTCCAGAAGAATAAATAGAAAAATCTTAAGGTCACCAAATGAATTTTGTAACTTTGAGTGTATGTAGAGTACTGACCAACTGTGTTGCAAAATGACAAGTTCATAGTGTGAGAGAAATTCTACCAAGTTGCTGCAGATCTTAGAAACAGCTATAAATAGAGCTACAGGAGGGACTTGTATTGGGCAGTAAATATATGTGCATATATGTGTGTTGATGACCTAAGTTTCAGAAGACTAGCAAGGGACAAAATAAATCATACTTGGTTTTACATAGCATTTGAATTTAATTACATCATGCAACTATCCAAAAGTGCCTGAGTGAATGTAACCTCTCAAATTCCTTTCCTCTTTCCTCTTTTATTTCCTGACAAAAATGTAACTTAGTTCTAAGTGGATTCTAATTCAATTTACAGAACTGACCTTGCAGCTTTGCAATTCTTATAAATTAGTGAATTTTCAATGTGTTGAGTATTCTGACCCTTATGGTGGGAATTCCAAAGGAGTACAAAACAGTATGCAGGTAAAAAGCAAAAACAAGCAAACAAACAAACAAAATGTTTTAAACTAATTGTATCATACTATCACCATAAACTATGTGATTCAGCTGAAATACTTACTTGCTTTGTCATTCATCACTGCAATGTGGTTTCCCTTCTGCCAAGTCCAGTTAGTTGTTTCACACAATACCTTCAAGATTTATTTTAATTCACATATCCAGTCTACCAGCATCACTCCCAGAACTGAGAGCTTTTTTGATATCTTTAGGCAGGTTTTTTAATCTGATATTTCTAGATATTAAGAATATGTCTGTATAGGGAAGTGGGCTTTATTGATAATAGATCTAAGTCTGAGAGTCTTGATGTGAGGAATTCTAAGAAATAATTCAGTCTTAATTGCAAATCTATGTGTTAAAGAGATTCCTTTTGCTTGGCTTTCTGACCACAAATAGACAAAATAACTGTATAAATATAAAAATATTACAGCCCGAGTATCACAAATTTCAAGGCATCTAGAAACAGCTGTGCAAATGTGAAAGAATTACAATACTAAATTACATCTTAGTACTGTAAAACTCTCAGCCTATTTAGTACTGTAAGAATCATGACCTATTTTTGCATAGGTCCCAGTCTTCAAATCCGCATGTAATATCCTTAGTCAAAACATTTCATTTATTATAGGTTTCATTGACTGACTTATTTTTAATAACTTATGACATACCGGTAGGCTTCAATATATGTTTAAAAGTTTCAGTTCAGACAGAAAAAAAGAAAGTTCAAATTCTCAAAGCTAAGAAGTGACTTGACTGTACTATTTTCCTCTTCTGTTGCCAATAGCTGAAGTCTTCTCATTGCCCTCTTCTTCATTAAAACCATTGCTCAGACAGTGTTATGTTTTTGTTGCTATGCTGTCTCTTCCTGATTGTACTACAAAGATGACATCTCTTCAAGCTGTGGATGAGAATGATACTCTGGAGGAGAGCTCAGAGCTATAACCTTAGGGGTTTTTTGGAGTATGTGTTGTAGAACTCTAATGTTTCTCACCTTTCCAGTTTGACCTTCATTTTGAACTTGGAGATGTGTAATGATGAACCTCTGCACAGGATGAAAGAAAGGCTGCTTACTGCTGTTAGCATTTGCTTGACTGGTAACAGATGTTCATGAAAGAGATAATTTTTTTTTTAACTGTCTTGTGGTCTAATGTACAAGACATGGAGATTATTAACATCCTGATCAGTTACCATACTTTCCATTAATCCATTTTTCTCACTGTTTATGGGAGACAGTGATCACACATTTTCACAAGATGGTATCAATTTAACAGTAGCTTCTATTCAAATAATTTCAAAATTAACTGTAATCCAAGGATGTAATACTAGAATCAACATTTGATCTATTTTAATTCTTTCTCTGTGGCCTATGTCAATTTATGTTATATTCTATTCAGTAGCAAAAAAAGGAAAGACCTATGATTTTTCACTCTCAAGGACACAGCAGTTCCACTGAGAGTCATCTTTCCTCTCTCATCCCTGTAGAAATCCCTGCACCTGTGCTTGAAGTCTTTGAGGTCTCGGCTAATGAAGTAGGTACTATTTATAACTCTCTGAATCTCCAACAGTTTTTTGATGAAAAACACTCAGTACTGAAAGCATCTGTGCCACACAAATAGTTCTTTGGGCTTGAACTTTAGACCAGCTCAGGTCAGAGAAGACAATCTGTCCTTTCTGCCTTCTCTTCCGCATGTCAGATATTGTGTACAAAGACAATTTCACATTTTCACTTTAAAAAATAGAATTAATTTGAGCGATAATGTCAACTGAAAACTAAGTAATTTAATTGCACCAAGTTACTCCTGATCAAGTTTCTGTGGCCCAACAACTTTTGCTCAGTTGGCATACAGAGATTGTCAGCCTACATTGCCAAAGTGTTATGTGAAGTCATACAGCTTCAGCTGCATTCACACAGTTACCACAGCTCGCTTCAGCACAGTAAGCTATTGAAACACAGTATGTTATCCGGAAGCCTGAGTTCTAAACTTATAAGCATTAGTCAGTTCTCCTTCTATGTAGGAAATCAGTGTCAAGAGAAAAGCAGTTGGAGATTTGAGCCCAATAGTGTAAGTACAAATGTGTGATGCCTTGGTCCACATTCTCTGTGGAATCATGGTTGTGAAGTTTCCTATGTGGTCATATTCATCCTTTTTTTTTCCTTTGTCAGCCATCAATAATTTCAGTCACATAAATCAGCTAAATAACTCTGCAATCAAAAGTATTATCTTCCACCTGTAGAGAGAAGACATTTGACAGATCGCAGAGAAGAAGTTGGTTGATTCCATAAAAATTCCCTCAAGAATCCAGATCCAGACAGACTAGATCTGATCAATTTTCCTGTGGGCATGCTTACCCTTGCTGAGGCAGGGGACAGAGGAAGGAATCAGTGAGGAAGTTCTAGCCTCCAGAACAAGCTACCTTCTTGGTAGTTATCCAACAGCTGGTAGGACTCCAGTCAGTTTCTGAAGGAAATATTCATGGGAACTTTATCTTGCTTTATAAAATGGAGGACTGGAGATTCCATTCTCTCTACAAAACAGGAAAAGAGTATGGGATCATTTCCTGAGCTTGCATTTAATACCTTTTTCTATGGAATTTTTCTCAAATTAAGCTGACTGAAAACCAAAAAAAAAAGGATCTATGCAATTGCTCTGGCTATACAGAAACTTGCAGTTGTCTCATTCTTCCCTCCAAATAATATATTCCATGCATTCACCTCAGCAGCTCTGCTCATAGCACACTGTGGCACCAGCCTACTAGAGCACAGAAGGACTGAAAGGGACCATTCTAATGAACATAAACTTCAAGACTCAGCCCTGCCATCACTGAGTCTTTGATTTCAAATGAGGGAGAAAGCACTACTGTGTAGGCATGAAAATGACAGTCTGAAACAGCCACCTGCTAGGGAAAGAGAGAGAGAGAGAACATACTCATCAGGCATGATAAAATAGCAACTATGCTGCTAAGTATATGCCTCACACACAGCACCAATGGTCAGTCTATGACCCTGGAAATAAATCTGTCCCATATTCCCCAGCTGAGGAGAGGACAGAAGGCTGAGAAGTAAGAAGCTTATTTTAGCTGACTGGGTTGCTAGAACATGGACAGAATTGATAGTTTTGCTGATATAGCAAAATTGAACTTACTTGGCTTATACAAACAACAAACAGAGAGCAATGAAAAATGAGAGGAGGCAAGCAGATTGTCTCAAGACAAGCCAAAATGACTCATGTTAATTTATACTGTGGCTCTAATGTTTTCCATTAAATAAGGACTTTGGTAGCTCTTTCACCAATTAAGCTTGTGAAAACTTTCTGCCACAGAAGCAGGGTCTGGTATGCTGGTGGCTCTACCCCACATCAGACCTACTCAGACTATACATTTGGTGTGTGTGAACTCCACTCTCCAGTGATACTGACTACGGGAGACTTCTCGACTCAGACACAGCACATGAGATTTGCCCTAGCACTGTCATGCTTCTAAGTTCACTCTGACTCTCAAAATCTGAGGCTGTAAAGTTTTGCAAAGCCACCCTTAGATCCAGTAGTATCAGCTCTGAACAGGAGCTAAGGATCCAAATATGACCAAAGCCATCCAGATGAGAGTTGGCACTTCACAGAAGATGATAGGAAAAAGAGAGACACCCACACCAAGACTGTATGTAGCAGACCAGGTTCATGTGAGTCTTTGGTATAAGGTATATACCACATGAAAACTGATTAAATGCTTCAACTTCACCTGAGTAATACAAGCCAAAACCAACCAGCTGTGCAGAGAGCCAGTTCCATTTTCTTACATTCATGACATGGTTAATTGGCCACATGGATAAAGAGTCCATGGATAATTGAGAGTGAAGTACACTCATATATCAGCATTCTCTTGGCACATTTGAGTGCTGACACATCATTTATTTTCCACAGACTGAGCCTACAAAGCTGAAAACTGAATGTTCATCTCTCACAGAGCCAGTGGGAAGATTCTCCATTTTTTACACGTTTATTCAATTTCGCCTATAAATACCTTTTTTTTTTTTCCTATAAACCAGCTAATTAAACCTCTTATTTAGGGAGAATCCCCATGTACTGTAGTACTGTTTTGAGTCCATGTCATTACAAATCTTTCCTCAGAATAAACTGTGAGCAAGAGGACAAATACATCATGAGGGTTTGGGTAGTTATCTAAAACCTGGAAAGTACTCGGCATTAGTTTCTGTGCTCAAGCTATAGAGGTTCCACATGTATGCTTTACTTTTTGAGGATGGGGGCTCCCCAGGGGTACCTGGAACAGCCTTAGAACTACTAGCTTCAGCTTCTTTTTCAAGCCTTAATTGACTCAATTTGCATTGAGTAATTTTATTTTATTTGAGTTTCAGGGATTTCATGGCTTCCCTTACCAGATCTCCCAGCACTAGTATCTGAAATATCTCTGCAGGTTTTTAATTCCTGAAGCCTTCTTACAGGGATTTCAGATTCAGCTCAGTTCTACTGTAAAACACACTTTCCTCTAACAGAGTCGTAATATAGATCTCCTTTGGCTGATCGTCTGTATCCAAAGACTGCTGCTTAATGAGAAGATAGGTAATTGAGTCCCTGAAAATTAATACCCTATAGGTATCTCCACCATGGAAATAGCAGAGTCTCCACTCAGTTCATGAGCCTAAATTCTAAGTTCTTATGTCTAAAGTTCCACATCAATTTCTACCTTGCCTAGCTCTCATAATATTATGTGAGTGAGAAACGTTCATTTGCTGACAAGACATTTAGATATAGGTAGAAGTTATGCTGTCTAAATATATCCTTAAGTAGCAGATGCATGAGGATATTTCAGGACCCAGCCTCCCACTGATTTCAACAGATCCGGTATCTGCTTCCTACTTAGAAAATTAGTCACCTGTGTTTTATGCAGATGGATTCTAAGAGTCCTGTTTTCCCTGTGTCCTCAGCAGTCTGACCTGCAGACAAGTCAAAAACACAAGCCAGTCATGCCAGCTTGATCTTATTTTGTACTTGCTGATGTGGCTCTCACTTTTCACTTCCTATCTTCTTTTCAAGTAAGTAGAACACATTTGCTTATTCTGGTATAAAAAAAAAAACAAACAGAAAAGAAATAATGTAAATTGAATAAAAATCATCAAGCTTTAAAAATTCTATGCAGTATGAAGGGAAATATTTTATCTAGGAAAGTGAGGATTTAAATGGGAAAATGGAAAGTATTACTATACTTCTAAGAAATTATTATTAGAAACTGCCAATTCTAATCTAACAGGATTGGAATGGGGGAGCAATGTCTGTTAATTAAGCAATTCTGTTACGTGAAGCTCTTTTATGGTGGAAGTCAGACCTCAAAAGATAGAAGCATGCATAAGAAAAAATTAAATAGTGACATCAAATCAAAATTTAAAATCCATGCTATGAGTTATATGTTTGCACAGTGACGGACATCACAGTTTTTAAGATCTGATAAGTGGCTAGATAAATATATCTACTGGCAAAGAAACCAAAATGAGTAAAATTAATTCATCTTGAGAGGAGAAGGAGTATAGATAAAATCAGATAAATCAGAAAAAAAACCCAGATAAAATCTATACATATCTTGTTTCCACTAGAGAACATCCTACACTAGCCTTGATATCACTCAGATACATTGCCACTTACATTATAATGCATCCAAAAAAGAGCAGAAAAGCTGGAGAATGGTCTGGAGCACAAGTTCCTATAAGGAACTGAGGAAGCCAGGGTTGTTTAGCCTGGTGAAAATGCGGTTCAGGGAAGACCTTATTTACTCTGCACAACTGCCCAAAAAGAGGTTGAAGCTGGGCTGGGGTCAATCTCTTTTCCCAAATAACAAGCAATAGAAAAAAGAAAATGGCCTCAAGTTTTACCAGGAGAAGTTTAGATTGAATATTACAAAAATATTCTGTACCAAATAGTTATTTAGCATAGGAAGAGTCACCGTCACCATCCCCGATATAATTAAAAACCATGTAGATGTGGCATTCAGGGACACAGTCTCATTGTGGACTTGGCAGTGTTAGTTCTACAGGTCAACTCAGTGATCTTAAGTCTTTCCCAACCAAAATAATTCTAGAATTCTATAATGCCAAAACAAATATGTCAACACAAAAATGACTCACATAGTCTAGGTTTTAATGGGGTAATGGTGATACCACTTTAAAGTGGTATCAATTCCAGTATTCATTGCAAATTTTCTTTTTATTCACAGGACCCTCCACATTTATGCATTCTTTAAATACTCTGATCTGAGAAGTCACCATGTTTGTACTTAACTGCTAATGTTTCAAGATAAGAGAGAAGCTAGCCCAAGTAAAGCCTTAAAAATTAGAGTTTCCAGTTTGTTATTACAAACTAATGAAGTTCCTCTTCTGAACAAAGGCCAGTCATGATCATTCTTTGTACTTCAATTTTCCTGAGGCATCTTCACTCATCCATTTTTTTTGTTCTCAATCCCATTATTTTGTGAAGTGCTGCCATTTCTTTTCAATTTAGTTAGCACAAAAATTGCAAGTAGGCCCAACTGTCTGAGAGAAGATATTTTTTATTCAGACATGACTTATAACTATGTAACAGAACATTAAGTTCTTCAATCCATCCTTCTGTCTTCAAAGTTAAGCTGTTGCATGTGAAAGTTCCAAATATCACATCTTTACTCCCAGACATAATTGACACTGAACAACCAAAGCACCATTTTGGGTTTGGAACTGTAGGCACCTTACTGGCTTAACATACTAAAACTAATTACTTCAGGAGTGCCTTGTGCTGTTTGGATACTAAGCTCAGGAATCTGTTGCTTAAGCAGACTTACTCACATCATGCCGTCTGAGATTCCCTAAGGCAACCAAGATGTTTCAGTGAACCAGATGATCATTGTAGGCCCTTCCAACTGAAATGATTCAATTCTATTCTGTTCTATTCTAATCTGTCATACTGGCAGCATTATGGGTCTAAAAGGAGATCTTCACTGGAGGCAAGGGAGGATATGCACACGCAGCATCATATGCCTAATTTTTGCCAATTGACTCTGTCCCAGGTGTCCCACAAGTCATGAATGTCAGACCTGGCTGTGTCCTGTTCTATTTGACCCTGTCACCCGTTACGTTTTGGGGCACAATCAGCTTTACTTGTTCCAGTGGTGGCCAGTTAACAAGTTTCCTGGTGCAAACAATGTTGGGCACCCTATCTTCAGTCTTTAATATGACCAATCTATTATGTCTGGGAGAGAGTACATTAATAAGTGTAACTCCTTATCCGGTTATCATACCTTCTAGTGCAAAGCTGCACTTGCACAATTAAAATAGCAGTTTAGAAGGAGTACATGTGATTTAGAATGAGCAGAGTTCTTCCTTGGACAACACAAACAAATCAGTTTCTCCTGAGAGGTCAGTTATTTCTGTGCTGTCAAGAGAGTTCATTTGATTGACTTTATGTGTTCACTACAGATGACCGGCATTCCTAAATTCCTCAGGATTTCTGTTACTTTCTCAGAAATCCACTTAAGATGTCAGTATTCACATTCCTCTCCAATTTAATTTAATTCTAGTACCATTGCTCTGAAGACATATTGCTTGTGTTTCAGTTTCATAGGGAGAATAGTATTGTGTGTATTTCTGTAAAGCGTCAGAATTAATCTCCTTTGCCTGAGTTAATTAAGAGTCATCAAGGACATAAAGTGCATTAAAAGCTTCTGCTGTCAGAAAAAAGACTACTTTCTATTTGTATCTTCCCATGCCTCTGGAATTTATTTCATGAGGATGAAGATGGAAGCTAAGGTGAAAGAAACTCTTTCATTTTTCCAGAGAGCTTCCAGTGGTAATAAAAATAGCCTGTCTAAAAGTCCATTTGTTTTCATTTTCAATAAAAATGGTTTTATCTCCTTCAACCATGAGAACAGTAAAGAAAACAAATTCCTTTTCCATTCCAAAAATTCTGTAATGGAACACATTTACCATTTCAACAACTGAAGGTAGAACGTTCCAATCTGGCTTGTGGCTAGCCCTAGCTGACAAAGTATCCTTGAGTACCTCTCTAAATATTGGTACTATATCTGATTAGATTACAAGCTTCTGGTGTTAATGTTTTATTAAGTCAAATTTATTAAGTTCAGAGCTGTTAGTTTGCTATAGAATCGTGTGCAGGCATATGTATGGTTATCCCAGCAGCACTGTGACAAATGGAGTAAAAAAGTATAGGAAATGGGTCACAGGAGCACAATCAATAAACTAGTACTTTTTCTTTTATTTTTCACTCCCAGAGTCCTGTTCTGCAAATACATTAAATTCCTAACTGCCTGACAGAGGATGGTATCAATCTGCATGTTAGTGCTTATTGATTAGCTTTGCTAGGATATGTGCTGCTAGCTGTAATAACCAAGAGCATTTTGAGTGAAATTGATCACATCAGTCCCAAAAGTTAGAACATTTTTGTGGGAAGTCCACATGCAACCATCTGATTTAAAACTTTCTAGTTTCAAAATCAATGTTCTCAGACCACAGCTGGAGGAAATTGTTTCTGATGGATTTTTTTTTAAGTTGTTTGTTACTAAGTATCAATACTAACATAGGACAAGTGAAGTTGAGGCCATGTTGATCATATTTATTTTATTATCTTTCAAACAGCCCAAGATTTATCTGTATAACCAAACAATTTATCACAATAGAAGCAGATTAGTAGATCAAAGCAGTTAAGGCAGCGACCATCACATCTGCATGTTACAAGGTTTTGCATAGAGATGACTACATTCATAACCAAATGTTCCAAACACCCCTGTTTAAGTTAAGGCTCTCCTAAAACCTGTTCATCAGTTTTGATCTTTGGGTTGCCATTCCAGCACTGAGTCCATTAGATGCAGGTCCAAGTAGACATTCTTGGTTAGTTTTCTCTGAAAGTGCTGTAGTTGGCACACACCAGCATGGCTTTGCAAACTAAACCAGTGCAGTGAGAGATCATGATCAGACATTTCACTTCAGACCTGTTGTACCACTACAAACCAAAATGTTAATTTAAATGGAGACATCTAGCCTTTATTTTCTGTTTCAGTTTTTTTTAAATATATAAACATTAAAAGAAAAGAGGAAGAAAAATAAATATATGTATTACCTTAATAAGGGAAAATCTGAAGATAATGTAAATAAGACTTTTCATTTATAACGGAGAAGTAAAAAGTCCCCATCTTCCCCTGTCAGAGCTACACAAGGAATCTACATGTTTGCTCAGAGTTATCAAGCTGTGACCATATACCCACAAAACATGAAGCAGCTCTTGCTCAGTGCCACACACCACTGCATCATGAATAGTAAGCATTGTTTCGGTATTGCTGTCTATATTACAAATACACAAAAAGGGAAAGAGAGGATGGCAGCTGCTGCATGATTAAATATAGGAAAAATACTTTTGGGAAAGGTTTGATGAGAGAGCACACTACCAGTGGAGGAAAAAAATAACGCCTGAGTGCTCTATCAGAAATTCAAAGACAAGGCAGAAGCACAGAGCAAACCAAAAGCTAAATAATGAATAGGCAATGGAACATCAGTGAATATGCCAGCAGGTCACAAAGACTTCCATAGCATTACAGATTTCAAAATGGACTAGCAAACAGCAAAGGCTAATTAAAATTATATGCACCATTATTGGATATTGCAAATTGTAAGCAGAATTTTAAATTCAGTCCAAGGTCCTTGAGCCATTCAATGGGCTTTGAGAAAACAAGGAGCATTTCTTGTGCTCTTCCCTGTAGCATTCAGTTGGTAGTAAGCTGGGTTACAGCCTAAGAGTCATCACAGTGTAAGAAAGGTGAGCCAGTGTTTTTTCATAGAGGTGAAAATATCTTCCATAGGTTGCCTGAATGTGGCTGTACATTCACCAGAACAGTCCAGGGAAAGGGAAACTGGCAGTTTTCTGATGTGGCTTCCAATGGGAGTTCCCTGTTTGGACCATCACAGGTCATGGCTACACTGATTTAAAACAGCCTACACCAGGGAGACAAAGTCCCAGGGAAAACAAGAATGCTTAATAACACAGATGCAGAAAGCCCCACTGAAATAAACTAATTTGAACATATTTAAACTATAGGGAGAACAAATAATTCATACACTAGATACTTAAAGAAAACAGAGAATAAATCCTGGCAATATAATGCAGTATTCTTCTAGCAAGTTCCATATGAAGGCTGGGATATCTCCTGAACATAATTTGCTTGGAAATAGTTAAAAACAATTATCTAGCCACACTGTTGTCTCATACCTGTCATTCTGTTATGAGAAAAAATATAGAAATAATGAAATGAGAGGGAAAAGGAGGTATTACTGCTAAATTTGGCTACACTGCCTTTAGTTACGCTTCATATTTACATATACTTAAGCATTGTTCTCATGTGCTTTCAGCAAAATTAAACATGACCTGCCTGCTCTGCACTATTGTTGCCAAAGCCAAGAATTACAGAAGTGAATGGGTACATTGCTTAATATTGCATAGCATTGAGTAGTTATAGATGCTTGTGAGCATGATTAGGAATCAATTTACAAAGGAGGAATATCAGTTTAACCAGCAATAGTAACTGTTAAAATTCATGGAAATCCAAATGGATGCATAGCATTCCAGTGTATTAGTATGGAGACATTAATGGAGACAGCTTTAAGGAATTAGCAACAGATAGCAATGACACCAAGTGTTACAATCAGCAACACTAGGGAAATAAATAGAAGCCTTTCTGGCAGAATTGCAGTTGACTTCAGTTCTTGGGACACTTGGGAAGAAATTCAGCTTTTCTAACTTCAGGCATTTCTAGAATGCATACACTTGACCTATTTTGGATATCTATATTAGGATGAAATGAATCATACATTGGATGCGTTTTTTTTGAAACTGACTTTAGAAGAACCTGGATGAATTACTCCAAGGATTAGGTTAGATGAATTATACTGCCCTCCCAGACACTCTGACCTGAAGCAATGAATAAAAGTAACCTGGCAGGTGCTTGTGAATTACAAAAACACAGGAAGACCCAAACAGCCATATATATTTCAGTTTCCGCAAAGAAGTCTCAGAGCAAATTATGCGATAAAAATTGAAAAATGCCAGTAGTTACTCTTTTTTTTTTTTTTTTTTTAGGGAGTCAGAGAATATACACTACCAGTTTTTGAGAAATGTGGACATAATGGAGATGTCCAATGTGTACTAAAAAGAAGACTTTCAGATCACAGATACCAGTGACATTTGCAAGATTTACCTAGAAATGGAAATTCTATGTGGCAAAAGCAAGTCAGTCATTAAAACTGGTAGGACTGAATTAGAATGCTGCAAAGATGGAAGAGAAGGGGAAACTGTGTTTGGGAGGAAAAGATCTGTATTCTGGTGATCCAGTCAGCACAGATGCATGTTTGATGTCAAGAGAGACACTCACCACAGAGCTTGTTGTCTTAGCTCTTTGAATGTATGTCAATTAGTATAGATATCAGTGATAGAAAATACAATATGCATTAAAAAAAAACCAAAACAACAAAAAACCACAGCAAGTGTACTTCAACTAGCTCTGCCAATTTTCTTTGAGTAAACTGTGTGTTCAAAAGTAAGTCATGCTTTTGAGCCATAATGGAACTCAACAAGAGAGACAGGCATGCATGAAAGCCACAGACACTTTCATTCACTAGGAACACAACCCATATACACCTATGTGGAGTTGGATGAAACTTTTATATCGCTGAAATCTGATCAGCAGGAAACAAAAGAAATGCTGAGTGGCTGGAACTGAATGGAGCCTAGCAAACTGCTGCAAGGTATGCGCAAGGCTTATTGTATAATAGAAAGCCTTACAAACAAAGCTCTCCCCAGATTAAAGAAAAATGCCTTACAACTTCGATTCATTTTCTTTGTCACGTTTAGCTTCAGCAGGCTAGAGAGGTGACCTCCCCCAACAGCTGGAGCAGTAGCTGTCACAGCATAATCCACCAGGATTATGAATCAGATGTTTTAACTGCTGCTGTTCACAGCCAGTGAATTAACTTAAACTGCCATTGACTTTAGGTTATGTATACCTAAACCAGATGTGAATTGTAGTAGCTAATGATTAAGCTACCCATTTTCATCATTGCTACATAGCACCCATTCTGCCCTTTCTGGCAAATCATAAAGTATATTCATCTAGATTCTCTTCAAACACTGCATCTAAAATCTAGAGAGTGTTGTTGGCTCCTTAGCTGCCAAACAACTTAATAAAATTTGAAAGTTGCTGTTCTTGTTATGCTCAAGATGGTATTGTTTTTATGAGTTGTAATAGAATATTAAGTAAGAAGTTTATGATATTTCTGCTTAATTTTGTTATCTCAAGAAGCACAACAGAAGAGACATTACACCTGGCAGATTCTCAAGGCATATTTATATAATTCTTCTGCAAGAAACAGCTAAACTGGGAAGAGGATTATTTATTGAGAGTAAGGGCTTCTCAAAACTTAGGCAAAACTAGCTTCAATTCTCACACACAGTCTAGAAAACAACATTGTGGTCTAAGGACTCTTGAACCATATCTGACATCTCTCACATACTTGATCCAAAGTGTTAAACCACAGAGCTTTATCAAAAGGAAAAGGAAAATATAAGTAACACCAGCATGGGAACAGTGGGCAATAAATAAAGAGTCAATGACACTAGAGGGCCTAATGTGGAAAACAAGGATACACAGTTGTGTGGATACAACTATATCACATTATTCACCTCTGCTGTGCTGTATAAGGCAATGTTCACAGAGCTGTAGTCTCCTTACATCTACCTAGCCTACTTGTTGGCCTGTAGCCGGATACTTCCAAAGTATCCTTCCAGTCCTATGACTTAGCCTCTCACCAGTTCCTGAATGCAGGTGGGCAGCTGTCACAGTCCCACTCATCCCTAAAAAGCAGCCTCAGAAATCTCCAAATGAGGGCCAGACCTTAAAACACATTGACACCAGGGGAGTTCATATACCAGCTTGAAGGGCTGATAAATATGTTACCAGGCAGCGAAGTCCTCACTTACCTCTCTGCTTTAGGCTGCTGTTGTGTGGTCTCATTTGTTTGCCATTCCTCCTGCTCTTTGACTCTTCCTGGCATTCTCTGGGTACTTTGCAGTCTTGCAAAACTCAACTACCTTGAGTTTGACAGAGAGCATGCTGAGGTGCATTCACAACTTTCCTTTACTCAGTGCAGACCTTTGTGTGAAGGGTGTCTTGACACAGCTGGGCACTCTGACACAGTTTTCTCCTTCAGTTTCTTTAGCTTCCAGCATCTTGCAGGATGGTATCTTCTGTTCATCAGGACTTTTTGGAGATTCTCAGGCCTTTTCCACATCCACCTGCAGCATATCACTTGTTTTTCTAGAATATCAAATCACTGATCTTCCAGACTGTGTACAGAAATTAATTTCATGTGAATGAATCAGCTGGGTGTAAGAGTACTGTAATGTGGAGGAAATAATGAAAACCTAATAGTCTGTGAGGGTCTTATTTCTTTCTTCTTTCTACATGCAAACTGATCCTTACAACCTCGATGGATTTTCCAGCTTTATTAAAGTGGCTGACTTCCACATCAACAATTTCTAGCTCAGAAGTGGGACTGTAAAAGATCACCCTGAAGCTGGTAACGTTTACTAATTACACCTTTGATAGTCAACATGTTACCAAAAAAATCTATCTATTATTTGTGTTACGTTGTGGGAGACCATGGTATGTTAAATGCTTCCTTGATACACTAAAGTCTTTACTTTCACTGGATTTTATCACAGCATTCTTCAAAATTAAAGATGTCTAATAATTAAAGGTAAAAGTGTACCCTTAATGCTGTCATGCCTAGTATATGCTCAGGCCTAGGACTTGTATCTATAGTCACCTTATTAAGTAATAATTCAGGCAGAAATTCAGCACATAAATGGTCTCCACAGCCTCCTACATGTCCCTACCTTTCTCCAGCAAGTAGGTGAGGTACAAAGAAGTCTTGTTCATTTACTAAGCTCTACTCCAAGAAGGATGAATCAAAGCCAAAAATCAAGATAAACTGCACTGCTGCCCTGAACTCCCTGTAAAGCACATTTGCATCCCAACTGCTGCACCCATCCAAGCTGCAACTACAAACTTCTCTGAACTTGTGATCTACACAGTAAAAACTTTACTAAAGTTTCATACTGAACTTTATCAAAGTACCTACCAACAGCTACATAAAATACATCACATACATGGAGTAGCTACAGTTCCCACTTTCCCACTCCAAGATTTACCTGGGCTGGACATTGAAGTGAGTCCCAGGGCAACCTTCTATCTCAGTTTCAGCAGGTCCTTCAGCTCTCTTCCTGCCTGAGACAGAGATTACATGAGTATAGCCTTTGGTTATGAAATGTATCCCCAGCCTGGGAGTCATACTGGAGCTCTTTGTGAGTCACATGTGGCCCAGAAGGCTGTGTGGCCTTGTGCTATTCCGTAAATGTAACAGCTGTGATTGACATAGAAAAATGAAGTAAAAACACATTTATTATACTTTCTGCGTTTTTTATCTCCCAACTGAGATGGAAGCATCATTGGCTGCAGTCCAACAGCAGTAAAACTGTTCAACTTCTAACCTCACTAAAAAGTACTGTCAAAATGGCATTAAGTCAATAGTGAATGCCTGAGCCTGTGAGAGGAAACAAAAAGTAGTTCATAGATACATGAGTGAGTTTATTGACAACTCTGGGACTTGCAATACCCTGACTTCAGAGTCTCAGGAGTGATAAATAGGCTGTCAGAATGAACTGTTTGGACACAAAAGAATAAAGAATATTCCAGGACTTGGGGGAGGGGGGTGGGGGGAAGTGGGGTGGGTAGGGCAGGAGGGGTGTATTTCATGTAACTGAAAGAAGACTCAGATGACCTGTCATAAGCTTTTAAATATTATATCACTGGGAATCATAAATTGGAATAGGAATTACCAAAACCTCTGATAGACAATTTCATCTATCTATTTTTCTTTGCCACACATCCTTCAGTTTTAAGCCAGGACCTTCACTCCAGTGTTACAATCTTAATCTCTCATACTTTTCTGCACCTTCTCAGAATCTCAGCCTTTTCTTCTTCTCTTTCCACCTTCTACTCTACCTTCTCAACCCTGTGCTCTGTATCCTCCCAGGCTTGTCCTGCACCACAACTTCATCTGGAAGCCACATGGTAACTAAAGCATGTCAGCTTTCTACTGTTCCAGGTATCACAGATCAGCTGACAGAAGGTGCCAGGTGGGGAGGGCAGCAAGAACCTTCAGCAGGTACATGAACAGTATGTTCCTCACTGGTTGGGGCAATAGAATGTGTCAAACCAAGGGATATGACATAAACATAGGAAGAATCAAGTTTTTGTGTGCTACTGAAGAGTCCTTAGGGATAAGACCTTCTTTTTCTTTCTTCTAAAGTTTTGCATCTTTAGCTAAAACCACTGGAAACTGAGCAATCAAGAACAAATCCACTTTATTAGCCAGACGTGAGACTTTCATTCTTGGCAGCTGACAGCTGAGAACTTGTAAATGTACATTCACCTACTTAATTTTTAAGCAACATCATTGCCAACTAGCAAATTTTCCCCGACACTCATAATTTCTTTTGTCCATCTTCACCCATCTCTACCTCAACAATGAGGACAATTTGTCAATTGTTTTTTGTTTTGTTTTTATTTCCTATTCTTTTAACCATCAGGAAGCTGCATTCAGAAAGCCATCTGCACTTATTCACTGCCAACACTTAACACAATTTTAATAAGCCTTGTGTGGTTTTGACTTTAACTCTTGTTTCCTTGTGCATAAAAGCCTATTTCCTTAGCTGTCACAGTTTGTCACTTCAATAAAGTTTCTCAGTTGCCTTCTAAGCAGGACAGTTTTTACTCTTACTTTATTAAGCAACAAGTTAAATCTGAGCACAACAACAACACTGATAATTACCCAAACTATTAAATGTCCATTGTTTTAGCATGAGATTCCCCCTGAACAGAATCCTTCATAATAGATGTAGGTATCTATAGAAATACTAAACTTTGAAAAATTATACCAATCATACTTTGTGGTTTAATGACAGCATATATGAATGACTTTGGAATCAAACAGGCTACATTCACAAGATGATTTAATGATCTTGCATCTCTACAAAGCTCACCTGGGATTGGAAAGTAAAGTCTGGTATTTTTCTTGCTCACAACATCACTAGCAGTGAAAATTCTTAGCAAGAAGGGGATTTCTGCAAGACTGATGATAGATGTTGGAAAGGACTTCTGGGCATTCGCATTGCTCTCCTGAGTAGTGGCAATAGCAGTCTTCATTAATAATAGTAATACTGGAGAAGTAAAAATTAATTAATGTCATCATTTTCGTGTTGTTTGACAGGGAAGACAGAGTTGCTCTAACAGCTTCCAGCTGCCAGTTCTTCTAGGCTCTTTTGCTGAATATATATCTCACCTACATCACTTGCACCGTCTCTGCCCATCAGTGAGACAGTTCCTTCAGTGAGACCCTCCTGCCTGGAAAGTGCCCATGGAAAACAGCTCTGTCCTCCTGGCAGATGGCATTGCTCTCCTGGAAGGTGAGAAGATCCCAAGGGAGTGGAAGAGACTGTGCCACCAGGTGGACAGGATGTGGGAAAAGGATGGGGAAAGGAAAAGAATAAGATATTATAGGATACAGCAGGAAAGACCACTCTGAGCAAATTGCTGATCAATACTTAACACTGCAGCCTTTATGTTTCCTTCCTGCCTACATGGGTTTTTTTCATATTGTGCTTAGATTGTAACTGTTTTGGTCAGGGACTATTTCTTGTTAAATATCCTCAGAAGACAATATTTTTCACTGAATGAGTCCTGGAGCTGGAGTCAGATGTCCTAATTCCTGCTCTGGCCCTTTTGCCCTACTTGCCAGACATTAGGAAAAATTATTTCATTTTCTTATGTTTCTGATTTCCCCATGTCTATACTGTCTGTTTAAATCTGAGGTCTCCCAGGCAGACTCTGGAATAATTAATCCTGATCCTTGATTGTCAACATCTAACCAAGGTGCTAATAAGTATATATTTGCAAATAGTACATACAAACACCAACAAAAATTCAGATGACAGAATAATCCATACATGTATCACTGAAATAATAATAGGGTAAAGGAGTGCAAAGTAAACCAAATCCTCTGTACCTGAGAAAGCTTTGCAGCAGAAACAAGAACAAGGCTACAGTGAAAATTCTAAATCTCTAGAGTAAACATAAAACAGATACTGTATTTCATTTTCTCATACACACTTTTCAGCCCAGAATCTCATTTTAATCAGAAAGATTTTATAGTCCAGAGCTTCCTGCAAATCTCTGTTTAATGTAAATTTCAATACCTTTGGCATATTTTGGCTGCCAGCCTATTATTCACTTGATACATCTCAAGCAAGTTTTAAATTATGCTGTTAAAACAAAATCTATTTCAGATGTGGTAGACAATAAAATGATTTTGTAAAACAATATTGTAGGAACCAGCAGGTACTGTCCATCATTGATTTCTCTGCATTCATTTCTAAGATGTGTTCAGTTTATAGGTAAATTGGTGTCTGGGTGGGTTTACTAGAAGGACTTTGGCCTTGCTAATCATGGACCTGGAAAATCAGGCTGGACTTGCATAATATCATTGCAGCAGATCCAGGGTAAGGTTGGAGGGAGAGTGGGGTAAATTATGCTTTTAATCTTTTCAGAAGTCTATTTTACAGGGAAGTCATATAAAAATTGTGCCCAACTGATGTGGCATCAACTCCTGCTACAGGAAAGAGGAGACAAAACTGAGAGAAAACACAAAAAATAGTCCTCTTAAAATTACTTGCCATCAACAGATAATACATATCCTCAGTCCAAAATTTGTTCTTTCTCTGTATTAGGCTCAGACCCTGGTCTTTCTTACACAGGGATTGAAACCAGATGATCTTAAATATGCTTTCAAACCCAAAACATTCCACCATTCTATAAATAACTATCTTGGACATTGAATTGCTGAAAAACAAAGGCAGAAAAATTATTAATAGAAAAGTAGACTTTAATGTGTGAGGATATGAAACAAAGTATTGAATAATGAGAATTTTTCTGGTGTTTCCCTAGTTCTGCAATTAGATTGCTACAGTATGCACCTTGTCATATATTTAGTTTAGAAATCAGATTAGTAAATCAGCTAAAGTAAGAAGCTAAAGGAAATTAGCTCCTATATCTGCCTCATAATACAAATTGTAAGTGAAGAGATTCACGAGGCTCATACTGCAGCATACCAACTTTGTACTGCACTAGGTGTCTCAGATCAGCTGAGGGGTGGGGCTGGATGAGCAGGGCAGGAAGGGCCTTCATGGGGCCAGTGTACATTGCCTGTCCAAACAAGAAAGCGCATCAAAACACTTCCTGAGGGAGGACAAACAAAAACACACAAGAAAAGTGAGGGTGATTAAATGGACTTTAATCCTTCTACAGCAAAACTTTACTAAAGACACATTGAAATTTACAGGAAGTTTCTCATAGTCATCTCTCATAATACATGAATGTGGGAAGAGTCACATTGTTCTGTCTTAAGAGTTACTAGAGATAAGATTTTTTTTCATTTTTTTCAGACACTTCACACCCATAGCTATCACTATTAGAAATACAGTCATTAGGAATCAATATATATATTATCCAGATATATACCCAGTCCTAACCAGGTGTAGTGGGTTGACACTGGCTGGATGCCAGACATCCACCAAAGCCTCTTGCTCACTCCCCTCTGCAGCTGGACAGGGGAGAGAAAGTATTACAAAGAGTTTATGGATTGAGATAAGGACTGGGAGAGATCACTCATCAAATACAATCGCAGCAAAACAGGCTTGAATTCGAGATATTAATTGAATGTATTGCTAACAAAATCAGAGCAGGATAAGGAGAAGTAAAATGAGATCTTAAAAACTCCTTCCCCTCGCCTCCCTCCTTTTCTGCTCTGTTTCCTCCCCCCAGCAGCAGGGAGACAGGGAATGGAGGTTATGGTCAGTTCATCACACTTTGTTTCTCCTTCTGCTCTGGGAGAGGATTCATTCCCCTTCTGCACTTCTCCCACAGGAGACAATTCTCCATGAACTTCTCCAACATAGCTCTGTCTCACGAGCAGCAGCTCCTTGTGAACCTCTGCAACATGAGCCCATCCCATGGGAGCAGCACCCCTGAACTGCTGCACTGCAGGTCACTCTTCCACGGGGTGCGGTCCTCTAAGGACAGACTGCTCCAGCATGGAGTCCTCTCTCCATGGGTCTCCCACATGAAGAGAGGTCTCCCACCTTAGCCTCCTCTAGGCACCCACCTGCTCCAGCATGGGGCTTCATCCCTGCATCCCCATGGGTCCCCATGGGCTGCAGGGGCACTGCTGCTTCACCATTGTCCTCAGCTCAGCCCGCAGGAGAATCTCAGCTGCAGTGCCTGGAGCACCTCCTCCCCCTCCTTCTTCAATGGCCTTCATGGGTGCATAGTTGCTCCTCTCACATGTTCTCACTCCACTCTTCACTGGCTGCAATTACAACTGTGCAATAACATTTTTTAGTTCTTCTTAAATACGTTACCACAGAGGTATATTGCCACCACTTCCAGTTGGCCCAACCTTGGCTGGTAGCATGTCCATCTTTGGAGCTCAGCCAGACATGAAGCACCTGGCAGCTTCTCACAAAAACCATTGTTGTAGCCCCCCTGATGCCAAAACCTGGCCATAAAAACCCAGTAACCACACCAGATATTCAGCCTTTGGATCTGCTGGTCAGTTGGATAACCACTCCATATCACAGGTGACTGTGGTATAGATTGACCAGATCTGGGCATATTGAGTTAAATAAGCCTCTGCTTTGTTTGATTGGCTTATCTAGTCAATCTTCAATTTCTAAAGGTTTAAAATCCCAGTGCAGGGTTATCATTGCTCAGTTTCAGGAACAGAAGAGTTCTGTAGCAATGTGGTTTAAGAAATCTGGCCTCATAGGCCTCACCACTTGCTTGTAAACAACACTTGTTTTATGGCACCATGTTTTATGGCACAGGAAATACGGCTAGCATTAAAAAAATTGCATCTAAAAAAAAAAGAATATTTTAGTTCTTAGTTTAGCCAGCATTCAAATTTATGTTAAATTAGATACCTCAAAGTCTTTTCATAGTCTATAGAAAGAAAATGGCATTTCTAGGATGCATCTCATCTCATCTCATTGTAATGTAGATGTGATCTAAAATAAAGCAGACAAATCAGGCCCTGAAAGTGCCTATTTCTCTCCACTGGCTATAAAAGGAGCACAAGCTGGCTAGCTCAGATGGAAACGCCTACACTCTGAATGTCTAAAGATAGGTGAGATAAATCCTGCCATACATCTGTTGCTGTTTCTCATATGGATTTCCCGTCTTTGTTGCTCTTACACATGAGGTTTCAGTATAATATTGAAATGCCTGTAAATGTGTAGGTGAGGCATATGCATATATATGCAGTCTCTCTTGATCTCCATCTGGAAAAACAGTGGCTTGGGATACAAGGACATTTTTTCTGATGGCATAGTCAATTTATGAATCTATTGAGCTGAATGCTGACATTTGTCAGTCAAACTGTATTTTAATGTAATTTTGTAATGCTGAAAATCTCTCTTCCAAGAAGGATGATTGAAATATTTTTGGGATATCAGCAGAACACTCCTGATATTGCCAGACAGAAAGCTCATTCTGCTGTAACTGTTGCCTGGCATTTCAAACTGTGTCTAGATGACTAGCTGGGGCTCACTCCTGTCTTATTAAATAATGCTTCTCCAGCTGTCCAGATCAGGGACTGGGTAAGGAGTTCCCTGCAGTTCCCTGTCAGACACTCATGGCTAACAATATCATTTCCCCAATATGAGGCAGCGATGTGGCTCAGGCCTGGGGAGCCAAGAGTTCCTGAATCTGTCATGATTCCCTTTACCAAGGAATTTTACCAGACTTGTTTCTTCCTGCACTGAAAAATGCTGAGACCTTCCTCTTCACCTCTTCCCAGAAAATGAATGCTAGTTTTCTCCTCAATGCCTCAAATGTTGTTAGTGCTGCTTAATACCTTCCTCTCTTCTTCCTATCTCTTTGCAAGCTTTAGTGTGGTAGGCACATCCTGCATTTCAGGAAATACGGAATATGCTCAAAATGAATTAGAAATGGGGAAGTGGAACCAAGAGATTTGAAACCACAGAAACCAATAGCTTTTATTAGAATCTGAAATGTGGTGATGTATTAGAGCATATCTCAGCTTTGTAGTGGAAAAACAGGATTTCAGCTTCCTTATAATTTATGTCATTTATCTTCTAATATTAGCAGGCTTCCAAAATCTCCTGCTGTTACTTGAATATCTGAGGCTGTAGCAGTCTGTGCTCTATTCTCTCTCTCCTCATTTCATATCCTGGCTCTCCAGACTGATCAAGAACTAAGCCTAAAATTCTCTGTCTCTTGTAGTTACATTGCCATGGCTGCTGTACATGGCTTATTAGCTGGCCTCAGCAGCAAAGGTAGGATGTCGAAACAGGTTTTCATACTTAGTTCTCCACAAAACTGGAATGTTTCCATGTATTTCTTCATTCAGTTCATGCCTGTGATCAATGCCCAACATTCTATCAATACCTATTTTTTCTCTTGAAAAGCTTTGGTAATGGCTCACACACACATTGAAAAGGAGCTTTCTTTCTTTTAGAATATTCTACAGATAATATAAATTTCTTTATTTTTCCAGACTAGTGAGTGCACAAGTAACATGGGAGTATTTCCATAGTACCAACACAGCATTTTTTTATTCCTAGTCTGGTGCAACTCACTCCACAGAGACAACATTTCTTCAGGTCATCAGAAATTTTTCTACAAAATGCTGATGTTGATTTAATTGGTTCAGGTTTTTAGATTGTTTGCTGTTATGTTTTCTAACTTTACTCACATTCAACTGCCTGATTAACTGCATGGTTTTCATAGTTTGGTGTCAGCCTTTTTTTAGGTAATAACGTGTATTATTTTCCCTATTTTTCTGCTGATTTCTCTTCTTGTACTGCTGTTTTCTGTTAAGAGGACATGAGTTTATTAACAGAAATGATAACTTAATAAGGTAATACAGTATTTCCCACTGTTGTGACAGTGTCCATTATGCCAACCATTTGGCTATTCTTGGTAAACAGCTTGAAGTTGTCATTCAGTGTTTACTAGAGCACTTGTAAAAGCCAAGAAAGTCTGAAAAAGAAGAATGTTATTTTCCAGCCTAGCAAAGAGGTAAATAGATGGAAGTGGCAGCCACCCTCCTCGTAAGTGCATTATTTCAGACTTCTTGTCCATTAAGAGCCATTGCTGACCTATGACCAGTTCTGCAAGGCTATGAATACTTTCTGGGTAAAGAATGTAGAATTTATTACAAAAATAACACATTAGCTTGTCATCCAGGAAGCCTTCTTTCTCCTTATAAAAGCTGAATATAGTTTGAAGCATAAAATCAATTGCCAAATGGATTTTTTTTCTCACACGCTCACCTAGGTATCTGCATAAATCCTATGTAACCTGTCATTTACATGCTATGTCAAGCTCTTTGCTCTCAGGGGCAAGCAAAACAAAAAATGATGTCATAGAAGACATTGCAAGATACGTCTTTGCAACATCTGACCTGCTCTGTGAGCTTGCTTCAGTAGCCTAGGACATGAACTGGTGGCTGTCTTTGCTCCTATCACACCAGCAGCCAATGTGGTCTCATCTTCATGACTGCGCTGTAAATCATTCAGATTTCACACACATAACCATGTTGGAGATGACATTGTGGAAGTGTTTATTGCCTGCTTGATTCATGGAAATTAGTTGTTTTACATTGAGGCTCAGGAGAGTTTGGGAAGGAAGACTGTCTCTTCTAATCTAAAATGACCTTAACAGAAGTTCTACATTTTCAAAGCTTATACTCTTTACATTTGGTTTCACACTGTTATCTTATCTTTTTTCCCTGGCAATTATCTTCCATTATAGATGCCAGTAAAGCAAAATGAGACTGTATTTCTTTTTTGAACATATATATGTATACAAACACATATGCATGCATGTACACAAAGCTATATAAATCAGAATTCCTAAACTGAGGACATTCCTTTATGTTTATTGATAGTAAACTTGAATGCCTTGCAGATCAGATGCAGAGGTATTTCTGACATATTTTGGTTTCTTGAAGAGGAAAATAATGTTTAATTGTCAAACTTGAAAAGTTTTAAGTTTTACTAGATATTGATTTATGATTCTTACACCACAGATAATCAACATAACAGAACCACATGCAAAAAATATTCTGCTTTGGAGCTATAAAGTGCTAGAGCTGACTTTCCCATAAATCAGAATTAGTTATATGTTAGTAGCATCCTTCTATTTACAGAAAAAAAAAATAGCAAAGGCAATAGTCAAGTAATGGAAACACACAGCTTACCTTTCTGGTTTAGAAAAAACTTTGTGCTCTGTATCTGATTCTTTGTTGCAGCACTAGAACAATTTCCTTTAATACTTTTGTATTTTTTTATCAAATTTGTCGTGCACTGGTACACACTTTGTGGTGTTGGATTAGACAAATATCCTATGGAGCCTTCCAAATGGGACATAGAATACTGTGCTTGCAGAAGAGTTTATATGACAACCCAGGTCCACCATCAGATTCCATCAACTTTAGACAGGAGTACAGGGTCATTTTTAAAGAAACTACAGACAGGGATCAAGACACAGTTCAGACAACAAGTTCAAGCTTCTGAATTCTAGACTTCTGCATCAGAAAAAGGGGAGACAGGTAACTACTGGCTTTGCCATGAAGGATAAGGACTTGACTCTGAAGATATGAGTGGTGTGAAAGAATTATTTATTTATTTATTTATTTATTTATTTATTTGTTGTTGTTTTGAAATTAAATATAGATTACATGGTATTTATATTGGAGCTGTTGAGTTGTTTGACAGAAAGCAAGGCCAATCTATGAAATTTTCCCTGAACAGACTGCTGAGTGAATGCACTGGTTTGTGTAGATGCTTCATAGAAAGGGCCATTGGAAGAGTGGAAGAGTATTGGCATGATGAAGGGTACACAATCTACTTGCAAATTGCATTTCCAATGTTATCTGCCATTCCTCTCATATCCAGTGTTAATTCTTGCTCTAAGCAGTACCTTACGTTACTATAATAGACAAAAATTTAAGAGATGTTCTCTTTTTTAATTATTAATTTTGCCTTTTATGCTATGGTTTTGGTAGATTTTTATTTTGCTTCCTGCCTCATGTGTAAGTATGAATATTACTGTCATATACTGCTCCAGGGGAAAAATACAGTGATTTCTTCAACCCACACAGCTGTGGATATGTAGCAAGCAGGAGTCCAGCAGTGACCTAGTATTTAAAGCACTAGCCTAACTTCAAACACCTGCCCTAAAATAAACTAAAAAAAAAAAAAAAAAAAAAAAAATGGGCCCATGAAGAAGCTACTCAGATTCTCTGCATCTCACTTTCCTTCAGTAAAATAATATGTCCTTCTCTCTCAGAAATAATCTTATGTAAAATCTTATCTCTAAAGCAAAAGGATAGTTAGGCATGAAGGTTGGAAGTCTCAGATTTTAGATAGGTGTGAGGTAGGGGGCAACAGTTGCCGTCCCAGGATAGGAGTTCATGTAAACCTTAGAAGAAGAGCAGCTGTTATATTAGATACTTGCTTATAACATCTTCACTGCAGACATTTCTACCAATAGACAAAGGCAGATCTTGAATTTCTAAGTTATGCCATAGATTGGAGTTGATTCAGCCTTTGTGTGTGTATATGATTACCATATTTTGATATTTATGCACACAGCAAAAAAACCCCAACATTTCATCTGAAAGAATATGATTCAGCATCTACAGACAGCCTCCTATAACGTCTTGCAAAGTAAGTCAGTAAACCAAATCATTGATAACACATTGCTTTTCTATGGATTGTTGAAAGCAGGCAAAAATAACCTCACTTAGTGTATTTGCACTTTTATTTCCTGTTTATGAAATCAGTTTGACAATCTAATTTAATTTCTTGCCAAATCCTTCTTAATCGCCTAAGCTTACTAAAAGAAAATTGTACCGTGTGAGATGAAGCTTCTTGACATAACAGTAGACTTGGTTCTCTGTAACCTTAAAAGCATAGTGTTTAGTTTATGCATTTCTTTTTTTCTTATTTCTTGTAGGAATTACCAGCATGCTACAGAGGGGGAAAAGTTTGCTATACACACAAATGAGAAAATCTTGCAAAATCATCAAGTTCAAAATTCATTGCCTTTCTTGGCATCTGAAAAGGTTTTGCTGGTGTTAAAAACAGACTCAGGCTCACAGCTAAGGTGAGAAGAGGCAGCCATGAAAGTCAGAGGTCTCAGCAATATGATGCAAGACTGGAAAAGAAAGGTTGTGCCAAATTTTACTGAGTTCTTTTTTCCATTCACCTACTACAACTGCAGCTTCAAATACATGTCGGAACATGTCAGCTTGAGAAACTCTGGCTTTTGTGAAAAGTTGTCATTATTAAAGCTGAGCATTTCATGAGATAAATATTTGTAGGAAATCATCTTCCTCTTTAGTTTAAACCATTAATTCTTCGTGAGCTGAATAAAAGATTTTGATTTTTCTCTTTTCCTAAAACAGCCTTCACCAAGTATAAGCTATAATTCAATGAAAAATTCACTGAAATAGTATGTTCTATTTTTAGTCAATTCAAAAAGTAACTCTTATAAAACACCCAGCAGTTTGAGATGGGGTTTTCGGATGGGGTTCTGGAGGGTTGGCAGAACCAAGGAAAATCTTGCCTCTAGAAACTGAGACTTTTAAAGACTTTTACATCTAGATGAGCTTGTTCTAACATAGTATGCAGCCACATTGTTTATGCATATTTTTCTATTTTTCCTTATTTCCCTGAACTATTACCTCTTCTTATAGTCTCATCTACTTTTTTAGTTGCCCCTTGTTCTTGACAAAATGTTATTCACTTAGGACCTCCATCAACTGGAAATATGATTTGTTTGCTTGGGAAGTAAGCAGATGTAATGTAAGAGGGAAATGACTGTGAAATTTTGTTTAAGAGTCTATGAATGTCAGCAGACTATCCAGTGTAATAAATAATTTTTGTGAGTCATTTAATGCTGAAATATTTTTTGTATCTTCATTGTAGTTCTTCCTTTGTGCTAAAAAATAGAAGAGATAAAGATTACAGAAACACAAACAAAAATAAATAATAAGAAGCTATAATTGTTAATTTCTTTACATCTCTCTGGTTTGTTTTTTTCAGTTTGAGCAAGGAGGTGATAAAACTAAGAGAGCATAAACTAGAAAAAGCATGATGGCGAGTCAGAGCCCTGCAAGGAACATCTGAAATAATACAATCCAGGGAAAGGCTGAGCAGAGCAGTCAGTAATGAAATTGGAAGCCAGGAGAAAAATGAAATATAAATATATATATCATCCTGCAGCTGAAAATAGGAAAGGAAGGACAGAATAGGATGACAGAGCAACAGAGAAAGAGAGATGGACTGTGTGAAGGTGAGAATCAAAGATTCTGAAGAAGTGAGCAGGCAGCCATTCTAACCAGTGAAAGGTAGCACATTTCCAGCTGGTTCGAGGTATCCACATGCCTCTCCAGATTACCAGCCTGTGAATGTCCTTGGCTTGGTCCCACAGCCTTTCCTTACAAAGTTTCCCTCTCAGTGTTGCTGATGATCAGCATAGGGAGTTCTTTGTCAAAGAATGTGACATCTGGGAAAACTGGCACTCTGGCACTGAAGAGAAAGCTGAGCATGATTTGGTTATGACCGTTCAATGTTTGTACAAAGTACTGTCTAGAGTGTGGTGGCTGCATGTACCCTGTGTACCATCCAATCTAGGTAACACAAACAATCAGTAACCAGTAAATACATCAAACACTACATACTCAACAGAAAGAGTCATAAAACAGAATTAGCCTACTGTCTTTCTGTAATAAACAGCACTCTTTCTCTGAGGGGTGAATTGGCACTGTAGTGTTCACTAGCAAATAACACCAATGATGACAATTTTAATGACAATTCTCACATTGGTGTTTTGTTTTAAGCATTTTACAGATTCAGATCACTACTCCTAGGAGTATATAAACAGAGTCTTGATAAGAGTCTGGAATTCTATGAGCTTTGAGTGGAAAAAAATTAATCTCTAGGTTTTCAGATCTGATTCATTCCTTCAACTACATGTCTAATAGATACACTTTTGATTCCTCTGTTCTGTAACCACAAATCCATTTTGTGCAAGGAAAGCCGAAGAGCAAAAACATTATTCATATTATTCAAAAAGAAGCCACAGTGTAAAAGATGGTGTGGTTTAATGCCAGGTTCAAGGCCAGGCTGGACTGAGCTTTGGGCAGCCTGGTCTTGTGGAAGGTGTCCTATGGCAGGGGGATTGAAACTAAAGTTGCTTGCTGTTGATACCTTGTCGTTCTGTCTGATGTGGTTTGCAGTACCTGCTAGGGCATCTACTCTGCTCCAGCTCATTCATGTCTTTGTTATTTAATGCATGAACTTGCAGAGGTTCTGAGCAGCAGCTTATGTGAAGTAAAGGAGTAGTCTCAAGCCATTTACTCTTGACAGGTGTCCACATTAAAAAAATCCTATCCCATATTTGCCAGCTGGAAATCATTCGAAAAAGCCTCATGGGAAAATGAGTCTGAACTTCCTTTTAGGTCAGGGCCTGTGTAGTTTGGTATGTCAAAACACTCTCATTTTCTGCTATCCTTTCTCAGAGTTTTAAAAAAAAAATAAAAAAAGACTTCATTTTTAGAACAATCAGACCTGTATCTTTCAGCAAGCATTAACACATAGAGACTGACACACCCTTACAAGGCTTTTATTAACTGGGACAAAGAATGCACTGAAATGATATCCAGAAAATTATTACTGGGAAAAAATATATCTAGTAAGAACATATTTCTAAACAGATTTAGAGAAATTAAGTTGCAGATATGTGTGCATTCTTGAGGCTATCGTGTTTCAAGATGATTGTGAACAATGTCAGGAACAATAAAGGTGATTAAAGATGCATCAGCCGGCACAGCACTGAATTTTTGCCTTGAACTGCAGTGGTTGTTGCCTCTTTTCAGCATAGTTGTACAATGATTCCTCCTCCATTTCTGACATGTTGCTAACCAGTACCCAAGAGAGAAGTAAAAATACCAGGAATCGTTTCTGATTTAACTTTCACTTGAACAAATGATAACTTCTGCATTTTATACCAGCCTTTGTTCATGAGGTAACTTCGTATGTAATTGCTTTCTTTGACACTGTGTTAAGACAGCACAAGGAATAGAAAGGCAGTGTTCTTGCAATCCCCATTAAGCCAAAATTTTACCTAAAGTGCTGTCAAAACAAAATCTGAGCCTAGTCTATTTTCCTTTTGAATCACTCACGGCACTCAATTTCTGCATAACCCTAACTTTCATTTCCGTTTCCTTCTGTTTCAGCGCATCACATGAGTAATATGGAAGAGAGCAAAATCATTTGCCCAGACTTTTTAAGGTTTAGTGGTTTGTAGTTTATTTTAACCTCAGGACAAATATTATTAATAACTTGAGTGAAACGTCTGTGTTAGAGGATTTTTTCTCAAATCTGAGGAAAAAAGGGTGGAGGACAGAAAACATTCAGTTTGACATTTAAGGAAAAAGAACTGTTCATCTCCATCTTCTTTACTCAGATGGAAGCACAGCACAGACCAAATCTGGCCTGTAGACCATCAACTAGAGTGCAGTAAATTAGTGGTACCCTTCCCCTGAGTACTAAAAGCAGAAGTTAATAAACATTTGTAAACTACATTATAAATAATCTCTTCATGGCCTTTCTCCAGGTTAAGTGAAAGTGGGCTTTAATTTAGAAAACCCGTGTGAGAAAGAAAGAAAGAAAGAATAAATTTGTATTTAATGGCAGAACAGTGTGTATATAGTGCGTACATGATCTGAGTCTCTGCAGCCTTCCAAAACAGAGCTTAGAGTGGGAGGTATACCATGTTGTACAGCTGGTTGATAGAGAACTATGAGGATGGTTAATGAAGAATGGGAATGCTGAGCAACACCAGATTTGCCTGTGGGGAAAAAGAAAAATCACAGGCAGAATATGGACAATTTGTCCAAAAATATATGGTGATGGAAGGATAGAACCCTTATAGTCACACTCAATGTATCTACAAAAGGCCATAATGAAATCACAAAATTATCTAAACATGATTGGATTTTAAACCTTGCAGTGCTGAAAGTTCCCTTGCCATCCAACCCCAAAGAGCATTTGATATATTAGGAATAACATAGTGCTGAGGGTCCTGTGGCCCAGTTCAGCTTTTATAGTGCCATTTACTATTTTGCAATGCGATACACCATTTTGGAAATATATTACTGGCAGGATGATCAGACATACAAAACTTCCTTAAACTTCTTGTCCCTGAAGGCATCCCTTGTAGGTAACTATGAAGCAGAAGAAAATGTTTCCTACCTCTCTGCACATTCCCCTGGCTGTACTGGGCCACAGTGGGAAGGCCTCACTAAGAATATGAACCTGAGTCACATACCTGTGGTTTAAGAGTGCTTTTCTCATAAATACCTCTCCTAAGTCATATGAAGGTCCTTTTAATGAAAGAACAGGATTGGAACCAGGTAGTCCAAAATCTACCATATTTTGGTAAGGATAACCCTCAAAACGATTTCTCTCTTACCAGTTCTGGTCTGGAGAGGACTATTTGTGCAACTGTCTTGGTTTGGAAAGACAGGGACCAAAGAAAAGGGAAACTTCCCTTGGGGTTTGTTATAATTCCAAAATTGAAAAAAAAAAGGGTCTTAGGCAACGATAAGGAGGGTAGGAATAACAGTTCTTTACTAGTTAGTCTAACAAGGTAAATTAACAATAATTACAATATTGACAACAAACAGAACTAGAGGAGGAAAAAAAAAAAAAACAAAAACAACAAGTCAGTCACAGTTCTTCCTCTGGTAACACCCCCCCACTCCCCTCAGTACCGTCACAAGCTAATAGGCTAGCGGCAGCTCTAGGAGGGTGAGATGATTCCGAGGGTTCACAGTGGCTGGAGCTGTTGGAAAAAAAAAGTGTCCCGGCTGGCAGGGGCTGCAGAAAACACAGCGTGGGGAGACCTCGAGCAGAACTGAAGAAACTGTGGGTGCAGGGCAGGGAGGAGACGGGTTCCCAAAATCCCGGGGGACACACGAAGAGACCGGTGGTCCCACGGAGTCCCAGGTGAAGGCAAAATGGTGAGAGCTCTCTGCCTCGCCGAGACGAGCAGCCCTGGCCGTCCCCCCCAGAGCAGAGAAACTGCCCCGAGCGAAGTGGAATCAATGTCTCTGCCTTAGCTGCTTCCTTTGTTTGTTCCTGAGCACCCATAAGTACCGAAAAGCACCCAGCCATTAGCTTCTTAGCAACTTCTGGGAAAAAATTCTATAAGAAATCAACCCAACCCCCAACAGCAACTTACTTTAATCATCAGATTCTAAACAACTAAGTTAGGAAGCCATTTTACATGTGTAGTAAGCAGACAGAGAAGGTTACTCTAACAGGTGATGTAAATATGTTCCACATGACTTTAGGCACTTAATTAGTTAAATTACCCTAATCAGTGGAGAATGAGGCGTCACTTCTCCAGAAGGCAACTTGGATTGCAGGGTTTCAAAAGCTTTTTATCAGAAGTGTTTCTCGCCCTCTCCTACAACTCAACTCTCAACTCAACTCTCAACTCAACTCAACTCCTCACCTCTCCTCTCCTCTCTCTCCCTCCCCTCTCCCCCACTCACCCCACCCATTCCTCCCCCCTCACTTTGATTGCTTAAATGAATAAGGACAGCTCTGATTTAACTAACCCAGCTTAGTTAAACGCTTAAGTCAGATGAGACAAAAGGACGTCTAGGCTCCAAACTTAGAGGTCTTAATGTGGATACTGAAAGGAAACATTGTAAATGCCTGTCAAACTAGATTGTAATAAACACTAGCTCCTCACATAGTTAGGAAATACCATTCTCTTATTGTCTTTGTCCATCTGCACAACCAAGTCTTCATAAATATTCTCAATTAATGTATTTATTGCCTACCTAAATTAGCAGCACTTCTGATGATTGTAATGTTTCAAGCAGCAGCTGAGCTCTTTATACAGTGTGTTCCTTTTTACCAGATAGACTATTGCTTTCTTACTGCTTTAAGCAAATAGAAGACTCAGTTGTGCTGTAAATATAAACAGAATTAATACCAGCAACATAGATCTTGAAAAGATTTAAAACCAGACAGAGTGGCTAGTCACTGTTATGCAGTCCAAGAGGATAGTGGGATATGTGGCAATGTAAATCAATGTTCAGCTGTGTGAAGACCAGTCTTCCCACAGCCAATTCTTTGGGGACCTATTGTTGTTACCACTTGGACAGCAAATGTGAACTAGTTTCTCTAACTGATAGAATCAGACATCTGAATCTGGGTGGTCAAAATTTAGAAGCACAATGCTGCCTGATTATCTGTGAAGGCAAGCTGCAGCCAGTGGCGAGCCTTCGGAGATCTACCACAGTAACCAAGACCAGAATCCAACCTTACATAATATCCCATTAAAATAAAAAAAAGCAGAAGAATTAAGTTGAAAGCAACACAAGAATGACAATGTGCTGAGATGAGTGATAATTTCATAACATACTTCGTCCTTAATGAAAACAGAGCTAGTTTATGAAATAGTAGGAAAAAATTAAGAAATTCAAGGGGAAAATGTTGTATGTCTAGTGTTTTTGTTTGTGTGAAAGTATGTATGGTATGTTCTCAGGATGACTACAAGAATTCAAGTGTGTTTTTAGCTGTGTGGCTTCAACAACACAAGCTTGTTCCACTTCACAGAAGTTATAAATCTGCTCCATCTTGTCAGGACTGTTTTTGACTCATTTACATGAATCCATAGCTAAAATTTATGCTTTTCTCTAGGCAATTTAAAAGACTCCTGCCACAGTGAAGGTAGCATCAGAAAGAGGTTCTGTGCTAAACCTGACTTCAGCACAATGCATGGCTAGAGAGCTGTTGCCTGTCCTGAGACCTCCTGAGTCTATCTCCTGGGAGATTCATGTCTGAAGACAATATCAAGATCCAATCCTTCTAACTTGGTAAGACTTGCAATAAATACCAATAATTTAGAAGAGCATTTGATTTTTGTCACAAAATTTTAATTATGCTGAGTATAGTTTTAAGTGCTTCACCTTTACTGAGTTGCAGAGGGTTTTTGAAACATATCCATAAGCTGAGCCTGAGTGACTACACGGTTTACCTCTATACAGTCCACTCTTTCATATCTTCCCATTAGTTACCCACATCTGCATATCATGATGTTACTTCATCCATCCTGCATTGCCATTTTCACATGCCATGACACTTATGGCAAAATTAGCCCCAGAATATGCCTTCAGCAGACCAATAATTGAGGTCAGCTCTGAGCAAATCAATCTCTTGTCACTTCTGCCCTGCCTCACTACAAGTATATGCATGTACATTAGTTCATCCTGTGCATTGCTAAAGCTCTCTCCCTCTCTGGCATAAGCCAAAACTAATGGACAAATTAATGGACAACAAAATTTGAATGCTTCAAAAATCACGTGAATCATACTGGTGTGAAAATTATGGGCAAAACTTCAAAAGGATAACAAAACCTCAGTTTCACATGGTTTTTTTTCAAAGTTAAGCTTTGCTTTGGATTGCTTGTTCTGCAGTTAGCTGCCTTACACAGTTCATTCTTCCTAGATGTTTACAAGCAGATCTCTGTGACAATGGAAAAGTCCTAAGCAAGGAGGCTGTCTAGACAAAACAGCTCACAGCCAACATGGACTAACCTGATGTAGGAAAATACTCTGTGGAAATAAAAAAAAGTAATGTCAATCCCACTTTGAAAATGAAATAATTGCTGAAATTATGGACAATTCCACAAGGCAGAGTCACTCCAGACAAACACTCACACAACTGTCCTTGCCACAGTAATGAATTAATAGAGGCAAGGCCACTTTGGAGTCACAGGTGACAACCCAGTAAGCACCAAACAAAAGAAGCTAAAATATACTCCTGCCAACATCATCATCATTTCCAAGGTAATACAAGGTAAAAATGGAGAGAAGAAGTGGTGGTAACAAGTGGCCCTACTCTACTGTTGATTTCCAATGGGAAAAAAACAAGGGTGAGGGATATCGTAAATAATTCCCAGAATAGGTCCTAAATGCATGCCACAGCAGCCCAGATTTTCATACTCCTGTCTTGCACTTACACCATTCAAGCAAGCTCCTTTGTTTAAAAGCTTCAAAAACATGATACTTCAAGTATGTTTATTGGTAGGCAAGCTTCTATTTCACTCTGGTCAAATTCCAAACTGAATAATTACAGCCTGTCTGCTAAAACTCCCACCATAATTTCATTTGGCTCTAGTGCTCTAAACTACTGTGCAGCATAGCTAAACAGCTTCCCTGTAAAAATGGGCAAAGCAATTACATATGCCAGCAAAAAGGCTCCCCAATCTGTCTCAATCTCTCTCTCAATGTCTCAAAGTTTGGAAAGCACTTCAGATTTTACCAGGGTAGAAGAGGAAGTCACCAACCAAAGATGTGCTGTATGCTGAAACATCTGTGTTTAAATACACGTGCACAGAACTTACAGAATACACTTAACAAGGCATGGTCCACAGGAAAGTTATGTTTTAGAAAAAAGAAAACCACCCTACCACAATAAGTAAATTGTATTTTAATAGAGATGGGGAAATCAGAAAAACACATACCTTTAACTATATTCTCATTGTTTTCTCTACAAAGAATCATGGACTATGGTCTCACTAGAAAGCCACTATTCCATCCATACTCCCTCTGAATATGGTCTGTGAATTCCATAGTCCTAACATATTTTCCCAAGAAATTGTCTGCACTAACCTTTGTTGATAGGTGTCAAAATATTTCACAGCAAAAAGCCACAGCATGTTGAGAATAGAAAAATGGCCCGGGTTTTGCAGATATTTTGCTTTGTAAAGAACGGTGGGAATTCTATCAAATGAAACATCCTCACTGCTTCTGTATGACTTATGAAGCTGAACAAGTGAACTGGATATAAGTATCTCCACTGCTGTTTTCAAGGTGTGAAATTGAGCAGTAAAGTACGTTTTGCTGATGAGAAGGTAGATTGTGGATGGTGTTTTGATACAGCACCAGCTGAAGGAAAAGAGCTTCTCAGTTACTCATCCTGAGGAACCTAGACAGGAAATCTCACCCTCAGATTTTACTCTTGGTTACCTTCTCCCTTGACAGTATCTGTTCACACTGTGTGCACAATGCAGTCATTCTCTTTCAGCTGATGAACTCCGGGTATATCTATGTCAAACAGCAAAGTATTTTGATTGCTACACAGGCCTTTGAACTAAAGCTTCAGAGGAATGTTGGCACAGAACTAACAATGCCGAGCAATTAGCTTAAGTGCTCTCCCACTGAAATGTAATCACCAGCTGAAACAAACCAGCTCCTACTTCAGAGAGCAAAGAGAAGTTGATTCTGGTCGGAAGTCACCTGGCAGGGGTCCTCCACACCGGAGAGGACCGAAGAGGTGTCACATTTGCTCTCTAGTGATTCGGGGTGACTGAGCCCTCCCGGCTGCGGGAGGCTCCTAGCGTGGGCTGCGGTCTCTCGCGGACCCCCCTCTGAGTAAGAATAGGCCTAGAAATGTCGTGCCAAACTGGTTTGTTCTGGCATCCTGTAGAAGTGGAAGCCTGGATTCCCTGCAGTGCTCAGAGTGCCTCCCAAGGGACCACAGAAAGGAGAGTTCAAAGCACCTGGGGCATCCATATCTGGATAACAAACTGGTCAGTTATCAACCAGAGGATCCTCCACCGCATTTTGTTATGCTGCTTACTTTCTCACACACTCAAAACACTGTGTTAACCCAAGGCTGCACCGGACACCAGCAAGGACAGAACATTATCGCATCCTTCTAGACATTGGAAATGTACTGGTATCTTCCTATACATTCAGGTGAAGTCTTTGGTAAGAGAAAATTCTTGCAAAGGCTTTAGTAATTCAAGCTGACAAGTAAAGAAAAGGATTTTGTGTTACACTCTTGGCAGTGTACTTATGTTAGAAACTCATGCATACAAGGATCCTTCTCTATACCACCCAAAAATGAATGTTGTTGGATCATGCAAAAGACAAGTAAATAGAAAGAATTCCTAAATAACACCAATAATGAAATCCTCTTACTTTCTACCGGGGGTAGTTTCCCTGGTGATACATCTGAGAGGAAGACATTGCAGATAAGGGCAGAGTGGAAGGATGAAAGCAAGCCCTCCTGCAGCTTCCTCTGCTTTAGGGAAAAAGGCAGTCAGCACCGTGCCCATTGATCTGCACAAAGACATCTGATGTGTCTGTGCCAAATGATCCTCACAAATCTGAAACAGAGAATGTGATAAAGTGGACATAAGAGAGCAATAGTAATGCAAAGATCTTGATGATAAGCTTGAGTCAAATGCTTAAAAATGTTTTCCCACTTAACTCTGGAGGAGCTAAATTGGAATCTCTGCACTGCATAAAAATACTTCCTCACTACTTTCTGTGAAGAGACACATCCAGGTGATTCAGGTGTTCATCACACCCCTGGCATGTCTGTCTCCAGTCTATTCCCTTACATTGAAGCAGGACTAACAGTAATTTGAACATTCTTCACAGATGACTCTTTAATTCCTTAACAACGCCGATTCTACAACCTCCCTATAGTCAGTTCTGGTCTATTGAGAGCAGGATGCTAATAAGGCCAGGGCTGTAGATTCATTCCCCATACTGGCCATTCGCTGTAGGATTGGACTTAATGATCCTTAGGGGTCCCTTCCAACACAGGATATTCTGTAACTTCTTTAACCAAAAATAAGACTGCAAGGAAAAAATAACAATCCTTGCTATATAACTGAGTCTTTCTGACACAAATGAAATGAACTAGTACTTGCATGTGCTCAGCAAAAATCTAAAAATTCTTATTGCTCCAATGTTTGTTTAATGGCCTCCTGGTATCAATATATCATTAGACTCTTAGCATGCAATTACATCTTAGCACTTAAAATCTTTTGTCAGTACCAGAAAGCAGTTCTTTCAGAGTTACAGTCTAAACTGTTAATTTTTTCTAAACTAAGCCTTTTTTAGCTCCTCTCTGAACTTTCTTCAGTTATTTTAATTTAAAATGTAGGACACAAGTGGAACATGTTCTCTCACACAAAGCCTCCTGATGTCCAAGAATAAACTACAAAAGCATCCATATCTTCTTGCAATTGCCCCCTTGTCAATTCTGCTGCCTCTTGCTGCCATGTGTTTGTCAACTAATTTTTGCTCCCTAAGCATACCAGTTTGTCCTACTTATCACTGAACTTCCTTTTACCATTTTAAACCACTTCTACTGCTTACCAAAGTTACCCTAAGATTTGATCTTGTCTTTCAGAGCCTATGTAATGTTTGCATCTATATATATTTTCTCTCTATTTTACCATTAACTGCTTTAGAAACCAGCAGAGGAATAGAACCATTCTTGCCTCTTGGTTTGAGAAGAAACCACTGGCAAAGTCTCTGAATGTAGCTTTTTAACCTTCTGTGTAAGTCCATCTGTATCCTCTTTCCCTGGATTGTCAGTCACATGATTCTCTATCAAAACTTATTCTAAAATCAAGATATAATATACAGATTCTACTCTTTCCTCTTATCCTCTAAGTTGGTTAGCCTGTCAAGAAAGAAAGTTTGATTGATTTGACATTATGCGAGTGTAGATAAATGCATGTTAGCTCTTTTTTACAGACTTAGGGGCCTGAAATTATTAATGATTTTGTTTGATATCTTTAACCTTATAAATTTATTTTAATCCTTTCTTTCTCTTTTCACCATCCCTAACTTCTTTTTTTTTTCATAGTTAATCTTTTGTGGTCAGAGCTAGATTTATTTTCAACTGTGGAGACAAAGAAAATCACTGAATATTTCAGTCTTTCCCCTATTTTGTCCATTAGTTGCTTAGTTCCCCATAAATAATGGAACTGCATCTTCTCTAATCATTCCCTTACTTCTAACATAAGGTTATTGATTAATAAAGCTGTGGCTGCATAACAGTCTTTCCAGGGTGATAAATGTTCTGCATTTCCCAGCATTCTATAAAATTTTAAATTGCTCTAAGCAGAACTTTTTGGCCATTTTGTATTCATCTTATAGTTCAGTTGAACTTACTATATTTCTTGAGTTTGCTTATGAGAATGTTATGTGAGGCTGTGGGGAAAGCTACAGTAAAACCAAGGTAGTGTACAGTTCCTTCTTTAAAGAAACTTTTTCCATCCTGCTCCACAGTGAAAATCTACAGTATGCAATTGCTGGTGCACACATAAGATTAAATGCCCAAAAATGAGACAGAGTTTTTAAAGTGGTCTCAACCAGACCTATGAGGACCCTTACATGACAGCTCTCCCTGTAGCTTCCACCTCTTACCAAACATGCAATACAGGTGCTCAGAGCCTTTCCTCAGTGCTTATGAAAATATAATTTGTTTTTTAAGCTGGACGTAACTAGTGATAAGAAACTCCCAGCAAATTAAACAGACACTATTAGGGAGAGGTGCAGCAAAGCTAGGCTGCAATCTTGTGACTGCCAATAAACCTACCTGCCAGCAGATCCAGCAACACAAAATATGGGATTATACATCAGAATATGTCCCATCTGCTCTTGTTCCGTGTCTGAATATGTGAGTCTCAGGCATTAATGTATCTGTTCATGTGTATGTTTGGGGCCAGTCCTGTTTAGCATCCTCAGTGATGATCTGACTGAGGATATTGAGTGGAGCCTCAGTAAATTTGAAGATGATGCTAAATCAGGTGGAAGTGTTGATCTGCTCAAGTTTTGGAAGACTCTACAGAGAGACCTGGACAGACTTAATCAATGGCCTAGGGACAAATACATGAGGTTCAATAAGGTGAGTTGCTGGATACTGCACTTGAATTACAGTAATCCCATGCAGTGCTACAGGCTGAGGGGGAGTGACTTGAGAGCTGTTCAGTAGAAAGGGACTCAGGGGTGCTGGTCGACAGCCAGCTCAATATGTCAGCATGTGCCCAGGTAGCCAAGAAGGCTAACGGCATCTTGGCCCTTATCAAGAGTAGTGTAGCCAGCAGGACTAAAGAAATGATCATCCCCCTGTACTCTGCCCTGGTGATGCCTCACCTTGAGTGCTATGCCCAGTTCCAGGCCACTCACTTTACAAAGGACATTGAGGTGCTGAAATATGTCCAGCGAAGGGCAACAATGCTCATGAAAGGTCTAAAAGCATGTCTTAAGAGGAGCAGCTCAGGAAACTGGGTTTGTTTAGCCTCAAGGAGGCTCAGGGAGGAGCTCTGAAGGAAGCTGTGGTGAGATGGGGGCCAGTTTCCTCTACTGGGCTTGCAGGGAGAGTACCAGAGGACCAGGTTTATGCTGAGACAGGGGAGATTCAGAATTGATAACAGAAAAAATGTTTTCACTGTTACAGTGGTCATGCATTGGAATAGGTTGCTTAGGGAGGTGGTGGAGCGACCATCCCTGAAAGTGTTTAAGAGGCACCAGATGTGGTGCTGGGTGATGGTTTAGTGGTTTAGGGGTTACAGTGGTAGTGCTGGATTGATAGTCGGTCTGGATGCTCTCAAGGTCTCTTGCAGCCTTGGTGATTCTATGGTATTTGTACTCCTCTACTGTAATGTTTTTCACAATGACAGTGGGTTAAGGAAGCAGCTGGGAAACTGAGGGACAAGGGAAAAATGCATTTGGCTAAGGCTAAGTGGGCAGGCACTGCAGTCTGGCCTCACAGTGCAGTCAGCCAACACTTCTCCAAATGGCCCACTCAGTTTCAGTACTTGCTTCATTCTGCTGCTTGTGTTCAGTGGTTAAGTTTGGAAGGTTACTTGTGCCATGACCAGCTCCTTAACTCCATCAGGTCAGTTTTCACATCTTTCCTCCATAGCCTAAATACTAAGTCCTGTTGTATGAAACCGTCCTTAAAACTAAATACATTTGAAATTGTCTACAGTTGTTTTCATTTTCCATTATTCTTGATTTCTCTGCTCTTCCTAATAATTTTCTTTATTATTTTTCCTATATGCATCCTATATGGGTCCCTGCAATTGAATAATTATCCTGTCTTCGTCCTGTGGGTTGTTTTCAAAATCACTCTGAATTTCAGCCTGACAAAACCCCAATTCTCTTTTCTTCTATTTCTTGTGCTTCTGTCCTCTACTTTACCTTGTATTTATTTGCTTTGACTTACGTTCTTTTTACATTTCAAGCTCCACAAGCAAGGACAATGCCATGATGTGTAAAATGTATCAAAATTCTATGAAGCCATGTAAGAAATAGGAATATAAAAGGAAGGTTGTTTTTACAATCATAATAGGCACAAATTCTTAACTGTTTCCTATAAAAGAGAAACAAATAGTTTTATGGAAATACTTGTGCCAGCACCTAACTGGTTCATTTTTTCCCTCTCCCAGCTAAGAAGGCAGTAAACAGACATGGGAACTGTTTTTTTCAGAGGTAGAGTGAAGGCAATGCCTTCAGGAAGCAGAGATCTGCACTAACTGACATATGACTTGGCTGAAAACCAAGACAAGAGTTGTGCTGTTTTCAATTATGTTATTTTATTTCACATTACTGTTATCAATGCTAATCTTTAGAGGAACAAGGGAGCAGTTGCTGCCTGCTCAGCTTTGTTTGCCCAGTCATTCTACACAATCCCCTTGCAAGATATTTTCCATGCAGGGACCCCATAGCACATCTGCTTCCAACATTTACAGGGAAAAGTTACTTTTAATACAAAGATTGTATTAACTACAAGTACATGGGTGGGACTGAGAGATTGATTTTGAAGCTGACTACCTTTTGAGAGTGACAATTATTAAGATTAATCCATGGGCCATTTTTCCCAATATGCACTTTTAAGTGCAGCCAAGTGGGGTTGTCTTCTTACCAGTAAATTTATGTCCACAGAAAGAAGAGGACTTGAAATTCTGGTAACTGAAAACTTTCTGGTGGATTGGCCACCTGTATTTTCTGTGCCAGTGTATCTCAAATATCTGCATAAACAAATCACAATTATTTTCCCTGTAGAATAATTTATTTAATTTCTTTTTAATCAAACAATGCTTCAGCACTTCTTACTTCAATCTAGATGATCCTTAATTTAGTTTCTAGGAGATAGTCCTTGAAATAGTGGTTGTCTGAAGTGGTAGAATTATCGCATACTTTAAATGTCAGCTCTGCTGAAATTGTGCAATTAGATCATGACTGATGTGGCTTTCTAAAAACCAAGTCTAAAATTTAACCCTAAAAGTGTCTTAGTCCAATAATTCCACACGAATGAAGAACACTGTGGAAGGATAAATCTTTTACTGCATAATGCACATATAATTGAATACTACAAAATTAACTTTAAAGGGGAATAGGAAGTACCATTTGGAGTTGCAGAAAGTTTTGTTCCAAATTTCACTGTATGGGCTATTCATCTGTTAAGCAAACAAAAATGTCTCCAGGCAGAGAATTCAAGTTCAAGTCCCTGGTATTTCTCAACAATAATCAGATGAAGCAAAACATTAAAGGCAGATCTGCAAATCTTCCTGTGAAATGCACAGGAATTAAAAAGCCTGTTTGCCTGAGGGAATATTAAGCGAAAAAGCAACTGCAAGTCACACTACAAAACAATTGGAGCTGCAATCATGTGCTGTTTGACTGCCTGTTTGAGAGCCTTGTTCACTCACAAGCCCGTTTTCTGGTATCCTAAGTGCTAGGTCAAAAACACTGAAGCCACAGAATGCAAATGTCTGGATCAGAGCAAAGTTATTCAGCAGGCAGCTCAAATCAGCTTGGAAAAAACAGTGGCTTTGTACCAGCAGATTCTGTAAGCCAGATATTATCTTTTCATGCTGCAGTTTTCCCACTGCTGCCCATAAGCATTTTGCCCATTTTTTCTGTCCCTTCCTTTTCACTTAACTAAAAGACCATTTTCCCATTTTGGTTATTGTTTAATTTAAAAACAAATTTAGGATCAGTCTCTTGTCTCCTTGGATATTTAGTAGACCTGGAACATTCATCTTAAATATGCACCATGTCACACCTGCAAATTTTGATTTTACTGTGAAGTTCATCACCTGATGGGAAAACCCAGCTCCATTAACTTCATTAGCCACAGCTAATTTTTAATTAGCTAGTTTTTGTCTTGCTGTCAGCTATGATATTGTTATTTGCATACAACTTCTGTCCGTCACAATCCAGTTTGAAGTCAGGTGAGAGTATTGGATCTTCCAGATTTCTAAGGAAGAAGCCATTATGACGATGCACAATGGTGGGATGTACAACAGTGAAAATGCACTGTGATCATGGGATCAGCAACCCATGTTGGTGAGCACATGTAGAGCAGAGAAAAACAGCGAGTAAAGACAAGTGAGCCAAGAGCATTTACATCCTTCCTTGATGTGACAGCTTTGAATGAATCCTAGCAGGACAAAGACTAATTATAATTTCTATAATTTTTAATAGTACTGCACATGTTGCTTGCAGAGCATCTTGGCTTCCCCATGATGAAATGGCAGTTGCCACCAGCAGGAAAGAAGGGGCATCCAGGAGAATTGCTGTGCACTACAGGGGAGCATGTACCCATACAGATGAAGTGGCATTTCAGTTCAGCATCTTTGCATTTCAGCAACACATTAAGAAGATTCCACAAGCAAGAGCCAAAACAGTCTGGCAACAGTCCTGCTAAGAAGTTCTCACTATGTGTCCTTTACACCTTTTGTTTTTTAATCTGTGTTGGGTCTTAAGCACTTTGCCTAAAGGGCTGTCTCATGCCATTCTCCTCCAGAACCCAGCTGGGCAGCCTGTGCCACCTTCCTGCCAGGGTATCTCTGAGCAGGCTGCAGTACATCTCCCTCCTTAGAGCCATCTGAGCTGGCCCCTCCAGCCATATGAGACTAAGCAAGACTAGAGAAGACAGAGTTCCCTGCATCTGTTCTGTTTTGCCAAAATCTTTAGTAGTGTACAAACTACCTAGTAAGGCTGAATGAATAGTTTGAGAGTTTTGCATGTTATAGTTAAGCAGTTGGCCCCTTGATATGTGTTTAGGCTGCAGCACAATTTAATAAGAGAAATGCTGTGATTATCCTCTCATGGTCTTTAGAATCAATAGCTGCAAGTCAAGCTATCTGAACTTTTTCTCCTAGTCTGTGAAGGGATGATGACTCTGGGTATATGAAATACTGCAGGTTACTGTTAATTTCTAAACTTACAGTGGATTTTTTGTGAAAATCACAGCTCTAAAATGAAAAGCAAAGTATTTTAGCCCATCCATGCGTTAACTTCTAAAGTAATGTTTTGGCATTAGAACATAGTAGGTTTGGGATAGTTAACTACATTTGGAAAGAAATGTAAAAAAGAACAGCCAGAACAATCATGTTAACTCAGCCACACTGTACGCATATGATTCCTGTCATCATGAATGGGTGCAAAAAAAAGGAGGTTTGATCTCATTTCCAGCAGGCTGGGTGTCTGGTGTGGCCCATGGCAGCCAAGCAGTTGAAGCACCAAGGCCTCTGGAGCAGTCCTGGACTGACTGCTACTTTCTCATTAGGGCAGACAAAGACAGAAATGTTGCACATGAGCAACTGTTTAAAAAATGCAGTTGCTAATGGTGATCTAAGGCAGCACAGGAATCTGTGGCACAGCTTGGACTTGAAATTAAGCTTGTTGAACCCTCTGCATGGGCAGATTACTGTTGGGTACAAATTGCACTGAAGTGTGTGCCATCAAAGACATTTTTTATTTTTATTTTTTAATTTCCTCATTTCTTTGCATTTTGATTCACAATACTTGAAGCCCTGATAGTTTAATAACAACATAAATTAATCACTGAGTTTTTCTATCAGGCTGTCCTATCTGAAACAAATAAAAAACCTATCTTAACAAATAATCTCTCAAGCATTAAACTAAACAAAACAGGAATAGAAGGAAATACCTTGGAACTACTGCACCAGCTCCATTTTTACTGAAGCTAGTGATGTTATAATGAGTAGATTTTCTTTTAAAAGCACTATAAAACATCTGAAGGATTGCTCAGACTAATTTCAAAAGGTCTAAAATTACAGACTCAACAGAAGCAAGCAGCATTAGAAGCTACACTTCAAAAAAAATCACAACAAACTAAAGGTTCCAAGCAAATCTAATAGAAATGAGGCCTTCTTGTTGGAGTTTCTTCTTGCTGTCATTGTGCAATGCTTTTTTTGGGAAAAAAAAGAGTGATGGCAGGAGGGAGAGAGAAAGGGGAGGGAAACTTTAAGTAAAAGATTGACAGTACTTCTTGCAACTGATACTTGTGCATCCACATTGAAGTGAATTTGTCCTTTGAATGACAAGATAACTTTGAAAAGGTTTGTTATTCACTAAATGACAATACTCCTAAAATTAACATCACTGCTGTATTGTTTTATGTTAGAAGAACTATCCATGATCTGAATTCTTTCTGGGCTTGATTTCGTCTCCTAGTCTATAGAATCAGTGAATCATTTAGGTTGGAAAATACCACTGAAATCAAGTCCAACCCTTAAACCAGCATTTCCAAGTCCACCGCTAAACATTGTCCCTACAATTCACATCTATGCATCTTATAAAGACCTTAACAGTGATTCAACCACTTCCCTGGACAGCCTGTTCCAACACTTCACAATCCTATCTGTGAAGAAGTTTTCTCTAATATCCAACTTAAATCTCCCTGGTGTAACTTGAGGCCATTTCTCCTCATCCTATCACTTGTTACTTAGGAGAAGAGACCAATCCCCATTTCATCACAACCTCTTTTCAGGTAGTTGTAGAGCACAATAATGTCACACTTGAGCCTTCTTTTCTGCAAGTTAAAGAACCTCAGCTCCCTCAGCTGCTCTTCACAAGACTTATGCTCTATACTCTATGTATTACTGTGTGAAAGCTTGTAAGAATGTCTGAACTTAATATATCATTTCTGTAGCTAGTCAGATATTAACTGGAATCTGCCTGCTTTGGGGGACTGGTTGTAGTTTTATTTTGCTGCTGCCAGTAGTTTGAATTCAGCCCAGGAATTAGAGCCTGATACAAATGCCATTGAATACCCACTCTCTCAGAACCTGAAGAGGGCAATATGTTTAAAGTTCAAACCAAGCACAACTCCAGTCCACCTTTCCTGTATCCAGAGGGAAGATGCACACTTGATGAGGATCCTCACATAAAATATTGGTTCAGGACTACTGCTACTCAAATCACTGAAAGTGATGACTATCCCCTGAGAGCAACCCCTCCTTTTATGAAGTGAAGAGATTTCATTCAAGCTCCTAACAGGCAGATACCAAAGTGATAAGAGAGGACACTGAAATGCCCTCTCAGGTCTGTGGGCAATGCTTGCTTGATGAAACTGGGATTGAAAGGACAAGGTGGTATGCAGTAGTTTAACAAAGGGTTGCACCAGTTCAAACAGTAGGTTAAAAATGTTCCTTCTAAAGGTTTCAAGCACATCTTCTTTTCATCACTTTAAATCTGTTTGTAAGATAGTGACTGGGTGATAATGAATGCTATCCACTTACTTCTCTTGCTGAATATATTGATTAATTGTGCCCAACACTTTGAAGATAAAGCACTGTGTTGTTAATAAACACAGTCTAATGATTATCTCCTGGTTTTTTTAGCACTCCTCTTACTTTGTCCAAGGTGTAAATACCTTACTGCAGCTACAGGCAGGCAGGCTGGCCAGATCTATGAGCCACATGTTAATTTCAGCTGAAGACTTTCACATCCATTGTTCAGTGGCTGTTCCTCTCCATTGCCAACACACCGTGCTATCTCCTGTGCTATCTCCTGTTGCTCTTTCCTTGCTTGCTTGTTCGGGGGCAGGATAAGGGAATTTTCATGGATTCTGGTGAAAAAGGCCCTTCCTTTGCAGCAGACTGCCGTTTCCTTCTGCCTAATACACAAAGAAAGCAGCCAATAAGAGCACAACTGCTTGCTTTCATTGGCTGCTAAGAGGCTTTGAGTCAAACAAAATTACCAAACGAGAAGAAATACTAATTTCCTCTTCACTCTCCTCACTCTGCCTCAGAGTAATGCTGGGGGGCGGGGGGGGGGGGGGGGGCGCAATTTTCTTTGAGGAAAGAAAGAACTATTCCCAGCCACAGGAGTGTGACAGAAGAGGCTGCTGAAATCAGCTGTTAACACGAATTGATATGTTTTTCACACCTAAAAAGACCTTTCATTTAGTTTTCTCTCTTGGACTCCTGCAGCACATGTTTTGAAAAGAGATTGAATATTGCTTTCACATGAAATTGCAGGCATGCACCACTTTAAAGGTATTCAGAATCAGGCAAAGCACCACAGGAAAACAAAGAAGCAATGTGAACACAGCTGCTAACACTAGCTGTTAGTGAGAATTAAACCGTCTGTAAGGCACCCATGTCAACCCCGCCTGGGTTAAGAGAGCTGCTCCATTAGGTGATAGAAACACCGATGGGAACCGACCCTGCCAACGATTATACATGAACTTTGCTTTAAACCTAGGAAAAAACTCCTGTTTGGGCTATCAATACGCACGGAGCTAACAAGGGGCTGCAAATGTGGTCCTGAGAGAAAACCTTAGGGCAAGGCTCCTATATCAGCCATCCCGTGGACCGAGGCTGCAGAAGTTCTCAGTGGGTCACATATCTCAAACATTCAGAGAGAAACAAGATTTTGGTTGTAGGCTGTTGCTGTTGTGAGCACTCAAAGCAAAACCTCTCCTGCACTCCATGTGATGCACACAAAAGTATTTTGACAGAAAATTTTCAAAATCAGTCATCTCTGCAGCTAACCTTATGGCTCTTTTTCACTGCCTAACACCATGACAGCAACCGTATGAACCCTTTCCCATACCTGAAGCATACCTAAATCTCTCTTCTGTTTCCATCCCTTCATATTTACCAACCTCACTGACATCATATTTTTCCTTTATGACACTAATTTTATGACACTACTTCTGCCTCTATAAATTTTTTAAATTAAATTTAAATTAATTTAAAATGTCCATGATATCAATACTTAAAAACCTCAAACTAGGACATGGTTCCAAATTTGTTATGGGGGAAAGAGATAAAAATCCAAACCATCGGTTCATTCAGTTTATTTTCTCAGGAAAACATGGTAAAAATGAGAATGTTTGTCAAACCACAAAAATTGCTAAAGAATCAACAAGCAGACATAGTAAATGAAGTTATTTTTTTCTACCCTTCTTTAAATGTGTTCTACAGCAATACTTATCATAAGCCTGTAATACAGCACTGTATTCCATGGCAGTAACCATTTTGAATAAGATGTTATTAACACACAGAAGTCATCTGTCTGTTGCAATTCCATCAACCTATTCCATTTTGAGGTCAAAAATATTTTTCCCCTATCCATCTGCCACAGTTTTGGAGATTCATTAAATAAAGGAGACAAAAATTCTAAATACTGAGCAAATCTATTTTAAGAAGTATATTTATCACAAATCTAATGTGTTGGGTGACTAATAACATACATGTGTGCACTGTGCTTGCCAAAAAACATCAACATTTCCAAATAGTTACCACATTTACAATTAAAATAATGTATTTGCCAAATGTTTGGTTGTTTTTCTTTGTTTTATTCAAATGATGATTTCTCTTCTGGTCCAAGTGCAGAACAAAATTTCCTGGGTATCAGAAGCAAAACATTAGAGAGAGATTCTAATGTCTGATAGAGCCTCATTCAGCTCTCAGCCGTACAATATTGCTTAGATTATATCAGACTTGTCATTGTTGTTGGAGGTCTAACAGCGTCCTAACAAGGAAAACTGAAATGAGGCTTTAAATTTTACCTCTTATAAGCCTCTTGATGTCAGTAGCAATTGTCCAGCCATTTCTCATGTTGCTTGATTTGAAGGGCTTGTGCCGCCTCTCCTGCTCCCTCCATCCTTCTGTAAGGGATGGAGGCAGGAGAGGTGGGTGGCTGCAGGAGTTCACACTCACAGCACTCTCATGCCCCATACTAACTGGTGTGCAGAAAGCTTAATATGTGAATGTTCCTACTGCCTTATTGACTTCTGCTCTGAGGTTGGGCCAGGGAGTGGGATCTTACACAAAAATAGAAAAACAGATGATCAAAGAAGGAAACTACATTGCATCTTTGTAACAATCCCACTGTTAAACCTCCCACCTATTTTAAGTACAGACAGCTGCAACTTCAGAGGATTGTAGAAGCTGAAAGTCAAATATTGTTAAAACCACAGATTTCAGAAGAGAAAACACAAATGAAGAACCTAATGATTGCTTCCCATGACTTTTTCCCCTCTAAAAGCAAAAAGGGATGTTGAGGTTTACCCAATGGATGTTCTAGTTGTCTGCTGCCTGCATGTCCCATTCTCTCATCCCATTCCAATCCCATTTCAATATGCCACTGTTTGCACCATCCTGGCAAGGTTAGGGAGCAATATCATCAAGCATTCTGGAAGCAGAAAACATAGATCTCTTTTTCTTGTTGTTTTCTGATTGTTGGCTCCCAAAAAAGGCTTATTTATGGGGTCAGATGTGTACCAAACTGGACCAAGAGGATGGAGAATTATATTGCCAGAATCAGGGAAGGGAATGGGAACCATCAATCATTGAAGAGAACCTTAAACTAACTTAGTTATAATGTGAAACCCCTCTTGAAGAAATTAATTATCCAGGACAAGTTACAAGGGGAAGGACAGTAAAACAGAGGGACTAGGTGTTCATTAATCATTATTTGCTACTTTCAGCATTCATTTCCTTTCCTCCATGTATTACCATGCTGAGAGAACTGCTTGGGACAGGTGCCAAAGGCAGCAGAAATGTAGTTAGAGTGAATATTTGGGAGACAGGAGTTCCCAGCTCCTGTTGCTGTTTTAGTATGTCTCTAGATGAACAGTCCCCAGACTCAATCCCCCTAGCTCTTCAAGCTGTTAGGTGAGAGGAGGCTGCTGAGGAGTCACATCATTGGGTTAGGGTTGCATTGATGATATTTTAGTTTGGACACTGGTCAGCTATGCAGGACTAAGCATAATTCCAGCGTGCAAAAGCAATATACCTTTTTGTCTAGTTAGATCTCTCGGTTTGGCTCTTCTCTATAATGACAGTGAAGTTTTTCCTCCTGGACACTTATTTTGCTAAGTAATTTAAGTTATATTTTATTACTTTTATATAATTTTCTTCCTCAGTCAGCTAAAAAAGGAGGCTAAATGCAAACCAAAACAAATCCAGGAAGACTAAATAACACCTTTGGGGTACTATAACCTTAGCATAGGTCATCTAATCCTTGTCGACTTTACCTTCACTAGAAGCATTGCATACTTAATAAGAAAACCCATCTACTGACAGGATCCACAATTCTCTTACCAGCATGGTTCAATTCTTCTCCATTTCAGTGCACCATTTTCCCAAGGCCCTTTTAGCTCAGAATTCCAAGTTTCATGTAATAGCAGTACAACTTGCAAAGCAACTGAGGCAATCTTTTCACAGTATTCACCACTGGCAAGGGCTCGGCTGAAGGATCAGGGCCACTGTTAAGAACTGCATTTCAGTGATGAAGCTGCCTGGTTGCACAAGCCCAGAAAATAATCAGAGACATAGAAAATTCAGCCTACATAGAAGTTTGAATGAATGGTAGAGAAGTGTAAAGAATGAAGGCTTAGAGAAGGCATAATCACAATTTTCAAACACATAAAAGGTATTTGTGAAGAGACGAGAACAACCTACCTGGTTTAACATCCTTATTAACTCCCAGGAGAAAGTGTTTTATCTGTAGTACGGAAGATTCAGATGGGATATTAGGATTACAATAACAGTTAAGAGGTAGACAGATGGCCTTCAAAATGCTCAGACTTCCATCAATGAAGATTTTTAGGAGAACATAGAATCATAGAGTTATGGAATACTTTGGGTTGGAAGGCACCTTGTAAAGCTCATCTAGTCCAACTGCCTGTAGAGTGTAGGGACACCTACAACTAGATCAGGTTGCTGAGAGCCCTGTCTCCAGCCTGACCTTGAGTATTTCCAGTGATGGGGCATTGACCACCTCTCTGGGTAGCCTATACCAGTGTTTCACCACCCTCATTGTAAGAAATTCTCTTATATCTACTCTAAACTGACCCTGTTTTAGTTTAAAATCCCAACATCTTGCTCTGTTGTAACAAGCCCAGTTAAAATGTTTCTCCCTATTTTTCTAATAGGCCTCCTGCAGGTACTGAAAGGCTGCAATAAGGTTTCCCTGGACCCAGATCTTCTCCAGGCTGAACAACCCCAGCTCTCTCAGCCTTTCCTCATAGGAAAGGTGCTCCAGCCCTCTGATCAACACCGTGCTCCTCCTCTGAGCAAACAAGTCAAAATTTACTTATAGGTGTATGTGATACTGCTCCAAGTCAAGTTCTAAATACCTGAGAGGTTCTTTCCAGCTGCCTGGGCCTGTGAAACTCCACACAATGGATACAGTCCCAGGAGAAAAAACACAAGTTGTAGAGGGCTTTCTGCATCCAATGGCAACTCTTTGTGTGATGAGTCTTCCGGAGGAGGCAACACTCTGGATGAGGAATTTTCTTGAAGGAAAGAAGCACTGAGAACTATCAAAATGGTGAACAAAATCCTGATTTGCCGGTGCCACTGTGCAGGACAGTTCCTTAGTTGATCTGATATGACTGAATTTTGTTTAACTTTCACAAATTTCATACCAAGCTTTGTGGTCTGCTTTCTCAGAGGAACACAGTTTATGCAAGAATTACTAGAATGAACCATAGCTGCAGGCTCAACTATAAATTGCTTTGGAAATGAAACCCCAGGCTTTCTTACACTGCATACAGGAAAGGAGTACAAGCACAGACTTGATGCACGTACATGTATGTATATATATACACACACACGTAAAACAGAGCCATTGGAAAACAGAGCATCTGTGTTTTGTACTTGCAGAAAACTGCAAACCCTCACAATTCACTTCAGATGGCATGAGTTCCAGTTATGTGATGTGCCTGTGATAAACACAAGGTTTATTACATCCTGAGCTATTGTCCACAAGAAAATAACTTAATCTTGTAATAAATTGAAACATGAGAAAAACAGGCATTTTTAAGACTGATGCAAAGAGGACATTGAGATTTTGCAATATCCGGGTGAACAAGAGCTGTTTACTGCAGACAAAAGACAGCAACTGCACTTTGTGCAGTTCTTTGTTGCATCTCTCTGAGGACAAACACTACTTTATTCTGGCCTGAGTCCAAGTGAACCAACCGTTTTCATCAAGAACATTTTTAGATACTCTGACAGAGTGGCAAAGGCACTCCAAATGTGATTAATGGCAATGGGAGATCACACCAAAGGTTAATGCTTTTTCAGCTGTTTGCTACTGTTTTTAAACAAGAGATTTGGTTGCATTCTGGCCACCTATTTCACCTACTCGTGAAAGGCAGGGCAATTTTCATATGGCAGATGAAGATACACTGGAGTTCTGGTAGGTAAATGTAACAGAGACGTGCAGGGTAATTGAAAGTTTATTAGCCCATCCTCATGCTGTTATCTAACCAAAATCCATCGAGTTGAATGTCCCAGGCCTCAGTACAAACCTCATGATTTATGTATGCCAAAAGCTGCTTTCAAATACATTCATCCTTTTACCATCTCCCATGAGCATCAAAACATCCAGTATGTCTAGCAGGATGCCATGTATCTATTTTCCATGTTGCTCACGAGGAAAAGCTGCTTTAGCAAACCCACACAGGGTGGCAAGCAGTGTTAAGGAACAGAAGTTTTCTATTCATTACCCAGTTCCATCTCCTCCCTTTGGCAGAAGTAGGTAAGATGTGATTTTTCTACCAATTTCATTGACATGAAAATAACCACTCTTAGAATCAGGACTAATGAGCTAGAAATTTACGAGAACAAAAAAAATTGCTCAACGCCACAGTCAAGTGTGGACACTGAAATGCAGCTGTTTGACATGCTGAGCTACAACAATGGCACATGATTTATTGATTAGTTGCCATTACATGATGGAAGCTCATACACGTATTATCTTGGAAATCTTCCTTTGAATAAAAAGGTAAAATACAGATTCTGCGATAGTAGTCAATAGTTTAATTTTCCTTCTTAACTGAAGTGTCATTGATGAATTCTGAAAGGTCTAAATATTTTAAATCAACAAATGCCTCTTTAATACTATTGTACCATCTTAAACTCCTACTATTTAAACTGCATTCTAAACTACTATATTTCAGACTTCAATAGTGTAAACATAAAATTTCTGCAGTATAGATTTGGAAAATACTAATCACACAGTATCTGAGGTTACTAATGTAAAAATATGTACTATCTCCAGCACAGAAGAGGTAAATCTGATTTTCCACTTTTGAATAGAATGCTGTAATCATGAACTCTTATTTGTAATGTAATTCTTATTTTTAATTTGCAATTCTTCCCAAAGCTTACATCTCCATAATAAAATTAGTTCAAATATTAATAGATAATGATATTTTAAAAATAAAAATAACCATATTATTTTTCTACAATATAAATATATTTATAGAAGCATATATGCCAGCTAGCTGATCCAAATTCTTCAACCAGTTGAGGAATTACCAATACCTCCAAGTGTAAGTATATTGGCTGTAGTTAAAATGGATGGCAGAGCAATGGTTTCAGTGTTTTACTAGGCAGCTGCCATAATCAAAGCTGGACTTGGTTTGTCTGGTTTATATATATATGTGTGTATGTGTATTTGTGAAGGGCTTATTTAAACAACACGAAGAGAAGAAAGAGCAGAGCCAAATATTTGTTGTCAATATTTTATATTCATTTTCATTTTACCTACGTTTTGAAACACCTGATTTTTTTACCTGGTTTTGAAACTTCCTGATGAAAATTCTTATAAATTGTTATTCTTATACATTTTTTAAATTAAATTCCTAAAAAAAATCAAAATAGCTTTTAAAAATGCAAGCATTGCCTATATATGAACCTCTTCATTAAACAAGGATCTCTTAACCAGGCTCACACACAACCAGGTGCAACCAGGGCAACATCAGAACATCAAGTCTTGACTGCAAGGGGTGCTACTTGTAATAGTTATGCATACACAAATAGGTATTGCGCACATCCATATAAGGCTTTCTGTGGATTCCACATGGAAATTGTACCCAGAACCTGCCGGCTTTTTATCTCATACCTTTGTGCAGCAATTTATACCTGTAAAAAATATATGCAAAACTAAACAAATGAAAAATTCTGACTGGGTAGCATTTTGCACAGGGGTAAACAAATGTATTAAGTGAGGATTGGTTAGGAAATACCAAAACCCACTTTCTCTGGGTGGATCAAATGTTCTCTAAGATCAAAGGAAAAAAAATTAATTGAATTGTACAGTTACCCTTAGGTTATTTCACCCCCAAACATTTTTTTTCTGGATTGTTGGAAAATAGACACTGAGAAATCCATCAAGCAAAGAACAACCCCAGATGTTTACAAATTGATCTGCCATGTGAGCTTGGTGCAAAGGGCATGAAAATCAGGATGTGCACAGTGACATTTCACATATTTAATAATAACACCTTAGATTTATCTGGCACTTCTTATACAGAAAAAGTAGATCCCTGGGAGATTTATGGACTTCAAAAATATAAATATGTATATTTGGGTCATTTCAGCCACTAGGAGAAGATGATGCAGAGCCTTATCCAAACCAGAGACATCAAATGGAGAGTGAAAAATCCTTATAGATGCTTTGTTTATATCTTTGCCATGAGACTAAACCAAATCAGGTAGTATCCTACTCCTTGTGCTTTTTGCTTTCCCATTATTGATAAAAATTTCTTACAAAGGATGGTGGTAGCAGGAGTGCTAGAGCAGGGGCTGCCCAGTACAGCTGATTAATTGCTGCTAAATGAAGAATATTTTTTTACCCCTTTCTTCCCCCTCTCCACCCTTCAGAAGAAACTTGACATATGGGACATCCCCAAGCAGGATGTAAAGAGGTTGATCAAACGTGTGGGCATGCAGACAATCAAAACTGCTCACTGAAAGTGTAATTTTCAAAACTTTTTATAAAGGATTTTCTGTTCTTTCTTAGCTGTTTAGGTTGCTCCCAGGTTATCTCCATGACCACAGGGCAACAACCTTCCTTCCTAAAGACTGATAATCAATCATCTGACTGTTATCTGCCCATCAGCCCCTCACAAAAAAATGTCAGAACACATTGGCTAGTTGCAAACAAATGAATAGAAGAGGTAGCAACCTCAAAGATAATTAAGTTCCTAGGGATTTGTGAGCATCAGCGACTAGAGACTCGAATGAGAGCAGAGAGAGATGAAGGAAGAGCTCTGCTGTTGGGGGCTGTGCTCGGCAGCATCCCGCGGTCCCGGCAGCGCAGGCACCGCGCTGCGCGGGCAGCACGCGGCGCTCCGGACCTGCGGCAGCGCCAGCCAGGAGAGATGTCACATCGGACATGAAACACAAAAGGGAGACGAGGTTATCGCAGGGAGTGAGTCAGAGACGAAACCACAGGAAATCTGGCTTCATTAGTTCTGTTGGTCGCGGAATAAGGTGTTTTTTAATAATAACAGCTGAAAATTCGGCTCTTTTCCACATGGCTTTGAAGGTCTCAGCATTAAAAACGATACTGTGTATGGCTGCGTCTTGGACGAAATTCAGAATTGGTGACACTGGGAAGAGAAGCAGGCAGGGAAGAGGCACAGGTGTCACCTTCAGTATTAAAAAAAACCACATGCAGAGAAAAAATAACAGGCAGAGAAAAAAATCAGGAGGATACACGTAACAACAAATAGGTGATAACAAAGTAAGGAGAGAAAGACAGAATGCAGAAGGAGGAAAGAAAGAGAAAATTGAAATCTGGACTAGAGTTCTATTCACACACAGCCCTGTCATCTGTGTCCTGATGCTGGAGAGGGAGGGAACAAAGCTTTCTGCCCTGAGCCACACCCTGTGCATGTGCATGACTGTAGTGAAGATCCCCAGGAGTCTGGGAAGCTGTTAATCGTTCAGTCCTTTACTTGTTGCTCTTTTCTAAGCATCTCTGCATTTAGGATCGACTTGACCTCTTTACTTCTTTTTCTTTTTTGGTGGATGATAATAAGGGAGGGAAATAATCCTTCAGCCGCAAATAGAAGGTTTTGATGTGCAGCTGTTTATCTGGATTCGGTGGAGAATATCTCCCTGTATCACTTCTCCATGGGTCAGAAAGATGGTGTGCTGGTTCCAAGACTAAGAAGTGCAGAAGACCACCTTGTGAACACTTTTCACCTTTGCAAGTGGGCCAAGTGCTAAATTCAGCATGGAATTCAGTAACCAGAGTGCTGTGGCGCACATTTGTATCCCAGCTGGCAGAAGCACGGGCCAATATGCCACACTGCTGCTTTAGCACATCCACATTTGCCTGGCAGAACAGCACTTCTGGAGGCTTAGAAGAGAAGATGGCTATCCTGGGGTGGGATGCTGTATGCCCACCTCAAGGTCCATATAAACTTCGTAATCCCTGTCACATTTGGCAAGGTCAAGGGATTGTTACGGACTGGATGAGGATTCAGCACAGCTTCGCTTCACCAGCTCCTCTTTTGAATTAAACTGGCTCTCTATATGTCCACAGGCAGGCTTCTAAAAAAAAAAAAAAAAAAAAAAAAAAAAAAAAAAAAAAAAAATTGTCATGAGGCCAGAGCAACAGGAGCTCAACAGGAGCTGGAGGAAACAGTTCTAGCCAAATGGAACTGTGTTGAGAGCTGGGAGGGGGGAGCAAGGCTTAGATTTAACCTGGATACAGACACCTTGAGACTGCAAAAGTACAGTCCTGGTCAGTAGTCATCAGATGGAGCAGATGTGGGCTTTTCCCTAGAGTAGGGAGAGTAGATCATTAGGTTTGGAGCAGGCAGGGTAGGTGAATCAGTGACAGAGACCCCAGCAAAAGGCCCTGGGGCAGAGTGTGATGGAAGGCAGAGATTCACCACCCGGGGCACAAAGAGAGCTGCCAGACTGGTAATTCCAGGGCACTCTGCCAAAACTTAGGGCACAACCTGGCTAAAAGCCCAGATGTTGAGAAAGCAGCCTGGAAAGTCAGGTGTTACCAAGCCCATTAGCAGCCTGTGAGTTTCTCCTTACTGGATTCCTCACAAGGGTTGCAGGACGTGACTAACCCAGTTTTCCTAGGGAAGTCCCATCTCTCTCTTCAGATTCCCCTTCTCTCTTCCAGTAAGTGAAGAGGTACAGAAGGGGAATCCAGACCTTCTGAAATACTAGAGTTATGCTAGAGCTGTTCTTTCTCATCTTGCAGTGACTCAACCCAGTCAGGTGAAGAGCAGGAAGGAAGCCAATAAACAAGGACAAGGGCCTTCTGGTGGAGGTTAGCATAAAAACTGAGCCAGACTGGCAAAATCCAGCCTGCAGAGTCTGCTTCCTCTGTGCAATCCCAAAGGGGAAACTCCACAAAACTCTGTCTTATGTTTGAATGGCCTCAACCCACTGTTAAGTTTTGGGTGACACTTTGCACAGCCAGGATCTGAAAGCCACTTTTAATAGCTCTTCCAAAAGTATTACTTTGTTCTTGGTCAGGGTTTTGGACCTGATTTTTATTTATTTGGTATTTGTTGCTGTTTTGAGATGCAGAGGTAACTTTTCAGCAACTTCCAGTTTCAGAAGCATGCCATTTGGACCAGCTATCCCCTGTTGTTTTAGAAGGGAGCGCAAGGTGCACAGTATTTAATGAAGCTGCACACAAAAGCCAACAGCCGTTAATTACTCCTTGAAACATTGCTGGTCCACATTCCGCTGATGGAAAGTTACAAAGTCTAAACAACCGGACCAAATCTTACCTGAGCCATTCTTCTAAGCATCTCCCTTTTTAATAGATTACCCCTTCATTAGCTATACTTGAGACACATTTAACATTTGAACGTGGAGATGATGATGCTATAGCAAGGTCACTATAAGTGGGAAGTGGGCTCTGCTGTGACTCTGTTGACCTGTTTCTGGAGGAAGTAAGGAAAACGGGCTTTTTAGTAGAGTGCTTGAGCAGAGAAAAAACCTGCAGAAATTGAGATTGCAGAGAATTTACCTAACGGGGATAAGCCCTAGAGTATTTCAAGCTCAGTAAAAGTGATGATGCCAGTGACATATTCTGGGCTCCTCAATGACAAGGGTGCACAAGAAAGGAGCCTCTGGGTGCCTTTGGGTGCTCAGAGACTCTGTTCAGGGGTTAAGGGGCGGGAATTACACCGCTCCTTCATGTTCAGGAGCGTCCCCAGAACACCACCGGGATACGACAGGTTCCTCAAGGCCGTTAGGGACAGACCAGCAGGTAGATCCTTTCCCAGCGCTACCGCCGCCCCGCTGGAGAGCGGGCAGAGGCTGCCCAGAGGCAGTTCCCGGCAGACCCGCTGCCTCGCGTTGTTCACCCCAAGGGCCCACGGGCGGCTGGGGCTCGGTGCCCCCAGCACTGGAGCTGCTGACCCCGGTCCCCCGGCGGGGCTCGCAGCGCCCCCGGTTCTCCGGGAGCACTCGGCCCCGCGGGCGGCTCCGCTTCGCCGAGCCGGCTCTGCCTGGCTGGCAGGCAAAACAAAGCGGAGACAGGGAAAGGAAAACGGGGGGAAAGTACGGCTCCTGCCGCCTCCCTGCTCTCTGCCTGGATCTCTCTGCATGAGACAGTGCTGCAAGCGGATCCTGACCGGGGGCAGGGGGTGGAGAGAGAAGGAGGAGGAGGACGGACAGAGGGAGGGAGGGAGGGAGAAAGGGAGGGAGGGACGAACGGGAGCCTCTCTCCTTCCCTGGGCTGTTTTTTTCAGTTTCCTGTCTCGCATTGTGCTCACAGCGGATATGTGCAGCGCCTACAGGTGTGTCCCCTTCTCGCAGCTTTTCCCCGGCTCCCAAGCGTAGGCTCTGGCTGTCGGGGGGCGGCGGCGGATCGTGACCGCCATGTGATGAGTATTTCTCTTGGGGCGTTTTCTCTCTCCTCTCGCTCTCTGCTTCCCCCTCCCTCGCTCCCCGCTGCTCTCGTCCTTCTTCTCGGAGGTGGCCGCAGCCGCTGCCGCCTTCGCTCTGACTCTGGCTGCTGCTGCTGCGGCGGCGGGGCCCGCCGGGAGCATGGGCGGCCGCCGGGGGCTGCCGTAGCGCCTGTGTCCAGCCCACCGCCACCCACCCCGGGCTGCCGGGGCCGCTCGGACGGTCCGTGCCCGCGGGCTGCCTCCCGCCGGCGCCTGCACCTGTTGAAGGTAACGCAGCCCCAGCCCTGCCGCTGCGCGCCGTGGGATGGGGCGCGGAGGGCAGGGGGGAAGGCGGACTCCGCGGCGACTTCCCCCTGTCTCCCCCAGCTCGGGGGCTGCTGAGTTGTGGGTAGAGCAGCTTCTCTCCTCGGCTGCGGGGCCAGGGTCGGGGCGAAGGGGGCTTTCTACCGCGCTGCCCGTGACCAGATGGTTTTGGTTAAGGGGCTCCCGGGCGGCGGCTCTGGACTCGGAGCGCCTTTCTCAGCCGCCGTGCAGGGCGGGGAGGTGGGGGCGGCGCGGGGAGTCGGCTCTGACCGGCAGCCGTGGAGCGCCGGTGTCCGGCGAGCTCCCTCCGCCCCCTCGATGGAGGCTGGCTGCTCTTCCTGGGAGTTTCGCAACCCCGAAGCGGCCGGGGTCAGCAGCCCTGGTGTCGCGGCTGGCACTGGCCCGGCGCCCACCCCGCGCTCCGCCTGCGCACCGCCGACCCGCGAACTCGTTTGGGATTTTCCTGCAAACGCGTTTTGTCTCTTTGCAGAGGCAGCTTTAAACTTTCTTTCCAAACTGTTAATTAGATACACTGTACTTTGCTCATGTTCTGTGCAGGCGAATGGGAGTGCGGAGCTGGAAGGGCTTGTGACTCAAGGCATAGTTATTCGGGAGGTGCTGAACATCTTTGCGTGCCGCGTTCAGATGGGCTGTACCTGTAATTTGTGACTTCACGTTCTCCAAGACTTTTTCCGTCTTGGTGACTCCGGGAGGCGGAAGGGATCTTTAAAACTTTGGGTCCTTTTGGGGTAAATCAGGCACTCGGTTGAGTGTACAAAGGAGGAAGTGTAAGTTTATCGATTCTCTGAAATCTGATGGAGAATAGCATTGCTTTTGTCCTCGAGTTAAACACTATGGTCCTGTCCCTATCGCTGAGCTCATCGAATGCGATAACTTGCTCGTGAGGGAACTTACGCTTTTGTAACGAAGTCTGTTACCTTGAATGTGATGATGAGCTTATTGAACACCAGAGGGAACTCTGAATAGGTAATTCATTCGAGGGAGATATATGCTTATTTTACTGTTCATGTTCTCATTACAATGGAATCTAGGAGGAAGTAAAGGTTGGTAAGTAATAGGCTGCTGGTATGTACCAAGGATTGACTTCAGTTTTCTTTACAATTCTTTTCAGAAGATGTCAGCTCTAAATTTGGGCTGAAATTCCTCTTTTTTTTTTTTTTTTTTTTTTTTCTTTTCTCTTTTTTTCCCCCCCCAATACTTGAAATGCGCAACTGGTCTTGCAGGAGCAGGGTTGTGTATACCATGCTATAGGCAAATCAGTGTTTGCTAGGGAGTGAGATTATACATGCATGTTGTGCTGACGCTAAATGCCCCGCCTGCCTCTCGGGTTGTGAGACAGATCCAGCACACTTGGGTACGGGGGCTGCTGCCTGCAGCTGATATGCCAGAATAGAACATGCTTCCAGCCAAAACAAAAGGGAGGAGAGAAGTCTACTTCCAAGCCTAGCATGGCTTGTCCTTCTTACCTAGAATACTTGTGGATCTAAAGCCTAGTTTCATTGCCTGTGAGGTATAAAATAGTCCTTCTTAAAATATATGACTTAAATAAATACAGAAACTAAATGGTGTCAGTGTTTGGGAAAGGAGTTTGGATGGTGGCTTCTGGTACCAAAAGCTGTTCAAATCATCTGAGATTATTGTAAGAAGCTAGGGTCAACCCATCAAAATGTGATACTGTATTTTGTAGTAACATGAACCCTCAAAATGTGCAGCTGAAGCTTTGGACACTCCTGATAGTCTGTTACAACAGTGTTGATAACCAGGCTTCTTTGATACTCCTGGATTGTAAACGACATGGAAAGGATAGCATAATAAATACATTTGTGACTCTGACTTATGCTCCAGAAGCTGATGCATTCAGCTGCCCATCCCATCCCTTTACCAGAGGTTACTCTGCCATTCAGGGTGATTCTATTGAACTTTGAATCTAATAGAGTTTCCAGACAGGCATATGAATGTAAACTGAATTTTTTGGCTGTTCATATTAGTGTGTGATGTTATGAAGTCTGATGCCATGAGTCTCCTGTACATCTCTCTGTTGTGACAGAGGGACAAAGCAAACAATTGGGGTCAGCTGAATTGAGCTGCAGTTGTGAACCATAGTTCATAAGCATCTAAATTCTTCTGGAATGGCAAATGTGAGTCCAGTGAACTACCTTGTACCAGAACTTGGTGGGCAGGGGTAGTGGGGAGGCAGCTCTGGACAAGGAGAGGCCGTGTGCCCTTCTTGGTATGTTGGTCAGCAGCACACAAAGTTCTGGGTTTCAGAAGGATGTAGTAGATGGTGCACCTGAACTGCCCTCTCTTCCTCTTCTCCTTCATCCATGCTAGGAATCAGAATGTGATCCAAATTTTTTTGTTCTTTTATCTAAATCTTGCTTTGTTCATCTGACTTGAAGACTTGTTATGTAAAATATTCTCTCAAAGGGCACAGCATTACTCTGCCTGAATTTTCTATAGATGATGTTGGAAGTTAGATAAAGGCTTTGTATAGCTTTACAAAACTGAGAGTTGTTTGCCTTGTATGCAGAAGATCAATAAGGACAAATTACATTTTGAAGGGAGACCTCTTCATGAATGACTGTTAAGAACAAAAAAGTCCCACTTATTTGTTGCAAATGGGTTTGGATCCTGGCTCAGTTTTAAGAAAAAGATTTGGTTTGGGTTTTTTTTGTTTGTTTGTTTGTTTGTTGGTTTTGTTTTTGTTTTTGTTTTGTTTTTTTATGAAGATGTAATAATAAGTGTTTGTATTTTTGTAATGGATATAATTTGGAAATTTTCATATACTTTAAAATTATTTATTATATGAAGCACTGAATGAAGATATTTGTTACACTGGTGTCGCATTCAGAATATTGAATTATAATTGTAAGATTAAGGTAACAAGCTTAAATTGGGGTTTGCAACTTTAAGCTCTTGCCAGCAAGCAGTTAATGGCAACATTAACTGCTAGAAAAGTAATTGCTACCGTTCTTTTACTGTCATTTTGTTCTCACTCTCCTCCAGTCAGCCTGTTCCGCAGCGATATCATGAATATTCACCGAAATAGCTTGGCATTGTCACTTATGCAATTTCTCATCAGATCCAATGTGTTGATGAGCTAATGTGCACTTGATTAAATGTACTTGATTTATGCAAACAAAAACTCTAGGTCCTTCTTGAAGTAAAGTTAGCACCTGCACAGCTATTAGTGAGATGAGAGTCTAAATAATTATAATGAAATTAAGTAAACAAACAACCTTGGTATGGTATTCCTCCTACTTCTTCACTTGTACCTTTTTGTTCAACTCAGTAGTGGATATTTATTTTGGCTTTTCTTGCAGGTTTTCTTATGCACCATAGGAGATTGTAAAGCTCAGCTTATAGTGGAGGGTCTATTTAAATGGCTAATACTGGGGGAGGGAAACCAAACAAGAAAAGGAGTTTTATTAGCTGTAATAAAGCCAGGGGTAACTAGGCTTAACGGAGTATTACCTAAAGAGTTTTATTCTAGTATGAGTCTAACTTGGGTCTGACATTGGTTATTTAATCCTTGTTGAAAATAAAATCTCATAGCCTGAGTAAGTGATTGAGGGAGTGTCTGTTGTAACAAAACCCAGTTTTTGTATAGTAAGTGGTTTAGCCTCTTACTTTTTAATTGGTTAAACACATGTAGAAATAAGGAGTTGAAAATAGACATTTTATTTAACCATCAGTGGTTTAATGGTACCAAAAGCTCTCTGTCTATAAAACTGCTCAAATCTGTCTACAAAAAGAGGCCATGGAATCCTTGCCCCTGGAGGCAGTAGAGGATGTATGGAGGAGGGAGAGGACACATGCTTGTCCAAGCCCTGGAGCAACCAGACAGACAGGAAAGCTGTTCAGGGTATCTTTTGGACCTGGGGCTTTCTTTCTTTAGGCAGATAGTAATTTAGTTATCTGTTAAAATCAAGTATTTCTGTTTCTGTCTCTGCAATTGAATCTCTGGAAATATGTAACTTTTGGATTTCTCTGAGTTTCCATCTCAGGTGGTTGAGGGAAGACTTATTTGTTGTAATGTCTAGAAGTGTCTGTGCTTAATAAATGTTGCTAACAATTATTAAAAAAAAAATCTCAGTGTTAACGTGATGGTCAGCCCCAGCTCAACTGCTCACCATAATACATGATACCACCATCATACAGGACAGAGTTTTTCCCCAGGAATGTGTCAGCAGAGCTGTGGTCACCAGCCACGTGCTTGTTGGGACGCTTGGTTTCTCTTTGGAATTCAGTTTCTGGGAGCTGGCGCCAGCACGGATTGATGATTAGCACCATGACGAATTCCCCTGCCTCATCAGCCTCAGTACTCATCAGGGGACAGAGTCCACCTGGCACCTTCTAAAACACCTCTGACCTTGCTCCACCTTTTTAGTTAGCTTCCAAGATTCTGCCTTTGTAGCTTCACTGTTGATATGCCCCCACTCAAAAAGCTTTGTGATCCTGAAAACAAGTGAATTTAGTAGTTTTGATTTATTCAAAGTGTGTCTTGAAGAAGTTAGTTATCCAATTAAAACTTTATTCCCAGTGTTTCACTTGTTTTCTTGTTAACTGGCATCGCTAGTTTAAGACCACAAGTAAAAAGTGAAGGCAGTCAGTCTTCCTGACTTCCCTCTGGGCCCAGCAATGTCATGGCACAGATCCTCCTGGGATTCTGTGAAAGCATATGGAAAAGGAGGTGGTTTGTGACAGGCAAAATGGCCTCAACATAGGCAAACTGTGCCTGAAAAATCTGATCGCCTTCTATGACGTGGGTTACAGTGCTGGTGGATAAAGGAAGAGCAACCAATGTTATCTACCTGGACTTGTGCAAAGAGTTTGGCATTGTCCCACATGGTATAGTTGTCTAAACTGGAGAGGCGTGGATTTGATAGATGGACCACTCAGTGGATAAGGAATTGGCTGGGTGGTTGTACTCAAATAGTTGCAGTGAATGGTATGATGTCCAAGTGCAGACCAGTGTTCTTCAGGGATTGGCTTTGAAACCAGAACTTTTTAACATCTTTGTCAGTGACATGGATAGTGGGACTGAGTGCACCCTCAGCAAGTTTGCCAGTGACACCAAGGTGTGGGGTTCAGTGACATGCTGGAGGGAAGCAGTGCCATCCTGAGGAACCTGGACAGGCTTGAGAGGTGGGCCTGTGCAAACCTCATGAAATTCAGCAAGGCCAAATGCAGGGTCCTGCCCCTGGGTTGGGAAAATCCCAAGCACAAGTACAGGCTGGGTGGAGAAAGAATTGAGAGCAGCCCTGAAGAGGAGAAGTTGCAGGCTGTTAACAAGAAAGTCAACATGACCCAGCAATGCACAGTCACAGCCCAGAAAACCAACTGCATTCTGGGCTGCATCAAAGAAGTCTGGCCAGCAGGTTGATAGCAACATAAGAAGGTTGTGGCACTGTTGGAGTAGTCCAGAGGAGGACCATGAAGATGATGAGTGGGCTGAAGCACGCATCCTATGAAGACAGGCTGAGAGCATTAAGGGTGTCCTGCCTGGTAAAGAGAAGTCTTCAGGATGATCTAACTGGCTTTCCAGTACCAGAAGGGAACTTATAGGAATGATAGGGCAAGACTATTTACAAAAGCGTGTAGTGACAGGACAAGGAGGGATGGGTTCAGATTGAAAGAGAGTAGGTTATATTAACTATTAGGAGAAAGTTCTTTAGTATGAAGGTGATGAGGCACTGGAACAGGTTGTCCAGGGAAGCTGTGAGTGCATGCTCCATCCCTGGACATGTTCAAGGCTAGGTTGGATGGGGCTTTGAGCAACCTAGTCTAGTGGAAGGTATCCAAGGGTGCTGGAATGAGATGATCTTTGAGGTCCCTTCCAACCCAAACCTTTCTCTGATTCCATGATTTACATAATTTGCAGTCAGTGGCTTTGGTATTACTTGACAATCACAGTTATCTTTATGCTGCAGATGTCATTCTTTCTGTCTTTGTTTTTTAAAAGCCTTCTTAATCATATAATAATCCAGGAAGCTGTAGAAAAGTTTTGCCCCTAGAATGTCCTAATTCTGTGCTGGACCATCAGAACTACTCTTCCAGATTAGGTACATGGAAACTGCCTGTGAATAACATGATTTTGAATAAAAATCCATGAGATGTTTAGCACTTAAACTGAATTGTTCCAGAACTTACTTTTTTATAACAAGGTATGTTCATGCTAATTGCTGAACAGACCTGACTAGCATATTTCTAGTTCAACTGGATTAGGTCTGCATGTTGACTTGGATTGAAGGAAGCTCTCATAAACCTGATGCTAATCATGCTGTATCTAGAGAAATTATTAATGTGATAGCTCTGTGTCTTGGAGAAGGCATGCAGAAAGCTTAATGTTCTGTCTATACTTACTGACTGTGTTTTAAATATGTAAAAATTCAAGGAGTAAACTCCTCACATCTTTTTCCCTAGGGCTCTTGTTCATCTTCTAGATAGTTTAAGAAGAGATAATATCTCTTTCCAACATCTAAGAGACGTATATGAGGAAGATCTAGATCTTACATTCCTATTGGCATCACTTGTTTAGGACTTAGGAAGGATCACTTTTTTAACCAATGTTTGCCCTGTAGGAAAATTGTTATTGGTCAAATGTATTCAACCACAGGGAGAAAGCAGAGAGCAGAAAATATATACCACATTAATCTGGTAAAAAGGGTGCAACTGAAATACAAGGTGAAGTTTACCATCCTAAATCAGGATAAGTTCATAATCTTTTTCTGGGATTTAAACTAGGCCTGCAAAGCAAACAAAAGTTTCTTCTTACCTAAAGATACATGGCACTTGGAATGGTTAATAGTAGAAGGGTATGATTTCCTTCAGCTTGTATTAGTTAGTTAGTTAGTTAGTTTCCCTTTAATGGATCTGATTATGCTCATTGCAGCTGGAAGTCCAAAGTATACAATCTCTCTTAAATATGTCAGAAGAACAGTAATTTGACCTTCCTTAGTGTGTTGAACTTATATGCTATCTTCATTTAATCAGTATGAGACAAATTGGTATAAACTTAATGTTAGCCCTGTTGAATTGTAGGGCAATAAAAGCAGTCGTTTGACCTCTTCTAGTCTTGTGTGATTAAGTAGCTTAAAATCTGTGAAAAGTTTTTCTGTGCAGTTTTGACAGGCATCATTAGCAAGTGGAACTTTTCCCTCATGAACTGAGTAACACCTCATGTAAACTGCAGTTATGGTTATGATATGTGCCCATCTCCTAGAAGTTACAAACCTAAAAAACCAACTGAATTGGGTGACTTTGAGGATTTTTTTCCCCCCCACATATGTCAAATGGCAATGGTTTTGTCTGAAAAGCATTTACACCGTCAGAAAATGTCTTTGCAAGTACTTTCAAGAAGTTTTTCAAGAGTCAGTAACTGCAGCCACAAAGCTGGCTTCATGACTTGGATTATCCATGTACTGTGTGGTCCAGGTGTTGTAACCTTCTGCCCACCCAAGCTGTTGAGATGAAAACCAAAAAGACTTCATTTGCTTTGGCAATCTGGAGTCCTAAGTGGTGAGTTTATGTATTAGTAGGTTGGATAAAACTCCAGAGAGGTGACGTCTCTGTTCATTAACAGATGGCTTCTTGGTTTGACATTTAACTGGAGGAAGATCTGCAAGCATTTCACAGTCCATTGTGCATTTAATTTGTTGTTCGGTAGCATCGATGAAAATGTAGGGTAATATCCCTGTGGGTTTTTTCAAAAAAATATTTGATTCAGGGATTTTCCTTTGGTTTGGGTTTTGTTCAGGGTTTTTTGAGATTGTTATCTAGAGTTTAGGGTCAGCGGAGCTGTCAAGTCCCACAATTGTATGAACATCTCACTTGACTATTGCTCATGGGCCAAACAAATTCTAGGACTCAAGTATATCTAACCTTGAAAATTCTGAGAAAAAAAGAATCCATCTTTGAGAATGTTGTTCCTGTTAGGTTTTGCCTTTTCAGAATTTCATCTTGTTTCTAACAAGGGCCTTCTATGGTTTTGAATTGCATCTGTTCATCCCTTTAAGTTTTCTTGTGGCTATATTAAAGACTTTTTGTTGCTGATAATTTTTTTCCTTAAAGATGAACAAATAAAACTGTCAGTTGTCTGGGTGGCTTATCAAAAGGACTGAATCTTTAAATCTGATTATACTTAATGCTTTTTACCACCACCACCACCACCACACCACCACCATGACCACCACCACCCCCACCACCCCCAGGATTTTAATTGCTTTCATATCTCTACTTTGCATGTTCTATAGTTTTCAACATCTCTTTTTGAGCATCAGCCATGGAATGAGGCACAGTATTTCAGTGTCACTCTTTAGCGTATGCCCCATGCTACTCCAATCATTATTTTCATTCACTCTCAAATCATTGAACCCAGGAACCACATTACCCCTTCCACTAACAACAGAAGCTCTGAATGTGGTGCTTAGCTGTGAGGCTGTGTTGACCTCAACCTTTTGCCTTCCTTGCTTCAGAGGTCACAGTCCTTTGATTTGCAAACTTTACCTGCATCCCTTGTTACTAAATATATATATCTGCATTCAGACATCTTAAGATCGTTTTGGTTGGAATGAATACAACTTGACAAGTAATTGAGTTAACTCTGTGATTTGCCTTCTGTTTTTATTTCTCATGTGACTAAACCATATAATCTCTTAATTTTAATGTAAAGGGCTTGCTTATTTCCAGGTAGCTAATAAAACACGTAATATAGAGCATAATTCCAGTAATTTTGAACTGCAAAAGAAGCATTGCAATTGCATTGTGATGTTACTCTCTAATAACAGCTTTTCTGAGATCTTAAAATTAACTAATTTTTACGTATTTGTCCTATATGTTTTGATGTCCTGTTTTTAAAATCACAATGATTTGATATCTGTTATTTACATCACATCTTTAAGCCCTCAGTTGCTAAAGAAGTCTTCAGTGTGATGCAAAATCAATGGATTTTGACTCTTACCCTTTTGCATTTATAAAGATGAAAATAAAGAAATTTCTGCAAGGTCTTGAGATGCCAGCTCCAAAACGATTCCTCGCTTAGGGTGCCCATAGACTCCCTGAGCAAGCTATGTTTGATTGTGCATATTGCCTAGTCCCTTGTCTTATGTGTTCTCTGAAGCATCTGTTCTTCCATGTGTGTCTTCCAGCAGGAGCAAGTACACGTCAAAAGGCATTTCATTCTGGACACTATTTGCACAGAAGCCTGAGCCCCAAGAAGTCCCTTTCACTAGCAACACTTGTGCTGCTGAGGTGGGCTAAGAACTCATTTGGAGTGAGGGTTTTGTTTTAACCTCCACTTCTTCCAAAGTGTTGTGCTGCTTGCTTGAGAAGGAGTTCCTTGTGCAGAGCACTGCAGTGCAGTTGGCTTGGTGCACTGAGATGAGAGATGTCTGTGTGGGATAGATGTGCTTTAGGTTGAAATACTACATCCTCAAATTCAGTGTAATAATCAGGCATGAAAATATATTTATTTTCTAATTGTCTTGGATGTTGTCTGATTCAAGAGTGATTTTTATGAGTAGTTTTGTCTCTCTTGAACCTGTAGTATAAAAGGATGTTAAACAACTTGTGGGTGTGAATCATCCCCAAGTTAACTTAGTTATCAAAACGTAGTATCTCAATTGCTCAGAGTAACACTTTCCACTTCACTTTTGCAATGTTTTGCTTATTGCCCCTGTCCAAATTTAAATGCCTATTTACTTTTCCCAGTTGCAGCAATTAGTTTCTCTTTTAATTTTTATCATGATGGCTGTAAAATGAGTAAATTTAAGCAGCATTCTTGAAACTAAACTCTTAATGCTATTTTCTTCTACTGATAATTTGAAGAGGCAGACTGTATATTTTGTTGTCTGTGGCTTAATTAATCTACTTGAACTACACTTAAACAGGAACTCTGATATCAGAAGAGGGTTTAGCAACCTTGGAAGTTAGGAGGTTCTGAATGAGGCAGCACTGAAGAGTTACTTTGTTATTACTTAGGTCGTTGGAAAAAGAAGGTATTTGTAAACTCCTGGCCAGAAATGGTTACATACTTGCTTCTTTTCCCTCCTTCTTAGAGACTTTCCTATTTTCTCAGAACTTTTGTGTGTAAGGACTTGGCATGGATAGACAGGTCTCTGTCCCAAACTGAGATGCTCCAGCACCATGCTAATAATTCACTGGCATCAGTCAGATGAAACTGGCATATTTACTGGAATACCAGAAGTCTGAGCTGCTTTGTGCGTACGTTTTGTGTCCAGACTGCCATCTATGCAATCCACCGTAAGCAGTGCTGTGTAGTATGTTTCTTGACTGGGGACTTCAGTATGGTGGTTTTGCTGCTGTTTTTGGCAAGTAATTTAATTTCTCTGTGACTTTGCGGTATGTTTTGGTTGGTTGGGGGGGAGGGGTGTAGGTGGGTGTTGGTTTTGTTGTTGGTTTGGGTTTTTTTCATTGCTTCACTTTGGGGAGTTTTGGGAAATCTGTGGATGAAAGTACAATTTGGTGGCATTTTTAGTAGGTATTTAAGTATAGGTAGGACAAGCAGATGCTGCAGCATTCCTTCTTGACCAGAAAGGACGGAGACATGCTAATTCTCTTAAGTTATCCCATGTTGCTTTCCCAAAAGCCCCTAAGCAAAAGTAAACCTTGCATCCCCAGATTTCCTGGCTCGAACAAAGCCTCCTACAAAGCACTTTCACATCGTGCTCTCTGTATCCATGAGATGACTTGGCAGGAGGGAGCATTTTTGTTCCAAGTGGGTTAGCAGCAGGCACAGACCATCATTCAATGATATGAAACCTTCAGTGGCAGCTCTGCTGTAAGTAGTTCCTGCCATCACTGTCCAGTACCTGCTCGGTTGTGCTACCATGACTGCTTTGTGGAGCTGTGCTGTGGACTGGGCAGGAGAGCTGATCTAGCATTAGATTGTATTTTATGTAGTTGTTATATGGCTTTGAAAAAAAAATACTTAGAAATTTCCCTTCATCTCTGCTGTGTTTCACAGCATGGCCATGCAAATACATGATAATTTACAATGTTGGACTGAGAAGCTGGAAGGCAGTCCCCACACCCCACCCCATAAAAATAATAATAAAAAAAAAAAAAGGATAGAAAAAAAAAGAAGAGGATTCAAGACCTGCTCAAAGTAATTTTCCTGCCAAGTTCTTTGTGTTGTCAAGCCCCGCCTGTGTCTGTAGCTCTCTTCCCTTCCTGCCGGTCCCATCCTGGGTGGCCCTATTAGTCAGGGAAGAAGAGGCTTTTGCAAATCGAGTTAGGGTGTTGAGTTTGTACTTTCAATAGCAGCCATGCTCCTGTGTAGCTGTTCTTTCATTTCAAATAATATGAGGTGGCTTTAAACTAAATACAACCCTTTTATGTAGATCTGACTAGTGCCCTTATTCTCTCTCGGTGCTCTAAATATCATGTCCATGTGCACTTTGTGATCAAGCTTTTTTGGTGTCAGTTTTCTTTCTCAGCTGATGACCTCCAGTGCACTGCTAGCACTCTCCCGAAGCATAAACCATGCACAGAGTCACTTCCTTTTCCCTCTTACCTCAGTTTAAAAGACTTTGCTCTTTTAAATGGGGTGATAATTTCAAAGCAAACAGCTTCCACACCTTTCTTGCCAACTTTTGACCACAAGGTATGCAAAGTAAACAGAGCAGTTAGGAAATTAGTTATGTGCTTTCCCTCCTAGTGCAAGGCATCCCAGGATGGTTCCTAGCCCTTTAAGTAATGAATAAAGGGGGAGATGGAGAACTGGCATGCCCGAGTTGCATTTTAATGTATGGAGCCATTGCACAGATCATTCATATTTTAAAGCTTTAGGAAAACCTTGTAAAATGTTAGGCTTTAAAAAATCTCTACTATTCATATATTGAACATAAAAGTGTTTTATCACTTGCAGCAGAGAAAGATAACCAAAATACCTAGGATGGGCAAAAAGAAATACAGGGAATTTTCTTCATGCGTAAAAAAATAACTTTGAAGCAGACTTTACCTAAATACAAGTCTTACCTCTGGTAGGCTTTTGAAGAGAGCTTAAAAAGATTTTCCAGTGCCACCATGATGTTTATAGGTTTGATTTGGAAACTGTGAGTCTGGATGCTGTAATGGTGGGTATGCAGCAGATACAGGGTACAATTCCTGTAACAGGATATGCAGGTGCCATTTTTGGTATATTTATTAAAAGGAGACAAGTCTAGGCAACTATTAAAAAATGTGACTTTGAAAAAGTTAACAAATCAATGGTTAATGCTTAATATATTTAGCTCCACCCTAGGTATTGGAGAGTCCTTACTAATGGAGCTATTGGAAAATTTGTTAAATGTGAAAACTGGACTTAAGGTTATCAGTTGTGAGGGTTAGCTACAAGGTGATGGTGAGGCTGTAAAGGGGAAAAAACATTATGTGGTCTCCTCCAAATGAGATAGGGCAGGTCCCAAGAGTACAAAACCTGCAGGAATCCAAATCAACAGTCGAGTTATAATCTGAGGCCATGAGCACAAACACAACTTCAATTTTATGTTCATGCATGTGGCAGCACAAGTAGGAAGCTGAAGCCCTCCTGGTCCCAAAAGAAGATCCTTTATTATCAATTTTACTCCCCTAGCATGCCTCAAAGGGCAGTATCATAATGATCTATAGTGATACTCCTTCACACATTTCTATCTACTTCATAAAAGTTGCTCATGCATGGAGTGTGCTCTACTCCATTTCAGAAACAGGATCTCTGTTAAAAAGAAAAATTATATAAAATTGAATGCATTATATACAATATGTATATTATATTTTATAGTCACTATCAAAGGTTTTTGAAGGAAAGTATGTTCTGTCTTATGGAATCTTTCCCTTCATGTTTCCCAACTGAAGGTTATGAAATTTGCTGAAGATGAGGGGGTTTTTCATAGAAATTCCTCAAGTTCCATAAATGTTAACTCAAAACACCTGGAAAAATGTAACATATCTGTCTTCTGGAGTATTTCATTTGTACTTGTGCCAAAAGCAGAGCAGCAAACTTGGCTGCAAGGGCCTAGTTTGGCTGTACTTGTAGTCCCTAGAATATATAAGAAGATTTTGTTTTTAATATCGATTTAATGCTAAACTCTTATATTTACTGGAGGGAGAGGAAATATAACAATTTGAGTAATTTTTTTAAAGTCATTTATATATATATATTAGCCACAAGGTAAGGATGATGTGTTCCTGAAGTAATTTCTTTTTAAATAGCTGCACTTTAATGCAGCATGAGCGCAAACATCTCAAACCACATGATTTTTTGGCTCTTTAGTTCAAATAAACCTTACCTCAGTTGACATATATGTTTCTTTTCCTGAGTGAAATTATGAATATCCTCGTTACAAACCAAAGAGAGAGAAGGTGTTGAGTTAGCTTCTGCTTAGTGTAGCCCTTTTAAAGCAGCCATTGCTTTATAAGATTTGATTCAGCATCTGCTTTTTACCTGTGAATCCTTAATGAGGTTAAAGCTGTCCAGGTAATGCAATTACAAATGTAGTGCAAACTGTACCAAAACCAGGAGATTGTCAGCCCAGAAGCTTTGTGTATGAACTACAAATCATCAGAGTAACCTTCTCTTCAGTACATACCCATTCCCATTCTCTGCCCATCTCCTGGGAAAGAAAAGGCAGCAGAAGCCGATGGAGTGACTGCACCTTACTGGCCCTACTTGGTGCAAAGATCAACAAACCCCATAGGAGTCCAGATTTTTTATTTTTTGTCATTGGGTGGCTGTTTGAATGGCTTGCCTCTTGCTCTGTAGGCAGACAGAAGGCATTGTCTTATCTACTTCTCTGTCACAATCACAGTAGCCTTGCTTTTCCTTCAGACTGTGAATGTTAAGTATAGTAGGGATAGTATAGTTTTCACCTTTTCATCTGGAGAAACCTGGCAACAGACTGCTGAGTGATGGGAAGGTTGACCAGTGGGAACAGTCGTGGCAGTAGCTTCATATTATTTGGCTGTTTGAAGTGGAGATAAAAAAACTTAGTGTCATCTAAGTTAGGTTTTATCTTTGTGGTGTGAGGCTGCACGTGTGAAACTTTGAGAATGGTGGAATATTTTTCTTGTTTCTAAGTTTAGCTATAAATATCTATGGCCTACTTAAATAAGATTAACCTGTGTGCTTCAAAATGAATAGCAGATTGCAAGAAAATCATATTGTTTTCTTCAAGTAAGCTGTTGAGAAACTCAGAACATTCAGAGAAGATATATTTACTGAAGGTGTGGAGATGGGGTACACCAAACCTCAGGCTACCTGCAGGGCACTCTTGAGAGAGAAAGGGTGCTCTTGAGAGAGAAATTGACTTTCTACTCTGTGAAGATGGAGGAAGCATCATGCTGACTCATCTTCCCACTCAGGAGTTGTTCTTCAGTGGAGAGGTCTGTCATTAGATCTTTTTCAGGAAATGAAGTGGCTGCCATTTTACAGGAGAGCAAAGTGAAAGATAGGTCTGTCACTTACTTGACCAGGATCAGAACTTCAGATTTATTCCCTATGCCTGCATATCCAGGAGTAAAAATCATGCATCCAAACAACTTTGTTCAGAGACCCTCCAGGGTGTCCTTCTGCAGAGTGACCCTCAGGTGGTGTTTTGGATCTATTTTGTACGTAAATTGTATAAATTCAACTAACGAGATCACAAAGATGTTATACAGAGTGCATATTTATGCAACAAAATTAAATTTTGAATCAGTATTTCTGGGTCCAGTTAAAATTAAGTATTACCACATCAGTCATGAGCAGAGACGAGTGAAGGAAATCCTTTGCTAGCATTCCTCGGGAATGCTGCGAATGCTTTGCTGTTCCTGGAGTGCAAAATATCATTCCTGCCTCCTAAAGAGCATCCAAATGCTTTTAATATTGACCTAGAGATTAAAAAAGCTACAACGACTAAGTGTGCAGCTAGCATTCTATTACTGTATTGAATAACTATTAATATGGCTGCTGTGGGAGATGGGGCAGGAAGGAAGTATGGCTGCCTGTAGCTGCAAACATAATAACTTCTAAAGTTTTAAAATGCTCCTTCTGCCTCCTCACACATGCATGCTACCTGCCATCCAATGTTTGTGTTTTGTATGTTGATTTGGGGAAAAATTTGATTTGACACTACAGAACAGCTTGAGGAACCAGCTGTACAGAATATTAATATCTGATCCTATTTCATTAATATCAATTTCAAGCCTGCATTCCAGAGAGGGTTAATATTAAGATGGTTTTAATCACAGCAATATTTTCCAGATTCCTAGACAAAATGCACCAGCTGCTTTGCTCTAAATTTTGCAGTGCAGGAGACAAGAAACAGACTTCCTCACAGAAAGGGAACGTGGCACTGTAAGTCCTGAAAGCATGGGGAGGTTTCAAGCACTGGGCAGGATGTCTTGCTTTCACAGTGAGGTCTGGCAAGGGCAATACTGAAAACTGGAGGGACACCTAGTCTTGGCTGTGCTCTCACCTTGGTTTCCCATGTTGCTGCTCACCTCAGGCACTTTGCTCTATTCCCACCTTGGCTCTTTTTTTGACTTTTCTCTCTCATGGAGAGTGACAAGCTTTTAGGAAAGCTGTGTTTTTGGGCTGGCTTGTGGTTGTCCATTCCACTCCCTGCGTCCCACCTAAAGCAGAAGTGGTTGTGCAATCACTTGCTGGAAGGAAACATTGCAATGTCTGATCTCCTTTGAAACCACCAAATGAGGTTACTGGACATTAAAGGGTTTTTTTTTTTTTGTTTTTTTGGGTTTTTTTTTTTTTTTTTTACAATTCAGATATGCAGTCTTGGAAGAAGTGAATAAACCATAGCTTCCTTTTTTCCTCCACTTTTTTCCACCACATAAAATGGCATAATTAAATAGCAGCTATATTGTTTTACAAATGCCTCTATGCGTGAAATTAGTATGCTTCCCAAAAAAGTCCTAAAACTGAAAAACTCTGCAGTGTTTGTTACAGTAAGTTAGGCCTGTGACATTCTATCCTCTGAGAAATATTCCTGCATAGAATCTAGTTATCCAGTTCATCAACGTGCATAATTTCTTCCACAACTAGCTTTGAGTTGAGATTGGTTTTTGTGGAGATGTCTGCAGAGGAGTTTTATGTATGGAGCCGTATGAAAAGAAAAGGTTAAAAATTGTGGTTGCAGCAGCCGTGAAAAGCTATAGCATAAACGTTCACTGCTTTAAAATATGAAAAAAACGGTGTCTTTTAAATATCAAAGGGATTAGTATTAATCCAGCACTTGTGATTTTCTTAAATCGTGTTATTTGCATAATAATACTCACCACCTGCTATATCTTCAAAGCGCTTTTCAGACATTAACTAATTGATCTTTGTAACACCCCTGTGATGTAAAGACCTGTTATTATCCCCCAGTCTGCAGATGTGGAAACCAAGACCCAGAGTAGTTGAAGGAACTTGTTGGGCACAGGGCTGAGACAGTGACATCAAGGGTGCCATGTCTCTATTGTCCTGTGTTCTGGCAGTTCCCACTTGCTACACTTCCAGGGGTAGCTAAAATTTCTTCTTGCCTGCCTTTAGCAACAAAAAAAAGGAGCAGATTTAATTTTTTGTGTCTTTGGAGAGATATTGTTGGAGGATGTTTGTTTGTTTTGATTTTGAGGGTGTTCTGCTAAATTATTTTGCTTTTGTTTTTACTTGCCCTGTAGTCAAAGGCAGATAGGACAAAAAGCTTCTTACAGCTTCTTATTGTCTGTGCGCATCGAACATTGAGAGCTTTTGAGTTCTTTTTTCTATGTTCAGGACTCAGTATGGTCTTCTTAAAACACAAGAAGTTCCATCTCTGAACAATATGAGAAAGAAGAGTGTAAAGAACTTTACACTGAAGATGGCAGAGAACTGGAGCAGGCTTTCCAGGGAGGCTGTGAAGTCTCCCTCTTAGGAGACATTCAAAACCCACCTGGATGTGTCCATGTGTAACCTGCTTCTGGTGGCCCTGCCTTGGCAGGGATTGGACTGGATGATCTCCAGAGGTCCCTTCCAACCCTAACAATTCTGTGATTCTGTGATTCCTATTAGTAGTTTTTTTGGTTGAACTTGCCCCTGCTTGTCAGAGTAAGAATTATTAAAATGAGAAATGACAGGGTGAGTTGTTTATCGTTACAAAATTAAATACCTATTTCCATCCTGTGCTGACAGTGATCAGCCATTCCCATGTGCCTGCCAGAAGAGCAGCTGGTGTTTGTTCTTGAGGACTGCTCCAGCAGTGGAAGGCTGGGGTGGTGCTGCCATCGGGATGGACACAGGTTCCCAACATCTGCCCCACCATGTTCCTTCACCATGTGTCTGGGGAGGCTGTAGGCGTGTGTTGTTCCATCCCTCGGGTGTGTGGGGGATGTGCAGGTGATGTGTAGGTTCCCCCAGCCTCCACCTATGCTTTCTTTGGAGCAGAGCTTAGTAAAATGCCAGGTGGGCCTTGGTAAGTATTGTGTACCTAGAGCAAAAATGAGGCAGAAATGGAGGACAGACAAACCTCAGTCAAAGAAGAGAATTGAAAAGTTCTTTCATGGGTAATAATCTGAGTTCAAAATGGGTTATTAAAAAAATATATTACAGTCCCTTTAATCAGGTAATGTCACTTCAATACTTAGTGCAAGGGCTTAACATTACAGTGAACATATTTGTTTTTACAGATGTTTCAGCAGCATTATCTCCAAGCAGGAAAGTAAATATTGCTGATGGAGCACTTGGAGCCCATTACAGCAGGTTAGACTGAACCATAGGAAAAGCCTGTGCCATGCCATCTTCCAGGAGATGATTTTGGATAACCTGTGATTTCCCAAGTGCAGTGTCTATGTCCTCACAAGGGCTGCAGTGGTGACAAAGTAGCACATAACTTCAAGGAGTTAGGGACATGGCTATATGTATTTGCTTTAGTTATTTGGTCAAACAGGGGGCTGGGGGAGGTGAGGAGGTGGAGCACAAATCACTCTGAATTCCACTGTACTCCAGCTGGGACAGATGGGCTGTAATCTTTCTTTAGGGCACAAATTACAGGGTTTGCAGACCTTTGCATGCTTGTGGATTGTTGGCTTCTCTTCACTCCCTGAACACCATTTCCATACATCTCTGTTGATTCAGGACAGAAATGAGTCCAGCTTCAGGTGACCATTTTGTTTGTCCCATGAGGTGCTTCCTCCATGATTTGTGTTATTTTCAGATGAAAGGGATTAAATTGAAGAGACCCTTGTGAAACTCTGATCCTAGAGAGAAGGGCAGCTTAGGAAAGGGAAGAGTGTGGGCAAAGCTCAGGTCATGCTTCAAGTGAAGGTTGGTGGCAGCTGAAGCACTCCAGTGACAAATATTCTGCTATTCATAGAGAGAAGCTGGGTAAGAGGTGGATCATTTAGCAGGGCTGGATGCATGGGGCAGGGCACAGAGGGTGATATAAGCTGTTTGGAGCCTGGGGCTGAATTCAGTTTGTGGGAGGCATTGTGTCAACCCGGTGTGCTCCTCTGGCAGCCTTGCACTGTTTGGGAGAAGGGTTTGGCGGTGCCCAGGGTGTGCCCAGTGCTCCCAGCAGCTGCAGTGGTGCCATGCTGCCTCTTTCTCTGACTGAGGACAGGGCAGGCAGCACTCCAGTGGGAGCCAGCAGCACAAGAGTTTCAAAGGGAAGTTGTCTTGCTCACAACTATATCAGATGTTTTAATTTTTTGTGGCTGAGGGCAGCAGCTTGTGCAGTAACCTCAGTCTTGGCTCTTGTGCTTGGGCACTGTTGCTGGAGCTGGTGGCAAAGAAGAGGTTGAGCATTCCTTCGTCTTGCTTGGCAAGTGCTTTTTGGCATGGGATCATGTCAGAACTACAACATGGACAGTGCCCTGGCTTCTAAAACATCAAATGGAGGTATGCCCTCTGTCTCCTGAATTTGTTTTGGTTTTGATCTGAAACTGCTGGAAGGTGGCAGTTGTACCAAAAGTAGTTGAAACACACTTCTTGTAATCAGGGCAAAAATGTTTTTAAACCTGAACCTATCATGTTTCTCTCCCTCTCTCCCTTAAAGTAATCAAGGAAATAAAAATATTGTTGGCACTCATGCTTGTGTTTCAGACTGAGGATTTATTTTTTTAAGCTTGATGTTTATGAAGGATGCAAGGCTGTCTGCAGCAGTGAATGATATCCTACTTAGGTCCAGCTGAAGTTTCTCTGTAAGATCCCATCAGAGGGCCTCAATTCTGGACTGCAACACCAAATGTAATTTATTCTTGGCCCTTGGATCAGCTGGTTGGGTTTTTAAAATTTTTTTTAAAAAGTATTTTTCTGAATACTCACTCAGTTTTGGGACTGAGCTGATCGCTTCCTAGGAAACCTGGGCAGCTATCAAATAATGTTTAGTTTTGATCTCTTGTGGACTCTTCTGTAATATCAACCCATGGGAGACATCTCAGCAAACTCAGTTAATTTAAAAGAACATTTAAAATAACGGAGAATAGATTTGAGGAGGGATTTGAAGAAGCCATATGCAGACAGAGTCCATGTTCTGTCATAAGGCCGAGAATCAGCTGTAGTTAAGCCATTCATTGAACCTCCTCCTCTAAAGGAAGAGACTTGTAGCTGTCATTCCTCTGCTCAGCTATTATTATTGTGAAGTTTTTCCTGATGTTTATCCTGCAACTTCTGGATGCCACTTAGGTCTCTTGTCTTTAATAGACATGGTGAATAGTTCATTCCCTTCCTCTGTGACTAATTTCTCCGTAGTTGTGTACTCAGTAAAAGCTAAATCACTTGCCAATAATTCTTGGGTCCTTGAAACAGCAAGAAAGCAAGCTTTTAAACTGGTTAGAGTTCTCTTAAGAAATTACACTGTTTTGGCAACTTATACAGCCTTGAACTTATTTGTGAGCTGACTGTAGACTGGATAGGTTTGTTTAGTAAACTTTTTAAAACCTCTCACCTTTTAAAACCCAATTGTTTTCAGACTGGGGTTATAAATGGGGTTCTGTGCCTCTTACATGTTTAATTTTGCTGTGAACAGAACAGCTAGTGTCTTCATTCAAGGACCTGCCTTGCTTTGTACCGGCTGATTTACAATACAATGTGTAAATGTAGTAGCAGTCTGGAACAAAGGAGAGCCTGTTTATCCAAACAAATTTGAGGGTGAGGGTGAAGAGGTAAATTGCAGCCTGTTCACTGAACTGCAGCTTGAAAGCAGAACGAAACGACCGCAGGGGAAACGTGACAGGGAAATGACTGGAGGGGGGGGGAGGGGGGGGGGGGAGCCAGGCTTGGCCCAGCGTCCCTGTAATTTCAGGGTAGTGCTGACCCAAGGAGCCCAGGCAAGCTGTCGGGGTGCCCAGGTGCTTCCTGGTCCTTTGGAGGAGCTTCGCTGGCAATTAAAGACTTTTTGTAGATGGTTTTTGTCTTTGCTCAGAGCAGTTCTTCTGTAGTCAGTTGTGCAGAGTCCAATGTAACCTCTTGGCAGGTGTTGCTGTGGTTCCCCAGTCCGCAGTGCCTTAGCTGATTGCTTCTACTTGTCCTGAACTGAAGCCAGCAAACACATTTCTTGGATTTAAGCATTCTGGGTATTTTAGCCTTATTGTTAAGCTTGAGTATTTCAGCTATAACAGCTAAGTCTATTAGCAAAGAGATTAAATTGTGAAGAAGTTATATTGCCTTGTCCAGACATGAAAAATAAATTGTTAGAAATAGGCTTCCATCCAAGGCATGATCACTCCTGCAAAACAAATTGGACAGAAATACTGTGATGCTTTTCTGTGCCTTGCATGCTCGCTCTTTGCACTTCCTGTAAATGAGTTTGCTACCTAATTTTGAAATAGGTTAAGAAGGATCATCTATTCGAACTGTATTGATGGTGCTTCCTAATGATGGTTGAAATAGAGGCCTGGTTTTCTCAAAATCTATTTTTAGTTCTGTGTGTAACATCTTGAAAGGGTGATTTGCAGAGCAAAGAAGGCTGGGACCTGAGTAAGGTAAACTCTCCTTTAACGGAGCTCATCAGCTTCTTGGCACAGTCGCATTCTGCATGCTGTGTAGTATTTACTGTTGTACCAAGAAACATGAAGTTCCATCTGTCCTTTGTTTTCCTGCCCATTAAGTACAAAACTCATTTTGGTTTAGCAGAGCTTTCCTCCAAACTTTTCCTATAAAGTTATAAATTATGGCTTTTCTGAAATCTTCGGCCTTGCCCGTGGGAAGAACACTTTAATTTGGTTTAACAGTAGATGAGTAATCTAGCTACAGATAGTGATTTTTCAGTTCAGCTGCAGTCAGCTTCTTGCTCCAACTGTTCCACTAAAATTTCAGAGGTGGCAATCAGTCCTCAGCCAGCCTTGTTTATCCTCCCTTTGACTTTTCTTGTTTTCTTCTTAGTCTATGACACTGAAAAGTACTACTTTATAAAGCATGTGTGCTGTATTCCTGTTAATGGTTTTCAACACAATTTTGTTAAGTCAGGTTGCTGACCTGTTTTTTCTCTATTTGGTCATCACTTAGAATTTTAGCACAGATACTCAAGTATTTCATGCTTGCCACTTCAAAACAGATCTCTTCAGGAATATATTTTAATTTCTCATATCTGTTTTAGTTCTTTCCACTGTAAAATGGAAAGAACTGGATTAGCATTAGTTAAACTAGTCTGTCTTGTTCTCTGAATACATAAGTACGAAGGCAGGCTGAAAGCTCTCATTTGATGTGCAGGTCCATTTTATAGGCACCCAGATTTGGAACACATCCTTTCAACATCAGCAAGATCTGTTCTTCGGGTGGGTGAATGGATGGGAGGAAGAATGGGCCTGCAAGCATAGGGGTAAGTGTGTGGAGGCCAGCAGGGAAGCTCGGGGTCATGGAGCACTTCACAGCGCATTTGGGTGAGGGAAGAGGGGCACCCTGATGATATGGAAGCTGCTGCCCCACTAGGTACTGGCAGGTCAGCAGATGGAATGCACTGCTCTTGAGATGTTTGTTTGTGTTTCTCTAATTAGTATGTAAGGTTAATTTCCTCTTGAGTATGCGAAAGAGGTAGGCTGTCTTCAGGGACTAAAGCTGTCTGGAGGAGTGTGGGGGTGTGTGTTTTGTTTTGTTTTAAGCAACTAAGTGTGGTATGCACTGTTCCTTGATGGAAGGACAGAAACTTCTTCATAGCTCTTATTTTAAAAGCTATGGGCTGTGGGTCAGCCCATAAATGTTATTAATTTCGTGTGGAGTGGCTAAACTTCCTGCTGACTTAGGTAATGCACCCACTGGGCTTGGATAAAAGGTTAGAGATGGCAATTATGGAAAAATCTTTTTCCATTAAGCTTTTGTAAGCTCAACCAAGCCACTGTCAATAATTACTCTTTTTTTCCCTGCTATTGTGGGCTGACTCTAATCCAGACTTGGCTTATTTAATTTTTTTATTGCTTGAATGTGCACACTCAAGATACATGGAGAATATCAAGCAACAGTGAGTACACACTGAGCAAATGCATTTGCTGGATATACCTGGTGTGTTAAGCAGTGAATAGATTTACAGTATGTTTGTAAGTGGTCATAATTGAGCTGTAAAAGTGCATGGTCTTGCGCTTTTAATTCTCTGTTTGTCTCTTAAATTGAACTTTGTCTCACTTTTGGTTTTTGTTTGTCTCTTGAGTTAAGGCATCTTGCAGAGTGGCATTGGGCTGGAGGAGGGGGTACCAGGAGGGCTAGAAATAGCAGCTGTTTGTTTATGCCAGAATTTTTATTCTCTCTTCCTTCTCCCTTTCCTAGGGATAGTCTTATGTATTCCACCCACTCTCATTCCCTTCTGGTGAATGTGTGTGGATGTGCTCCAGGACCATATGTGCTCGTAGAGATATACTTCAAAGGAAATTCTAGACTGCCTAGAGAAGCTGTTTGAGTTTAGATGAGGCCTGAATTTGCCGACTGCTACAGCATTTCTTTTGAAGAACCACATGGCAGTGCTGCTGTTTCTTTCCTTCACCACCTTTACACACTGGTGAACACCCTTAGCCCCCACAGCAAGTGAGCTGCTGATAGAAGTACTCTGTATAAGCTGAAGCAAGCTGAATTTCACTTCAAGGCATCAGCTCAGCTGGGCTTTTTGGTGGCTAGCTGACATGCTTTAGATTTCATGGTGTATTTGCCCAGCAGTGAAGATAATATGAGGTTGCTTCTTTTTTTTTCCCCCTCCATGCACAATGATTTCTTCAAAGAAGACTTTGGAAAGATTTAGAAAAGTGGGAACTTGCTTCAGCTGATTCAGGGATACTATCTTAACAAGTCATTATTTCTAGGTACTTAGGATTCTGGCTGCAGACCAAAAGGGCCTTGTCTGTGTCTGCTCTGCTGTGACTATTCTTGGTTAAATGCCTACTTTCTGTTTGACAAACCTCTGCAGATTCTTGATGGCTTCCATATGAATGGTGCAGTATTAAACTGAATGTGCTAAACATACTCTTTGTTGGGGAATGTGGGGCATCTGGTGCAGATTTTGTATCCTTTTCCTTCCAAAAACCAGAATTGCACAATAGCTGCTCGATTCCAGCATCAGCAGCTTTTGAACCTGCACTGTATTGAAGTTAGATCTTTGCCAGGAGTTGTCCATTACGTTTTGCAATATGAAGCATTGACTTTTCATATGAAAGGCATTTATTTTATATGAAGACATTTGTTTTAAAAAGTCCATTTTTATCGTTATTTGGTCCACTACTCTTGAAGAATGTATGACTGGCAGATGCATCAGTGGACTTCTGTATTGCAGCTTTCACTTTTAAAGTTCTCTAATCCATTGTGCTGATCTTCACTAATTTGTTCTGCACAGTTTCATATCCCGGAAAGGCTGATCCTGTTTGTAGCTAGCTGGAGGTACGGGAAGGAATAGTTTGATTTTTCGCCGGTATTGCCATGCAGTCGTGCGTTCCCTTCTCCAGATTTCACTCTTTGGTCAGCCATGAAATGCAGCATGTGAGGGTATGTATGGAAACTGTCAGCTAAAAAAACCACCCTCTGAATCTAGGGAATTGGTTGTATTAGGGATGAGCAGTCTTGCTTGCTCGCATCCTAAGCCAGCAGCTTGAAATTGCTTTTAGATACTTGAAAACAGCAAAAGAAAATTGTTTCTCCCCCTCACCCTACCTTTGGAAGAGCATGTTCTTGTTAGCTGGGCTTCTCATAAAGGTGTGACTCTGTTATCCCTAAGATGGTCTGTTGATGTGCTGGGAGGGCTTCTTGCCTCCCCTACCATGACCACGTATTTGTTTCCCTACTATTTGCAGTTGGTGGAGTGTTCATGTTCACAGGATTATTTGTTTACAAATAATATCGTTTCTCTGAAACTACATCTTCTGATGATCAATGGCTCAGTTACTTTTAATAAAGCTGAGGCAGTCAGACAGACACAGGAATTCTTTTGAAGTTGCTGAGGCCTCATCTGAGTCATATAGTATCTTAAATGAAAACAGAGCAAATAGGAATTGTAGAAACGAATGACAGGTGTTGGCAGGAAGGATGTTTAGGAAGTTTATAGCTTTCACATCTTTCTTTTCTGCTCAGGGCAGATGATTTTTCTGCCTTTAGGTGCAGACAAGCTGCAAATGAGAAGATGGTGGAGAAAAATGGGTAGCAGTGGCATGATGGGAGGTGTGTGATGGATCTGACTGAATGGATCTTCTTTCTTCAGAAGAAGGTAAAGACAAAGCTCCTTGTTCAGGTGGACCAGATTCAGCATTTAGTGCTGATGCCCTTGGGCCCAGGAAGGTGGTCACAGGGTAGAGCTGGCTGGAAACCAGGACTCAGGAGCTCAGTTTCCAATGAGGAAAGATCTCCTAGGACCTCCAGCAATGATTAGCTCCACAATGCTCTGGCAGGCAATAAGTGGTTTTGGGAAGTGTTTGGACGCTGATTCATTAGCCTATAAGATATATTTTCATATGTTCCAGTTGTCTCCAGCCTTGCTACCTGTGAGTGCCTATAGGACTATTTAAGCCATTTGACAATTCAGACTGCACACAGCCTTTAGTCAAACTAGCAAAGCAGCGGTGCTTTTCTGCAGATTTGGTAAAAGGGCATCTTTGAATTCTACTTTGAATATCATTTAGCCTTTTCTTTCACAGGAATGGATACATAGGGGTGAATGCTGAGTGAGGACTTCTCTATTGTTCACTTTTCCAGTATTATGGAACTTAAAGATATTTATGGCCTTTAAAACTCTCCTAGATAAAATAGCTCCTCAGAGGTGCCCAAAAGGTCGGGTTTCAGGAAAAAAAATGAAGTATAAGGTGTGTTGTGCTGGTAGTTTTTGTAACCCTGGACATTTGCTTCTGTGCTGAAGAAGACAGGGACTCTTCTTTCCTCTTTCACCTTCCTATCCCATCAGCCTCCAAGCCTTTTGAATCAGCATGTATTGTTGCCTCTTAACATCTTTCTCTTCTCTGCTGTCGTGCTGAACAAATGAACAGTTGATGGGTGATGCTGTCCAGGCATGGCTGTGGCAGACTGCTTGTTGTTTTGCCATCACCTAGGTGTCATTTCCCATGGCACCCGGTGTCTGACCGCAATCTGAGAGCAGCTGCCCTAGTCCTGCAGGGCTTACTCACACAACTACCGAAGGGCTGATTTTTCCACCTTTAAGAAGAGGTCTAACTGTGTGTGGGTACTCTAGTTTAGGTATTGGCTCATACTAACCACCACTGATGGTAACCTTTGGGGACAGATTAGTGTGGTTTTTATTTCCTGAGATCACATTATCACAAAATGGTTGAGATTTGGAAGAGACCTCTGGAGGTCATCTGGTCCAACACTCCTGCTCAAGTAGCTCCTCTTAAAGTCAGCCATTTTGAATATCTCCAAGAATGGAGACTGCATCTGGGCAATCTGGGCCAGTGTTGGGTCATCATCACAGTGAAAAAGTGTCTGCTGATGTTCAGAAGGAAGCTCCTGTGTGTCAGAGTGTCATTTGTGCCCCTTGCCTCTGGTCCTGCCACTGGCACTTCTGTAAAGCAGAAGGCTCCATGCTCTTTGCATTCTCCCTTCAGCTACTTATATATGTTGATAAGATCCCCCACAAGCTTTCTCTTCTTCAGACTGAACAGTCACTGCTCTCAGGTTTTCTTCACAGGAGAGGTACTCCAGTCCCTCAGTTGTATTTGTGGCTCTTGGTTGAACTCTCTCCAGTATGTTGATGTCTCTCTTGTTCTTAGCTCAGAATTGGACATAGTACTCCAGGTGTGGTCTCACCTCTCCAGCCTCTATCTAATGCAGCCCAAGATGCCATAGGCCTTCTTTGCACATCTCTCACTCATGCTGAACCTGGTATAAGCCAGGACCCCTAGCTCCTATTCTACCAGACTGCTTTCCAGATGGATGGCCCCCAGCTTATTCTGATGTCTGGTGCTGTTCCCCACTGGTGCAGCACTTTGCACTTGTCATTGTTCATGAGGTCCCTGTTGATCCATTTCTTCAGTCAGTCAAGGTCTCACTGTATGGCAGCACAACTCTGGTGTATCAGCCACTCCTTTTGGTTGTGTGTCATCTTCAAGCTTGCTGTGGATCCAATCCACAAACTGCCCCATCATCCAGACAACTGATGATGATGATGAACAGTACTGGACCCCGTACTGGCGTTTGGAGTGCACTGCTGGTCACTGGCTTGAACTTTGCACTGATGATGGGTATGAGTTTTCTAGCGTCAGGGCAGCAGGGAGGTGGGATTAAAAAGTCCCTTGATTGGCTCCTGCTGGGAGCTGAAGGAAGCTTGTGTGAGCAAGATGCAGAGACACAGGGAGATGTGGCAGTGCTTGCAAGTGATTTTGCCTGCCAGGTGGGGAAGGGAGCTTTCAGAGGGAGATATGTGTTTGTCTTGTAGATTAATGCCAATTTGTAAAATTTTGTCACTAGTCTTGAAAATAGTTTATCGCCAGCTTAAATCCCCAGCTTCTGGATTCAAATGATTGAGGGAACGTAAGCATTTTCTTAACATAATATTAATCTCCCTGTTCCTGGTATTAACTTGAGAAGGAAGAACAGTTTAAATCTAAATGCTTAAAAATGAAAGGCAAATAAAAACATGCCTTATTTGCCACCAGTGGACCTGAGATCATCAACATGGCCAGGGCCCAGATGGCTTTGCAGCCTGCATACCCAGGTGTCTGGGTGGCTCAGGTGCTGTGGGACTGCATGCACCCCACCATAAAAGGCTTGCTGTGACAGTGCACATGCATTATGTTGAAACATGTGTCGTGCTGGTTGGGCTACCTCCAAGAGATTTTAATATGCTTGTAGTCATCCTTTGTCTGCAAAAGTAGCTTTCAGGCCAAGTGCTGTTCCCCTTTCTTTATGGGCAGGGGTGGAGTTCGGTGGTTTCCATCCTGCCCCTGGTTCCTTGTGCCTCTTTCTCATTCTCTGCAGCTGGTGGGTACTGCTTCTTCCCCAGCTGATCCAGATTCTAGAAGGGCTGTGCTCTGTGCTACACCTGTGAGATGTTTTGAGGGGTGATTTGTTTGGGTTTTTTTAAAGAACACAGTGCTTTCTTGCAGGTTTTATTTTTAAATTCTATGTGTGAATGTATACCCAGCTTGCCTGTGGTTAGGTAAGCAGCTGAATTAGCACAGGGAAAAGGTGTGGTAACTCTCCTGTGCAGGCAGGGAGGCATAGGGGTGGCAGCAGTGGGAAGGAGCAGCTCCCCAAACCAGCTTTGCCACTGCCAGAGGATTGGCAAGGTGCAGCAGCATCCTATCTCAGGCATTTCTGCACTTTCCACCCCTCTCCAAAGTTGCTGCCCACTTACTAAAAGCTGGTAAAATAGAGCAAAGAATTCCCTGGGAGCTGGTGAGACTTTCACTTCAACTCCTTGGTGACAGAACTGAAGGCATAGCCCCGTCAGCCATAAGTACAGAACCCAACTGGGCTGGGGGGGAGATGGGGACATTTTCCCAGACTGACAGCAGTGCTGTCCCTTGTCCACCTTGTAGCTAAATCACTCTAATTTTGTTCTAGACCAAAATAAAGTGATCAGAATTGGGCTGTATCTATGAATACAACAAGTCTTCTCATGCAGGGTGAGTCACAAGATCAGTGGAAATGGTTGTGCTGTAATGGATCTGGAGAGGGGCCGAGGTTGAAGGTCCTTGTGCTCCAAATGAGATTTTTTGGTGCCTTTGCCTTGGTTCCTCTCCAGTAACCTCATTTTTTCCTGCATTGGAGATGGGTTTATCATAGCCCTGGAAAAGTCACGGGCATTAGCTGCATTGTAATTGCCTTGCTAAGGAGCTTCTACTTAGGTACTAGTTTTTCCTGGCTCACCTCTGCTAGGAATCCTGTCTAGCAGCCAAAGAGAGCCTAGCCCTTATAAAAACCACCCATAACATCGTCTCTGAGCATCTGTTAGCTGTGTCCCAATTGGCTTCAAGGATCTGTGTACTCGGGGCTTGTGAGCAAAAGCTATGTGAACCTGCCAGAATTATGCCCTTGGCTGCAAAAAAAAAAAAAAAAAAAAAAAAAGAAAAGAAAGGCACATAGAGTCCAATTACTGGCTCTAAGCAGTATAAAATAATGTTAAATAACTCCTGATTTTTAGATTTAATTAAAATGAAAGGCTGAATTGGCACAGCCACTTCTGAGTTCTCAGTGAGTGGTAGGAGTTTGCAGCAAGGTCTATGGGAACAACTTTGAAATGATTCTAGTTATGCTGGAAGACAGAGATCCAAAAATATTTGGCCTTGCTCACTGTGCTGTACATGTTCCTGTTCATGCTTTTTGTTGCTTGTTCCCAAGTGACAATGACACATTCACTTAAATCATGGGGGAAAAATAAGATTTTAAAGCAGTTGATTATGAATCATACCAAAACCAAACCAACCACCCTGTACTGGGGACATAAGAAAAATGTAGTTCAGCATTTACAGTCATGAGAAAAAAAGAAGTTCGGAGAAGTAACGCACCCAAAGTAGCCTGCAAGTCACTGTGTATTAACACAACTTGACAAGAATGATTTCTGTCGCCATATCAAACCATGTATTTTCCAGTAATCTCCCTTTATTTGTACTGAGATTGTCTGGTCTGACTGACAGCTAGTTTGCTTCTTCATTCATGGGGTAATTTGTTTTGTCTTCTACATCTATATGAAGCTGAAGAAGAAAATTGCAGGTAGGCTTTTTGTAGGGAGACAGAGTCTTTCCTGCTCATCTCTGTGTGTGAAAAGTTGCAAGCTGTGTTCAAGGGAGAAAAGAAAACCTATGTTCTGCTGCTGTTTTTGGAATATTGTTATAACACCTTTCTAGTGAAGCTCTCATAGTGTGGTGATGGAAGTCAGTCCCAGATGGGCTCTTGGCAAAAAGGAATTTGAAGAATTTAGCTTCTTTAAAAATCTGTTTGTGTTATGTGCTACTAATTTAGCTTCTTAAACTTGTGGGGTTTTTTTACCTTCAAGATGGAAGAATTAACAATCATCTGTATAATAACAATTTTCCTAGCTTTTTTGAATCACGTTTATTCTAAATATGAGACTATAATTGCAGTACTTATATTCTATGTTGATAGTGTTTAAATTATTGAAGGGAACTGCGGAGCTATATTCTGCTTGGACCTTTTGTTCCAGAAAAATAAAATAAATTCTAAGCACTTGGGCTTTCCTGAATTATATGTTTTCTGAGAGGGACTGTAAAACCAATCCAACCTTGGAAATCCTGGCTTCTTTGCCAGGATGGTCAAACGTGATGTTGACCAATACTTGGGCATTTATGAAATTACATGATTGAAAGATGCAATCCTGTTTAATTATCTACTGCCAGATACACATGCTAAATTTCCACTGTTGCTGCATCACTTAAGTATGGTCTTAAGTACAACTTCTTCCATGAATCTTGCAATATTTCATGGGGTACTTTTTCTTTAAGCATGCCTCCCTGAAGTCACATTATAAATAATTCCAGCTTTCAATTGAATTCCTATATTTCAAAAATTGTACTGAAAGACAAAAACAATGGAAGTACACTGCTGCTCAAAAATCACACAATGAAAATAAAGCCATATGGACAGGAATGGTGATGCCCCATGTGTGTTTGGCTTTATGGTTGTTTTTTTTTTTTTCCATGGGAAGAAAATCATCTGAGTCATTACTCTGGAAATATTTGGGGTTGGCACAACTGCTGCAAACTACAGTACCATTCACCAAAGCAAATAGTGGTAATGTACTCAAAATCCACTCTGATCACTTCCTTCATCATTTTCTGATGTGCCTAAGCTACAGCTGTCACCACCCTAAATGGAGGACAGACCCATGTTTACTGAAGTTAAGGGGAAAGCTCATCTTTCCTCTTTTCCTTGTTAGAGTGGTGTGGGATCCTCAGTACTGAAGTCCCCACTGCACGTGCCAAATGAGGGACCCGCATAAACCGAGGTGTTACTGCAGGCTGACTCATAGCGCATGAGGGCATCCCACCCCAGGGGGCTAAGTGTGGCACCTTCATGCAGTAGATTCATATCAGAGCTCCTCCTTATACCCCTATCCTCCAGTTTGAGCGGGCTGAGGACACGTGTGTTATTAGGTGCCAAAATGAAGGGAAGCTTAGATGTCGGTTATTTTAAATAGCGTGACTCATCCCTTATCCTTTTACCTTGTACTCTGTCTTTTCTCATGCCTTTGCTGCTCTTAGGCTACAGATCCTTAGCTTTGCTAAAACTGCTGTTGGTATCTTCAAGGCAGCCAGATTGCAAGGACTTGCCTTCACTGGACCAGACATGTCTCTTTGATAGTCGCCTGGCGCTTTTTGAAATGTCAGTTCTAAAAGGCTTCTCACGGAAAAAACCCACAATTTCTGGTAACACGACACTGGAGCTGAATGCTGTTCATGCAGAGCTGTAGAGGAATAAAAATAAGAAATTACTTCTAGTTTGCTGTCTGCCAAAATAAACCAATTATATACCAGTTTAGTGAGGGCTTCTGGGGGTCGTGTAAGGAGATTATCAGTAAATCTTGCTCCTGTATTACGTAGTTTTGTAGAAATCAGAATAGGAATAGAATCAGTAGATAGCAGATATAATGAACCAGAGAGGAGACAGCATGTCTTCTGTAAAGGGGATTTGCTTCTTGTGATTCTGTGGAAGTTTTGGAGCGAAGTGACTACATGGATACAGCAGACCTAGCTGCTACTTTGTAAAAAGCTCTTTGAAAATAAAAGTTCAAGCTATATTTCACAGAAATATTTCAGAAATACAGTTATCAGTGATTAAAAATAGGAAACAAAGCTAAGTGATTAAAAATAGGAAACAAAGAAATGGAATATCTTATTAGCATCCTTGTTCTGTAGCAGCTATTACTGGGATAAGTCCTTCAAAGATCTGTTGTTGGAGATGTTCAACATATTCATCAATGATCTTAAGTAGATGACAGAACTTGTAGAGAATACCAAGATTATTTACAATAATCTGACCTGAAGCTGCCTGAAATTACTTGCAGAGACTCTTTCAACACAAAGCTGGAAATATAGAGAAATGAAATTCAGTGTCAAGGAATGCAAAATAATGCATGAAGGGGGAAAAAAAAATCCTCATCTTTCTAAGGGGCAAAAAATCCTCAACATACTGTTGGAAGTGCAGTGGATAATACTTTGTAAATGTCAGTTCAGTGTGCACTGGTGGTCAGTAAAGTAAATAGAAAATAAAAAATACTAGGAGGATAGTAGAGAGCAAAATCATAATTATCCCTGTGATTTTATAGATCCATAAACTTTTGAATTGTAAGTTCCCTGGAGGGTTCTGATCACTTCATCTGACAGTTGGAGCATCTTTTCTTAGAAAAAAACCCTTTTCAGTTGATGTGAAAAAAGGCATGAGAGAGAAAATATGCTATAATTTAAAAGTACAGACTAGGAACAATATAATTATCAGACAGCAGGCCTAAAGTCCAGTACCCTGTTCTGCCCTTTCTCCTCTTTGAGGGGAAGATAAATCATGGAATTGCTTCAGGAAGCTTTTAGATTCCAGTGATATGGAGGAAAGATTAGGCACATACATAGAAAATAAAACCTTTGGTAACTTTAAAGCCTTGATGCAACTTTCAATTTAGGAAGTCCTGAAACTCATTTTTATTAGAAATCTGGGAAGATATCTGGCATGAAAAATGACTGGGCTTCAGTGGCTGCTGTTGGCTACTGTTAAAATGTGGTTCATTTTCCCTTACTCTCTTCTGCAAGACACCTAATTTCTAGCTCTGTACATTTATTTACAGCAAACAATCATCAGGGGATGGGAAGAGGGGAGGCTGAGGTAATTCATGCAAGCCTGAGATAAGCACCTAAACTAGGGAAGTTGAATTGCCCCTGGGAGGGCTCAGTCTCCTTGAAAACAGAAATAACCTAATGACTAGTTTGGGCTGCTCTGCAGAAAGTGAGATGAAGTCTGTTCTCAGGGGAGTGTGCTGGACTAGAGGATGTTTCCTCTGTCTTATCAGGATAGCTCTCAGGTTTCTAAACACAAAAAGCTGTGCATCAAAGTAGATGGCTCCAGGAGCCTTAATTCAAAAGGGCTTAGCACAATCACACTGGGTGTGTTGGGCTGTTTCTCAAAAGGGTCTTGAGCTCATTCAGCAATGAGTGGCAAGGGATGGCTCTGGATGATCATGGGTGTGAGTGTGGGCTCCAATTGAAATGTCCAGGTTCAGTAGTGTCATCTTCTTTTGCTTCCATCCTTTTAAGGGAGATCATATTGTCTGATGGAGGTATCAAGTGCTCAAAGAAATGGAAACAAATCCTGATGGAATAAGGAAAAATGTATTTACAGATTAACATTAAAATGTCTTTAATGAATGTAATTACATTTCCTGAATTACACCCTACATTGAGTTTACTGCAGTACATTCCAGTGGTGCCCAAGAGAATAAATATCATTAATTTCATGAAAAGTTGCTATCTTTAACATATATGCAATAACCAATAGCTCTGCAGTTCTGTGCCTAGGAGCTGAGCACCAACGTGGGTTTGGTGGCACAAGCCAGTGGAGGAGCCCACTGAGGAGCTCTGAGGCAGTGTGTGTACATGAGGGATCTGGAGGAGGTCAGAGAGGCATTTTCCTTGCTCTTGTGGAGTGTTAATTGGGTTTATACCATCCATGAGGGCGGCTTGCCTAATGTGATGACTTAAACATATAGTGGGGATTGCTTGTAGTGATAATAGATAAAGTAATCTGCTTTACTAAGGGCTGAAAATGGGTGCAGCATTTCCATACAAGAGGCTAGTTCCAAAGTAATGAAGTTCATCTATCTACCACTGCAAACATCTCTTCTGTGTTGCTCAACTGCCAGTTGTAACAGGTGAATAATTCTTCTTTTCTTGGTGTTCAATGCAAGGTAGCAAACAGGTAAACTCCCCAGCTCAGATTTAAGAAGGGTGAACCTCAATATTTATTTGTTTTACCTGTGACTGAATCACTGCTTTTGTGAATAGTAAATCTACCAAATATGTGCCTGTCTGGTTTTTAGTTTTGTATTTCTAAATTACCACCAGATGCTTTAAAAATGACATAACCATGGGGTGAGTGTGATCCCATGCTGCAGGGTGTGAAGGCATTAGTCACCATGGGCATGCTTGCAGTGGAAGACAGGATTCCTCCACCAGCCCACATCACAACTGATGGCCCAACACACCCAAGGTTTTGTTGTTTCTCACCTCCATCATGAACTCCCTGCAAACCCCTTACAAAAAAGAAAAATTACCATATCATGGGGAAAGACTTCCCAATCATCCTTTGTTTGTACAACAGTTAATTTGATAAAGAAATTAAGAGCATGCTGTCATCCAAATTTTTAATTGAATTGTTTAAGTAGCAGTGCTGTGGGAGAGGATTTAAGATATGCAAATGGAAAATCTGTGTTTTTCTAAAAAACACACTCAATCAGCTATCTATCACTTCTATAACAAGTCCCATGTAACTCCATCATATTGCTATTTCCAGTGATTGAAAAAAGAACTGCTGAAGCACCCAGGAGAGAAGGGAATTGCAAGAATCAGTGCTTTTGAATTGCTGTCACAAATAGTCTCACGTTGAAATGCTCTGTAGTTCAAATGTCATAGATATATCCCCAGCCAACTGGCTTTTCATTAGAAATGGAGACATTGAAATCTTCTCATGATTCAGTTTATGGGGCAGAGGGGTAATCTGGAGAACAATTCAGGAGAAAAGGAAAACCTTTTATAACAGGTATTTTCCAACAAGTTACCAGAATTCAGAGCTATAAGACTGTTCTGTACAATCTTTCAGGGTTACTTACTGCTTTCAAATATGTATTTTGCTACTTAAGCCCCATTTTCAATTTTTTTTCAAATTAAGTTTTTAGTATATTTATTTTATTCATTTATTACAGACCCCGTAATGTTAAAACCAACATACTGTAATTACAAATAGGCATTTATTGCTGCTGCTGCCACTGATGCAAAATGACTGACATTCAGAATTGGGGGCTGTGGGAGGTTTAGGTGGAAGCAAGCCTGAAATATTTCTTTCTGCAAGAAAAGGCAATGTAACCTTTCTAATAGAGAGATGCTTGGCACATCATGAAGAAGCTAAACCTTGTACTTGGGGAATTATTTCTGAACACTGACAACCAATCAGCTTAGCAGCATTAAGGAAAAACTTCCTTCTTCACCTGTTTTGGACATGAGAAAAAAGGCATTTCAGATGTGCATAGCTTCCGTGTGCAATTAGCCGGAGGATTGGCTGCTTGTGATTTTTGAATCATTCAGGAAAGTAACACCTGCTTGGCTTCTAAAATTGTACCTTCATGATAGCACCACCTAGTAATTATTATTCTGAGTCATCAGCTAATGCTCATTACCACTTCATAGTAGCAGTATAATTAAAAATTCGGTGCCATATTCCAGTCAGGATGAAGCTTGGAAGCTAAAGACATGGCTTTAGAGAAGTTAGCTGCTTTATATTACTCTACCACATCTGTTGAATGGTTTCTAAATGGTCCTCAATTATTGCTGCGCTAAAGTCACATTTTCATTTTCCTGGAGTGTCTTGAATATAGGTGAACATTGTGAGGGAAAAAATGTCAGAGCAGAAAAGCTTGTCTATCCAAAAAGGGGGCTTTTGGTTTCACCCTGGAAGTGGTTGGGGTCAGATCTTGATGGAAATGAGCCCCTGCACTTGTTGCTTTGAAGGTCAGAGGGGACCCATGGAAGCAGTTGACCCCTGTCTGACAGGTGAAAGGCTTACTGGAAAAAACAGGAATAATCAAGTAGTCTGCAGTGCTTAATTCTGAGTTGAAAAGGCACTTTGTATTCTTTCTTCAGTTCAGATGCAGGTGCACCGATAATGTTGATTTACCTTGGTTTTTCTGTGAAGAAAATTGACTGTGGAGTAGCCAGTGGTTTTTCCTCAAGGATGTACTTCATCAGTGAGATGTGGGACTGATTATAAAATCTGCCAAATTCCTAAGAACAGCTTCGATCTAGTGGATTTGCGTTCTCTGATCAAATCAACTCTAAGAAAGAGACCTAACATCTATGAGCTGACACAGACAATGCTTATTACCTCTTTATCATCCTCCCTTTTCCTCCTCTCTGCTAAATTAAATGGATTTGCCATAGTGTCTGTCTTTAAGTCTAGTTCTAAATAGAGTGTATATCTCCCATCTGAGCTCTTACCAATGTAGTGACATTAGATTCAATTGGTCAGTGACAGAAACAGATACATTTTAGGAAGTCCAATGTTAAATGATGTAATTATGTCTCACAATTTCAACACGGTGCTTTGATGCTGTGTGTGTTGGAGTATCACATTTGCTCTCTCTTCACTTCCCTGGAGTGATTGTGCTAGCAGGTAAACAACTGTGACTCTAATGGTCTTTTACATTACTCTCTTCCAAATTATATTCCAACACTGTGAACTAAATTTTGGGTCTTTCTGTGCGATCTTGGTTACAGTAGCAGTTCTACCATTCAACTGAGTTTATTGTACCTTGTGATCCACATCATCATATCTTTGAACTTGACTTGTGCTTCTGTTCAGGTCGCAGAAAAATTGATGGAATGATGGATTTGTACCAGCACTATCTTTCTTAACTAGGACTTCCGTGTTCCTGGAAGATTTTTGCTTTATATTTTGTTTCTTTTAAAGATGAGCAGAGCTGGTATACCAAGGATAGACTGATAATCATTGAGAATTATGGGCTGTTTAATCTGCTTTGTTAACTTGTGTGGCATCTGTTTTTAAATAGAACTGTTTAGTTATAAGAGCTTAGTTATAAGATGCTTAGTTTGCTGAAAGACATCATGTGCCTCCTCTAACTAAATTTGTCAGGTGGGGGGCATTTTCTGGGTAGGATTATAGGTCCGATTTTCCTAGAGCAATATTGAAACTATTTTCCTGAGAATTCTGTATCTTGATTTTGTATATTCTTCATTTTCTATGAACATTTAGGTGCTCAAGATCCATGTCTTAAAAGGTCTGCAGTACTCACAGTGAACTTATTTTCATCCCCTAAATATTGCTAAAACACTTCATGTTTTGTTGTCTAAAACATCCTTATAATGTGGTATTTAACAAGTCTGCAACCTCAGTAGCTTCTTGGCTCACACTTATAAACTTGTGGGAGAAAATGATTTGGGCTGACAGCTCAAAATTTTAACTTTAAAAGATGCTGTAAAATGTCTGCTGTGACTTTCTCAGAAAATGGTATCTGCTGACTTCCAAAACTCAAGTGAAATACTTCTGTGGCAGGTTGAGAGTGTGCCTGAGTCTCCATTTTGGTGTACCTGAAAGCCTCAGCTTTTCCTGCAAAAGGCTGGTGAATGGAAAGCTACTGCTAAAGTTGGGACACCTGAGCCAGATATACCCAGCAGTCCGTGCTGTGCTAATGGCAGCTTTAGGGACATGTTCACTTCTCTATTTTTCTGAAAGGTGTCTAATGAGAATATAATGCTGACCTATTCACAGTCAGGGTGGCATGATTTGCTTGCTATTGCTATTAGTACTACAATTTACAGATATAGTTTGCTTCAACTTTATTTAAGGTATTATCTTACAATATTAAGGGATATTTATAAAAAGAGTTCTTTGAAACTCTTTCCTCTTGCTTTTAACATCACTTAGTCTTGTTGAATGCTTTCAATCTTGAAACAGGTTTCAGCAAGACACAAAGAAAACTGAGTAGTAGTGCTAATTCAGTTGGCTCTGTTATGTTTTGCTCTTGCATATGTACTTTGCCATTCTGCTTCTCATTTTATTTGGATCTTAATGTTCTTGCACTGCTAATGAGTGATTGTTTTATTTAAAGATGTTTATGCTGGAGAGAAAATAGGTATCCATCCATCCATCCATCTATCCATCCATCCATCCATCCATCCATCCATCCATCCATCCATCCATCCATCCATCCATCCATCCATCCATCCATCCATCCGTCCACCCTTCCATCCATCCATCTATATTTTTTTTAAAATTAATAATTTTCTCAAATGTATCAGAAAGGTGATTCTTGCACAAAACACTTGTGGTCTGTTAACATGGCACAGAATCTTCAATACGTTCAGCTCTTTCCGGGTTTTTTTAACCTGCTTGGCAACTTGGAGCGAAGGCAAAAAAAAGGAGAGAGAAAGACTTGCCAGAGCAGTGGGAAAAGAAATTGCAGGCTGGGAAAGGAGTTTGTGGTTTGGAGAGAGAGGAGAAAGCTGGGAGGTGGCCTTGCTCTCCCCAGCCTGGAGGAAACATGAGAGCTGCTGCTTGTGCTACCTCTGCTCATTTCTTTTCTCATGAAGAAAAACAGCCTGAATCTCCTGGTATGCTCCATCAAATTTTTGCTGCAGCACTTTATTTTACTCCCGTGTTCAGTGCCTTCAGTTTCTTAAAAGAACTATAGCTGGGACCTTCCCTAAAACAGCCAGAGGATTGAAGTCCCTCTCTCCCACTCTGACTTGCAAGTCTTCCTGCATTGCAAATAGAAGGCACTCTGTGGCAACACGCATATTTTTATCTTGTAAGTAAGAGCTCTCTCAATTTGCAGTATACTTTTTTAGTGAGAGAACTGGGACAGAGTAGTTATTTCTCCTCTTTGAATGCTGACCAATCATTTTCTTTTACACTGTCCTGCCTGAACAAGTAGCTTCTCCACTGATGATGGTGCTTCTTTGAAGTGAACTGTAGTTTGCAAGGAAATATCCTTATCAATATCGTGAGGCTGAGAGGTGTGTGTGTATATATATATATATATATATATATATATATATATATATGTATGTATAACAAATCCTATTACAGGAGGGAAAGTTATATAACAAAGAAATACCATCTCAGCAGTCATAGCTTCAAGAACTGTTGGGTATTGTTACTGTTGTCCTTGCTTCACAGACAAAATTCCTGCAATGGGTTGTCCAGGCTTTTGGACAGGGATCAAATGACTAACAGTTATATTTTATTTTTAGTTTGGACTGACATAGCTACCAGGAATATTTCCATATTGAAGCTCTGCAAGATGTTTCTGTAAATGACTGCTCTGCCATATCCATACCAGTGCTATAGGCAGACAGGCAGAACTAGGACACAGGTTCCAGCTGTGTTCCAAACTTCACATCTCTTTGTAGTCTTGAGATATCTTGAGCTTTCCCTTAATTGCCTTTTTACTGGTCATCCTAAGGAGAATGTCTCCTTCTTCAGTTGCTCTCAGAGCTTGCATGGCCAGAGAAAACTGAAATAAGTTGATTAATCATTTTATTTTAAAATATAAACAACATTTTAGTTTTCTCTGTTTTTTTTTAAATCCACATTGCCTCAGGTGCCAATTAACAATGTATAGTAGAAGGATGGGCAGAGCTGATGTCAAAGCATACAGAGGTATAAGCAGGAATTCCTTAAGCCATGTTTGCTGCTTAAAAAGACTTAATGTACAGCTACTCCTTCAGTCACAGTACTTGATACTTGTTAGAGCCTTTTTTTAGAAGGACTGCAATTTTTTGCTTCTCTGCCTCATAAGGCTATTTTTCTAATAAGATTGTTTTCTGAAGGGTAGAAGTGAGAATTTCAGAACTAAATGGTAGCCATCGGTCACTATACGTGGAGGAGTTACCTGGAATCTAAAAGAGAAATCCAGCCTGCTGCACCTCTGTCTCTGAGAAGAAATAGTCTAGTGAGTCTCTGTCCTATCGTCATGGTGGTACAATTTGTAAAAATTATTTTCTACTGCTTCCTTCTTTCAGGAAAGAGAGTATTGGTTTCTAGCCCAACTTGGATCTATTTCCTTATCTCCATTATCTCCTATGAAAACCAGCTTGTTTTTCCCTTCTCCTCACTCTTCCATGTTGGATCACTTGAGAGTTCAACAGCTTCTCACCTTGGCCCTGGTGGTCTCAGAATTAAAACTCAGCTTCGCTTTACAGATTATATTTTGTTCCTGGGCAACGAGTCCTGCAAAAAGTGGCTCTGAAGCCACAGAGATTTTGAGCTGGTCCTTTGGGAGCAGTGGCACAAGAATTGGCTAGCAGAAGATTCTGCTTTTGGAAGAGATACAGAAAGAATCAGAGAAGTGGAGTTTGCTCCTGAGATGGGCAAAATGTAGCTGAGGGGCTGTAAGATGTTGAAGAAACAAATAATATTTTTGCTGATTACAGACAAGACTTCTGGAGTCTAGGTGTTTAGCCAAACAGCCTGAGCCTTGAGGTGTTTTGAGCATGTCCTCTTTAAGACACCTCAGAGGGATTTGATCATCAGAAAAAGATGCATGCTCCTGGAGATGCTGCCCTCTGTTCTCAAGATCAGAAGCTTATTTAATCTCTCTGAAAAACATCCAGTGCCCACTTTATATTTCAACTTGTGCATGTACCAGGTAAAAAAGGAGCCAGCACTACCAGTAGTTGGAAACTGGCCCCTGCCCCTGTGTGATGAAACCAACACTCACTATCTTTGGGGCACCACCTGCCTGTGTGTGCAGTGGTTTCTGTTTCACTGCCTGAGGATGCACCCCCTGAGATCCCCAGAGTGAAAGGCACAGTTGACTGAAGTGCTCTGCTGAGCAGCACAGTTGATTTGAATCCATTCTTTTTGCTTTTATATGCTTCTGGCAGAATCTTTCTCTGGATCCTTTACTGTTATACGCGGATGCTTTGAAAATTCAAAAATGTATCTCTGTAGCTGTGTGCTAGTGAGGACTGCTAGTCTCGCTTTGGAGACATAGAAGTGGGAGGTTGAATGATGTGGTCCAGCGCTGGTTCCTCTGGGATCTTGTGTGTCACAGCCCCAAATCATCACCATGCCTTGACCTTGGCCCCCAAGAGGGACCATTTGATTTGTGGAGGGAAAAATAAAGTGTAAAAGTGGCTGAGGGAGTTAACTGGGGGACAAGAAGAAGGGAATATGGTCATGTTGGTGTCACTGTGATGCTGTGCCAGCAACTGCTCAGCTCCCTGCTGCGACTTGTCTGGGAGAGATGCCAGTGGGTGCCCAGCCCAATGCTGACAGGCAACTACTTATCTTTCATGCTCTCCTGATCCATCCTCATGTGGAGTGTTATCCTCTGTACCGCTGGCGCTGGGCAGATGCTTTCTGGCACATACAAGGTTTGCTTCCAAGGTTGTTGTGATGGCCAAAATCTGGCTTCCCCAGGGCAGGCAGCCTAGGAAGGGTGCCGTCCCCTCCTTTTTTTATTCCATAGGAACAATGTAAGCTATAGTTTCAATTTTAGACTGTCTTAGAACTGACAGCCTTTCTTACAGACTGACAGGTCCTGGGTAGCGAAAGGTTGGTTGGTGTCATGTGATTCTGGCACCTTGAAAAAGGCCCTTTTGCATGGTTTATCTGAAGAACTTCTTGGAGACTGTTAAAAACTCCTGAATTTTTGAAAATTGACATCCTTTTAGGCTGGGAACTCATGTGGCTCATCTTTTGCAGGAAAAAGATTGATGGTCTTCAAAGTTTGGCTCTGTATGGCCATTCATTCTCCAGAAGGAAATACAGAGGCAGACCACTTTTTATTTTGTCTCAGAAGAAATGTCCCCAGACCCCATTCTGAACTTGACCATATTCATCTCACCCTGTGATACAGTAAAGGTTCTGGGCTTCCTGAGTGTCTACTGGAGTTTTAATTTATTTTCCAAAATATTAAAAACTTTGGAATGTGTGTACTTTGTAGCGGTTTCTTTAAGATCACCTACTGACTACATTTACACCAGCTTCTGGAAAAATATGACTTGATCTTACTTCTCATATGTTCAGGGCACCTTATTACTGCAGGGAGCCACCTGAGAAATGTGTTAATGGCCATATGCCAACATGCTCAGCTCTATAAAAACCACTGAGATGAACCTGCTCCAACTGCTGAAAGCCAAAAACAACTACCCTCTTGTCTACACCAGCAAAACTACAACTTGTTAATTTGCCATCGGCCAGCAGCTGCTCTTGGGCTGGCAATGGTGGAACTGGTAAACGGAGCTTAGGCATATTTAACACTATAATAAAACATGATTTTGAATTAGAGAGCAGACTGGTAATGCTGCCTATTATCAAGGTTGTTTGACACTTCCCATTATAAGACTCTATTTTCAGCCACTTACAAGTTTGCCAATTTTTAACAGCTTGCATTGAAATTTCTTTAACTTGATGTCTGCCTCTTGCTGAATATTCTGTTATTATTGTTTAAAAAGGAAAAACAGCCTTTAGCAAGAGCAACTCAGCTGTTTCCAAGAAAGAGGACTGAGAAAATACCTTGTTAGTCCTGTTAAATTTAAGTGACCTTTTCTTTTAACAGCTCAGAGGCAGGATTTGGCAACAGAGGAGAGTTGCTGTCACAGATGCTTGTGCCTTTTCTGTGAATATTGACCAAAACAGGTTGATGTGCAAGTTCTCAAAACATTTCAGTTAACACCAGCTATCAGGTCTTTAATTCATGGCAGCTAATTTGCCCATAGACTTGCAGGCTCTGCAAGGATGGTCTTCAGAGAGGGGAAACAGGTTCCTACCCAGACCCAGGAGCCTGGGTCTGTGCAGTGGGACATGTGGTGCTCAACTTCCCTATGGCTCTTGATGGAGCCCTACAAAGGAGGGGGATGAAAAATTTAAATGGGGTAGAATGCAATAGTGTCTGCAAGACAATTTTTGAGTGCTTTTGGGACCTTTAAGGTGTGTATAATATATGTAGAGGTCCCTATAGGTAATAGATATGTATGCACCTATACACTGTTCAGAGTAGGAGTTAACTTAATACATTCCTTCTAACTGTCATCTGTTAAGCTGCAAAATGCAAGCCAAAAATCAAATTTATTAATAGTGCTCATCAATAGTTTTTTGGGTTTTTTCTGGATATAATGGCAGAAATCAGATTATTTATCATAGAACACTACAGGCAATCAACACTGAAATTACTTTTGTTCTTGTTCACTGTAGGTTTTTCACCAGTAACATGTGACTCTTTAGTTATTCTTTGGTATTCTATAAAGACACTGTTGAAGCTGGGTGCTACTCATGCCTGCATGTTACTGCAGGTGCTGGTGAAATTTCAGTCCCTCCCTACAGCACTCACTGCCAGTGTCTGAAGGGAAAAAAAGGGAAAGCAAGAAAATCTGTCTGCTTTTAACTACGCTGGCAGTCCACTGCTTAAAGTAGCTATGGCCTAGCCATCAAAATGGTCTTATTCATTCAGTTTTCTATTGGCCTACTTACAATGAAATTGCAGGAGCATCTCATGGCTTGTTTTGCAAAGCTCCTAAAATTGGCAGGCTCAGCATCTCTGGGTTGGCACACAAGCATTAAATCTTTATCTACTACATATCTACAACTGCAAATGGTGGGACAGCCGAAAGCCTACCCCAAAGGGCTCAGAGAATCATGAACTCAATTATACTACTTATTTTCAGGCAAACTGGATTTTGGTGGGGTCCAGCTATCCAAAGACACGAACTTTCAGTTGGTGACGAGGCATGGCTGCAGGAAGACTGCACTTAAATTTAAAAATAAAATTTAATTAAAATTCATACCTTCATTATTCACTTCTTGGTGCATAATGATATCAGGCTAAGACACTTTAAACCTAAGGCAATTTTGTTTGGTTGGGTTTTTTTTTTCTGCTTGTCTGTTTTATGAAAAACACTTTGAGGCTGAAGGTGGATAAGAATCGTTTAATGACCCATCAATAAAACCACTTAGCAGAGCTGAATAGCAACTGTGACAGGTGACCTTCCTTTTCTCACAAGTGCTCTATTAGTTCTCATTATCTTGCCTCTAGGTCACTTTTTGTGGCCTTTCAAGGCCATTTCTTTTTTTTCCTCTGAAATAAACTGTGTTTCTTTCTGTCTGGAGATGAGCCCATGACATTTGTTTGGGGAGTATGTCACTCACAGGAGATGTCTACAGAAGAATACCTTGTTTGCTGTAACAGAAGTGCTCTTACTGAATAGGGAGCTGAGGGAGGGGAGGAAGGGCAGTGGGAAGGGCTGCCCTAAGTGTATCTGATTCAAATGACATGGGGCAGTAAAATCTTTACCTGTTGCTGAAGTCTGCTCCATATTTGAAGCTGACCTATTTGGTCACCATATTTGGTGCCACCTATCCCACCTTTTCCGAGCATGTTTTGATGTACAGGGGAAATAATCTGCCTCTCCTCTGGCTACCTCTGTGAAACTCTGCCATCGCTTCAGTTTTCTCCAAAGTCTATGAAGTCAAGAAATTACTGTTGGAGCTCTCTTTTCTGTCCAGCAACGGTACTTTTCTGGTTTCCAGGTTTGTCTCCATACAGGTGCTGCTAAGTTCTTCCCAGCTCTCTGATACCTGGGATTAGAAGCAATTAAATCCTTTCTCCTATGGTGTATTAGCTAAGCTTGTGACATTCAGTGGGTTTACAGCTGCCAAACAAGAAGCTTTTTTTAAAAGCCACATGCATTAATACTGTTTTTATTCCTGTGACTTGTTCTGTGTAACTTGGATCTTTGCAACAATGCTGGTAGGTGGTAGTGATGAATAAATAATCAAATCTGTTAGTAAAATGCTGCATTTTGCTCTGATTTACTTGCAGATATTTGAAGTGGATATGATATCGGGCAGAATTGATGTGGAAGGGGAGGGAGAAAGAGACAGCTTTTTATGGAGGTATCTGTTTCTTTAAAGTGTACTGAGATGTTATACTGCAGTATTTTGATGAGGACAGTTTAAGACTGTCTATATTTTATGTTTTAATAGTAACTTTCTCTTATCCAGTTTTGCTTTAGACATGAAAACAATTTCTAAGGTTTTAACAGGTAGAACAAGAAACTTTGCATGGAAAGAACTAGAAATGAAGTTTCTGGAGACATGTTTTCTTTTTCTAAATGCTGACAAATAACTCCTGCCAAATGCCACATAAAGGAGAAAAAGAAACATATGGCAGTTCAACAGGAGTGAAAAGATGAGCTAATCCAGCATCCAACAAGTCTTTGGATGAGACTATAATAAAACCAACCAGCCTTTATCATGCTTGATAGCACCACTATAATTAGGAGTCTGTCACCAGCTCCATAATGAACTCTTAGCCCTATTTTCTGAGGTTTATAATCTGGTAGTAAGAGTCACTTTGGGTTGCAACTTGGCATACTAGACCTCTCTGTGCAGAAGGCTTAAATCTAGCTTGCAGGTTTTAAATAAACTGACTGTTAAAAGTTGGGGGGTTGTGCCAGTGATGAGCAAGTAGTGTTTATAATCTGTCCTGAGTGTTAAAGAGTAAGTGTCTAGGGTGATTTATTTGCCTTTAGCATGAGAAATACAAATACGCCATTCAGAATCCTGTTGTGCTCTTACATTGCATTGTAGGAATCAAGAATGTAAGGAATCAAGATTTTTATTTACTTTTTACTTTTTTCCCTTCCCTTGGTTTTATGATCCCTACATCTGCCCTAGCAGAAGCTGCTGCTGCAGGGCTGGGGACTAGCATTTGCTGTACCCTCCCTTAAAAATGTTCTTGTAAGGGAACTCATTCTTTGCAAGTTAGGTTTTCAGTCTTAGGGAGAAGTCTGGCAGACAAGGCAAAAATCCAGCCTGCTTCTTTCTCTCTTTCCCTCCATCCTTGAGGCTTAGTCAGCTGCTGGCAGAGGGACTGGCTGTGCAGAAGATGTCTCCGTAGAGACATGCAGTTAATTCTGAATAAAGGGGTGTAAGCTTCAGGAATTGTCCCAGAATGATTGCATATTTAATCCCAGGTACTAGAAGCTGAAAGGAGCCCTCTTTAAATCTTATGTGTTCTCCTTTCTTCCTTGCAGTGCAGGAGTTTCTCAGTACCTCAGGATGTGTAATGTAGCTGTTTGAGAATGTTCACAGGAGTCAGGGCAGAGCTCTCACAATAGCATCTCTTCTGCAGAACATGGGTCTAGTAATGAAAGGTCAAATATTTGTATGCTAAGGCTGTGGGTTCAGATTACAGCTGGATGCCTAATGAGATTTTCAGAAACATTGAGGCTCCCCTGCAGCCTTGTCTGCCAGACTCTTTAAGAGTCTGGCTTGAAAGGAATAACTAGGCAACCTCAATAACTTGAGCAAAACCTGAGTAGGTCAGTCCTACCCCAGTATGATTCAACCTTCTGACTTGTATGTAAAAGCAAAGGTGAACTGAAGTGTATCCAGTTCACATTTAATATACAGTAAATGTTAACTTTCCCTCCCAAGCGCTTCAGGAGAGTCTTTGATGCTCATTTGATGAAGGTGAATAGGGTGGGAGAAGATTGATATTCATGAGGTCCTGCAGTAGTCCTAAGTCTAGCAGGTCAGGCAGCTGAGCAGTGCCTCTGAATCACTGTAGGAAATAAAAAGGGAAAAAAAAAAAAGAAGACTTAAAACACACACATATGAGTGCTGGTGACCAGGGAGTGGGGTGTGTCTCATAACCCCTCTAACTCCCTGCTGTACTGCTTCTTCTTGTCAGAAAGAGACAGTCTGTGCTGCTTTTCTGACACAGACCTCCCCAAAGTTCTACATTTATGAATTAGTAATTCATAAATTAGCAGCTGTAGGTTGGCAGTTTCTTCAGATGGCTATGCCAGATTTTGCTTTCTCAAATGAGAGGCTGACCCATAAAGGCTATGCCTGTAAACTCAAGAGTTGAGAAATCTTGTCCCTTGAAGAGAGATCATGCTGTTATGGGCCATCATGCCTTGTTCTCTAGGCATACCCCATGGGAGCCAGGAAATGCTGCCTCTTGCAGATCCCTTGGCCCCAAGCCCTCGATCCTGCTGTACCCCATTCAAACCCTGCTGGCACCCCTACTGCTGACTTCTGACCTAGCTGGCCAGGGAGGACAATAGGAAGGAGAGTGGTAACATATGTGCCTCTATACACACACATTCTTGGCTTCCTCACCTATGTCTGCTGGCAGGCATGTGGTAGGAAGCAGCTGCTCACACTACTAGTTGCATTACACTCTTCATTGGGCCCTGTGCTTTCCAGCAGGAGGCATGAAGTATGGATGTGAACCAAACTGTGACAGCCTTCGGCAGAAAGAAGGAGAGATGGTGTAAAGAACAAGGGAGACAAGGCAGGCAGGGACCTCTGCTTGGCTCTCAGAGTGCAGATGTGCAAGATCCTGGCTTGTGGCATGGGGGGTAAGGGGGGACCTTCACCACTGGGGTCCCTACTACTGGGGTCCCTACTACTGGCTACTTGGGGTGGACTTTACAGGAAAGCATGGAGTACATTCTAGCATTCCTGTAAGAGAGGCATGTATAACCTACAAGAGGAACACCATGAATGAGACTCACTCAGCCATCTTCAAAAGCCACGAGTCATGTAGTGCATAGGAACTGCTCATGCTAATGACTTTGATATGTGCACTGAAGACTGGCATCTGAAAGATTAATGCATGAACGTGGGGGACCTGTGGTATGGTTTTGATCAGTAGGAAAATAGATATTCAATCAAGAATATAAAGCTGATCACAGAAGGAAGCCACTGTACAATTTCATTGAAAAGGTTTTTTAGAGGTTTCATTAATTAGAATATTTTTCATCTCTTTGCTTCATCTTAATTTAGAGAGAAATGTGGAAGCACCTTCCAGTTTTTGTTTCTCAGCAGAAGCTTGCATAACCCTTCAATTGGCATTTTCAAATTACAGTATAAATTACAAAAGTAAAAGTTGCAGTTGATGTGAAAAACACAATCTGTGTCTACAAAGTCTTCTGTTTTAAAATGCTCATTTATACTCTTCTCCAGAAAGTATGACAGCTCATCTTACTAGCAAGGCGCTGCTTTTTTTTTTTTTTTTTGTGTTGTTTAACATTTTTCTGAAAAAAAAGCTCTAAAATAGAGGAATATTACACCTTTCCCTTCCCTTCCTTTCCCTTCTCTCCCCCACAGCTTCATCAGAATTCCTATCCTTTCCATGCATATGTAATTCAGAAAAATATATAGATAAGCATATTTAATATTACCTTTCTTGGAACTTAAGAATTAATTACTTGATGTTAGCATTAGCTTCCTCTTCTGCTGCTGAGTAAGGCAATGGCTAATTTCAGAAAAGCCTGTGAAGAAAAAAGATCAGCTCTCAAACAGAAAGGCTAGGTTCTGGATATTTATCTTCACTAAAACATACCAACTGTTCCTTTCTTCAAATAAGATAATTAGGCATTTGACTTTTTTTAACATTTGCTACCAAATACTCCTTATAAAAAACACTCTTTGCTGTTTGTTTTCATGTGACCCATGGAACAAATAGTTTTGAGGAAGCTATTTTTTCTGTTGCATTAATAGTCAAACTGTCATGCTGCAACTATCAAGCTATGAGGTTTCATTTTTGACACCCTCTGGAGCTAGTAATTTTTTTTAAATTACCTAAAATGCACTTTGGCATAAAAGTTGAGCTGTGGAGACCAAATCTTTCCTTTGTTTTTCTTAAGCTTCTGAGTTCCATTTTGAAACTTCTTGGGGTTTGGCAGTTTCTGAGTTTGACAAAACTTAGAGTGAAATGAAAAATAGACAAGAAGGAGGCAAGCAGCAATTTCCCTGCCTCTGAGGAAGCTGGGTGGCACCCCACCAGCTCTCCCAGGGCAGATGTTTGGGGAGGTAATCCCAAATAAATAGCTGTGCCATCATTCCTGGTCCGTGTCTGAGGATTAAATGCTGCCTATTCACTGTGAATTTTGCCTTGCCAGTAGATGCCTAAAAGTTTTATTATTCCCTCATATTCCAAGTGCTCAGAGGGGAAAGCTATTGCTTCTTCTGTTTCTATAATCATCTAACAGTTAAGGAGCTTCAAGTTGCCCATCCCTCTAGTACTTCCCCTGAGGCTTCAGAAAAGAGTCTCTGACACTCTGGTCCCCTCTTCAGTCTTTTCCAGTCCTTCTGCCTTTCCAGTCACCTCCTCTTCCCTTTCTCAGCTGTTCTTTGTGGATCTTCCAAAGAACAGTGGTCTATATTTGGTGTGATTCTTGCCTGTCTTGTTAGTGCCATTGGTAATCATAGAGCAGTTAAATTGTCTGCACTTAGTAATTTCATTCTGCTGGTTTTTGATTATAAGAAGAAGGAGACTGTTGCTATCTGTCTTCAAGCTCAGGAAGTGGCCGCTGAGATACATTATCCCTCAGCTTATTTGAAAATAGTGGTTTTGGCAAAACCAGAAATACCACAGTTATTTTTAGTAGAACCCTTCATTTTCCGAAGTTGATGATTCTGGTTTTCCATTTGCCCTGGATAAGGTTATTTTTCAAACTCATTGTACATTTATAGTTATAGTCATCCATTTAGAAACTGAAACCACAGAGTAGGGAAGCAGAGGAGCCCTGCACATACTCATCATGCTGTGTGGACCGACCATTGCAATGGTGTGTGAGAAATGAGACAAACACTGCAGTGCTCTCTCCCCAAAACTGTCTCACTCAGTCTAAATCCTTCACAGGACTTACTGCTTTCTGCTCATCAAGTATAAAGGCTGGGAACCATTTCTGGGTAAACTTAATTAATTTTCAGGAAGTTTTGCCTGCAAGAAAGAGAGAAGGTTTTTACTTCTGCAGAAAAAAAGAGGAAGAAATGAGGCCTCAGAACTGAGCAAAAATGGACACATAAAAGCGCTGTAGTTGTGGATTAAATCAACACAGCATGTGTGTTTTGGATTTGTGCACACATGGTAATAAAAGCCAGCAAAACTCTTCATGGGATTTTACAGAGAAGAAGTTAATGCAGATGCCAAATCCATTTATCATTTTTTTGGTTATGTGCCACTGTCCCTTATGACCTTCTCCAGGCTGTACGCAGTGAACACTTTCTCCCCCAGTACATACACTTGTTCTGTTTTTAATCACTTCCTTGCCACTCCATTACTTAATGTTTTGTGGCACCAGCAGTTTTTCCTCTTACAGGGGGCTAGAAGCATTGCTTTAAGAAATAGAAGTATTTGGAGAGAGAAGAGGATTGTCCCAGAAGCAGTTTGGGGGAATTTTGGGGGAAAGTTGTTTATGACAGGACTACTCAGCTTCTACTCCTTTTTCCAGTTAATAAATTCTGTTTTTTCTCTACTCTGTGCTTTCTCCATGCTGCTTTCCCCCCACAGCTCTTCCAAATAGAAAGGGTAGGTTCCACAACCACTCATATATTTGTGGTACACCTGAGGAAGCTGGTATAAGGTTAAGTTCTTCTACAGCCTCCTCATGCTGCCCTAGGGAAGGTGACATGCCTCAGTTGCTCCGTCAGAACACACAGTCAATTCAGGTCTTTCCTGCACTTCATTGATTTTGCAGTTGTTCCCTTCCATTACTGCTTGAAGATATAACACATCTTGTGCTGCCAGCATTCCCTAGCTGTTCTCCCCTTTGGTTATAGAGGTGAACATCAAGTTTTGCTTTTATTCTTCTCTCATCCTTCAGAGACACAAGAGTTGACATCAAGAGCTATTGGGCAGGTCACAGCTCCTCTTCTGACAAGTCTGTCATCTGGTCAGAATTAGCAAGAATAGTTTGAATAATAGGTCCTCACACACCTGGATGGTTTTGGCAAATACAGGCAAGAGAGAAAGCACCTTCCAAATGGCTCTGCTGGAAGCTTTGAAGGTTGGCAATATTCACAGGAGTCTGGATGAGCACTGTGCTGAAAACAGTCACTGCTCCAGCTGGTGGAACTGAAGCTGGGAGATGGTGTCTGTCTACAAGTTGTGACTAGTGTTTGTGACTTGCATTATGGTAAATCTTTTCTCCTGGTCTATGCTTGAATAAGTTGGGTAAGGACATAATCAAGGAAGCATGTATCTCAAACTGAGGGTTGTGTTGTTGTGTGCATTCTTAGCTCTGGTATGTGGTTATGAGATTCAAGAGAATTTGTCACAGCTGGTAACCATAATTTGCTCTGAATGTTCAGAGAACACATTGTTTTAGAGAAGATGAACACTGAGCTCACCTCAGTTTAGACCTTGGTGGGTGGAGTACAGCAAGCATGTAGCTGTGCCTGAAAACCAAACTTGGTACTATGAGAAGCTGATTCACAGAGCTTCCAATTGATGCTTTCTGGAGAACCTCAAGATAACAACAAATACAGTCATCAACAGAGAATTAAATCAGCGTAAAGGTGCAAAAGAATCTGTTGGTCTTCACTCTAGTCTAGTTAGACTAGAGTACTCTTCTGGCATGGTAAAGGCATGCTTGAATATGGATTCAGAAGAGGAGGTAATTCACTGGATTATCAGTCTCTTCTGCCAGGTAACAAGTGACAGGATGAGTGGAAAAGACTTCAAATTACACCAGAGATGGTTTAAATTGGATATTTGGAATAATTTTTTCACTGAAAGTGTGATCAGGTATTGCAACAGACTTGTCCAGGGAAATTACCTGAAAGTATTCAAAAGGCATGTAGATGTTGCACTTGGCTATACAGTTTTAGTGTTGGGGTGGTGGTGCTGGGTTAATGGTTACACTTGGTGATCATAGAGGTCTTTCCCAACCTTAAAGATTCTGTGATTCATAAAGCATTGTGAGCTGAAAGGAAACTATGTGGTGGCACTTGCAGAACAAAGTATTTGACAACTTTCTGCATCCTTCATCAGCAAAACCAGAGGGAGGATTTTCAGCTTTTTGAACATCTACTCTGTCCCCAGTGAAGTTCACCACCAACTCAAAGTACTCTTTTGTGGGACAGAATTTTTGTCCTCTGTCTGTTTATCTATGTGTATGAGACAAAACCATATAGATCCATATTTTTCCTTTGTACTCTTCTAATACTTTTTCACAGAACTGATCAAGCCTGGGCTTTTTGCCCCCTACTTTTGGCAGCCTTTTCATGAGTTGAGTTGCTTCTATGAGGCACAGCTGATGATGGGCTGTGGAGCAAGGACACATCAACAGTGTAAGCAGAGAGTGCTGCCAGGACCTTGCTGTGAATCTTCAGCCTCATCTGTCTGTTGAGCTGTCTGTATGCCTTTGCACTAACATCTCTGAAGTACTACAAAAAGCACTGCTATGGCAAGAGTGGTCACTTCTAGCAGAGGTGTGGAAGGTGTAGGAACTAATCCTTGTGGAAGAGTAGGAAAGACTGAAAATGCCTCCAGTCAGCGCTGTGTTCAAAAAACCTCTTCCATGGAGTAAGGCTGTAAAGCTCTGCTGCCTGAACTCTCAGTGCCATGGTGTAAGAGATAACTGTGCTCTTCTTCAAAGCAGAACGATGAAATATGTGTCTATTGCACAAAGATACATTGTTCCTTTTAGTGCTGAAGGAGCTGAGTTTCCCTGTGGGCCCTAGTTGTAATTTGCCTCTCTTTCTTTCAAAGGTGTCTGTCTATTTTGAAAAAAATTTTTCATGTAAGTCTTCATTTTCCTTGGAGCCTGCCTTCAGACTCAGCAACAATAACTGAAAACCATTGAATAAGTGAAACTGAAGGCTTGTTCCTTCCTTGATTCTTGGTGGTATTTACCAAGAATGTGGTGGGACTTGGACTGACGGTGTCCCAACAGGAGAAAAATGCATCCCCCCTGCAATATACATATATCCCAATTAGTTCAAGTGAAAATGAGCTCTTCAAGTATTTTCTTTCTCTCCCATGTAAATCCATAATTAATTCAGTTCTGGTATATTCTTCTGGCTATTCTCAGATCTACTTCATCTCTTGCATTATAGTCAGCCAACAAATCCCTTAATTTTGGAGAAACAATTCAGAAGGTTGAATTTTGGTATTTTCTCTGGACCTTCATTTTCTGTCAAAATAATGTATAGTCTTGAAGTTGAGATCAGCATAAGCTTGGTCTCCACAAAAAATTATTTGAAATAAGACCTACTGGCATCCAGTGGCTGGCTTTTGGATGGAGTTTTAGGTAGTGGAACTCATGTAGTTCAGCCTGATGTGTATTTAATAATATCTGTGGAATTCTAGTATTTGAAATTTGTTTTGAGAAAGCAGAGTGGGAAACAGCCTTGTCTGTCCCAACATGGTCTGTCTGATCATGTAATCTCTTGTTCCCTTATGACACCATCAAAGTTTCTAGTGCAAACCTGGACACCACTACAGTTTAATTAAATCTCATGATAACATGCTGCCTTTTCTTAGGAACTGCTTAAAAGCAAGCAGGCCTGCAGAGAGTGTAGTGGTTGGTTTCTGGTAGTGTGGCACAGCTGTTGCAGGCGCATTGCCTGAACTACGAGTTTACAAGGGTCTGCACTTTTCCCACCAGGTAACTGCTGACTCTACACATGGTTGTGTGTTTTGGATCTGTTTCATGTCTTGTTCTCCAGAGGCAAGCCACTCTAGTTTGTGAAGATACCTCAAAAGAGAGGCAGTTTCTGTCCAATGAACATGTGTTATTTGGTTTTACATATGAAAACATTAGCTAGGGTTTTCTTATGCCTGTTGGCAGAAAGGTGTTCTTTTAAAGAAATGCCAATAATAATAAAAACTACTTCAAATAAGGTCTGAGCTTCTTGGCTACAAGTGGGAAATTATGTAGATTACCAACCCTGAGAACCCTCTGATACTCCATGTCATGATTAGAGGGTGTGCAAGTCTATTTGAGGAATTGGCTAATTTAAACTACTTAAGTTCCATAGCTAAGTTACTTCAGGTAATGCTTAACAGCTGTGTTTTCTAACAATGAGGGCTCAATGTGTTACAGAAGATGTAGTTAGTTTGCTGTTTGTGACCTTCTCTCATTTAAAAGTAATACTTGCACTAATGACTAGTTTTAAGCCTTTGAAAAGGGAATAGTTTTGCTAATTGTATTCCATACTGAAGTTACATGACTAAATATTGAATAGAGGTTTTCCTTTTGCTGTGTGACATGGTCTGATTTGTTGGCCTTGAAATAGATAATTGGAAGAGAAGATAGCAGGGTTTTTTTTAAAAAAGTGCCTGGATTTTACACTTAGCTTAAGAACCTCTTACTCCCTGTGCGTACCCATGCATATGATTTAAACCACATTTCTGGAATGTACATGGAAGTTATTTGAAGACAGGAAGCAAGTTGTGTGTATATGAAATGTAGTGTGGTAGATCTAATCCTGTCTGTATATATAGATTGGATTTTTTAAATATATATCCATATTACAGGATATGAATTCATCTCACTAAGACATACCACAATAATCTTAAGAACCACCATGAGAGTGTCATCCCTTGTAGCCCATCTAGCATTTGTGCTAAGAAGTTGTCCCTGTCACCTTTCAGAAATCTGTTTTGGGCTGCCTTTCCCTCTTCGAGTTCAGAGAGGTTGAAGTCTCCCTTGAGAACTAGGGTCTGTGGTCTGGAGACTTCCTAGTGTTGTTTACGGAAGACTTCATCAACTTCTTCACTGTGTGGTCTGCAGTAACCTCCCATCACAGTGCTACCCTCATTGGTCTCTCTTTTAATGACAGCCCACAAGCATTCACCCAGGCTATTGTCCATCCCATAAATGAGCTCCACACATTTGAATGTTCCTTTCATGTAAAGGGCAACAATTCTGCATTGTTCTGTTTTCTTAGGTGGATCTCTCTGGTAGTTTCTATTGCTCAAGAGAGTTCCATGGTCATAAAAGCCACATGTCTGCCTGAGATACAAGTCATCATACAGCCAGACATGTATTGGCAGGAATTATGCACTCCTACCTGTGCTTTTCCCTTTTGCATTTAGGATCATGGAGAGAATTGCCTGGACTCCAGCCTTTACCCATAGAGCTCCATAGTGATTCTTCAACTCCAGATGTAGCATGGCAATATCACCACTGCCTACATGGATGAGCAGCAAGGGGTGATAGTTGTAGCTACAGGATAGTGAGCTTCAGTTTTTCATCATCCCAAATTTGGCACCCCACAAATAAACTATTTTCCATTACAGCATCTTGCATCAGTAGATGGGTGCTTTTGAGCCCTATAGAAGGGAATCTCCAGCCACTGTTATCCTGTATATACCCCTCTTAATGGTGTTCATATTTCATTAAGGCCTTGAAGGGTTTGAAATCCCACTTCATGGAGTTTGCTCCTCATCCCAGACTATTATATCACATAACCAGCCCTGTCCCTTAAGACCTGAGGGCAGAAAAAGAGTCTCTGTCCTGCTCCAGAAGTCCCAAGCTGCCAGATGCATCCACCACACAGCTTCCCTCCTTCTTCACATTGTGTAGCTTAGGCTCTTGCTTTTGCAAGACCATGAAGACCATGTTTATGTCCTGTTCACCCTGTTCTCTTCCTCCCACAGCCCCCTTAGGTGGGTGTCTAGTACCCCTTGGTGCTGCACTTCTCTGGGAGAGACCATGGAGGAGGTGGGGACAAGCACCTCCCTCTGGGCTGTTGCTGCTGATTTGCTGCAGTGCTATTTCCAGCCACTGCTGCAGATCCAGAACCTGCTAATTCAGGTGGGAAGGCTGAAGTGCGTAACAGCCCTGGGCATCTTGTAGAAGAAGGAAAGGAAATTAATTCCTGAGGATTCCCTGCAGCACAATGTTTTACCACAGTCTCATTGGGACAGGAGAATGTGGGGTAGCTCTCCAGCAAAGAGAGCTGTGCTGGGTTGGAGGGATCCTGAAAGGAGAACCCTACTGGGTAGCCAAGCTTGACTTTTCATAAATAGTGTTCTAAAAGGCTGGTCCTGACAAGAGTGAGAAAATATTTCTTTCTTGTCTCCAGGCATCCTATTAACAGGTTTGGTGCAGTCAAGATCTCAATTTCAAGAGTATAAAAAACTGTAGGGTTGCTTTTTTGTTTTGTGTGTGTTTGTCCTACAGGGGATAGTGATACCTTTCCTGGACTCTTTTTTCTAATTTTTTTTCCTAACTGCAGTGCCAAAAAGAAACAAATTATCTAATTTTGCTAAATCATTTTTGCCATAAATGGCCACCCTTGAGATAACTTTTTAAGTCACTTGAGTATTATCACATGAAAGTCAATAGTTTTTTCTGTTGGAATTGGGTGATTTTTTAATTTGTGGAGTGCCTTTTCTTCATTCAAATACGTGTCTCAACCTCATCAGAACATTAATAAGTAGGTTTTTATGCATAAGTATTTATTTCCATACCCAATTTGCAGCTGTTATGGTTTGTTGGATCAGCGATTTCATTTTTTAATGAAAATTCTAAGGAGGTTTTGATTATGAAACTCAATGTCTTGAAAAGAGCTATTAAGTTTTAATGTATCAATACTTGCTTTTTAAAAAAATTGCTTTTAAAAGTTCATACCTGTTTCATTTATCCATGGTACCTCTAATTTTAAAAGTCTGGATGACAGAAGGCTTCTATCCCCAAAACAATTTGGAAAATATATAAATAGCTTTCGGGTCTAATTCACACTCACAAAAGGAAGTAATAATCTAGAATAGCATGTAGGATGATTCTTCAGCTTTTTTTGAGTTCCAAAAAGCCCTTTGAGAAGGTTTTGGGAAGCATTTTAAAAGCCAGTTACCCCTCAGCATGGTGGGTTGATGGGATCCTTTTAGCATAGGAGAAGGTATTACCCAAAATCACACAGTCCAACTGCCCACTGGAAGTGCAGCCCTTCCCCCACGGTTTCATGTTGAAGCCAGTTCTCCCATGTTAGTTCTTGTGAAGCTGGTAGGAAGAGGAGGGAAAGACTTATTTGGCCCTGCATAGGTTAAAAAACCCTGTGCAACACTTTGGAGGAAGGCACAGCAACAGTGTGGCTATTTGTGTACCCACAAAAGTGGTGAGACAGTGGTTTGCATTTTGCTGACAAATGACTTGGTCTTGATCCAGTTTAAGTTGGAAGCAAAATTGTAATCTCTAAGTGAGCTGGATCCTACAGCTGTTCACCACATCTGGGAGCCCTTTTGTAGGGCTCCCACCCCCAAGCCACTCCCATAGCAATACCCTGCACATTCTCCTTAGACAGATTATTCAGCAGGATCCAGTCAAAAATTGGCTTCATGTTTGCCAGGGTTTTGTTGGCCCTGAGACTGGCCTGTCTGAGAGGAAAACATTCCTGTAAGATGTCTGGAGAGCCCATCCCTGCGACTTTCTGTTTGTTTGTCAGTGCTGAGTGCTGGGGAAGTGATTTTGCGGTCCACAGAGCAGTGTGTGCTCTACCCGTCTTTGCTGTGGTGGGGAGATGAAGATGAGAGAGAATTGAAAGGAGAATGATCAGCCTCCATTGAGGTTTTCCTGATTTGGGTGATGAAGTTAAAAAGGACATTATAGGTTTGCCTCAGGTACTGTAATACTGTAATGTTTTATTACACCTTTTTTCAGCCTGGTCAAGAAAGCTTGGTGATCTCCTTGTTAGTTCTGACATCCTCTCAACCACCTTCTCCTACTGACTCCTATTGCCCAAGGAAGCGGTGCTGTTCCCATTCTTCCTTTTATTGCCTCTGCAGATTGTCTGTCTGCACAGTGAGCCAGCTCAGCTCTTTCGCAGCCAAACAGCACCAAACCAAAGAGAACGAGGTTTTTGCTAGATTAGTGAGTCAAATCAGTTTACTTCTGAGGGCCAGCTGCAAGGAGGATGTGAGACTGCACAGTGCAGGCTAAGGAACGGAGATGGTCCCCCTGCCTGGTGATGTGGATCATCTGGATCAGCTGACTCAGAGCTGTGCCCAAGGCACTGCTTCTTGGGTATCCACCAAGATGCAAATTCAGTGAAACCTGTCCTGTAGAGAGACCACACTAATCCCTTTGTGCCTCTCTCATGTTTTTCGAAGTGGGTTTTCTGAGGAATATGCTTAATTTTTATGCAATTCTGTCGAAAGACAGAATTCTTGTCAGGCACAAGAGGACAAATTGGTTTAGAAAACAAATTTCATTTATCCCAGTGTTCATAAAAGCATTTGTCTTATAACCTGTAAAAATGGATGGATGCTAGAGAAGTTATTCCTATTTCTGAGTCATGCTGAGTGCAGCCACTGTCAGCGCAGGTGATCCCTCACCCTCAAATATTAAAGCCAAGCCTGTGGCAAGTATTGTTCTTCTGCTCAGTAATTCTGTATCTCACAGTAACAGCTTCCACAAGTCACTGACTGCTGTAAATGCCCATGTCTCACAGTAAAATGGATTTTAAAAAAACATTATTTTACCTCATTTAGTTGATTAAACTCAACAAAACTTTGAGAAGTTATTTCAGGGAAAATATAAGTCTGCTGTATAACTGTGGGGGAAGAAAAAATGAAAATGTATCACTCTGGGGATGTGATAGGTTGTTTCTTTGGTAGAACCTCCTGTGCTAAAAAATATTTCACAGAGACAGTGCTTCAGAGTCCAGTAGGGTTGCATGTTATTCTTACGTCGTACAGCAGCTCAATCTGAATGCCTGAAAACCTTTTCAGATATTTTATGGGAAAGATGCTAAACTCTGCGGCAGTGTTAACCGTGTGCTGCTGAACAATTAGACTGAGCTTCTAGTCTTCACCTGGCAATGAAAAAAAGGCTTGAATTGTGCATATTTACAGGGTGTTTTGTTAATCATCCTTCTTTTCTAGTAAAGATTAAAGAGCTAGCCAGCCCCTTGCAAGTGGCAGGAAGCATTTGTTGGCTTTCAGTGGCAGAAGTTAATGAATACTTGGTCTCCTGCAGACACTGCTGTATAAAGAGATAACAAGAGGGAACACCAAGCATGCCACCTTGCCTATCTACTCACAGTAATTCAGCCAGCTGGTGATTAAAGCCGTCTAGTTTTAGAGGGCAGCAAGAGAAATGCGCTGGAATTTCACGCTGAATTGATTTAAGAAGTTACTGTTCCAGCTGTCAGCTATGTGTCTTTAGCAGGGATGGTTGAAGGAAATGAAAGTCGACTTCCCCCTCATCACAGTTCACAGCCCGGTATGCTAACTTATGCTGAAATATGTTGGCCATCCTTTTCCAGAGATTGCAACCACCCAGCAGATGGGTAGGATTGACAGTATAGGGTGGCTTCAGCCACCAGGCATTAACTACTTGAACTCATATTCCCACAATCCATTATGTTAGGGCTAGGAGACTGGTGTTTGTGGTATCTCACTAACAACTTCGCCAAAATTATACAGATTATATATTCACATCAACAGAGAGCATGCTGCTTACTGGGAATTGTAACCTAGCAGATGTAATTGCCTCTGGGGGCAAATGCACATGTGCATGTCTGGCCTTCTGGACTTCCCTCACAACTTTAGGAAGGGCAAGGGCATGTTTTAGCTCACCTCTTGAAAGAGCCTTTGCAGTACTTTTATCTTGAAGGAGGATATCCGAGATGTCTTTTGTTTTTCTTTCCCTTTGTTGTAGTATTCTGTGTTGCTTATTTCAAGCCCTGTTTCAAAACTGGGCTTTCTGGTGAGGTTAACCTTTTATCACATGTAAAACAGCATTTGAAACACTTGTATTATTGAAGGTATTCTTCTGCTTATTCATAGAAGTGGAGGGAGGGGAAGGCTTTTCTGTCAGGTCCATAAACTATATTCATGTCAGACAGGTTTTGAAGCTCCTAGAAAACTAGAGGAATGGATTGTTTTAAAGGACTAGATTTACTGGAATTCTTCTTGGTCTGCTGTCAGCCATTATGGGAGCTGATCCCTGGGAATAAACTGTAATGATTTTGCAGGCTAGATAGCATTTGGTGTTTTGAAGAGTATATAGCTTTCAGGAAACAAAGGCTTGTTCAATCTTAGTGACAATTGTGCAACATGTAAGAAGGATTTACAATTAAAAAATCAAATTATTACCTTTTTTCAAGATTTGCCATTTTCTGTAAAGTGTGATGGATTCAGGTAATTCTGATGAACTCCAACAGAGGCATACACTCATCTTCTGCAAATTACTTTAATGCTTTTTAGGGATCTTTGATTTGTGTCTTGATGACTGGCAATGAAGACAAAGTTACGGAAATGAAAATTGCCTGCCAAAACTCCTTTATAGCTACATGATTTTTCAGTTTACTGTGAAGTTATTTACCATTTTCTCCTTAGTATTTTCTACTACTGTGGAAGGTTCAGGTTATTCATACATCAAAAAATGTTGAAATAGCTACTCTATCATTATCTTAATAACTTGGGTCATTGCAGCAAGTGTGCACTGCTACAGATCAGTCCTACCTTCCTTATAACTATCTGTCAGAGTGCATGGCCTTGAACCTTAGAAAATGCTGGGCAGTAGCAAAAAGACTTTATTTCCATGAAATTTGCCTCTTTGAAATGGTTCTCGCTTTCTGCACTGTCACCCACTGCATACAGCTAAATGGATAAACATGAAATTGTTGTGCATATCAGTATGATGCATATGCCAGAATGTGTCATGTATAATCTGAAATTACCAGCAGACATTTCTCTACCCTTTTTCTGTTTGTTTGTTTGTGGATTTCAGTGCATGTGTGGTTTTGGGCTCCAGGTATTATAGAAGTTAGATTCTTTCCTAAACAGATCTAATGCAATATATTAATTCTGTTTTGAGTAGCTTCTCCTCCATTGTATAATCATGTAATGATAACTAAATAACAAATTTTCTAACAACTCAAATAAATGTTTCTAAAGCTTTCATTTGGAAAGATGTCTCTGCAGGTGCCATATTTTCTTTAAAACTGTTTGGCAGCATGAAGTAAAATTGAAAAATCAAAAGTATACATTTTTTAAAGATTGAGCCATGGAAAATGATACTTCAAGAATAATTCTGTTTTAATGACCTTTATTCTTAGAAGAATTGCATCTTGTAGTTCTTTGCTAGTGCTGTGTGATTGTGGTGATTTTTTATTTTTTATGAGGCAAGCATGGAGGCCTTACCAGTCTTTGCCTTACATTCACTAGTTAAAGATAATATCAGTTGCTCCAAACTCATAATAGATTAAGGAGTAAAAGACTTGGTCCTAGCACTGGTAAACTGAAAAATACTCTAGTAAGAACTGAATGTTTATGCATTCCTTTTCTTCTTCTCTTGGCAGAAAGCATGGAAGTGGTTTACATGCATTTTTCCCTCCCATTTCTTTTGCTGGTGGCCATTAATGCTGTTACTTCCATTATCAAGTTTCAGTCCATGTGCCGTCCTGAGAGAAGGCTCTTCACATAGCAGTATATTTAAATATGGTTCTGGTCAAGGCGAACTATATTTTTTCTGTAGAGCTTATGGCTTAATATGTTGAATTATTGAGTTTATTGGTTAGTTTCTGAATGTAGAAAATAATTTGGTTATCTGACCTGCAAATAAAATCAAACTCCTAAAACAAGAGCTTTTATGGACATACTGCTTTCAAATAGCAGAAGTCACTTTGAAATAATTTCTCCTTCTGGGGCAGTTTTAAGAAACAAGTTACTGTGGACGACAAATGTATAGATTCTCTAACATCCCTTTTCTCTAAAGGTGCCTATGCAAGTCTTACCACTGCTTTCAAGGGGAACATTTCAGTCTTTTAATGTTGTGTATAGGGCTTTGAAATCCAAACATTTTGAGCATGTGGCAGGGCAACAGCATAGTTCTCTGACCACCTTTGCACTTTATGTACAGACTCTGCAGTACTGATCATAAATATGTGAGGACAATAATTAATCTTTGCTCTTACCAGGGCTGACTTTTGTGTTTGCTTCCCAAGGAAACTATCTAGATGCATTTGATGTGTAAGAATCGCCTGTAAATATGCAAAAAGCTATTACTATGCAAATTTGGTACCCATGGCCTTTCCATTTTTCTGATTTCTTGAGCTCTCTGAGGACTATAGCTATAGTTAAAGAGCTGCAAACCATGGTAGAAACCTAAGGCTTAGCTTTCAACACAAGACTTGGCTGAGCTCTTCACAGCTGTGTGAAGGCAGCCACATCATGTAATACAGTCATCTCATTAGGTAATCAGTTGACCAGATACATCATTACTTAAAAATTCATTGTAGAGAAAAATCTCTTCTGATTCTAATCTGTGGTTCAGCTGTGATACTAAACTTAAAATCAAGCAAGTGTGTATATATATTTAGATGACTGACTTCTGAATGCAGGCCAGACAGAAGCAATTTGCACATTGAAATGTGACAAGCTCACAGTGTAGAATTTTAATCAATGAGACATTTTAGCTCATCTCCATGTATTATTTATACTTGAAGACTAATATCAGATTAAAATATGGCAAACTTGCTCTTCCCGGAGGAGGGTTTGGAGACGGTGTGTATAGATCAGGGTGATGAGGCTAGACACAGTGAGGACAGTCTGCCCCATTAAACTGTTAATCAGACTGGTTGTTTATGAAAAGAAGTATCTCCTTTACCACCTTTGTAGTATAAACCAAAATACTGGCACTCTTCCATGTGCCATGTATTTTAACATGTTCTCATGTTAAAATTGAATTCCAGAGACAAGATTACTGCTAGGCCTTCGGTGCTTAGCTTTATGGAAATTACTTACTTTTTTGCTCTAATTTGTGAGGTTAAGTGTTGGAATAGCTGGCTATTGTTCTCTGTTACTAGTGTCAGACAATTTTTCATGCAGCTACCACCTTTCAGAAGATTCTGGTGAAAATATCACACAACACCTCACAACATAGTGTACAGTACCCAAATTCCAAGGCAAATAGGTATTTTGCAACTGCAGAAAGTGACTGTCTTCTTGAAAGTACCAGGACAACATCCTTTGACCATCATGTGTGTATAGGTATCATCCATCACTCCCACTATTTTTAGTACTTTTCATATAAACTTACTGTTCAACTTTTCTAGCCTTAACTAACAAGTATGAATTAAAATATCCTGTAATAAGAAGGAATTCTAAAATGAGATATGTGTTCATTAAAGCAACATTGAGATCACTGAAAGCTTCAAAGATGATTTTGAGGCAGAGAATGATTGACTTGTATTAATAGGGAAGAAAACTTTATTCCCAGCTGGAGAGGAAACAGGACTGGTACAAAATCTTTGAAGCATTTGTTAATAACAGAACAATCTTGTCTTTGGGCTTCTGTTAAATGAGTTAAAATCAGCTTCCTTTCTCTTAACTTGCTGAATTAACAATAAAAGATTAACAGTATTGCAACAGAATTCTAAGAGTTCTGACTTGATCAGTTCTTTGTAAGTGGATAAACTTTATTTTGGCCAGTGTTGAACAAGTAACTCATTACAAATAAGTAATTCAAGATGATGAAGTGGGTTTTGCTCATAAAAATTTCAACTGCATTATTTAAATACATTCCATACATTTTTCTCCCCAGCAACTGGGCAAGAGAGAAGAGCTGCCATGGCTGTTCTCTTTTTGAGAGCACTTAGAAATTTCTAAATTATCATTATAAGTTCAGAAAAGCACCAGAAGGATGAGTAGGTTCTCAAAAGTTTTCAAAAGTTTTACCTCTCAGGCTATTTCAGAGATTCTTCAAAGAGAAGAAGTTATAAATATGAAACTGCAGAAACCGTGTGTATGGTGTGGCAAGTGGAAACCTTGCTGGTTTGATTTTTTTTGTTTATCACAGTAAATACTTAATAATCATCAATAAATCACTTAAGCTGATGGTGAGCTTTAAAAGTCTTCAGGATACAGCTTCAAACATATCTTGTACAGTACTTGAAGACCAGAGTGCATGTGTGTGGAATTGCAGATCAATGTTGTTGCATCAGTAGTTCAACTGACACTGTTTCTTATTCAGATCATAGCCTGCACAACTGGTAGCATGCCCCATGAAATAAATTATTGTAATTGTCATAATAAAAATAATTTAACAGACTGCTTGTTTTTATAGTCAGCAGTCTATAATGATTGGTTTCATTGCATTATAACCTGGTTAAGTCAAACACACATATTTGAAATGTAAGTAAGAAATTTTAGGGGCTCATAACTCAGCATGCATTCAGATAATTTTTTTAAACTGAATTAATACTTTATGTAATACTTTACTTCACATACTGTTCCCTTGGGATTTAGAAAGACAGTAATTACATAGTAAACATGCTGAAATTGATTGTGATTGCAACTAGTGCAATCACTTGTTGCAGTCTCACAGTGTCCATGAAGATATGTCACTTCTTTCTGAAGTATTATGTTGTCATGGGTTGTGGTAATTTAAGTTTTGGGTTCTTAAATCTACAACCCATCACAATTGCTAAGCTGCACTGTAGAACAGAAGGTAGTTTGAGAAATTGGTAGTGGGCTAACTGTCTCTGTTAAATAGGGAGCAGGTGCTTAGGAGATATTGGTGCTGCTGGTCCAGGAGTTTGTAGCAAGGTTTTAATAGCTTATTTGAGGTGGTTTTTTTCTCCACTGTGTAGTCTTAAAGCAATTGTATCTTAGTTCCCTTCTGTGAATATCCTCTCCAGGTCAGGATGCCAGAAATGCTGAGACTAAGAGCAAGACAGCACACAAGGGACCAAACATCCAAAACTAGACAGAAAAGAATAAGGAAAGAGAAACACATAGCATTTTCCTTCAATACATCACGTGGGAGTTAAATCATATATCATCATTTAATCTCACAAGGGTAATACAAAATATTTAAGAGACATTGTGAGAATACTGTAGTTTTGAAGGATAGACTCATACTCAATGGTTTTTTTAAACAATTGTAATAAATCAATTAATCAAATTCCCCCAAAAACAAACATCTAAATTGAACACTCCACATGCCTGTTCTGTATTTAAGTACTAATTTTTCTTTCAAAATTCAGTTTGTGATTCAGTTGACCAGAGGGGTGAAGCACCTCTCCTATGAGGAAATGCTGAGAGAATTAGGATTGTTCAGCCTGGAAAAGAGAAGGCTTCAGGATGACCTAGTTGTGTCCTTCTGGTACCCAAAAGGAGCTTATAGGAAAAATGGGGCAAAACTATTTACAAGGACATGTGGTGGCAGGACAAGGGGGAATGCGTTCAAATTGATAGAAAATAGGTTTAGATTAGATATTAGGAGAAAACTCTTTACTGTAAGGGTGGAATGGTATAGGAACTGGGAAGATGTGGATGCCCAGGGAAGTTGTGAATGCTCCATCTCTGGCATTCAAGTGTTCAAGGCCAGGTTGGATGGAACTTTAAGCAACCTGGTCTAATGGAAAGTGTCCCTGCCCATGGCAGGTGTGTTGGAACTAGATGGTCTTCAAGGTCCCCTTCCAATCCAAAACAGTCTAGGATTCTAGGAGTCTGATGAGCTCTTTTTAACTTTCAGCTTGTGACACAGATTGTAGCTACATGGAGAGCTATTGTCTGCACATCTGACTTCAGATAACCTTGTAGTTTTTATAATGTGAAATGGTGTTTGGCCTTGATTATCTCCTTTTGCATCTTTTTTGCACATTCAACTGCTAAGCTATTTAGTCTCATGTCTAAGGGTTTGTTGATACAAATCTCACAGCTCTTGTTTCCCATGTACATGTTTTAATTCTGTGGCCTTTTTCAGGACATGCGGATATTTTGAGTTTTTCAATATTTTGAGAAGGAGCAAGGTAATTATGTAGCTTCTAGTTAGTTCCTGTCTTGCTGGTAGATGCCAAGGTGGCCCTCTAATTCTGACTTTTTCTTCTGCACATTTGCACTGGCCTGGTTGTTCTGGTGTAAATCTGTGAGGAACTGCTCCCTGTTATTGTATCCTAATCCTGTTTCTAACAGCTTTCCAAGTCAAAGGCAAGACTTGATCTTCCCAAAGCATTTTGAAGGGATGACTCTTAATGCTCCTCCCAAGGGACTCTAAAAGGACATGCCTATTTATATCTCTACCCATATAACATGGGGTAGTTGCACAGAGAGCAGTTCTTCCCTCTTCTTCTTTTGGCTTAGGGAGTTTGGGAACAGTTACCATGGCTTGACAGAAATTGGAGGCAGTTGTACAAATGAGTAAGAGAATCTACCTGCTTCAAGTACAGCCCTGACCCTGTTAATGAGTAGGAAGCCATATCTGTATCTGTCTTCAGTATCTGACTGCTCAAAAGTAAGCTCTTTTCTCCAAAACTTAATATGGATTGTCTGCTATTTAGGGTAAAATGCAGACTGCATTTTAAGTTTTGGAAACGTGGCTATGTCCTTTAACTGGACTTTGCAAGGGTGTGACTGTTTAAGAGCAGTGGAGGCAGGTACACACCTGGCTAGTTTGTATGCTGCATTGCAGATCCTAAAAGTAGTTCTGTCCCACATCTGACAAGTTTGTGAAGTACTGGCTCCCCCAGGGAGTTTGTAGGTTTTTGAAAATTCAAGATGATGCTTAGTATATTGTGAAATAGTAAGAATAATTTACAATAATATTTGAAATTAAGGCTTCATTATTCTACATAACCAGTTAGTGAGTTTTCTAAATTAAGAAAGTACTTACAAATACTCTTATGGCAATTTAGATGTAGTTCTGACTTGAAAAACATGGATTTGGATTTAAAACTGTGATTCAGATCTGCCTCATGATTTATTGTGGGCATCATGAAAACAAAGGCAGATTGCTTTGTCTTTTAACATTTCCTATGCCAAGAAGCTGAAAATTTGGATACCCTTTTGAAACTTTATTAGGAATACTTAATAATTAATTTCTTAAAACTGTTAGTAGTTGAATATGTTTTGTTGCTTTTTAGTTTTTGTAGAATTATCAGTGTTAGCTCCTTTAAAATTTCACATTTACTTGGGAACAAACCAAATTGAGAAAAATGCTATTGTCAGGCAACTCAGGACAATTAAAATCTCAGTTTGGGAAGTGATATTTAATTGCTTACTGCCTAGACAAGCTTGTAAAACAAATTTAATTACATGCATCAGACAAGCTGTTGGCCTCCACTTAAATTCCTGTGTGCATAGGATGACCTATGTGTCTGGCCTGAGATTGAACAGAGAAAAAATATAAAAGCACAAGTTTTGTCCTGCACGTCACCACGGAGCAGCTGTGCTCTACAGCTCCCTGGGGAGGCAAATGCATTTATTGTCTGTCCCACAGTCATGATGGAGGAACCAAAAGAGAAATTTAACCAAGGTAGAGGTTGCGATGAGTCAAAGGGCTTCTGACCACAGGAATACTGAGTTCAGTGCACTGGCTGAATAGATACTCTATGCTCTATCTGCCAGATACATCAAAATAATAGTTACTAGCAGCTTTATTTTCATGCTGTTGTATTGTGGTGATAAAGAAGCCTGCTGTTGAATTGTGGTGATAAAGATGGATAGTTTAACTGCTGATGGTTCTCATGGCAAGTAACTAAATTTAGGTCTTCACGTGTCTTTGCAGGGGGGAGTGGATTGTTCATTTGTTTACTTCCATGCTACAGGATTGCATTGCAATCTGTAGATAAACATGTTTGCCCAGGAGGGACATCTGTAAGGCATAAGCACAGTGTGCTTGTCCAAAGTTTGCTGTGGAATTGGACTGTAGATTAGGAGAAGGGAGTTTGCAAAGATCACTTTTTTACAAACTTTTTTAGGGTGTAAAGAAAGAAAGTACATCATGGGAAGTCTTTGTGTACATAACTGGAATGAAAACTTTGCAATGAATTCCAAAACATAGACAAGGCCCCCAGATAGTGGTCTGGAAATGGGAGAAGGGCTTATGTTGTTGCGGATGCAGAACCAGCAGCTGAGGTTGGAAAAGCACATCAGTACTTTTTGCCTTTCCTTTTTACTGAAGTCCTGATTCAGATCTCCTGTGTAAGGCTCTGACTCCCAGACTTGAGCAGATGCTTGTGGTGTGAGCTGCAGCATTTGCCCCTCCCTGGCAGCAACTTAGCTCCTGTGTGGGAAATAGAGCCCACTAGCCAGGGCTGCTAAAAACACATCCCTCCCTGTTCCTTGGCTGCTTCGCTTTGCAGCCTGGTGTGGAAATGAAAATAGTGGTTTATGTTACAGTGTGTCACTCTATTGTAAGTGCTTCCCAACCTCATTTTAATTTGAATTAATATATAGATCTTACAATTTTATTTTGGTGTTAAATTAGCCAGTGATATATATGTTTTGCCTGAAAGATGAGCAGCTACCTACCCGTGTGGTAGGTGTTTGCTTGTCCTTGTAACTGACTGAATTCCAGGAATATATACACTGTGAGAAAGAAATACAACCCTGTAGAGTTAGTGTTGCTACACCTAGCATATCTATAATATACACATACACACAGAGGAAAAATACATACAAAGAGATACATATGAATCTAGAAAACTGCAGGTTTTCCTTATAATTGCATATTGTATGTTTCTGTCCTTATATGTATGTCTTCCCTATAAAATGCAAGTTCCTTTTCCCCACAATTAAACTGCTTGATCAAAACTCTTTATCCATCACTACAGAAGATGGATATATATATTATGGATAAACCAAACTGAACAATAAAATACTGCTTCTCACAGGAAAGTTGATAGATCATCTGCTGCAGATGTTGCTCCTTTTTACCAGGAGGGAAGGATAACTGTGGTGTTACCTAGTGAGGGTAAATAAAAGCCTTTTTTTAACTGAAATTTACTTAGATTAATCTGCATGGGACAAGAGAGCAGTGGGAGTATAGTGCTACCATTTCTGAGAGTTGTGTATGGCACTCCATTGTTATAGCTGAAAGCTGTTCTCTGTATGTCCTGTCCTTTGCATAATTTTGTCATGCCTGTTGATCCTCCCTCTTTATATTGGTTCTACTTTAAATGAGCTCTACAAAAAAGCTTGCTGTCAGGTCTGGGAAATATAATGCAACACCTTAATTTTTTTTCTGTATTACAAAATGTTCTGAAATGCTTTCAGAGGGATCCATCCTAGTTTGTGCATTGAGTCAGCTGGAGTAATTAGGGCGTGATGCAATTGTTTCTTTATGGGCCTGAAGCCATCCCAAGAGCTGAAAACGCAGATTTCTCCCTTGTGAAAGGTTGCTTTAACCCTTGGCCAGGTGGGTGTCATGGGTTTTTTTTCCAACACTTCAAGTTCTGAGACAAATGGAATCACGAGGCCTAAAGATACTCCACTCACAGGACTGCAGATCAACATGTTCCTCTCTAAATACTTAGGAAGACCAAACATTGTCCAAGGAATGTGATTTTGGGTTGGGTTTTTTTGCTACAGAATGATAAAAATACCATTCACAGTATTCTACTTGATGAATAAGAATCCGAAACTGTTTTTTTTGGCCAGCTTAATATGTTGTTATCCTCTATATTCCTTCTGGAAAAATTTGGCCCTTTCACTAGTTCAATTCCTTGAGGAGCATTATTTTGGACTGCTGAGAAAAAAGCAAAAATCTGCAAAGCTATTTTCTCTTAGATGGTAAAAGGAAGTCAGTTATAAATTTGATGATTTGTGCTACGTGCTTCTTCTTGTTATGATTACAGTAAATCTGCATTTTAAGAGAATTTAATAAACTATGTTCACAGGCAAACTTTCAATGTTATGTTTCTAAACACTTGGCTGCTCTCACTAAGGTAGCATGAACTGTGACTGGTCTTTCTCTCTGACTATTATGGAAAAATAATTTTTAAAGTTGAAATGTGCTTTGGGGGTTTTGAGTTTGCTTTTTCTTCAGATGATCCTAGACCAGTTAATGAGAAGGTTTTTGCAGGTTGTCCATGTAGACAAGGTTCATGCACATTTAATATCTTTCCTCAGAAGCCTGCAGTGATGATTTTAGGTTCTGATTTTTTTTCATGAATACTTAAAATTATCAACTAAAGACAACACATTTGCTCTCTTTGCAGCTCTTTTCATGCCTTCGGCTATTAAGGTATGGGAAGGATGTGTTGTGGTGATCCAAATTCAGATAAAATTTTGAGCTGTTTTTTCAACATTTCTGTTGTCTTCTGTGCAAATATGCTTATTAATAACTTCTGTGTAAGTATTCATGCTGAATCTTCTGTGCATGGAGTGGGAAGGAATTATCTCTTCTACTTTGCAAACGTAACTTGCACTTTTTTTGCTTGTCCTCTAAAAAGGCAGAGAGGACTTGTTGAATACCTCTCCCCAAAGATTTGAATGGACAGTTACTTAAAAATCATTTTGTGATGACCCAAGATGCAGACACTTTTGTGCTCCCTCTGGACACATCAGTAGCTCAGACAGAAACCTGACCTGAATAGATATGTGCCAGAAATGTATCACCAAAGATTGGAGCCTAAATAATCAGAGCACATTGAGGGCTTTCACTTTTTTCTTTCTTTGTTTTTCTAATAAATATCAATTTACCCTGATATTCATTACTTCTAGATTAGCCAAAACCTTCTTAAACTACATTATTACAAGTAAATAGTGTATGTTGTGTCAATTTCTACATGAATAAATACATGTAAATTCAAAGAAATTAGGGTCTTCACAAACCTCACATATAGAATATTCTGGCATGAAATATTTTTGTAGCAGCATTTCATTCTTTTCTTTATTTCATGCTTAAAGCAGATTCTCCGTATTCCAAATACAGCAGGCCTGTATTTGTTATTGATTTTGTTTAATTTTCAACTTTGAACCCAAGCTGTTTAAACAGATTACTCTCTGCTTTTATCTGAGTCAATTTCCCCATGCTTTCATCAAAGCAAAAGAGATTATTTGACTTTCTGTCTCCTAACACAGCATTACAAGAGAGTCATATGTTAAGTGACACTGATGGATTCTGTATTAGAAAATGGCCATTCTGTCTGCATGTCTCTTATAATAGCTCCCCATCAAAGAAAGAAAAAATTCATTTTCATTTATTTGCAGTCTATTTATTAGTATTCATTTCAAATGTATTTACTTGTAACTGAAGCTAATACATTTCAGAATTAGATTAGGTGAGAGTGTTTGAACTGGAATAACAATGTGTAGGCATAATAAGTTTGTATCCTGGCACTGATCCTGTACCTTAACTTTCTTACTCCTAGGCGCACAATATTTGTGAACTGACTAATACCTGGCAATAGAAGGACGCTTTCTCTTCAGACTGACTTGCAGTGTAGTTGAGAGATTTAGTGGTGACTAACACCAACACAAGCTTTTGGCACAAATTATGTTTTCTGGTGGGATCAAAACTTATTATCCTTCATGTCTTATTTATAAGAAATTTAAGATGGAGATAGCAAGTTGAATAGGTACTCAATTGGCTAAATCTGTGGAAAATAGCTGAAAGACTGTTGGGAACATACAGAACTCTGTCTACATTTACCTTTCTGGTAACAGTTGAGTTTTAGTTGTGGAAAAGGGTTTCCTTCTGCTGGAACAGTTGAGTTTTAGGTGTGGAAAAGGGTTTCCCTCCGCAGGCAAATCATTGTGGACAACAGCAAGTGCTTTGGAGATACATAGCATCATCAGGGATTGTGGTATTGACTGTCTGCATGAACATCTCTTTCTCTGAGCTCTCTTGGGCTTTGTGCTCCAGGCTGAATAGATGAAGTGATAAAATACCACTGTAGGTTCTAAAGACATTTTTTCCTATAGAAAAACTATAGATATTTCCTACATTTATGTAAACCGTGGTAAAAGAACTTCAAACTGCAGCAAATGACATCTCCCAGACACAGTCTCAAGACTTGGCTGAGCAGGCAGGGAAACTCTTCCAGGGCTTTCATGCAGGAGGCACACGACTCCTTATAAGCTGTGCAGATCTGTTAACTCCCTGATATGGGCAGGCTTCTCTTCACACCATTGTCTTTCTGAACAAACAGTACTTCATACAGAGACCTCGGTGTCATCAGCCTGGAAAGAGCAGCAGTGTAGGTGATCTCGTGCTGCTTACACTAAACCCCAGAAGCCCACCATGAATTTATCCTCCAAATGTAGGTCAAGGATTCCTCCCTGTCCTGGGATGACTGGGTGGCTTGGACTGGACCCAAGTGAAGGGCGGAAGTGCACAGAAACAGGAGATCCAATAAACTCAGGAATGTACAGAAATAAAGTGTACTCGTCTGTTTAATTTTTTCAGGTTAACCACTTATAAAGAGTGCTGCAAATGATCAAGACACTTGAATCTATTGAGGGAATGTTTCTGGTATGGCTCAAAATTGCATGCTAATTGGTTGTATTTCTGTAGGAAAATCGGCCCAAGCCTGAAATTGCTTGCTACTGAAAGGTGATGTGTTTCGGCATTTGCTTAGGCTGTGTATAATCTAACATATGGACACACTGCAGTCTTCTTGGCAACCTGCAGTAGCTCTAGATATATTTACACAAAAATGAAGCAGCAGAATTTTAGTAGTAGATATTGACACCTATACATATATGACGATAATATGCTTTTCATAATTATGTATTTCACAGGAATAAAAAGTGATAATACTAAAATTGGAATATCAGTACTGACATGGATGTTGAATTATTTTTCTGATAGTGATCAATAAACTAGTTAGGAAGTAGCTAATGTTTTTGCTGGCCAAATTAGGTCTAGTTAAGTTAATTGCAAGTGGCATGTGCTTATCCTCCATAGCATCTCTTGTGTTTATACTGAGAATGACATATAAATGGACCTGCAGGCATTTTGTGTTAGTGTCAAGGATTTATATATTTTTGTGGTTTTCACCTATACCACGTAATGGTATATAAAAAAGAATAACAAATGTGATTATAATCATCTGAACAGGCTCACTCTTAATGATATACAGCTACCTTCCTATTTTTTTGTCAAAGCCTTTCTCTAATATAAATGCCTAGAATCTTATTAAAAATCTGATGTCATTAGGTACACCATCAGTATTGAAATAGTGTATTCTAAATCTCAGTCATTTAGAAATGATCTGTACATGAAAAGATTAAATGAAGGGCTCACCAATTAGTATAAATGTCTTAGTGGAACAGAAAATTACTTCAAAGAATTTGATTATATATTTGGGGTTTCTGATGTACTTTTTTTTTTTTTTTTTTCCTGAAGTACTACTAATGCTTTAAACTTTTTTTGCATAATACTGGAATATTTGAAGCTTATTCACTTTGGTGTGCAAACCAAATGTCAGGGTAAGAATTGAAACATTTAGAAATATTTTAAAACAATCTCTTTATTTTTTTGAGATGAAATTCTTGACAATTAAATGTAAAGTCTTAGGCTGCTTTTGGTCTTCTGCTGCACCACTGTTCTTACATGTGCCAGTGGGATGGGGTTTGATGCAGCATTTAAACCTTTTACCCACTCCATAGTAGATTGCAAGCCTTCCTATGAAAACCCTGGTTTATGGGTGGTTGTGTCTGTGGACGATCATCTCTGATCACTTTTGCTAGCTGGTTTTGCCCATATCACAATCAAATGGTATCAGACAGTGCTCTAAAGACACAGTCCAGTAAAACTTGAATTCCCAAACTCCATCAGTCTGGTAATAATCTGAAGCCTCAAGTCCTGCACAGAAGGCTCCCTCCATCATGCAAGGAACATTCCAGTTTCAGGCTGCTTTAGTCCAAGGCAAGCTATCTTGGAGCAGCTGGCATTCCCAGCTTCCAGCCCTCCTTCTTTTGGTTGTGCAACCTCTGGCAACCAAAAACTGTTTTACAAAAAAGTGGCATTAGAATAGAGTCACATGATGTGTCAGGGACAGCTTGGAAAGAAAGCAAATACTGTGTGCAACATGCCTGTGCTGTGGCCTGGTTTTCCTAGTACAAGATGCAGCATGGTTTTAAATTTGGATTATTTTGGTGTTTTGTTTTTTGCTTTTTTTTTTAAACAGTGATTCTTAGTTTCCACAGAAATTTAAGCAAACTGAGGCTTGTTTTGGCCATTCTGCAAGGGACACTGCATAATTCAGACGTAAGCCTTTTTCACTAGGGCACTGCACAGTGAAGGTATCCATCAATTCCTTATCACTGCTAAACCTGTTTCTGTTTTCTGCTAAAGAAGGAAGCAGGAAAAGAGCAGTACATTAGGGCAAATGGTGTGTTTTTGTAATACCATGTGTATAAATATTGGTGCAGTGTGGTAGTTTCTGTATTAAGTGCCAGCAAAACTTTTTCAAAATCTGCTTCAGAGCTGTAGGTCCAAAAATGCCTGGTAATGCAAAAAGGTGAATAAGCCATTTAAATGATGAGGGTTTGAGTGGGGAGTAGCATAACCACAGACTCGTGTATTGCTTGGGAGCAGGAAGGGGCTCAGATGTATTTTAAAAAAAACACAACTTATAAGGGCAACAGGCTGTTTTTCCATCTCAAACTGTACCAAATTCCTCCCTCCTTAGAGTTCGTAAATCTTCCACCGTTTTAAGTAATTATTGTTTTAGGAGAAATGTAACTATATGTAATGGGTATTATATGATAAATTTACACAAAATTATGTAATTTTCAAAGATAGAATAAAAGCCATTACTGTAGTACAGAAACACTTTTCTATCACCTCTCATAATGTTTTCCACATCTTTCCATTTGAAAAAGAAGTGAAATGTAACAGCATGAGGAAGCTGTTCATACTGGTTCCCAGCTGTGGATATGTCAGCGGAGATAAATTCATGTCCTCAAATATTACCCTTTCCTGAGCACCAATTTGCACACACCTTAAATTCCACTTTGACAAAACTAAAGCTTTCCAAGGTGCTCATCTGTTCCCTCAGCAAGGTTTTGAGGTTTCACAGTGTTTATACAAGGAGGTTCAAGGCCTATATGACTAAATAAAAGTAGCCCAGGTGCTGTAAATGGCAGCTTTTCTTTGCCTTTCTTTTGTAGGAGTGGAGGTCAGGGATATACATTTATTTTCTTTGTTGCAGGTTTTCCATGCCCTTCCAGCCCTGTTTCTGTCTGCTGGCCAGCTGGGTTGTTAGTGGTTGGTAGCTGAGGTGCAGAATCTGCCTTTCTGAGCAGAATCTGCCTCTCAGATCAGACTGGTCATTGCACTTTGCAGGAATCTTCCAAAGCTGGAGGTCTAGCTGTTGTCCTTGAGTCACTTTTTTAATAATATGTACCAAAGCTGAGTAGGTTTCCATTCAGTTTGGAGTCCAGGGCTGAATTAAATGTCCTTTCTATGAGATTGATTTATCCCTCAGCTCAGAAAACTGGGAGGATTTTCCTGCCTCTTCCCTCAAACCATCATGTTCAAGGTTTTGTGTAGAGTTTAAATGAAACATTTTTGTGCAGGTATATTTTCTAGAAAGGGGGAAAAACTCCCAGGGTTCTTTATTTATTTATTAAATTCCTGTCACCCTAAAAGCAGTTTTTGCAGACAAACTGCTTTTGCATGTTTACTTTTGTAAATTATGTGTTTATATGAATGCACATGTTCTTGGTGACTTCCACAGGGTAGGACCCTTTGTGCTTTTGCATCATGTACTGTACCTTGCTAAAATTACTTCTGGGTTATTGTAATGCCAGCTTCCCATTAACTAACGGACTATAAAAAAATTTAAATAAAATGCCTTTGGAAATTTTAAATTACAAACTTCTTGGAATGTGAGCCTTGCAGCCAAATCTCCTAAAAGAAGCACCTGCAATCTGGCTTTATAGCTGATACACAGCTAGTTGGCAGACAAAAACCTTGCTAGGATTTCAATTTACAGTCTATGATACAGAGGATTCTTTCTTCCTTGAAATGCTTTAAACTGAAATTGAATTTTAAATTAACTTGACACTGTGCTGTTTTCAAGTCTGATAAATAACTGTGTTCCTTTTCCATAATATATTTGATATCTTACTATTAAAGCTGAATTGCTATTAAAATTATACATTTGCCTGTCCTTACTTTCCTTAGGAAAAAAAAGTAAAACATAACCATGTAGCTGTAAGAAATATCGTTTGCACCTTGACAATTATATGGTTATATATAGTTTAGGAATTTGCAAGTTTTATTTCTGTTGCTCACTCTAACAGCTTGTGGGATTTTTTTTTTTTTGTGTTTTCTCACAAAATTTATCAAACAGTGGCCTTCAGAATTATGTTCTTTGAGCCTTCATGCATGTAGATATCTTCCATTTACTTCATCAAAAGACCCCATTCTTCACTTCAGTACCCTGTTTACACCTTCACATTGTTAGTGAAACAATGTATCAACATTGTTTTGTAGTGATGTTTTTTTAATGTACTTTTGAGCTTTTGCAGTTTTTTAAGCAGGTAGACCTACTCGGTGCAGGTATAAGTGCTTGTAAAACACACCAGGTAGTTACAATGTGGTCAGTGTACAATCTGACACCTGGTAGCATAAATATTTTTTACACTTGATAGATGATGCCACCAGGAAGAATGTTATAGAAGAGCTGCCTTAAAAAAAGGCAGATGGATTTGAAATATTTTACAGAGAATTAAATAAATACCCCTGTTTCTGAATGTGCTGTGTAGGATAAAGAAGGACTTTTACAATAGAACTGCTTGTGGTTTGTTTTTGTTTTCCTTGATTCTGGAACATTTAATTGAACAAATCTTTCTCATCAAATTGTATCTCAAAGAACTTACACTGAAGAACACTCAGTGGCAGAATTTACAATGTTAGCATGCTGAGCAAAATGGTTTTTTTCTGTTCCTGTTAAAAATATGCCTAACACTATGGGAACCTATGTGTAACTTAAAATAAGGTACTGAAGTACATCCCTCCCTCCCTCCCCTTTTCCCCCAGGAAAGTGTTCTCCAAACAACTCCCATTTTGTACCTTCTGGCTTTCAGCAAGGCATTAACATTCCAGAAAGAGTTTCACCTGCCCCTAGGCTTTGGTCAGGACAGGCAGAAGGAAAATCTACCAATCTACCAAACACTTTCCCTCTTAGTCTTGGGGCTTGAATTATAACCAGGGGCTTTGGGGAGTGTATTAAAGAGAACTGCTTTCCGTGCCTGCTCTTTCCCTATTCCCTTGATTTCTGATACCAGCACGACCAAAAATCTTTATATTTTTTATAACCAAGCACAGTGAATAAATATTTGGAATATTTCATATCTCTGAATGTATTAACAAAGGAGAAAAAACACATCTCTGCCTTAAACAGGACAAGAAGTTATTCAGAACTCCCTAACTCAGACAGAAATTCTCCTAGGGGAAGGAATGCCACATGAAATGGAAAGTTATCATTTTCTCAAATAAGGGTGAAATACCAGGGCCTTATTTTGGGTGCTTTTCACTGTTTTATAGTCTGGTCATCTCTTGTCTCTGCCTACCCTGACCCCCACACTCTCCCAAGGTATTTAAAAGGAAAAGCTTTCTTTCCAAGGTATTTGCACAAAGCAGGCATTCAGCAGCAGAGGAGATTTCTTCCAAAAGCATCTTAGAGTGCAATGATCCCCAGAACTTAGCTGAACATGCTGAGAAAGGATTCCTGCTCCATACCCTGTGCAGTTACGGTCCTTTGGGTGTACATTGTCACTGCACATTCTGGGTCATGTGCCTGAGCCTACCTAGGCATATTTGTTTGAGTCTCTGCCAGCATATATGCCAAAGAGATTATGCTTCATATTTCATCCCAGGGATAAGAGATCCTAAATGGGTTTATCACGGAGTTTTCATTCACTCTGTCATTTCTCCCTTCTTTATAGTTCATTGTTAGACTTCTAATTTTTCCCGACAGCAGTGCACACCCCTGCAGCTGGCCCTGCCTAATGATTCCCTCCTTCTAGACTGACAAGAGTGGATGCATAAATCTACTGCCATCAGGGTGCCTCCTTTAGCAGACACTGCCCCCTCTCCCCCCTGGAAAAAGATCTGTCCCCTCCCCAGCACTCTCATTTACCACCTACTACTGTTGCCTGCTGAGCCAAGATGCTGCCTGTGACCGTTATCCTGTCTATGCTAAACATCAGGAAATGGATCTTTTTGGACAATTTTTTTTTTTCTTCTAATGATAACTATTAATGAAAATTGGAGTGCCTTTGGCAATTGTATTTGATGCAAACATTACAACATACAGCAATGAGCTTCTGTGAAAAGCAAGGGTGGACTGATCGTTTGAATCAGGAGCTGGAGGGTGAGAAGGACTGTCAGGAGCAAGAATTTTGACCAAAATATAGGTCTTTAGGAGGTCTTAAGTTAGAGATCCCCATGTTCTCTGAGGCCCTGTATTAACTCAAAATGATTGCTTTGAACTATTGAGTAAGGGCAGTAATGTCGAATCCCGGGCTTCCCAGCTGCTGAACTCATCAAGCGCATTGACAGTTTATAAATCAGACAGGACCTGTGGACCTTTTACAAAGTATTGCTTGAAAATCTCTTCCTTAGCCCTCCATCCTTAGCTATAGCTGTGGAATATTGCAGCTGGCTAAAATTCAACGTAAGACAAGTTTAAAAGGCAGCAGTCTCTGTTCCTGTTCTGAAAAGCAGGCATGAGGTAAATGTGCAGTGTACAGCAACAGCTTCATCATTCTTTACCAGCAGTGAAGGTATAGATAAAGGTCAGCCCCTTTCATCTTCCAAGAGCCTAGTCCACAAAATATTAACTAGATTTCTCCAATAGATATTTGGAGTTAGCAACATGCTGGTCGTCTGATATTCATAGTTGCTTTAAAGTTAAATTATTATTTTTCTTCGGCTACAAGTATTTGGCAGTTTTCTCTGACGTTGTCCTTATGATAATTCATACTGCAGTTATTTTGAAGAGATGGATAAACTACAATTGTTTATATACAAACAGAATATGGCATTGGCTGCCAGAAAGCAATCTCACTAATATTTGACTTGTTAGGTTGCCTCATGTTTCATGTTTTGGCTCAGAGAGAGCAAGCTTAAAATTAATTGAGAAGAATTTCTTTCTTTCTTTCTTTCTGAGTGTGTTCAAAGCTTGTGGTATTTTCTCCTCTGTAAATGTTGGCAATTGATTATGAAATGTCAGAGGTGTTAGCAGTGTCAGCGACCTTCATCTGTACAGCTGGAATAATAGGCAAGACTTGCTTTAGGACACCCTGCAGTTGCTGACAGGTTTTGTTGCATCTGCAGCCAACTCTGTTTCATTAACAAGGGAAAAAGGGTGTACGAGGGAGTGTGGGTTGTAAATGTAAGAGTGCTCACTCCACTAAATGTACTTGAAAAATGATCATTTTTTGTGTCCAATGCCATTTTGTACTCTTCATGATTTTCTAATTAAGCCTGGAGGGCTGTGGATCCAGGCTTTGATATGAGCGGTATCGACTGTCCTCTTTCCAGAGAAGAGAACAAAGCTTCCTCACTGTGCTGCTGGACGCTAACTGATGAAGTAGTTTTTCTTCCATGCCTTGGTTACTGCATATAATTAGGAATCTCACTCTTGTGACTTCTTGTGCAGAACTGCATCCTTTCAGTAGACCTGCCTGCCAGCTGCCCCTCATGCACAGCTATTCCCAGGATCTTTAAATTTGACTTTGCGTGTCAACTGTTCCTATTTAAACAATGAGCTTTGAAGCAAACTATGGGCATGCTGAAGAAAAAGCTCTTCATGTCTAACAACAGTCTCTTAGACTGTTTGAGGCAAAGGCTCAACTTTAAAAGTGGTCATGGCATTAATTTATTTGAAATAATTTTATTAGAAGAGAGATGTACCCGTGATTCTTGAAAAATGAGAAAAGAAAGAACATGTGTCCACTTGCTGGGTAGACCCATGTGAGTGGTTTTCTCAGGGGATTACCCTTTTCTTGTCTCAGTGTTGAAGCAGTGATGGAGTCTGATGGCCAGTATGTTGCTAAGGTTAAGAGAGAAGGCATTTGCAGTTCTTGGAGAAAGGGAAGGAGAAGACAGCAATGACAGAAGTGTCAGAACATCAGGAATAAGGCTCACTTAGATTTGAGGAGAAATTTCCAACCCTGTATGGCATTCCTTCATGTTAATGATGGAAAAAGGCTGTTTACTTTTTATTTTAATATCTTGTCTTTATATTATTTTAAGACAGGAATTCCTGTACTTCATTCCCCGGGTATCTTTTCTCTTAAATAATGCCTCTATTCCTCTCTGCTGAGAGCAGGTACATGGAGAAACAGGAAAAGATCTTGCTGCATTGCATAAGAGATTGGGGTTTTTTTGTTCAGTATTAATCAAAAAACATACATGCTTAAGAATTTTGGGGGGAAAAAAGCCACAGAATGTTTATCTTCCAAGAGACTCTTTGAAAAGTCACCTTTTTACTATGGAGTAAACCTGCCAGCCAGCTAAACAGTTTGATGCACAGACATGATGGAGGCAGCTGGAGTTCAGGGCTGGAAAGTGGCTGCGTGATGATCCACAGGAGATTTGGGCTTTGTGGGACCTTGGGCCTTGGCACAGGGACGTGTTCCTGGAGGGTGGTGCTGGCAGGGAGAGGTGTGGAGTGTGCAAGGGTTCCACTGCTTTTGCTGCAGACAGGGCTGACAGCTGTGTGACATGAGAGCTGATTTAAAAAATAGTGTCTTGCCTTCAGATTCACAGGTAGAAAATGTATTACTGTCAAGCTGGAGTTTCTTCTACAGGAAAAGACACCACTGTCTTTTACCCCCCGTTCCTTCTTTAGTGTTACCTAATGGAGGACTTATGATGTGTTCTCTTAGTTTTCTTATCAGGCTAAGTAAATTCGTTAGTTAGGTTAGGTAGCTTAACCTAAATGCATTAAATCCTTTCACTTCATGACGTGTGACAAGATACTTCTGATAATTTGGGATTGAAATAGCTTTTAAAGAGTTTTTATATATAAAATGTGTATAGATTTGGAATATTGAAAGGTTCCTTGCTGGAGAAGATGCATACAGTAAGAGTGGTGGCTGACATGAAAAAAAAAGGTTGGTTGTGTTTCTGAAAAGCACAAATTAGTCTTTGTTCCCTTTGGAAAAAATAAATAATAGGATAACTTGGTTTGGAAGGGACCACCAGGTGTCATGTAGTCCTATGGCTCAAATCAGGGCCAGTAAAATCAAATAGCTCAGAATATATAAAGTATTTAGCAGTCAACTCTACATAGCTCAAAACTTAAGAATATGGTCATAAGTTTCTTGGGATTTCTAAAAGGAAAAAAAAAAATTATTGCAACATGTCTCCTTTGTCTTCATCTTTCAGAAGTTAAAAAAAATAGGGAGGTTCAAGCTTTCCTAGTTCTTTACTATGCATTTCCTTTTATTTTTAGATGGAAATAAAAATTTAATCAGGCTAAACCTTACTTTCCATACTCAATTACTCCCCAGAAAGTTTAAATAAGTATAGATGTAGGCTTTTCAAGAATATGCCCTTAGAAGCTAATTTCTGAAGCAAAAGGAAACTGGGTGACATTGCTTTTGAAAATTGAGCCTTAATAAAAGGCTTCATTTAGTCATCCATCCTTGAAAATGGATGGTGAAATAAGTAAGGTTTGAGAGGGAAAGGGAAAAAACAGAGATACAAGAGAATGATACCAGATGAAAGTACGAGGTAATTTAAGTTCTTGGTTAATGTCCGCATTTGAAATTAGTCCTGGCTGGTTTGGTCACCCAAAAAGTGGCAGCTCAAAACAAACTTCTTACCGTAAAGTGTTCTTATCATAGTGTGGGCTCTAGCAGGTTTGTTGTGGGGCTTCTGTTTTCATCTAGAAAAGTGGTCCCTCCAAGGGAGAGTTAAGATGCTCTGTAGATAGCTTTCTAGTGCTTTGTGTGTCCCCAAGGTATCTGGAGAGGGCACCTGCGGTGTAAAAGAACAGAGAATTGCGCTTATCAGTAATGGCAGCTGTAAGGAGTTTCCCCTTCTGTGAGGCTCTGTTGAGTCTGCTGCAGTCAGGCATCCCTGACTGTAAGCATCCCTCACTGTGCCTGGGGTGTGGAATGTTGTGCTGCTCCTGCGCCAAGGGAGCTGAACACCTGTCTTCTTGTTCCAGGCACAAAGAGTGAGGGGGACAGCCCAGGGCTCGGTTCTGGGGCTCAGCTGGTACCCCTAGGAGCACAGCTGAGCAAGAGTAAGCAGTGACACCGTCTTGTCTCCTTTTGAAGTCCCAGAAGAAGTGGGTTATTGTTTCCCAAGCTGTGGTGTGCACACATATATTCATATGAATTTTCTGTTTTCAGGTAAGCTCATTTTTTCCTTCTTTTTTAATACAATAAAGTCTTGTAAATGCAAAATTATATTCTGGTTTTTTATACAAATTTGTTGCTATTTATCAAGACTTTCAGACATTGCTGGAGCATTTAATAAGTGTTTATTACTACTAATGGAGATAAAACTTCTAGGAGTCAGTCTTGCAAGAGGCATTAAAAATTAGCAAAGGAAAAAAAAAGCAAGAATATCTTGGCAGAGGTTCTGTATTCATAAACCTATTTATAGATGGTGTGCTGGGTAGAGGAGCAGGTTTGTCCCTCTGCCAGAAACATGCTGCAGCCTACTGCTGTGCTAGTGCTTGCCCTAATTTTGCACTTACATTCTGAGTCTCCCAGGGGATGCTGAGCAGCTGTGTGGCTGACCTGAATCTCCAAGGTGTGTGGGTTTGACTGTGACTCTGAGGATGATCGGAGAGATTTGATCAAGTCCTTTTCCAGGATCTGTTTGCATTGATTAGTGTGTGTTGTCTTGGCAGGTTTCTCAGAAACCAGCATGTAAAACCTTTTCTTTATTCTCAAGTGGCCAAAGAGATCTGAAGCAAGATTGATAGAATGGTTGCACAGACATGGTTCTCGGTCTGTTCTTCAGCTGCAAAATGGCTTAAATCCATTTCGGCAGCTTTCTTAGTGATTATGGTGGTCCTGGAGGTGATGCCACTGAGAGCTCCGGTTCCAGCCTGGCACAAGCCTGGAGGGGAAGGAGAGAGGCTGAGATCCTGTGTGCCACCTTTCTCACAGTTACCAGTAATAATTGTCCACAGACTGAACTTTTCAGAAGATAACACTTAGCCTTTCCAGCAAGAGAAACACGTGTCCTGCCTGGCACCAAAGAAAAAGGAAACAGTAGGAGGGGAAAACAAAATTCAGGAAGAGTCAAGTTAAGGAAATAACTTTTTTAGTGTTTAACTAATATCTGGCTTCATGCCAGTTTTGGAGGGGTTTTGGTTAGGTTTTTTAGCAGTTTTTTGTTTTGTTTTGGGGGGGTGTTGTTTGTTTGTTTTGGATGCTTCTGTGTTTTAAGTTTTAGTTTCCCTTTAAAGCAAATGGAGAAAGGAAGAATCAAAATACAGTTTTCCATGCATGTGTGCTGCAGAATGGATAAAAGTGAAAACAGTTGTTCTAAATCAAAAATGTACACTCTGCCATTGCACACTCATTTATGTACCTAAAGTCATGATTTTTCGAAATGTAGGAAAAAGAATGAAATCACACAGAAATAGCCACTATTTAAGCTTATTTAGAAATGCACATCAGGCAAGATGAGTATCACTAAGGAACAAAGGTGGGTCCTGTGGGGGATTCGAATGCAAAAAGTGGACTCACTGAAAGCAAGTAATTGCAGAGTAATTTTGCTGTGGAATTTTAAACCAATTATGTGAATAACAGAGCATATGTTCTGAAAGTAGTCAGAAGTGGTTTTTTGTGGGTATAGCTAGCATGGTTTCAGAAAGCCTCTGCCTGGCCAGGGTTAGTGCTCCCACAGCTGAGAAATGAGTGCTTGCATGTTTGGCTGTACATCATTGCCCTGCTGAAAGTCAGCCTTTCTCAATCTGCCTCTCCCATGGCAAATCTTCCAAAAAATGTACTAAGGTGTGTCTGATAATACCTAGTGCATCATCTTGTTTCTATGTCTGACTGGAAAGTCTGGTGTTCAAAAGGTGCTTAATTGCATTTAATAATTTTGCAATTATTAAATGTTTTGATAAGCTGCATCAAACTACATCAAATTTTACTGAAATTACTGCAAGTTTCACATAACAGGACTGATTAAAGGACTGATTTCAAGAAGCCTTCACTAATCTAGTCGTTTCTTGAGCTCTGTTCTTTTGATAGGGAGATTTGAATCCTTTGCTTTTTAATAAAATGAAACGAGTATTAAAAATTCACTATCAGCAGTTTGGCTTGAACACCAAGGCATGTGACTTATTGCTCTCCTGAACATGGAGGATAAAAAAATGTGGATATTAATTTTCTTCTATCCTACATAACAAAGAAAGTAGAAATTCTCACATGAAAAGAGGAAAACAGTTTATGGAATTCTTCAGAATTGCCTTTCATAGTATGCAATTGAGAATTTTGATGCCTAGTGGATATGAAGTGTTTCCTAATGTTAAATGTAGGTAAATAAGTATAAATCATGTTGGTTGGATGTTTTTTCGTTTGTTTTTTTGGCGGTTTTTTTTCCTGTTACAACCATTAAAGCACCTTCATGGTAGAGCACTTGACAAGTGAAACAAAAACCCTGTGATCCCTGTTAAACTTTCTTTTTGTTTCTAGGAAATTTCAACAAACCTTCTTAAGCTTTCAAGTTTTCTCTTTAAATGGGTGGCCAGTGTAAGCATTTCTGCAAATTCATTTCACGTGAAGATTTTTTCTCTGAAGTTGTTCAAGTAAGCATAGCTGCAGATCTGATTCACTTGTGTGGCACTGAACTTCACATGTAAATCATGCTTCTAGTAAGTCAGTATTGTGCTAGGAGGTGCTAATGGCTGCCATCAATCAGGGCTGGAAAAAGTTGTTCTCCTCTTCTCCCCCAGACTAAATGAGACAGCAATTAAATGTCCTTTTGTTGCGTGATAGCTGAGACAATGGAAATCAATGTCCAAAGCACAAAGCAGAATGGCAAGTCTTAAGTATAAGCTAAGCCATGTGTCCCAAGGGACTGGCATGTTGATTTGCTTACAGCTGAGAGGGTATATGAAAGGAATTACTGGGGAGTGTAGGCAGCAGGAGAAGCTGTAATGCTTCTTGGACCGAAGCCAGAAGGGAATATTTGGGAGACTTCTCAGCGGGGCTGTGCTGCCATGAATTTGCCTCCACGCAACCCAAGCTCAGCACACAGCACAAATTTGATTTGTAATAGGTCCTGGTATAAGATCATCAGAAAATATGATACCATGTTTATTTCTGGTATGTTTTTACACTGGCCACTAAAGAATGGGCAGTACCTGATCTGGTGAGATGCCTCCTAAAGTAAATTTAACCTTTCAGCTTCTTGAAAGTGCTTCAGCTGGTAAGATGAGCTTACACTCAACCAGTGCTGTTATTGCAGTGGTTTAGGTCCCTGGAATAGAATTTGCTGCATCCTGAGAACAATATTCCCACCTTTTAAATGCCTCACTTTGTTCCCAAGTGCTTGATAGGTGCAAAACTTACTCTTACATCTCTTGTAAATAAAATTGCTCTGTAAAGAATCCCAGTTTGCTCATCCGTTTCTTGTAGAGGGAAACAATCGCCTCGAACTCTTAAACCCCAACATACTCGTTAACTAATTCTGTCCAGAGGACATGAAATCACTTAGGTGAATGTGTTTTGCTTGTCTTCTTTCCTCCAGACCTGCTTCAAAGCTCATTATGTCAATGGGACACTTCCTTTTGACTCCAGCTCACAATTCTGCCTTGGCTTTATTGCTTTGCTGAAAGGGCCTTGAGTTACACAGGACTGCATTGTCTATAATCTGTGTGGGGTTTTTGTTTTTGTTGGGGGTGGTTTCTTCTGCTTTTGTGCAAAATTGCAAGTGCATTGAGAACAACAAGCCATTGCATTTACTAATGGCAAAGCACACTGCCGTCATGCAGCTCATATGCTGTTGGCAGAGACTGTAGCTATATGATGCTCTGCAGCAGCTGGGCTCAACTGAGAGAAAGCATTTTGCAAGTTTAAGGCTGGGAAGAAATGTTACAGTAAAAAATTACAATTTTTTTTGTGCTTGAGAAGTATTACACACAGATGACCAGAGTCATCTGAAATAATACTACAATTTGATGGAAAGAAAATTTATCTGCTTGGAGATCTCTGTATTGAATTTCTTCTGTGGGGTGCTGTATCTGTTACAATTCTTTTGAGGGCTTGAACAAAAGGAGACAAAGTTACCTATATTAAAATATCCACAAAATCAACAGGCAACGGACTCATACAAAACCTGTTAGTTGGTGTTCCTTGTCCTTATTGCTCAGTGATAAGATTCTGTCTTTTCCTGGTGTCCCCATCAGGGGAGACACTTTTCAAACTCGTGTTCTACTGCACTCACACTTACTCTTTGCAGTACTCACAGCTGCTGAGAGTGGCACACTTCACAATCCCACTATCTTCATATCAATTCAGGTGTCCACCTTTTGATGTTGGTTCTAGCCACGACTTACGCCTCATTTCTACATTAGGTTCTGTATTAAAGTAAAACAGAGACCCAAGGTACCAGGAGAGACTCCGTTTGGGCACAGCAATACCCTGCCACGTTATAAACTCTTTTATATTCAATTACTATGTGTGTAATTTTGAATAATCACAAATAGGCTTTTTTTAAGCATCTCCTTCTATATTGCAAGCCTTTAGCAGTTCAATAAAGCAGAGCCAATGACTTGTATTTGACGTGTCCATTACCTCCTGCAAATGCTTTGGAATACAATGGAGTAGCATGCAGACTTCAGAGCTGTCATGACAGGTATTAAGAATGTGTCAAATCCCAGTGATGACTGATAACATATCTGTCATTTGTGATGGGATTATTAGGAAGAGGAAAGCCACTAGGAGAAAGATACCCTAGAAAAGAAAGGGGGGTGGGTGGGAGAGGAAGACAAAAAGAGAGAGGATTTACTGTTCTTCAGAGCTGCCTGGTTTAATTAAACCTTGTCTAGTCCATAACAAATCTATTAACTTTCTGTATGGTTTGGCATCTTATGCACTTCTATGCTGCTGCATAGAAGCAGAAATTCCATGGAATTTACATTTCTCTTTGATGGATAGTTGCACTATAGGTATTGTGGCTATGAAGAAGATTCTTGACCCTCCTATACATGGAAACAGCTATTGCAAGAGTGCTGTATTTTTTGTTTTCTAATCAAAAGTTTAACAGAGGACATACCATGGAAGAAAGAATTCAGTGGGCACATGAAATATTTTCTACATGGAAAATCATGTAGAACTGAGAAAAGAGAGTGACATTTGTTTTGCATCTTTGGTCAGCAAAAGGATTGGGGGTTTTGTTTGTTTGTTTATTTGTTGGGGTTTTTTTAAAAAAACAAAACTGAATGTGTGTCTTCTGTGAGTATAGAAAGAAGGCTGAACTTCATCTCACTTGTAAAACTGGGCTATGCTGAATGAGTCCAGTGTGCCTAGTATGCAGACATTTTCAGGTGTGTCAGGCTGAGCCATAAACACATGCAAGATCTACAAGCAGTTAAATATTAAGACAAAGGAAGCATCCTTCTGGTACTCAGACAATGCCAGAACAGAGGTGGTCTGAGTTTCTTGCTGTTAGGATCTTTTTGGTGCAGAAGTATAACGAGGAGCAGCTAAAGAGTGTGGTTATCTGATATGGCCCCTACACATACACAGATCAATTTTGAGGGTCATATTAGATGTCAGGAGAGGGGGAGACTTGAAGCTCAGTGGACTGAGACAACTATTCCTTGCTATCATATGCTCCCTGAAATCCTCTTTCAGCAGGGATTCAGCAGCCTTTTAACAGAGACTCATCACAGCATCCAGATTGTCCCTTTATTCTTTCTGCTGATTTATCTTTTAGCTTGTATAAAAACAGACCTGGTCTTATCTCTTCCACAAGCACAGCCAAAGTGCTCCTCAGCTCTTCCAGAGTCCCAGTCCATCAAGGAAGCAAAGGTAGTGGAGATCAGTGCAGTGCCCAAGTGGGCACTTGGTACCACTGGATTGTTGCTGGAGTGCTGCTGCACTGTTGGGTGTTCAGCCAGAAGGCCCTGGTGGCCACCCATACTGGATGCTTGGAGAGAAAAGGCTGCTCTGAAGGTTAGTAAAGGACGGTGTCAGGTTTGGGAAGCAGGGACAGAGAGCAGAGAGACCTCTGTGAAGACCAAGCTGTAGCCATTGTGCCACCAAGTGAACAATATTTGATATTTGAGTGTTCATTGGTATATGAGAGGCATACAGTGACCTAGCCAAAAGCCAAATGCTCTCAGGTGGTTTTGGACCCCATTCCTTACAGTCACCACCAGCAAATCAGCTGACCTACACTACACTACCCATGTCTGCCTGGTGTCACACAGCACAGGCAGGCCAAGCCCACCCTGCTCCAGGTGAGTCCACTGCTCTCCTCCAGTGGTGCAAGCTCCCCTCCAGGGTGAGGTGATTCCATACAGCAATTCCAGGCCAGCCTCCTGTCTCTGCTGAGCATGAGGCAGTGGGCAGCCAGCCTCCTGTCCCTGCTGAGTGTGTGGCAGTGGTGGTGTGGGTGTTGTGGCGGGCTGTGAGCTGCAGGGTGAGCAGGGATGGCCTTGCCATGTGTGTGCTCACAGCAGGATGCTGTGTGTGCACCACAGGGGAAGAGCAGGCACTGGGGCCGTTGCAGCACGCCCATGGGCTCACGCCCTTTCTTACCTCATGGAAACTCACTCACCTGTCCAGGCCCTCAGGAAAGACCTTTTATTTTTCCCATCTCTAAATGCACCCCACCCACAGAGGCTGGCTGAGCAAAGATCGAAGTGCAACCTGAAGCAAGGACACCAGATTTTAAATGCGATATATTGCAGCTTAATTAATTTCCCAAGGTAGAAGGTAGTTTTCTCGAGGTCCTCATGGCAAGCATCCCAAAACAGTGGTTGGGGAATACAAAGCTGGTTTAGCTTAAGGGATGTTAAAGGAGACTGACTTTTTTTTTTTCCTCCAGAAGCTGAACTCAGCATTTCTTCACAGTACCTTGAACTGTACATCCAGAAACCATTAATCATACTATAAAATCTTGGCTTCAACTTCCCCCTTTAATATGTAGGTGATTACCATACCGTTTGTTAATGTGTCTAGCTGGCCTACAGTACCTCTGTTCATGTTGCTTAAATTTGGTTTTGAAAGAGGAAGGACTGTGGAGAATGATGCTGCAGTGGGAGCCTTCCTCCACCAGTCATAGTTTGATTTTGGCCCCAAGGGGATGCCACATAGATGTTAATATATATTGGTGATGGGCAGTCTGTGGTGCCTAACTTTCCTCTTCAGTGGCAGCCCCTTACATTCACTTTTTTTTTTTTTTACCCCACAGTGCTCTCATTGTCTTTTATATACTCCCATATTGAATAGATTTACATTCTGAATGGATTTTCTGTCCCAAGAAAGGACTACAGTAATGTGCAGATGAGCTTGGAATACTCCCTGAAGAAAGCTATTCCTTCCCTGTAGTCCCTCTCTTTTCCCCAATTCATTAGATTTTGTCAGTTTAAGAGAAGAAATGGAAAAATTTATCTGGGAGCTATTGAAGAAGTTGAGTTGAGGCTCAGTTTTTTGGGTTTTTGGGTTTTTTTTCATTTTGCTGTACATGAAGTGTCCTGAGATAACACAGAAAATTAAGAGGTTGAGGGAGTCACCACTGAAGATCATTGAACTTTCAATAAAATTCCTTTGAGTGTCCAAGATCAACAGTGCCCTGCACGGTCTCAGTGTGCTCAGTTTTACATATGCTCGCACTTAGCTACAGTTTAGTTCTGGATTTATTTTTTTATTTAGTGGTTGGATTCGAACCATGCTTTGAAAACTAAACCAAACTGTGACTATTATCCAATTTAAATACAAAAGAATATGTTTAACCTGAAAAAGAAAAAAGCAACTTCACAAAGAAAGACCTTTGTAACTCTAACTCTTCAGTTCATTGAACATCTGAATGAAAACTGATTTCCATGTTTGTTTGGACAAAGTGAAACTTTTCAAAAAATTAAAGATAGCAGCAGTGCTTGGTGGCTGCTCATTGGGGGTAGGGATCTGGAAAGCAAAATATTGCAAAATGGCTTTTTGCTGATAATAAACAAGACTAATAGGAGATCTCTGTTTTGAAAATATGTAACTGCTGACATGATAATGTTGGAATATTTTTAGTGCTGATAAAGAAAAGAAACATTCATTGGAGTTTTGCTAATCTTGAACAAAAACATGCTAAGCTCTGGTTGCTCTGCTCTGGGTGGGGGCACTACAGTGTGTATTAGGAAGATTTCTTTCACCTGTGAGTTTCCTCTATTGTTTCCACCTCTAAGAGTTTCATACTGTATTTAGAGGTGAAGGAAAGAGAGAAAAAAGAGGTTTGGTTATAAGGAAAATAGTGTACTACTCAAGGGTCTTTGATAAGACTTTCAAGGTGGTGTTTGCAAATTGAAATGTTGCAGCTAAGCTGAGGTAAAGCTAATAAAAGATTGTATTCATTTCAATTGGCTGGTGTATATGCCATTCTGCCAGTCCCTTCTCAGCCCATCTGTAGTTTCCAGTCAGCTGGGACCTCTCTGGTTATTTGGTAAATGATGGAAAGTGGCTCAGTGAACCCTTCCGCCAGCTCCCTCAGTGGTTCCCAAGGGTGGGTCCCATCCAGCACAGTAGAATTGTGTGTGTGTAAGTGGTGCAGCAGGTCAGTGACCACTTCCTCCTGAATTACAGAGGCTTCACTACTCCCCATCCCTGTCTCTGAGCTCAGGGGATTGGGTACCCAAAGAACAGCTGGTCTTACTATTAAAGACTGAGGAAAGATGGTATTAAGTACTTCAGCCTTTTTGTCATCCTTTGTCCCTATGTTTCCCCCCACAACCAATAAAGGATGTGAATTCTCCTTAGCCCTTTTTTTGGAAGGGTTATGGAATGTTTATGGAAACATTCTTTACTGTTGTATAACAGTCATAGAAAATATTTTTAATGTGCTACCTGACAGCATGATCTCTGAAGTATACAAATTTCATTTCCTCTGATCTCTTTCAAGCCAACTGTATTGAGAAAACATGAAATAAATGGAAACAATGTATTTATTGTGACTTGAAGTTGCTTTTGTCATGGTTGCTGTTGTTCAGGTTCCTCAAAAGGAATGAGCAAGCCTGCTTAAAAACTCTCTCCAAGCACTCTGTTTAAGGGTAGCTTTTTGTTCATAATTGCCAAAAAACAGCAGCAAACTATAGAGAAAAAAACCCTTTTTTTTTAATTTTAGAGCCTTGAGTCTTGATGCAAAATGGACTATATTAATTCACTTCCCAGTTTCGTTTTTGCCTGGGTCATGGGCCACCAATATCTTATGTGCTTCTGTAAATGGACTATGAATCCCTTGGCAACACCTAGTGTAAAGGCAACACCTAGTGTAAAGGAAAAAATAGTAATTTAGGGGGCTTTTTTAAGCAGCAGGCAGCATCCAGCTTCTCAGACCAATCAGTGTACCCCTTGTAAATCTTGTAATTTAAGTTCCTCATGGACTAACAGGCTTGAGGTGACTCTGATCACAGTCCTTTCCATCCTGTATCTTATAACTTTGCATGAATGCATGTAGCCAAGGGCTGGTAAGGAGAAAGGAGTAAGAGAATTTTACACTTCACTAAGAGCAACACAAATGCTGTAGCAAGCTTTAAAATGGAAGGAGAATATTTGGAAGTGTGACAAGATTTGGTTACAGCTGGACAAGAGAGCAAATAAAAGCAGTCTGCCTTTCTGTATGACATATATTCCATTAGTCTGACACATCAGAAAACAACAATTCATAACAGAAAGGCAGGAACAGTAAGAAGGGAGGAAGAGGATGGATAAAAATTGAGAAGATCTTTTCTGAGCAGGGGCATTTCTGCTGTGTGGAGCTTGACCTATGTAACTTTCTGGAAACTGTATAGGCTAACACAAAACTACTTTTTGAGTTTAGAACAGAACAGAAAATTGATTTTGTCATGGCATGTAGCATGCTGTAACAGAAGCAGAGCTTCTGAGGAGACAGAATTGGTTTTGTTAAGCCAAATTGCATCATTAGGGAAGAAAGAAGCAGTAGAGCTCCTAACCTTTTCAGAGGGACTTGACTTTCTGGACTCTGAATTCAAAATCTTATCCTAGGTCTCCAACTTTTCCATCTGCCTCATGATCTTTAGATGCTGGCCTAATGCTTAAAAAGTATTTTGTGGCTTAAAACTTATTTTTTACCCTGCAGTTATCTATAAGGTCTGCTGTAGAGTCAGCCATCTGTATGATTACTTACATTACTGCATGTTTCATATCTGACACGCAAAAAAATATGTTTATTCTTTTCCTCCTGGTGTGAAAGCCATTCTCAGTCAATAAGCTGTCAAGCTACCCTTTTGTCATCACTGCCTAGTTGTGTTCTTTCACATCAATTCTCCTGACTCTTGCCAGTCTAATGTGTTAAATTCTTTGACAAAAATGTTCCAGTTTGGGAGCTGAGAGCTTTGCTTGTTTTTCTTCATGAATGGAATGAAATGCTTCTTGGTGAAAATACAAGTACAGTAGAAACTGAAGAATCCAGGCTTTCTTCATAATCAGCAGAGTAAAAATGAACACTTTGGAGTATTATCCACTGCAGCCCTCGAGCTCTTCACCTTGGAGAAAAATAACTGCATTCTCCAAGTGCCTGTTTTTCTCAGCTGATAAAGAGTGGTTAGTTGGCTCCCTGTGAGAGCTATTTGCATATTACTGGTGTGGAATATTAGGAAAGATGTGGTCCAGTATTTTGGTTTCAGCAATAAAACAGCTAAGCAAGGACCTGTGTTTCTTCTCCCATGTTCTATTTACAAATAAACAAATAGGTACAAGAAACTATTTAACTTGTGCCTCCAGTAGACATGGCAAAGTTGATCTGTGAGGTCCTTTCTTCTCTCCCTATCCTGTTTGGTTTTTTTTCTTCTTGGAGGCAAGCTTGGCTACAAAAAAATTGCGTTAAAGTTTGAATATTCAAACTAGAGCTGATTTTAGTGAAGTACTTCAAAAATAAGATGTTCATATCCCTTTCCTAAGAACTCTTGCACAGTAGTGCCAGGAAAGCTTTACCAATACATGTAGTAAACAGATTATTCTTCTATGACATTAGCCTTTTCCCTGCTATGCCTGGGAAACTCAGTCCAAATTGACATTTTGAGACTGTCTTATATTTCATGTATTTTTTATACTCACAATAAAGCAGAAAATGGAATGCACTATTTAAGGTCAAAATAATTTTGACTTCTGCTTTCCACAAATTGTATTTAGGGCTGTTGGTGGGCTTCTGAAAAGTTGTTTATCCTCAAGATGATCTCAAGCTTTTCACAGAAGGCAAGGATGGAAAATGTTTAGGACAGTAACAATTTCTCTATCTGTAATGTATTACGAAGGATTTTTCTCTCCAGTATCAGTTCAGCTTTCTACCTGTGTTTAGTCTCACACAGCACTGCATACTATTTTTATATGAAAATTCATGATATCCTGCAGCAGGCAACAGGGAAAAACGTGCATTAGGCTAAAGATCCATGTCCACTCCATGAACAGCTGAGCTGCTGGAGGACATTGGTGTGGGCAGGCAGAGCTGGCTGGGCAGGACAGCTGGGATTTTTTATTTTTGTCCCCCAGGACATTTACAAAACAGGTCTGCTTCCATCCAGGGTGATGTGAGCTCCACTGGCTTACTCTAATCAACTCCTGAGTCCAAGGAGAATTACAGTAACAGGAGATACTTCATTTGATAGAGCAAAAAAAATGATGTTGTGAAAGAAGGCGCAGGACTTCAGTGGGGCTGTTTCTGTGGGTTGTGCTGAGCAGGGGTGGCAAGTGTTGGGGTAATAATGTACCACTCCAGCTACCCCTTGAAGAAAGAGCTTGTCCAAAGTCTCACTTATATCTGAATTTCAATCCTCTAATCAGTCTGTTGCTTTTGACTTAATTCCTGCCATCATTGTCTGGTCTTTGTTATGTTGATTTAATGGTCTTGATGACAGTATCTGTCGCTCATGCAGTGTATTTTCTTTTCAAAATGTATTTTCTTTTATTAGCTTGTGAATTTTCACAAGGTAAATTGATGTGCTTGGGTCTATATTGTTTATGATTTAATTGTATTCATTTTCTTTCCTAACTAAATATTCTTAGCCTTTTCAGTTGTGTTTCATATGGAAGTTTTCCATGGATGCATTGCATGTGTTTTATTTCAATTCATTATACATCAACTAGTGATTTATATATATAAAAATACGTATATGTATGTGTGTGTAAAGCTAATATCATTATTCATTTAGTACCAAAATGCACTTTTCGAAAGAGATGGGCCGATAATACATTATTTAAAGGTCTCTGACTCATGATTACAGGCGTATTTTTTGATACAGGATATTAGCAGAAGTAAGCTTTGATCTGTGGCTTTTCACTACTGAAAGGAAACAGTTTCCCGGACCATTTGCATACTTTCCTTCTCTCAGGCTCTTGCTGGATACTGGATAAATTGAGGCATTTTGTCATCTCTGCCCAAATGCATCCCCCAGGGCAGCAGCTTGTGAGGGGGCAGCCTCCTGGGCTCTGTCCCGGGGTGCCAGGCAGGCTGATGGGTGGGTACCTGTGCAGCCTTCTCTTTGGGAGTCTCATTTAGCAGCTGGCTGGAGAGAGTGGAAAAGTCCTTCCAAAAACTGTCACTGATTCATTTGCAAAATGGTATTTTGCACTTCAGCAGAGCAAAAAAAGAAAGTATTGCCTGTATTTCAGACCAATCTGACTTGCTCATTCTTTTTTATCAGATGGTGCAGCTTTTCCTATGCTGGTGCTCGAAGCCAGCCGGCTTGTTTCCTTGGAGGCACAGGGCAGTGATTCTGAACTTGCTCAGTGCTTCCTTCTCTTGAAATGCTGCTGTCCTTTGATCTTCTTTCCCCAGGCTTGGCAAACTGCCCGGCCATCAGGATCCGTGTGAGGTGTCCTTCAAAGCTATAAACCCGGCTAATTTGTTGGAAGGCAGGTTTCTGAGCACTGGCCATTGTTTCACCTTTCCTGCCTTGCTACCCAGTGAGCCTTGCATGGCACTTCAACGGTTTCCTTGTCTGTTTTAAGTGTGTTTGGGCAGGCAAGAAAACAAAACAGAACAAGATGCAATTGTTGGAGGTGTTTTCTTCGCTTAAAAAAAAAAAAAAAAAAAAAAAAAAAAAAAAATTCTTTAGTTCAATCTCAGCACGATAATTGGTTTATTTCTCTCTAAAAACATACGACATTTATACGTCGGAAGATACACTTTATTTACTGCTGCCCACCAACCTCAAAACGCCAAATCTGTTTTGTCATTCTACCAAGTTACCTTTTGCCCAGAGTTTCCAAGCACCACCCAGGCATTTAAAACCAGAAATGATCACAGTATAGAAACAACAAAGTCTCCTGCTTAATTCACTTGCATGCGTGCGTATTATCCGTGCGAAGGCATCTCCAAATGCAACATATTGTAATTGCTTGTCTAGGTGGTTCTATTTTAGTCCTCTCCTGCAAGAGAGCAGTTCCATTATCATGGCCAGCCATAAAGTTCTCTCTTCTTCATGCATAGACTTCTTCCAGTTTAAACCACTCATATGTGATATCTAACTCCCTTTGAAGATGTCGGAAAAGATTTTTGCTCTTGTAAATACTCTTTATATGGCCTAAGCATGCACTGTGCTGTCTCGCAGATAAGTTTGCAACAGCTGGGATTTCTGCAGTTTTTTTAAACTTGGCTTTGGCGATGTTTTTGTTGTAAATAAATGACTGGGCTCAGTATTTCAAAAATGTGTCCACTGGACCCTGACACTACACAAGAGCATGTCTTCTGATGTTAATATCTGGATTCCAGCATGACTAGTGCTTCCAAATTTTTTGTTTCTCTTGCATTCCTCAGCATGAGGTTTACCATTGCTGTCTCCTCTGCCCCTAATCCCATGGAAAAATTTCAGCTTGGTCTTAGAAGGTAAAAATACCTGCAGATGACTCCAAACTGGCAATTAGGAGGAAAAGTTTTATGTAAAACAAACCAAAACAAACTAACAAACCCCATGCTAGGCACTGAGACTTTATTCTGGCAAAATCCTCTTGACTTTACAGGCCATTGGTTTAAATAAAAATCTGTAAAAATATGATGGGGGACAGTATAGATATGGCTGCCAACTGATTCCCATGCTGCTCATTCTATACATGGCTGTATTTTCACGTATTCTTTGTTTTATCTCCCCAAGACAGTAGTTTGAAATTCAGGCAGTCAAGAGGCAGTTTATTTGAGGAACACAGTATTAAAAATACTGCTTCTTTTTTGGCAAACTAGAAACATCCCTCTGTGTTTTTAAGAAAGATGGGCTGGATATTTTTGGATGCTCACTAATTCAGTTCAGCTGTCCTTGTTTTGTTTGCTTAGATATGGAAAGTGAGAGCAAGGGAGGATATATAGAATGAAAAACAATTCTTAACAGAGCTGCAGACCACCTTGTTTATATCTTCTCCGTGTATCAAGAAATTGATTATTTACTGTGTCTTTTAATTTGTAATTCAAAATATGTACTCTTGTAGTGGGCGGTCCAATTCAGTTTTATCAAAGTAATCATCTAAGAGTAATATTCTCTTGTATCTGCAGTGTCTGTTTATCTTTGATGTGTTTATTTGTTTACTTACACAGCAAAGGCAAGGAAGCTTATGAAAGGAAAAAGAATAATGAAAAAAAGAATGGTAACAAGGCTCATGGACAATATTGCTGTAAAAACACCCCTGAGGGATCGTACCCAAAATCCTGAAGCAACTGCTCACTACCAGAAGTAAAACCACAATTTGATGAGCTGACGGACAGGTGTCCATGTACAAGAAAAGAAAATGTGGAGGGTGGTAGGACAGGCTGGGACTACTTTTCATCTTCTTCTGGAGGCAGCTGCTCTGTTTGCTTCATCCAGCAAGGAGTAGAGGCAGAAAGAGATAGCATACTGACCTTGTGCACAGTTATAAAAGGATGGAATATGGTGCAGGAGGAAAAAAGAAAAAGTTGAAGTCAGGGAAACAAAAAAAGGGCAGAAAGATAAAAATCTCCTGAGTTAGTGTGAGGCTACTGAAAATCTTTAGGCCTCTAAAGATAAGTGTATGCAATTCTTCCTGAGCTTGTTTTCCTTTCTGGTGGTGCTCAGCATTTCACATCATATATCTTTCTTTGTTACAAGTGAATGAGAGAAGTTATCTGGCTTTTGAGAGAACTCTTATTTTTCCAGCCCAAGTCATGATTACTCAAGGAAAAGTTCTTAAAACCCCAGTAAATCTTAGGAACCCAACAGTTAGTCTCAATATATTTAATATTTTAAGCTTTCCTTTAAGATGTCATGTTTCTACTGCTTCTTTAACATTAACAAGAGAGATACTTTGTTGCATCTGTTAGCAGTTGGCAGCTTAACAATGGCATTCTAAAATTGAACCAAAAATTTGGGGGTTGCGTGCTTATGGGCACCTTGAGATTCTTGGCAGGTCAGGATTATTTTAATTGAGGTAATGAGGTAAATGTACAGTACAAATGAGACAGACTGTTTTCAGATTGAGGTGCATTAGTTTGCCAGAAGTAAAACCAAAATTGCAGCATGTTATGCAGCCATTCCTAGAAAATATGAGTTGATAAGGTTGTGCAATACATATTGTTCAAGGTGGCGTGCTCTGGTCTCCTGCTTCCTTAAACCTGCTGCTTCTCCTTGAGCATTCGAAGCAGCTGGAAAAGTTAGGGCACAGACCAGGGATTTGTCTCTTTGTGGGTTATGTGTATTAAAAATTGAGTACAAAGGAATCTGGGCTTAATATGTTCATGATTTTACAGTGTGTTCAGGATGTCTCAGAAGGAGAGGGAATTTAGGAGCATCAAAATGCTTTCTTTAAAATTTAGAGCCTGAGCTGACTTTTGAAGCTACAGAGTAAGTGCTTTTCTGCATGATTAGTTTAGGCTGTGGCAGCACAGTTGTGGATGATAAATACAACTGGCATAACCTGCTGGTTGTGCTTCTGGGGTGTTGATTTTGAATACAGTTCTGTCTGTCAGGGGGAATGTGTGGGTGAAGCTTCCTGTGGGTGGCTGCAACTCTGAACATTTGCTCCATAGCTCCAAAATTGGAGCATAGCTGAGAGGCAGGAGGACTTCTAGGCATCTGTGGGATCCTGCCTGCTTTTAAAATGCATTTCTAAGGCTGTTAATGCACATAAATCATGTAGCCTTTCAGGGACATCTGGGTTTGTTTTAAACTTGTTAGGTATGATATAATGTTGGTGTAGAGTCAACAATCCCTCCAGAGCATTGGAGTGGAGAGGACTCTCAAGCCTTGAGTAGGACAGCCCTTGTTGGGGAAATGAAACCTACTTCAACACTGAATTAATACATTTTGGATCGACTGCATAGGTGTAAAAAACATAATCTAGCAGACAGGAGGCAGCTGGCTGGTCAGAAAGGAGCATTGCAGCAAGTGCTGTTTGGGCAGGGACAAGCAGGGTCAGCAGTGTCTCTGTGTGAGCACTCCCCAGACCAGGCCTCAGATGAGGGACAATCCTGACTGCCCTCAGCTCCTCTCCGCTGTCAGGGAACATGGGAGGAGAGATGGGGAGAGGAGCCTGCCGTCACTGGGAGCAGAGGAACAGCCTGCATGGACAGCATCTAGTGTCAGGGACCACCTCCAGCTGGGATGGGACTTAGCTTTTCTGGGCTGCTTGACTCCTCCTTACAACCTCCTCCTGCAGGATCTTGTTACTCTGTCTGCTTTCTGCATCCCAGCCCAGCCTCCTCCAAACTCTTCCCTCTTTTATTTTCCTCTCTCTGATCATGGCCTAACTATCCCACACCCCAGGGTTTAAGGCTGCCCTAATGTAATGTTTGCTTTTCTTGTTCTTCAGGCCCTTTCTCTCCCATTAGGTAACCACACCTGAAATGGATGTAAACACAGCCTTACATTGGTTTTTATATGCAGTGATCAGCCTAGTGTTAATAATTCGCCGTGGCCCTTGTTAGCTTCAGAACTGCATCTATTGAAGTGGGAGGCTGGGTCTGTTGGGTAGGTTTATTTTGAAGCTAGTTATATTTAAACTAGATGAAAGGGTAAGAAGTGGTTAAAAACAACTTTTAGTCACTGGCTCAAAAAGGATTAAAAAGTATATACACAGGAATAATTTGAAAGGAATAATTTGAAAGGCGTCTCAGGTAATATTAAGATGTATATATCTGCTAACTGCCTGGGCAAATTAGAGAATTAATTGAAAGGGAATGTTAGCTCATTAGCTGAGCAAGCTAATGTCAAAAAACCTGAAGCTTTCTTTTAAGACTTACAGTGATTTTTTTCCCCCCCAGAATAGCATACTAATGAAATGATGCTTTGGAAGGCAGCCTTGGAATGGAGATAAGTGTTGTGATAAATTATCAACTTCCATGTATTTTTAACTGCATTCTGAGGTTAAATTTTAAGCCATGAAGTAAAGTTCTTCCTTCTACCCTACCCTTCCACATTAAACATTATGCTTTAAAACACATTTTTGGATATGGAAAAAACCTTGATTGTAAAAGCATTATGAGCAGTCCTTAAATATGTATAAGTGCTTATGTATTTTCATATCTTCTATAATATTACTAAAATTTACTTGGTGAGTTCAAATGTTTGTGGACCAAAAGGAGTACTCAAAACTACTCAGAAGTGAAAGGGCACCTTTGAATATATACTTCCTTATAGGAAAGGTGCATATCTCTTAGCATTTCAGTACTGAAGCTGTCCCACTGTATGAGAGGGAGGATAGCCAGGACTTCGTTAAGCATTCATAATACTGAGCCCTGAGTAGCAAAAAGAGCCACCTTCCTGAAGAGAAAACATCCTGAATCAGTGTTACTTTATTTGTTTCTGTTTTGGGCACTTAATGGATCATTTACCATCTCCTCTGAAAAACAGAGAATTCCTACAGTAGAGGAGAAACAAGGCTTTGAAAGAATCAAAAAGTCCTTGATGTTCTAGTGATCTCATTAATCCTGGGGCTGAGAATTTGCAAGATGTTGGCGTAAACCTGAAAGTCAAATGATTATTCCAAATTTATTTTGATTTCAAACAGTAGTCTGAATTCATGTCCAACTCATATTGAATGTATACCACAAAAGTTAACTCTTTTTAATAATTATGTATGCTTTACTGGGAAATAGAATCCTCTGAAACACTCTTCTGGAATTCAGTGTCCTAAACCTGCTTTCAGGTGTCCTAATTCTAAGCTGTAGTTTGTCACCCAAGGGTTGATAGAAACCTACTGCAATTGCTGATGTGCAAAGTAAGAACAAATTATTTCTAACAGTACTTGAAAGAGAAATGTGTAATGGTGGACTTCAAAGCCAGCCTCATGGTCACAGGTGTATAGTTAAGATGGAACATCTTTTTGGTTTTTGTTTTGTAAAATGGTATCATAAGTATTTCTGAAAGTAGAAATAGTATTAAATATATTTCAGGACTAAAGTACTGTGGTTTGATCATCACAAGTCAACTACAAATGTGCAGCTTACTTGAGCTATAAACCACAGGCTATGTAAGTGTTTTGGAATAAAATATTTATTCATTTAGCGTTCAGCAGTGTTGCTAATTTAGACTAGTCATTGGAAAACGATGTTCTCTTTATTCCATATTATTAAAACATAAGTGCTGCTATTTGACTTTACAAACACTAATAAAAAAATGGTGGGTGTAAATTATTTCTTGCTGTTTTTAAAGAAATACACCAAAATACCTGTCAGTCTTTTGTAGTATGTGCAGCCCTGTGTTCAGGTTCAATTTAAAAGGAGATTACTCTGAAATTAAATTTCTGACTTTGAAAGAGGTAAATGGAATAGAAAGCCATATATTGCTTCTTCACAAGACAACTTGAAAGACTGAGAAAGTGTGTGGGGAGGGGGGAGGAGGTATTCTCTGGGTTTAGTTTTGGTTTTGGGGAATTTGGAAAAGTAAAGATTTGAGAGAGAGAAGGTAAAAAAATAATGTTTTGTCCAAAGTTAATAAACTAGTCTTATGATAGTCAGCTTTGTATTTGAACAGTACCCGCATATTGCATATTTGTTAAATGAAATGCATAATATCTTTTTTTGAATATCTCTTGAGAGATGACACCTTTTCAAAAATATTGTGATTTTATGCAGCATCTCAATGCATTACTTATGCCATTTGAGTGTCTTATTAATGCCCTTGGGGAATGGGGAGCTTTGTCCCTAAAACTCACTAACTGTAAGCTCTCAGTATCAATCTTCTCTGTTTTTCACAGTTGCTTTGCATCTCAGTTCTACCAGGGGATTTCTGGCTAGTTTTTGCCTATGGAAACCCATGATTCTCATCTCTGCTGCTCTAGTAACAATACTGAGTGTCTGAGAGAATATTTTCCTGTCAGCTCCTTTGCTGATCAGTGGGGGAGATGCCATGTTTCTTACAAGAGAGGAGATACAAAAGCTGATGAGTCCTCTCCAAAGAGAATTTAATTTAATGTCTGAAAGTTGCTTGACCAGATATTATTGGCTTGATGGATGACAGTCCCTCCAGAGCACATAGGGATAAGCTGCCTTCATTATTTATATGCATTCATTAAAGTAAGCAGAAAAACTTTGTTGATCTTTCAGATTCACCTTTGAGGAATTAGAAGAGTCTATTGTAATAGATCAGAGTCCAGAAATATTTAGATGTTTTTTTACAAGGTGGAGTATCAAAATATGGTAACATTATAAGTTAGAATATTCTTGCCTCGATGAACAGCCTTTATCAAAGTATGCTTTCTTCATCAAGGTATGATTTTTTATTTTATTTTTAATTTTATGGATGATAAGGAAAATATTTAGCTATCGAGGGACATAGGTTAGTCAGGAGTAAATATTCCACTTAAATAATTTTATACCTGCAGTCCTCACTATCTCACAGGCTGAAGAGCTGTAAATTGCTTTATCCAGATTAGAGCGACCTTTGCCAATTCATGGTACAACCAAAAGCTTATGCTCACAAACTCCATGCATATTATTTGTGGAACAGTCCATCTGTGAGAGTGGAGAGGTGGGAAATAAGTAAAAGCATTTTGTCTTCCACCATTCTGCCTGGAGACAACACACCAGGGAAAAATTAGAAACATTTTGCCTGCAAGAGAAATGAGCCTCACTTTCTTGGAGTAATGTCTAATAGCTAGATTTGTAGATGCCAACTAACTCTTTAGAAGAACCCTTTCCAGTAAAATATACGGGGAGGGGAGTGGGTGAGTGTCAGAAGATAGACTGCCATAAGACTGAAGCAAATTCTGTAGAATGCCAAGCCACATGTCTTCTATCCTGGTCCCTTCTCCTGAATTTCTTAGCAAGATCCTTCATATTTTGTGGAAGCTGGAAATAAACTGATATGTAAACAATCCTCTAAATAGATAATTTTGTTTTGTTGGCATGTGATGTAGATACAGCACAGCAGGTGTGACTGGGAAGGAAAGGGGTGGGAAGTGTAAGCATTAATTTAATTAATCAAGTTAAATCTGTCCTTTCTGACTGAAAGTATCTTTCCATATATTTTTTCATTCCCCTGTGTACTGATGTGGGGTTTTTAAGTTCATGCTTATACGCATTTTGTCATTTTACTATTCAAGTGCCTCTTGTTCTAAATCTTCTTCACTTTCCTTCTGCCTGTTTTCTTTATGCTCATTCTTGTTTTTCATGTTATCCTGCCAGATAGCATGTTGTTATAAACCAGCCACATTGTACTCATTCCTCTCAGAAAGGAGGTATTGAAATGCTCCAGTCAGGGCTGCTCTTTTATTTTCCTATAGTGGGACATCGCAACTCCTGCAGGTGCAGATTGACGCAAGGGCAAGAACATGGAGACACCAGGTCAAAACAACAGTACAAGCTATGTTTCTTCACATCTCTTCAAACACTGGGTGAAACATTTGGTACCTCAGTGCTCTTGAGTCGCCTGGGAGGAGCCTTGCATCACATTAATTGATCCCCCATTTCACTTGGCAGTCGCTCTTGCTGGAAATGACCATACTTTCTCAGTCAACACAGCATTATTAATTGATAATGTACAAATGGGTACTCTCCACATCAACTTAAGCACCTTTAATGCTTAATACTAAAGGTTGTAAAATGCCTTACCAGCAAAAACGTGCTGAACTGAACTCCTTTTCTAACAAGCCAATGCTGCTCTCCTGAATTGTGGTGTACATGCCACCATTTAAACGATGCTATAGATCATTACATGGTCAGATGCTGTAGGGTATCCAGGACCCTGGCCAGCCTTGGGCAGATCTGCAGTCAGAACTCCCTGGTTTCTGGAATGAAGGACCTTGTGGAGCAGCAGGGAAAGGAGGACAGTCCACATGGGTGTAAAACACACAATACCTGTCCATGCTTTTAGTTCAGATCACAAGTCACCTCCACAGCAGACCTGATACATGGTTATGTGCTAACCATATCACAAGGGGGTTTTGTGGTTTTAGAAGCTGCTTTCACTTGTTGGGTGGCTTTTAAACTTCTGTTTCTATTGGAGCACCTGGTGTGAAGGTGACCTTCTCACTCCTCTGTCTGCCTCTTTATTTTGTACTTAGCGGAAATTCCTCCCCATTTCTACATCTGCAACTGGAAAAGTACATGATCAGCTGCATTCTCCTTATCCTGCTTCGTGTACTTGTGCCATGATGCTGTGGCTTTCACCCCTCTGCCTGCTAAGCACACAAGAACTGAAGCTTCAAGAGTAATTTTAACATCTCAGGCATAAGGCCAGTAGGTAAACACCTTATTGGTATATTTCCTACCATTTAACAACAGAATCCCCTCTTGCCTACCCTTCTATAACCAGTTCTGCTGCTAGTTTATCAAAAAATGTGGTGGATGGTAACCGCTGCTGAAGAAACCACCTAATTACATAGTAGCAGAGAACATAGGATACATTTCACTTACAAGTTGAATAGCAAAATATACGGTGGTATTTAAAATAAACTACATCTTCTTTTGGTCAGCTGAACAATCTCTTTTTGAAACAGCAGTGTGAAACATTGAAGTCATTCATCTTAAAAGGTTTGATTTTCCTCCAGACTACTCTTCTTTGTGTGTATTATCTTTTCTGCTTTAAAACTCAGGTTTTCTCAGCAGAAGGGTGCTGCATTGAAGTTCTTTAGCTGAAAGTGTATGTCCTACTTGTTAGTTCCATTAAAATGTTTAAGTTGCAATGTGCTTATGATTAGATTTCAAGTAACATTAATCATTCACCAACTCCAGAACACAAACTGATTTGTTTGTTGAGAGCTTGTGTAGCTACTGAAAAGTACTTTCCCAGTTTTTAAGAGCAAAAGCCTGCATAGCATAGTGTCTGCATCTCATAGGAGGTTAGTTTTGCTTGAGGACAAAAGAGTTAGTTTTGTGTTTTTAAAAAGGTACAGTCAATCAGGTACGTCTCCTGGTATATAAGTGTCTTATATGTTTTAGGTCTTACATGTCTACATGTATCTTAAAACTAAATTGGGTGTATTCTGGCTGTGTGACCTTTTTGAGGTTCATTGGGGTTTTTCTCTACTTTCTAATGGGAGCGATATTCTATTTCTACAAATGTGCAATTAAACAGATTTTGTGCCAGAGAACCATGAAAAATGAAGTTCATGAAGTAAAGAGTTATCCTCTAATCAGAAAAGCTATGCAATGCATGGTGGGGGATGCATGTCTCTTCCTCAGTGCAAGGAGAGAATGGAATCCAGTGGGAAATCTCAGCCACCCATGAAATTGCAAAACCTCTGGCTGCATCCTGTGTTTCCTCATTCCACCTCTTCAATCAACTTGTGACCTTGCCTCTGTAGAGCTGCTACTCCTTGCCATGCCTGGCTGTGCCTACAGCCTGTGTAGTCCCCCTGGAGCAGAGGGCTATTCTTGCCATCCTCACAGGATGACCCCAGATTGCTCAGGGAAGTCACTCTTGTTACCGACACGCAGCCCTCTCATTCAACTGTCCAGTTGCATGTGATTTAGTGCTGTGGTTTTATTTGAAAGAGAGGAAAAGGCAGAAGGATGTTGTATGTCACATACTTTCTAGGTCCCTAAGTCTCACCCTGGCAAGCTTTTGGGGTTTTTTTCTTCATTTGTAAATTGTATTTGCTGATGGACTAATGTAATATGCAAGACTTTTGCAAGTATTATGCACAATAGTAGAAAAGGAGCCTTATTTCAGAAGTAGATCCTCACTGTTGGTTAGGTTAAAACATTCCTACTTGCAGAATAACTTTGTTCTGGATTTTGTTTATTCCTTTTCAAACATACTGAGAGACTTCAATCAGTGATGAAATCTATACATTTGAACAATACTATTTTGTCTCAGTCTGTAAAACAGGGTTTTGGTAACTTTCAAACTTTTAAGTAAAGCTTTTAATTTTACTTCTGCTAGGCAATAAAACTGCAGGGAAATGTGAGATAATTGCATTGATGGATTGATTTGGAGCTAGATAACTTCATGGTTTCCCTTGGTTAGAGAGTAGGAGAGACAAGGATGAGAAAAAAAAAAGAAGGTGTCTTTAAATGCAGTATTTGAATTTCTCGACTAATAGTGGCTGGCATAGTGACGCATAATTTGAACTTCAGTATTTTAACTGCGGTTTTCTAGGCACTTCTGTTTTGGAAGTTATTTGTGATTGATTGGTCTTCTGATTTCTGTTGTCTTTCTGATGCAGCTTTATTTGGAAGGTCATTGTTTTCATTTTGGGCTTTCCCCTCTTTAAAAATACTCTGGCAAGCAATAACCACAAAAACAGCTTCTTTTGAAACTCACCCCACTTAAGCTGTTAAGAGCTTGAGTAATATTGTTTATCACTTACACGGAACACAAAATGGAAATGACATGCTTTTTATACAAGGATTTTTGCAGGGAGTTATTTTTGAAAGAGTTTGCTGTGGTCTGCTGTAGAAAAAAAACATCTCCCATCATTTTCAACTCAGGCAATAAAGGTTCAAACTTTACTTGGTCAGAAACTTGTTTGTTTTGATTTATTCTGAGGATAGAAGTTCAGTCTGAGAAACCTCATAGTTTCCTATTTGAAAGAGGCTTGGGTTAGAATAAGGTCTTCCAGGTGAAGCTTAGAAAGTTGCGCTGTAGCTGTCACGGGGGGATAATCGTGACTTCAACTAGCTCCATAGTATAGCTCTGACATAATTTTGGAGACCTTTACAGGTGAAACTAACTTGAGAAGAGCATCCGGACTTGTCGGGGCGAGCCCCGCGGTGGGGGTGCGGGCGTTCTCCCCGGCGGCAGCGGGCTGGCCCCGGGGCTGGAGCCCAGCGGAGGCACCGGAGCGCGCAGGAAGCCTGGAACTGCGGGAACTGAACATGTGCCATGCTTTCTCTGCAGCCCGTGCTCTTATTGCCCAAAAACAGCCACCTCAAAAGGTTTTTAAGTTGGCTGGATATACACACGGCATGTCTGAATGGCCGGCTGGTGCCAGCACCGCATTTTCCTTATTTTACAAATCAGAGCAGAATTTTGGAGCTCTTTGATCCATGGTATAGCAGGACAAGAATTGACACTCCTGTTTAAATATTTTTTAATGGTTCTTTGTGGCGTTATGTAATATCACAAAACACATCCTTCCCTCAAATTCTTTTCTTCTATTTTCTTGTCACCCAAACTATATTAGGAAAATTTTAAAAGAATACAGAGACTTTTGAGTTCTTCTGGATGTCTGTGATAATAATAATTCCATTTAAACAGAGACAAGATGTTACTCTGCCAGTTTTCCAAATACCCTGTAGTAAGTCATTTGTCTGAGTGAGAAAATGTTGAATACTCCCGTGACTGAATGAAAAGTCAACAACTTAATTCCTTAAATAAGACAGGTTAAGGTATTTTTCTGCTTTAGAAAAGAAGTGTGCTACCTACATTTATCCTTCAGCCATGGGCTGAATTCCACTGTAATGAAGTGAAACTGTTCAGATCCAGTTTTACCTGTTTCTCAACTTCCTATTTCACTTTTCTTCTACTTGTAATCTTCTTTTCATGCTTTACTCTTGCCCTGAACATGGTAGCACATAAGCAAATAAATCCTCCTAGGAAAGAAACACCAAAACAACACAAAAACTAATGCACAGAGTTTGTAGTTGTTTTTAGCACAAATTTACTGTCATGAACTTCTGCTGCTGGTTCCTTCAGGCTCTGGTAGTCCACCCACTTCAGGCTTAATGCTTTAGACTTAAAGCTACATACCAAATGTTACTGGTCAAACACCAAAACAGTTGAGATCAACTGGAAAAATGTGACTGCAGGATACTCAGATTGGCATTCTTGACAGTTGTGTTCCTTGTTTATATTTCTTCCTGTAGTTGGTTTTTCAGACCCTTGGACTGGAAGGGTTTAAGTCACCAAGATGCATGGCTTAAAATGAACTTCTGAGAGAGTGTGTCCCTGTGTCTGTCCATCCATGTCTACGTGCATGTATTTCAGGTTTCCAACACCAGGATGCTATACCTGCTGCGACAATAGTTGCTACATAATTCCTGGTATTTCTTTAGGCTTGCTGCAATATTTCTTTAATGCAGTCCTTTGGCAATCATCTTTCCAAACTCTGTAAAACGGTCCCACCTCCTCCTCTGTACTGCAGCACAAGCTGTAAGGACAGGTTTTCTACTCTGGCATAGCAAAACCATATAACCCATACTGGATACAGAGCAAAACGGAGAGAAACAGAGTCTTGGCAAGTCCAAAGTCCAAAGTCCAACTTGGGAAGTCCTTAAGTCCAAAGCCCTGGGCCCTGTTGAGTGTAGGAGTACAAGTCATTTTCATTTATTATCCATGTTGTTAGAGCTTTAGTTTTACATCAAGCCTTATTGATAAGAAATTTTGAATATGTGCACTTGTAAGTTAGTTAGGAAGTTTGTTATCGTCCTGAATAGCTGGCAGCTAAGAAAGTGTCTTGCCTGGCTGAACTGATTCTTTAGGAATACATTTCCCAGAGAAGTGGGTCTCCCAAACGATGTCATTGTCATCTGCTCACAGACAGGAATAATAGTAGGCAGTTTTCTTGGGCTGCTGACAGGGCATCTATGATATATTTTTCTGAACAGACAGATCATCTGTGTATTTTGAGTTGCTCAAAATATGTCATATGTGGGGGAGTGAGAGCAAAGAGGTGCTTTCACACACCCCACTCCCTGCTGTTTGGATCACACTGGTGACCTGAAAAAGACTCTGCCCCATCCTGCTCCCAATTCTTGGGAGCACCCAGGACCCTTGACCTACTCCCTTCACCATCATGTTCTCAGTATGAGTATGGATGTCCCAGTTGTGGTGCACAACCTCCTTGCTGGAGACCTTTTACATCTCCTAACACCAGGACCTGTCCAAAATCTTTTTATGCACTTCTCCTGCTCACTCAGCCCACTGTGCTTTTGTTCACTCATCCTTCAGTGTGTATCAGGACCAGCTCTGCACAGTGAGCACTGTGAGCTGCCTGACATGCTAAGGCATGAGTGTGCCCTTTAAGAAACCGTTGAAATATCTGTGTATGTTTGACAATGCCAAACACTTCAGTCTCTTTTGCCACTTTCCCTCCACATCAATTCAAAACAATAGTTTGCTTAACACAAAAAAGGATGAAGTTAGCTTGAAGCCTGATGTGGGGCCAAAGCCTACGTGCCCATCCATGTCTGGTACCAGTGGGGCACATCAGCTGATGGCTGACTGATCCTAAAAGCTACAGCTTGGATAGTGGTGTCGCCACCGTTGGTACCCCAGTGTGGGCTCCTGGCTGCTATTCCCAGACCTGTAATTTTTCCTCCCTCCACCATATCCATGTAGCTGCTCCCTTGGTCCATTTACAGCCTGGATCACACTTGGTTGGTCTCAGCTCCCAGGTGAAGTACTAGATAAGGAATGTTACAGGTATATAAGTTGCTTCTCCTGGCAGACAGGCTCTCATGCCCACTTGGCTACCAATTACCCAGCACGGCCATACCTGCCTTTTCTAAGCTTCAGCTGTGACACTACATGGACTGTTCCACATTTTATAATCTGCTGCAGGCTGAGTCAGCCGAGGGATCCTGGCCAGTAGCAGAGTGCTGCTCAAGTTTATGCTGTAGCTGCCATTACCACAACACACAGGAACCCCATAGACAGGCTCAGGATCCCGTGGGAAACCACAGGTCTCCCCTAGATACTCCATCATTACTCTAGCATATTTACAAGCTTCCCCTTTATGCAAAAAGAGAAGTAGGATGATGTGGTAATGCTGAGTCGATAGACACATGTGAGGCAAGAAAGTCAAGTTCAGCCTGCAACACAGGTAGTTTCATTTAGCATCTTGATTGGCATTACTGTACTTGTATATTTGCATCATATGACTGCAGGACTTGGAATGTGCCTGCCTGTAGGCAGGGCTTCTCATTTGCTAATTACCTGCTCTCCATGCTTTATACCTGAAATGTGTGCAAAGAATTTTTCTGGAGGCAGAGATTGCCTGCTACAGGTGGAACTTTGTGCTTGTTACATTGGCTGGAAGAGAGGTCCTCCAGATGTTATTTTGAAATTTGAAACTGTAAGCAGTGGGGAAGATGAGAAATTTATTTCTTTTTCCATGTTCTGTTCCTCTCTCTTTCCTGACATCTAGCTACACCCCGGATTTTCACCTTTTTTGGGGGTTGAGTGATCCTGCTATTCTCCTTTTCTTTTGTTTTCTTCTGTTTCATTTAGAAATATTTTTTCTCAAACATTTTCTTCCTTCTGCATCATTTAACAAAACTACTTGTTGTGGGATGATCTATGCAAGTACTTCCAAGTTTCTACTACTATACAGCATTATTGCTAAGCTCTTTCAATTAAAAACAAACAAACAAACAAACAAACAAAAAACAAAAAAACAAACAAAAAAAACCAAACCAAACAAAACAAAACCAAAAAAAAAGCAAGGAAAAAAACCCCTAAAAACCAGAGTGAACAATTGAACCCAAGTGAGTCTTGTAACTGAGGGACTCTCAGAGTCTGGATTTGCAAACTAATGACTAATTTCCCTAAGTACTTGCCTACTCCTAATTGCTTCTAGATGAGATTCTTGGATTGCTTGGGGCAGGCACATATTCTTTAAGTGCCTTACATGGCTACGTCATAAGAGTATAATTCAGAATTATGTGGAGCTAGTGAGATGTACTTACCCAGGATTTAATTTGGCTTCTGTGTTCTTGTTTTGGGGAGGCCAAAACAGCTTGAAGATCATAGTCAACCTGAGAATACTCCAGATTTTCTTAGCAAAATCATCACGTACTTTACCCTGCTTGCCCTTGTGGAAAAACGTCAAGGTCTTTGGGGCTCTTCACCCTTCTCTGTTCTGAAAGTTTTATTTAACATAAGCTAAATGCTGTGTATATCTCATCAGGGCCCTGTTAAAATATTGAAGAATGATTGGTGGGGATGCTTTAAAAAAGGCATCAGTCCTGTTGGGAAATATTTGCTGAGCTTACTCCCATCTTCCTTAATTGTTACTGTGCCTGTATCGTAAGAGGGAGTCCCTCCTGAGCACTCTCAGACCCTGAGCAAACACATCTCTGCCCTCAAAATTTGTTGTGACACATCTGGTTTATATTGAGACTGCTTGGTTTCTGCTAAACCCTCCAGCACAGAGGAGTCTTTGAGACATTTATTCTGCATTCCAGCTCTGAGCTATTTGCTAGGGGAAGAGAAAGCAATGCAGTGTATTTCATTAAAAAGAAGAACAAAAAAAAAAAACCCAAAACAACAAAAATCCCACCTTTTGGAATACAATTCCCTTCTGTAGTAACCTGCATGGAGCTGAAGGCTGTGAAGATGACAGAGCCAGAGCCAGGGCTCAGCCTCTACAATGGTGTTGCTGTGGTCAGCATAGTATCTTAGTATTTCCCATACATCTTTTAAGGTGGTTTGATTGCTAGTTAATGCTTACTGAACTTACTTTCTAGTTTTCATTTTGTTCTGGGTTTGGGGGTTTTTTTTGTTGCATAGCCTTTGGTTATGGTGGCCTGTCTTCTAGAGTATGGATTTCCTATAATATCACTGGAATATACAGCTAATATGTAACTCCTGAGGAGAGACCTAATGCATCTTCATTACTCACAGGGGCATTCTAATTTTGCAAAATAATTTTTTGAACTTAATGGGAGGCAATGTGACCACTGGCACCATTATTGCCTCTCCTAATGAAAAATGGATATTTAAAGTGGTGAAACAAATTCTAAGGCATTTCCTTTCACTTTCATTTAAGGTTTCTTTTCTTCAGAATCTTAAATATCACGTAAGTGCTATTAGAGATTTAAGATATTTATCCTTTTACTAGAGAAACAAAAAAAAGTACCCATTAAAGCAGTTCCAGTGAGAATTGATATTATTATAGCACATTTTGTTCTTAATTATTTTGTTGCAGGCTGTAAACACTAAAATACTTCCTGTTGAAATTTGCTACTAAGGTAATGTTCTCTTTAATATTTAGGAGTGGAATTCTTGGTAACTTCTGACTTAACTGAGACTAATTATCTTCTCGTCAAGCACTCTTTTTCAGCCTTGCTGTCCTGCCTTTAGAAGATATGGCAGCTAAAACCTAGTAATAGCATTTGAATTAAACTTGCTGGAGGGAAGTAGAATTTCAAATTTTTCATTTGATTTTATAGGGTTTTTTCAAGATTCAGATTCTGTGCAAAGCAATCAGATCACTGGCTTTTAATTAAATTAAAACAGTAGTTTGCCTAAGTTTTAAGTACATAACTTTAAAGTATCTATGTGCATTAAGCTTCCCTTTTAATTACAAATCAAGCCAGAATGCATCCTGTAACATGACAAACACTGACATAATTTTTTCATAAACACCTACAGCTGATGCAAATGGACTGTTTCTTGATTTCTGTTGCGTGCACTTCAGTTATGTTTAATTCATTGTATTCTTAGAATCCTGCTGTCTCTCAGCCCCTTCTGACTCATTTGCATAATATTTCAAAGAGTGTTTGATAGTCTCGAACACAAGCAGTAGCCTCTGCAAGGCATATTGATGTTCCAGCTAGGAAAACCTCGCACAGGTACGGGTCTAAACACCAATATAAAGTGATTGCATTACAACTTCTTAATTGTAGCCCTCTTCTAATTCCTCCATGTCTTTTCCTAATTGATATTAAATAGATACCTATTCTCATCACTTGTCCATGCAGCTTTTTGTTCAGGCTCTGTTTGCCTGAACTGATCCTACACAAAGTCCAGGTGAAACATGTCATGCCATGTTTGCATTGCATGTACTTACACTGCAATCAGTTTTTCATCCAAAGATAGATAAGAGGAAGCTTGTGAATGCAAAAAATGATAATCCTGTGAATTATTTTGTGTTGTGTGTTCTGTTCTTTCTGTCCCATAGTTCATAATTGTCCTTTCAGCAGGGTCGGGTGGATGAGCCCAACACCCCGGCCAGCCTGGCATGCATGGAGAATGTGCCAGACACCATGAAAGGCAGGGAGAAAATCTGTGGCAGAAACACCTGCTCCTTGAAGGTCCACCAAAGCACCCCAAAGACACTGGTCATTAATGAATGAGCTTGTTAAACCTCTGCCACCACTAAAGCTATCCTTCATGCAAAGTTTATAGCCCCTCTTTGAGAACATTGTTAAGCTAATCTACGTAAACTTTGAGGAGCTGCATCTGAATGTCCTCTCTGAAAGTGGTGTGTAGCTGCAGTGCTCTTTCTTTCAGAAAGAATGCTTTGTTGCACTTTGTCAAAGAAATTTCCATTAAAAAAAAAAAGAGTGTGGAATGAATATGAGAAGATCTTTAATCTACTGGTGGTTGTTTATAAATATGAAAAGTAGTATAAGGGACTTAAGTCGCAGATCAGGAGGCAGCACAAACAGGAGGGTTATTTCTTCTGAATGAAAGTAAGAATCTAAATCACTCTGTGCTCCTTCAGATGACTGAAGATATCTTTTATTTTAATGAGAACCATATAGGCTTTTGTGTCTGCTCAAATGTGCAGAATAAATTGAAATTCGCTTTCTGTGTGCTGTCACACATTGCGCCTGGAATGTGGTTGTGCTTCTGGCCTGGTGAGATCAGGTTGAGGGTTTTTTTGTTCAAACATAAGGGTAATTCATTCTTCATAGTCAATTGAATCCGACCATTTTCAAGCCAGCTGCCAATTGTGATCCATGTGCTACTGGCTTTGTGGTGTATTCTTTTGTCCCCGTAGAGAGAAACTGCGAGCGCTAGTCTGGTGACCTGAACATTTTTGGAGGTAAAAATGAGTGCCTTGTTTGTCCAGACTAAAGTTTTCATTGAAGTTTTCAATTTTTTTTCTTGCTTTCCTTCTTCTTTCTCTTGTCTGAGAGTAATGTTCTTCCTTTACATGTATGAACTTTGTATAGCCTAGGAAAAGCAAGGGAATACATTTGTAGGTCTTGGTACCAGAGAATAAAATTTTCTTTTTTCCTTTACCAAGGAAAGGTCACCTTGTCATCCAATGTACAGTGGTGTGCTCATAGCAGCTTTCAAAGGACTCCCTTATTCCATATGAAAGGGAATGCATCCATACCCAAGCATCACCACCACCACCACCACCCTCCAAAAAAAAAGACACTATTAAAAGAAAATATATTTGTGAGTTTGTTTTTCTCAGTGACCTCCTTTGGGATTTATTTGTATCCCTTTTAAATTATGATAGTGAGGAGGAGACAGTGCAATAACATTATTATCCTAAATGGGTAGGTGTGGGGTCTCCTCTTTTTAGGACCTTTAAAATGACAGAAGTGAGTATTTTGATATATAGCTTAACTTCCTTGAGTATTGGCACTTCAAACCATCACTAAGAATCAATCAGACTTAGAAGCAGTGTTCCATACTTTGAAGATAACAGAACAATTCATGTAGTATTGTGAAATGTTTTAGGAGTCTTGTCTTCTATCTTCTCTTCTGCATGTCTGTATGTGTTCTTCCAATTCAAAACTGCTTTTTCAGCTTCAGGTGGCATTAGAGATAATGGCTTGTTCCTGTTCTGCTGAACTGCTGTACTAGAATGAAATATTTGGAAACAATGTGGTTTCTTTCATTGACAAAACATGTTAAGAGAGAATCCCCAAGAAAAAAACTGGTGTACCTGCTGTTACTTGGTTAGCTTTTCTTCTTAAGAAGTGGATCAAAGCAGATATTTCAATTTGGAAAAATTCTGGATCCACTGGTCTGAGACTGAAAGTCTTAAAAAAAGAAAGAGGGGTAGCAGAATGGAGGGATTTGGCTGTTTCCCTCCATCCTTTTGTGAAACATTAAAGTGAGCCACTTCTGCATGATATGGTTTGTTTCAAACCACAATAATTCACATTTATGCTTGAGCAATGTGAAACAAATGAGTATTGGCCAGGAGTTTGGTCTCAGGAGGAACCTGCACTACCAGCCAGGATTGCTAATATTTGTGGAGTTGGAAGTGTTGGTGAAGGCTTCATCTGGAAAAGTTTATTCTGCCTTATATACTTAAAAAATAGGAGAGTTGGGCATAATTATTTTTATTTAGCAGTTACAGCTAGTGTAATATTCTGGCATTGTGGTTTAGCTCTTGCTGCTATACCACTGGATATACCCAAAGAAAGATAATGTGAAACAGGAAAGATATTTATAGAGCAGTGTCTCAATTTTTCTACCAAAACATTTTGAAATACACATCTCAAGTTTACATCTGTTTTATAATGCTCCATGTGTAGCTACTAAATCTAGAAAGTTTTCAATCTTTCAAAGATTAACGAAGAAATGTTAAGAAAGCAAAATCACTGTGTTCCAAGAATCTGAAGTCAGTGTTGCAGCAATAATAACCCTACCAAAATATAGAGCTTTTTACATAACAGTCAAGGATTATTGTTGATGTGGGATTTTATAACTTCTTCAATGGTATTACATTTTAGATTTTCAGGTGCGTTTTTTACCTGAAAATTGGACCCCCTTGCACTTCTCAAGTGGTTTTTTTTTGTTTTTCCCTTCTAATATGCTGCCTTGGTCACAAGATGAAAATGAAATAAATGCTCTTCTTAGTCTAGCATGAAAGTTGACATCAGTTGGTCTTTAATGCAGATTTCCAAGTAAATTGTAGAAAATCTGTAATTCTAATCAGAAGATAAACTTGACATAATCACCACTTTCAATAAAATATTTTTTCTAACTTATTGGATGATAACTTAGTGGAACATGCAGAAAGAAAAAAATAGGTAAGGAATTACATTACATTAATGAAACAGGTGAGCGTAGCCAGTTATTTCAATATGAACAAGCCTTGCGAACCCGTATCCTAACACCCTGATCTGTGTGGGGTACTGGAGACTGGAGTCAAATATGGAGAGAGTATTCTTCCCTTCACATGGCTATCATTTGGAGGGAATACTAACCCAAGCACCTCTAGGTATCTAGGGGAAGGGCTGGATGAGGAAACTGTTGAGACATAAATGTGCAGAGAAATTGAAAAATAGGATTGCGTGGGAGGAAGAGTGCTTATGGCTGGTCTGCGGGCAGTGCTGTGTCTGTGCATCCAGTGCATGGTCTCTGCAACTGACAGTGGAGAGATGTGAGCGTGTAGGCCCCTCTGGACCTGGTTATACAATCCCCCAAACTGTAAAACTCCTTTCCTCCATGTCCTCCTAGACCTGTGGGCTCTTTACTCAGTTAGGGATAAGGTAGAAGAGGATGTTATTCAAGTGGAATGGGGGTAAGAAGGGAAGAAAAGGTATTGTAGAGGGTTTTCATGCAAGGATGCTGCTAGCTTTTGACATTTGCCCAAGTCAATCATATCTATTTCTTCGTACTGGAAAACCTATTTTAAAGGAGGGAGGGATGGGAGGGTTAAAAGGGAGAAGCTGGGATTTCCAAATCCTAGGTGTACTTTGAGATTTGCCGCAGAGATTTTGAGATTTTTTGTTTCACTGAAAACAAAATAGTATTGAAGATAGGCCTTGGGTTTTATCTTCTTTCTCCTTATTCAGAAGGGAGGGGCAGCTTGTTCTAACTACCTAACACCCTTTGAACAAGACAGATTTCACTCTTATGTTTGCCTAGGGTTTCCCATACACAAATGTGAACCACTCCCTGTGAAATGACACAGAGCCACAAGATGTTCTGATGAAGATTGTTGGTGGGATTGTAAACTTCCTGCCTCTTATTTCTCCTTTTTCCACAGTTTCAATTTAAAATATTTCCTTCTTGGGAGCTTTATGGTAAGTGTCTGAATGCATCTGCTGTGACTTTCATTTCACCTCCTCGAGTGTCTTCCGATAGCAACATCTGGGAAATTCATTTAATTTACTTCAATATGAAATTACTTTCAATTTGTAAGACATCAGCTTTTATTTTAAGTGTTTGACACCCAAGTGAAGCACATATCATTAGCTGATTATTATTTAAAGTGTTAGAGTAACTAATATTCAAAGTCTCAGCCAAATCTAAATATTGTGGTGACCATGCTTTAATAGCTCCTCTGATTACTTTATTATGAAGAGATAACTAGATAGTATATAACAGTGTTGGTTTTTACAGCAACATTTTATTCTCAATCAAAAAGCACTGTTGTAGTAAAACTCAGCAAAAAGAAAGAAAGCAGATCTGTTTACTTTGTTTTACATTTTCTATTGATGGGTTCTTAGTGCTTTGGAATGGGTTATAGAAGTAATAGCAGGATGTGACCTGTAATTCCTGGGCATTTTGGGTGCAGGCAATGCAAACATCCATATAAAGTCATCCCAGGAAACTAACTGTCCTAATATTTTATAGTATGCAATTTGGTCTTCTGCCTTTTCTTTTATTCCACTATTTTCTCCTATTATGCACATAACCATGGTATGTGAGTATCTACTGCATAATCTTTTCTCCCCCTGTCCTGGATGTATGCATGCATAGAGTGGAAATTAATTTGCTGTAAAATGCAAACTGCAAGTAAGAACTAATGTTCAAGCTTACCTAAGCACTGGAAGATATATACAAAACAAAGTAGTATTGTCACCCTAATTGTGCAGCAGTGAGCAGTATACTAAGTGCCAAATAACCAGTCTTGTACATTACTCTTCACCAGCTACAACTGGCTGGTGAAGAGTAATGTACAAGACTGGTTATTTGGCACTTAGGATACTGCTCACTGCTTACACCCTGTAATACTTTCCACAGGGCTTGGCCATTGCTAATTAGCAGCTGAGAGAGGGAGGGACTGGGAGATAATGAGAGATTCACTTTTCCCTCCCTGTTTTTCCTGTTATATCCATCTCCCTCACCCATACAAGGGAATGCAGAGCAGGGTGCTGGAGTGAAGCAGCCACATCTAGAAGGATCTGTGATTCCCAGGAAGGTGGGAGGCAGATGGGATTATACTCAATCACAGGGTCACGCATCCAAGGATGTCAGTGAAAAAGAAGAGGATTAAAATGCCCTAATTTTCACTGTACTGCTATATTTCTTTATTGTGTGTGACAGACTGAAATTCATCATGAACACTCTTAGAGGGTCCAGAGACCCCCAGAATAGCACTGACTCCTGCCCAAGAGGTTTAATAATGCTCCATTGTGTCACAGTCTTCACCCTGTCAAGAATGCTGTTCCCACATTTTGACTTATCTAACATCTCAGCCAATCTGTTGGGTTTTCCCTCTGAGGAACCTTTCCTCTCTACCCTCCAAACCAGAGCAATAATTAGCCTTTCTCCCCAGAGAGTGGATTAAACTCACTTAAGCCTTTACCACCCTACTAAAGCAGTAAGGAATTCAGATTATCAATTTGCATAAAACAGTGCTGTATTTATTAAAATATATATGTGTGTGTATATAATTAAGTGAGCCAATGCAATGCATGAGAAATGAATGGGAAGGTGGCCCATAATAAGGGTGTCAGTGATTGCTGTATCTGTGCAGTGAAACAGGAGTACTGTGAACATGCCTGGAATTTGGAAAGTACATATCTATTCAAGAGCATTAGTTGCCTCATTGTGTTTAGATGACTTGTATAATTCAGAGTTAATGATTGAATTCGTGTTGAAAAACCGTCTGCTCATCTGCTGCTACTCAAAGTCTCAGGGAGACTGAGCAAGTACAAAACAGCCATTTTGAGAAGTGATACTGAATCTAAGGCAATTTTCTTACCTTTTAGCTCCTTCATGGTAAGTAGTGCTTATCCTTCAAGCAGGTGCACCGGAAGGTACTGCTAGTAAATGCTGATGAGTTCTTCAAGGAGGGAAGTGATGAATGAAATATATGGTTACAACTACATAACCATTTAAAAATGTCTTCCAATTATGCTGTGTGGAACAAGGATTGTAAGCATCCACTGAAGATACAATTTTCTGAACTGCAGGGATTTATTGATTCATTATATTTTTCTCTCCTCCATGGAATTGGTGGGAAGGATTAACTTTCACTTACACTCCGATGACATTTTTCATTGGTACTATCATCCCCATTCTCCATCCGAATGTGCTGCTGAAATGTGGCAGGTGGCTTTGCCAGTAATTGCATGCTACTTCATTCCATTTTATATGAAACTATAGAGTACAGTGGCCTTCCTCTCTCATCACTGGCGTACTTCACAGCCATATTGACTTAGAAAACACAGAAGAGTGGGCTTCCCTTTAAATTGCAAAGATGTATTATCTTGCTGTATGTTCCCTTAGGAGACAGTAACTTAACTCCTGTGAAATAAGCTTCTGACTCCAGCATTTTTTCATGTCAAAAAATAAACAAACCACATCATTTTTTTTTAAATGTCCACAATTATTTTTTTTTTTATAAAAAAACCTGAACATGGTTTGGAATATTTAAAATTTATTGTTCAGTAAATCGTAGGCAACTTTCTATTACAGTATACGTATGCTTGATCTCATTCTCAGGCCGGCAACCATGCTCTAGTAGAAGATGGCTTTTCTTTGGTCCCAGCTGTGCTAAACACTATTATAATTAGCACGATGGTTAACTTAATCAGAGCACTTGGCTCGGGAGAGAGGTGTTACAGAGTGCACCATAATTAGCATTTTCCTTTCTTTGATCCTCAGTCTGTCTTTATTGACAGAAATATCAAGAGCTCGTTTGTTTTTTTCTTTTAACACTTCAGGAAGTGGAAATATGTGTGGCTGTGAGATTATGAATTTAGTAATGATTTTAGAAAAAAAACAAACAGAGCTGTCCCAAAGGAAGTAGAAGGGATAAAGATCTGTATGTATGAAAAATATGGTCTTTAGTGTAAGTCTTTAGTGCTGCAGCATATGGGCAGGTATATGGCCAGGAAATACCTCCTGGGGCAGCTACATCTCTTTGAAGTTGCATGAATAGTGTTAACAGCATCTTAACCATTTCCAGCATGCTGCTGTGGACCACATCTGCTGTTTGAGTGTGTAGAAAAGGTGATGTTTTCTTAAAGTGAGGAAGGGGAATGCCAGAAGTGTGATCTGTTTGGAAAAAAAAAAAAAAAAAACCAAAAAAAAAAAAACACAAACCCAAAGGTTTGGATGATCCTGTACCAGGTATAGCTTTAGATACTTGCCAGCTTGGTCACTGAAGCATGAGCATCCCATCCTACGTGCCTGATATAAGCAGGTGGTGAAAGCATGCAGCAGACCAGATGACTGCTGTTCATGAAAAAACATAACATTGATGCTGTCAGACAAAATGCTGAAGACGTCCAAACTTGCATCTGGCATCACTGCCTTGATTGCAGGGGAGGAAAGTTGAGACGCTTGAGAGACTCTTCTTATTACACACCATGGAGTGGAGCAGTCTCTTGCAATGCCAACTAACACAGAACATTAAAAATTGGGGACTTTTTAGTAGGTGAAGCCACTGTCAGCCTTCCTGAGATAACCTTTTTTTAAGCTTGATAAGCACACTGTCTTCTTTGCTCACACTGAAGTGGAGGGCCTGTAATGCTTTGTCTCCAGTGCATACTAGGTGAACTATACCCAATTAATTATCTTAGCTGGTTCTGAGCATTTGTTCAACAAACTGGGACAAATGCTGTATGCACTCATTCGTATTGACTTTGGGATGATGGTGTCTCTGGTATGGGTAGACACAATCTCTATATTTAACTTCCTTATGGTCTCTGTAAGTTTTATTACTGATTTTAAAAGAAGGTATAGCAATGTTTATAATGAAAAAATGGGGCAAAAATAGTTGAGGTTTTTCTTATAAGAGCTCTGCAGTTTTTCACTCTTCCTTTGTACATATCTGTCTCTTTCCAGTCTTTTACAAAGAGGAAGAGCTATCACATGCATGTGTTCATATAGTTAATTTCAATTTGCTTTGACAGTAGAAAAATCATATGCTAATAGGTAGCTGCAGAGAATGCAGCTGTCATTAAGGGACTTCCTATGTTATCCTTGACTTTGCTAGATTACTTTTATCTACTCAGGATGGATAATAATCTTTAAAACGTTTATGCAACTAGGTTTTAGGTCAATAGCTGTTTAAACCATTTATTTAAGTAATCTTTCTTGGTGGAAAGTATGTGGAAAGACCCTCTCACTGTTTTTATAAGATTATTTTCATATCAGCATTAAAGCAGCAAGCAGTATTTTTGACAGTGGACTTGGAAGATACCCATTATTTGTGAGACATGACAAAAAGAGTATAATCTTTTCCAATGCCCATACAAAGCCAGTGATTGTCTGTTTTTGCCATTCCAGTTATTTATGTAATTATACTTAATGCCACACAGATTTGAAAAGAAAAAGCAGTAGTTGCTGCTGTTTCAGATTAATATTTTTCCATTCTGAGATCATAAAAACAGTAAATACCTCTCATTGTGGTAGAGAGAATAAAGGATTTGAATGACTATGGATTTGTAAACAATTGATCAGAGGAACTGAAATGGAGGAGGGAATGTGTCTTTTTTAAGTCTGTCTCCTGATCACACAATTTCATCATTTCTAAAGCTCCCTGATTAATAAGAAATGCTGCCATTGCATAATATCACTTCTTGGATGTTAATTCCTTTGTTAAACTAAAGTGTAGTGTAATTTTACAGTGGATTTAGAGGTATAGAATCTAACTAACTTAAACCTGGACATATCTAGGATATCCTGCTTTGCTCAGTTCTTCTTTGTCAAAGTCCTGGTGAAACTATTTGCCTTGTGGCCAAGAAGTGCTTAAATAGTAAGATACTTCCCGTACTGTCCTGCTTAGCATTTGGCCAGGATTAAGGAGCTCTAGGTGGTAAATCCCTGCCCTCCATCTAATCTCACATGCTGGAACAATCCAAGGTGGCTTGGAAAAGTCCCTGGAAAGTATGCTAGTGCTTTCAGACTCCAGGATTAGAGGAGCTGCTTGAAAACTTACAGATGCATTTTGCCTTCAAATTCACTGCATTCACTTGCATTCGGTCTTGGTATTTGGATTGCTTCTTCACAGCATCTGAAGAGAAATAAACTGACTGTGTATCACATTTACAGCAGAACACTCAAGATAGAAGTTCAGATTGGGTTCAACAAAACTGGTGCATCCTTTTAAAGCAGATAAAGAAAAAACATGGATTTTGTAGGCCTACTCAAGAAATAAATATATGCTCATGGGTTTTATAACATAATGTGTCTCTAGTTTGGTCAGCTAGTGGTATTATACTCTTGTACAAGTTTGCCACTTAGCCTGGAAGTTCTGCCTGAGCTAGATAATACCAATTTTAAAAATCATCCTTCTCTTTTTTTTTTTTTCTTAATTACTTCAGGTGACAGCAAATTTACAGCATGCAAATGTGAAAGGTTCCAGTGACTTAACTGCATTAATTTCTAACAATTCTCCCTCATTTTTTGTCTGAATTTTATCTCAAAGTTTCATTTTTGAACTCTGCGCCTTGTTATGCCCTTTATTATATGTCTCTCACTAATGTAAGTATTTATGAATTGTGATCAAGACATACTGAACTTTGTGCAAATAAATAGACTGAATTACTCCTGGCTCTTGCTTTAGAACATCTTTTCCTGACTCTGAATCCTTCTTTTAGCTCCACCTTGCGTCCTTTCCAATTTGTCAACATGTGCTTGTAATCATTTCAGTAATGCTGTATGAAGTGACAGAGCCAGTCCTAGGCATCTCAGCAGTGTAAGAGAAACTGAATTTTTTGCTGCTCCAGATGTGAGGATAGAATGGGTTCACAGAGAAGATCTGGGCTTGTTAATCTACCAGTGGAAGAGGGAAGGAAGATAGAGACTGTGGCCAGAACTGGAAGGGGCTGATTCAGCATTCCCTCCCATTGCCACTTCTGCCATCAGTAGCAGGAGGAAGCGTGGCTCCAGCATAGGCAAAGCAGCCAGATCTCCGTGACTGCTACTTAGCATTGTTTTGCTTACTACCCAGTTGACCTGGATAACCTCAACTTTGTTCCTAATAATGCTCCTCTGAGTGCTACAATGATGCTTTCTGCTTTGTGTCTTCCCCTAGCTCAGGTACTGAATGATCTCATTCATCATCTTAGCCACTGCATCCCTGCCAGAGTTTTAGTTGCGGCTCACCACGGCCCTGAAGTCATCCTTCAAGTCACTGCTTTCTAGATTAGTTCACCACCTCACAAGTTTAACCTGTGTTTGAAGAAGCATGACCTTGCATTCTGTGACTCCTATAAGTAATGTCATTCAAAGAGCTACATAGACCATATTTTTCAGCTCACTTTGAACTGACCTGCCCTTAGTCTGGCTGCTATATCATTAGTTATATCACCTTCACCTTGATTGCCACAGTGCTGTTTTCTTCCACGTCACTTAAGACTGTAGATTAGAGAAGGACCAACATCTATGTATACACAAATCAACCAGAAATTTCATTTGGTTCTGGGAGGCTCATTTTCTGAAGTTTCTTCTATTTAATTGCAACACTTCTGTTCTGGAGATGCATGCCTCTATTTCACACTCCTCTTTCAGAGAAAGAATGGAAAAGTGAAGTCATCTTTCATCTTGTGGCTCGTGTGTTGTGTGCAGGGTTCCTACTACTGCAATGCAGTTGAAGATACTGCAGAGGGATACTTAAATTCAAGCCAGAAAAAAAAAAAAAGCCTAATTAAAGTGAGGAAAAAATTATGAGTGCATTTCTATTTTTAGGATTTGTGAAACTTGCCTTAACAGAATCTTTGGGCTTCAATTAATAGACATTCCATTTTTAATTGGAGCATTTTGCTGCATACAATGGTTTATTGTATTGGTAAAGGGTAAGTTAATTGGGTGTTTATTTGAAAACTAAAAAATTCAGTGGAGCCACTGTGTGGTTTTGAATATAGTGTTGACTGCATAGGTGAAGGGGCTGAGGAAGAAAGGAAGATGAGCAACAGACAAATTGCAGTATTGGACATCTTAGATAGCTATGCATTCTGGATGCTGTCCTCAACAACTAGGGCAAGAAAAAGATATCACAAAACATACTGAAAAAGGATTTATAAAATCCTTTATAAATAATAATAAATAATTAAAAAAAAAAAACTTTTCACCCTGCAAGCTCATATGTGAGTCAGAAGTTACAGAACCTCTCGAGAGTTTTGCTTTGCTGACATCCACTCCCATACATGAGCTCCTAGGTTGTTTTATTCTTGCTCTTTCATGCTACTCACATTATTCATGCACAAAAATAGAGATTTTTTTGCCCGGGGAGTAATGTCACCTAGCTGAGGTATTTTGTGGCAGCCAGCAAAAATAACAAGGGAAAAGGGGAGCTCATGGAAGGTACTGTGGTAGCCAGTGCTCAATGGGCAGCATTCTTCTGTTTCTGTTCAACAGGAACACGGCTCCTGGGAGCAGTGCTGTCAGGTCAGGTCCACTTTTGCATCCAGGTGATTTTGAGCCCAGAAATCTAGTCCCTTTCCCATTAGGCCAGATTACCGTGCTAAAGGTCTTCAAAGAAAGAGGAAAGGAGTACTTGAAGTTTCCAAGACTTCAAGTCATTGCTGCACAGAAATCACTGCTCTTACTGCTGTTTAGTCATACCACCCTAAAACTGTTAAATTGGTTAAAAAAATTCAAATATCATCAGATCAAGCTTCTGTTTTCTGTGTGAGAGCATCTGCTTAGAAAAACTGTATTGTATTCTTTTTCAGAAAGCAAATGACTTGTCACAAAGCACTGCTTTGTTTCTATCCTGGATGTTATCTTGAGCCACAGAACAGGGCTATTGCTTTGCATTTATGTGCTGTATAACCTCCCTCCCAAATGCCAGAGCCATCAGAGAACCATTGTTGCCTCCTGTACATGGGAGCAATCTTAATTACTGCACCAACCTCAGAATAAATTCACAGTTAATCAAATATGATGATGAGAAGTAGAATGATAGGCAGATAAGCAGGACTTATGGTAGAAATGTCAGCTGAACAAAGTTTTCTCGGCATGTTGCTTGGAACTGAAACAAAGTCCTCTTCCAAACACTGTATTCAGGTCAGGTTCAGCTATGTTGTGTTTAGAAAGCATCTTCATCAATCTGAATTAAATTTTTCCTCTAGTGATTTGCTACAGATTGAATTATCCTTTCAGCTGGGATGGAGGAGTGGAGGGAAATGCTCACATATTTTCCCCCTATAGCACATCATAAAGCATCTTCTGACCACTGCACCAATACAAAGTGATGTTTTCCTTTACCAAGCACAAGCATACATTTGAATTGGATAACTGCAAAAATTGCTTATCAAAGTTGGTGACTATATTTATCTCAGAAAGGATACAGTATTTTACCAAACATAGAAAACTAGCATTAAAATAGTATAATTTATTTTATTATTGAAATAAAAAAACCCATAAAATTAGCATAAAATTAGCATTAAAGAACGCCTGGATCATGGCAATGTAAAGTTTGAAGAAGAATTCTTTTTCTTTAATCAAGTCTAGATAGCCTACTTCCAATTTTGACTAACTGACATGTTTTCTTAAAAATAGACAGGTTCTACTTTTGATATAATGCCTGTAGTGCTAAGTAGCTTATGTCTCCCTCCACAAAGGATACTCTGCCCCTGCTATGTTTCCAGCCTTACTGAAATGTAATTAGACTAGGTTGACTTTGTCTGTGAAGTGGCAACATAGAACAGTTATAGGTCGTCAAGAGTCACTTTGTTCCATTGCTCTTAATGTCTGTATTTGAATTCTAAGTATAAGTATCTTGATGATCCAAAAAGGAGAGCAATGATGAATGGATAGCTCAAGCCTAATGATCTAATCTTTCACATAACAATGCTGAGGTGGTAGTTTTCATAGGGATGTAGTCCCATACAACTGCATGAGCTTCCCTTGTTTGAGGGAGGTTCCTTGTTATGGTCAAAGACTACTAAAATTTCCTTTTCAATTTTTTTTTCTTCTTTCTTCATAGCCATCCTTGTTAGTGCTTTATTGTAAGCATATTTTGAATAGAGACAATTATCTCCTTCTCCACTTTTCCTTTTTTTATTTTTTTTTTTTAATTTTGAACAACTTGATCATTTTAGAGATACTATCACAATGACCTTTCCTAACAATTCTGCCAGGAGGACATCAAATTAAATATGTCATTATTAATATTATACCATTCAGACAATTGAATGATTTTTCTTAAATATTCCAAGTTCAAGAATTAAATCTTGGAAAATTATTAGACTCACTCATGTTTAAAGAATGAGATAACTTTTAAATGCAAATTTATATGGTAATGCTGAAACTTAGAGGCATAATTTATTCTGGAAATATGCAAAAAAAAAAGAATTTCAAGTATATATAATTGAAAAGTTCAAGTAGTTCTTGCAAACTTGAAATACATTATCTTTGTGGCATGCCCATATTAAAAAAAATAAATTTTATGTGGCTAAATGGTAACAAATGAGGCAGTGTTTACCATGGTAAGGAGTACATTGGGGACATAACCATTAGACAAGGGTAATTTAGTTTTAGCATTATCAGTTAGAAATACTGCAGCTGAGTGGAATATTTTATTACATGAAAACATCTGTAACCAATATATCCCTTGGGAAGCTTCGTGACCTGTGATCTGTTCAGAAAAAAATGTTTTGGTTTTACGAGGCTGTTCAAAAGCAAGCATGCACAGTGGGCTGTGTCCCAGTGAATCTGGAAGGGGCTCCCTCATCTTTGTGTACCTCCTGGAAATTTCTGGGAGCTGTAGCAATGTTTCTGCATTCCAGACTGTAGTCTTCAAACTCACTTCATAATTCATGCACTGAAAAAGACCTGGGAAATATGTACCATCATGCTCTCTACCTCTAGTACTACTAAACATATTAGTGTACATTATCTATATAATTATATATATAATATTTAATACTACTCACTGCCACACAGTGTTTACACACAGTTAGCCTTGCTGTGAGGTGTCCTAGATCTGCAGCAGTTATAATAAGGTTCGGATCAAAAAGCATGGTGCAGACCACTGAATGTATATTCACTTTCTGTTGAAGATTGCCAGTAATACAAGACAAACAGCGTCCTTGGTATATTTCTCATGCCTTGCTGTGTCCCTATTTCTGGCTGCTTTTTTTCCCCCTTTCTCTTTCAATGAAGCTGGAACGTGTCATCCCAATTTACATTTGCAAAGTAGTCACCTGTGCTCTAGCCTTCATAGTGGTCTGGCTGGAAAACAAAGTACCCAGCTCCCAGGACCCTCAGTCAAGGCTTGGGAACTTGGGGAGTCGGAAAGACAGAGGGATAGACAGCTTGAACTTGACAGCCCATTAGGTACCTGACCTTCTGCTTAAATGACTATTGAATTCTTGAAGATGTGGATTAATGCTTTCTTTTGTTGGGTGAGATGGGCAGATAGGCATGCCAATTAGAGACAGCTTTGCCATGGGGCGTTTAGAGTCCTACAGTACAAGTGGTTTCTTAGCACAGTATTTCTGCAGAAATAATGAGAAAAACTGCAGCTTCTTTGCAGAGAGGGGAAAAACCATCACATTCACCCAGGATCTCATTTCACTATAATACTCTGTAAGTAGATGCAAAACAATTTGTTTCTAGTTACTTGGCTATTGCTGAGACCCAGAAATCAAAACTGGATAGTTTAAGGCCATAGGCATAATGCAGATATATTGCAGACCATATGTCAACAGCTCTTTCAGCACAGGTACAAGATAGGCTTCATGCCAGTAAGACTATGGCATTGCCTTTCTAGCATCACTTTCAGTTCACACATCCTCCATGCAGCTCTGTATGCACAGGGGCCCAAACACAGCAGAATAGAGGGCATTTCTCAGCCAAAAGATCATTTTTCCCCTTAAGTGGAGCGAGCTAGTGCTGCTTCTTAAAAGGTCTTCCTGGTCTGGGGAATATTTAAGCCACACTCCTGTCCATTAAGTACTTTATCAATGCAACGATGGAGCAAACCTTATGGCCAAATGAAGCAGATTTGTGGGCTCCTTTGTCTGTGGTGATAACACTGTGCCTGGGATTGGGCTGACTGTGAAACCAAGTGTAATTCATCCCCAAACTACCATCTGCTTGAAAGATATGAAAAGTATGTGCTAACGGGTTGGTGGCAGTGCATATTGGTTGCAGGCATGGAATTAGGGGGAGTGTAAAAGTTTTGACCCAGTAAGGAGAGGTGCTGCAAGGAAAGCAGGTCATTCACAGAATGGAAAATCTTTTATTTCCAGTATCCTAAGAGGCAGGTGAAGAAGAGTCTCATGGAATTTTTCTCTATGTACAAGACAGTCCCAGGCAAGGCAGACTTTGCATCACAGTTGGGTAAGCTTTGTTTGGGGAAAGTTATATCATTTATCATGAAGGACGTCACATCATTTCTGATTCCTGAGCAGAAGGGGTTTAGATTCTGAAATCAGTCCACAGATAATGCAGAAATGGGACAGCTTGTTTTGTCTAGATTTTTGAGTCTGCTTATGTCAGGAGGTAGAAAGTTCAAGTCTAATGTTGCTGGCTCTGTTTTCAGCTGATGAGATATAAGGGAGGCTATGAGGAAAAGCACAAACAAAGGGCAGCAAGAGTAATGTAATGAGGAAGAAGGTATGTTGTGTATTGAGGGAAGCAGGTGAGCCTCCTGTTTGGAGCAGAAATGTTGCAAAATTGGTGCTTGTACAGTGTGAAAATATTTCCATTGTTGCCTCACACAGAGGGAGCTGTTAACAGAGCATGCAGGAAGCTCTTTGATCAAACACCTACGTCATTTCTTAGTGCTCTGCTGTAATTCAACATTTAAACAGCAATGAATGTTCTCCCACTGAGATAGTTTTTTAATCTCTGACATTTCTCTGGAGAGATACTCTGAGTAATTTTGAAAATAAAAACAAACATTTACAAATCCAACTTTTTTTTTTTAAATGGTGTAAAGGTTTATCTGGAGATAAATGGTTAAGTACGATGAAGGTGGAATTGTGTCAGACCACTGGCATAATGGCAACTGCTTGCTGATTCTTACCCCAATAATCAAGTTAAGGAATGTTGTAAAGTAACACATGCTAAGCTTTTAGTTTTGCAGCAACTGATGATTTATGATGTTCTTCCATTGACATCATCTCATGTCACTGGAGCATATTTTAACAGGAGGTATGTAGTTCTGGTAATCCCCAGGAAATCTGTTCACTGTTTACCAAAATCCACTTTTTTAAAAAAAGAGTTGTGCTTTGCCAAGAAACCTGGAGCATGTCAGACTAGAAAAATGCTTCTTTTGGTGCCTGAGAGGAAACAGTATGTGTGTGGGTACAAAATCACATGCTTTCATGGTAAAAATATGGAGGTAATTGGCTAAACCATGATGTTTTGCTTCCAGAAATGGGAAGCCATTTTCATGTATCTTATGGGTCTGAAGACAGAGGTTTCAGAGGACCCAACTTCTTAAAGCTGATGACAGACCTTCCTGCTTACCAGCAAACAAGCTGGGGAGACAGCTCTGCTTGGTTTTTTTGGGGTTTTTTTTGTTTTTTTTTTTTTTTTTTTGTTTGGTTTGTTTTTTTTGTTTTGTTTGTTTGCTTGTTTGTTGTTTCATCCAGTCAGTCAAAACTGTATTTTACTTTGTTCTGGATCTGATATTGCAGAATTATTTTGGGTCCTGCAAACTTTTCACTTAAGCAGTTTAGTGGCTATAAATGTGTAATGATCACTGTTGTTACCTTTGTGATCCACTTGCATTAATGACTTTCCTTTTGTGCTATTTGGCATATGAGGTGAAGCAAATTAAAAGCTATATTAATTATTCATCAACTAAAGAATCTCTTTCACTGTTACTATGTTTCAGGTTTGTAGATACCTTTGCATAAACTAATTGATTTTAGTCATAATATTCCAAGTGATGTTAATTAATAATTTAAATATAATTGTTTTGGAAAGCTTTTTAGCCTTGTTCTGAGCAGCTGGCACCAGAAAACAGAATTTGGCAGTGATTTAACTTCAAAAATATGGAGCTAGTTTTCTGCAGCTGTTATCAAATGAAATTAGTAACTCAAAGGTGTGGGAATTTTTTTGCATGAAAGGTTAATCAAGTCCAAATCCAATTGTGTTCTAACCTAAGATAAACATGGAAAAAAGTGTGTAGTAGGGACAGAGAATTTCCTCAGGCATTTGCATCTCACTGTGAATGAGGAGGGGAGGGAAGGATAGAGGGAGGTTAGGGAGCAATCTTTTATCTCAAGAACTGTTTTCAGCAAGGTATGCTGATCTTATTTTCCATCCTCCCATGCTTTGGATAAGGGTTTCAGGAAAAATTAATTTTTCCTTTGCTTAGTATCGATCTAATATGGATTTCAATACCAAGGGACTACCAGCCTTTTGAGTAGGCTAGTAGTTTGACTCACTACAGAAGAAATTAAGGTATATCGATTTAAATAGGAATCTAATTTATTGTGAATTGTCAGAAAAATCTTTACTTCCTATGCTAGTGCTGCAGACTTTAGCCACTCTTTGTGGAGGGAAATTAGCTTGTCAAATACAGTTAGCCCATGGATGAAGAGGTTTTTAACACTGTAGCACTACAAACAAATGGGTTTGGGGTGGCAGAGCTTTATAACCCGGGGAGCAGAGCACGGGATGAAAACTGGGCGAGAGCAAATGCTTCCAGATGGACACAGCACTGCCCTGTGCTGGTGTGCACTGATCACTGACAGCACAGGCAGTTGCCAGTCCTGGCTGCAGGAAGCTCCTGGCTCCCTGTCCATTGCCTGCTGAACTTTGTTATGAGCCCTGCTGCCCTCCCAGTGAGCAGGATCCATTCTGTCAGCAGCAGCACTGTGTGCTGTGCCAAGGATGAGGCCAAGGTGTGCTGGTATCACTGCCACCCTGCCAGCCTGTACTGTGGCATCTGCCCCAAGGTAGGGCACAGGGCACTTCCCAGCCTTCTGTGGAGCCGGTTTCACTGCCTTTAATTACATCTGCGGTTTGGATGGCTTTGCTTGGCCATTAAAATCCATTTCACAAGGAGTAGTATTGAAATGAGCAAGGAATATTTGTGGCAGATGTGGATTTCCTCCAGGCCTACAGGAAGAGTAAATTAGTTACTGAAAACATGACAGTTTGTCCTGAGCACTTAACTCCTTCCTCTCTGGAAGCTTGATTTTCGGAAGCAAGTGACTTTAAAAGGAAATAGTATACCCAATGTTTTTTTTATTCCTCCACCCCCTTTTTACGGTAGGTCTGTAATTGCAAAACCAGCAAGAAGTGATTTGTTTGAAGAGGAAGTGTGGGAACTTCCTTTATAAATATTGCCTTTCCCTTCGTGTGCATTCAAACGTGGTTTGCTCTGCTGGCGGAAAAAAAAGTGCTTGAACGGAACAAGCACTTATTCCCATAGCTCATGCCCCATGTAAGCATGAAAAACAGAAGTTTTATGGAGAAAAAAAAAACAAAAATAACTCACCCCCCGGCCCAAAAAAAAAAAAAACAAACAAAAAAAACCCCAACCCAACCCACAAACCTAAAAAAAAAAAGAAGGGAAAAAAAAAAAAAAAAAAAAAAAAGACAAAACAGAAAAACCACAAAAAAACCCCACCAAAACCACAGCAGAAACCAAACAAGGAAATTAAAAAAGTTGGTTGCTAGTAAGGGAAGAGCTGAAGTTGGTTGAACACGGAGATCAGTCGGTGTTTTGCCCAGCCATTCCCTGTCAGTACTTTCAGATGTGTGTGTCCTCTGCTCGGGAGCACCGGGCAAGTTAAGGTCCCGTGGAGGGGGTGGGGGAAAATCAGTGTTTGCAGAGACGGTGGTTACAGAACCTGCTGTGACTTGCTCGGCAAGATAGGACAGTATCTGCCCGAGCCAGCTCCTATGGCTGTTTGGAATGGTTTCTTTCTTTAAAAAGTGTCAACATATGTTATCTTTCCTAGTGAACTAGAAACAGTAGCCCATACCCTTCCCCAGCCTAGAATTACTTTTGAAATATTTGCTGAAGAGAAGTTCACCCACCAGAAGAGCAGCAACACCCAGGGAAGTGTCTGTGCCCAGCCACAGGAGATAGATCAGGCTCACAAGGAGAGGCAGGCAAAGCCACACTAGATTGTACTTTTCTTGGTTGGGTTTTTTCCCCACTTCGTTTTCCTCTTAAATGAACAGTATCAGGGTATATGGGCTCTTCGGGTGTGCAGGCAGCCAGCTGGCCTGACTTGCTAGCATAAATCAGTGCAGATGATGGGAATCAAGGCAGGGGGTCCAGTTCCCAGCTCTGAAGGATTCCAGATTAGGAAGACAGGTCACAAAGAAAGCAAGGGAGAGTGTGGAGGGAATCAGGCTGATTCTCTGAGAGGCACTGAAGATGCGAAGAGCCCTTCTGTCTGATTTGAAGGAGGAAAGTGTTCTTATACTGCTTGTAATTAGGCTGAGATTCACCTTGTTCATTGGATTTGATGGACAAATGAGACATTCCTGGTGTTATAACATTGGATTGCTGTGATGCTTTCTGATCAGCTCAGCAAGAGGCACAGCCAGGCCACTGTTCTGTTAATGAGAAGGTTGTGATTTTTATATATTTCTCAGTGGGCAAGATGAAATTTCACTCAAGCTTCCAACCAGGTTTTGCAGTGGTTCCTTTCACCACTTTTAGAAACAAACGAAGGAATGAAATTTGCAATACAATGGGTTATCATGAGAAAAATCAGTCACTATCAAAAAAGACACTGGAAACTTAACTGAACCCTCCACCTGGTCTCCAGTGAGGCTTGCCTGATCACCCTGCCGGTAGTCCCTACATCCTCTCATACCCATCTTCAGAGGAATGGACATCTCAGTTCAGGACGACAAAGGAGTGAACTTTGAGTGATCTTTACTTTTTAAATAAAATTAAAAATAAAATTCTCATCTCTCCACTTCTCCCTGTACTTTCTTCTCTGTTCAATGTCATACTAATGCATAAGGTTTTCATTCTTTTATGCCTTTCCTCTTGTTTTCCACACCATTATTTGCTGCTCTCTCCTTATGTCTCTTATTCTCTCTTATCCTTGCCTCATCCCCCATTTAACAATCTTTGCTTCATTTTACCTTCATTTTGCCAAAAAAACTTTGCATTTTCTCCTCTCCTTTTTCACATTCACACTGTCATGCCTGCTCCTTTTTCCAATAAGGCAGGCTGCATTCTGTAATTCAAGGAGTAAAGCCTCAAATTCATGTGTGAGTACTGAGTACATGATGAAAGAGATTGCAGGAATGGGCCCTAGCTTGGCAGATAATGGGAAAAGGTAGTGAAGCCAATTTTGAAGTATTCTTATTTACCTTAGTGGTTTGTATCACTTTGGTTGACTATTAAAATGTGTATTTCTGAGGTGAGGTGAGCATCGCTGGCATTGTATAAATGAAGAATTTCAAGAACTTAGTATAAAAGACTTTATAGAGGTAATAGATTACTTCCAGTTGAGAGAAATGAAGTGGCACTTAAAAATCAGTTTTATGAGCAGCCTGTGTTTAAAAAAGCCCTTCTTTTTCTTTTTGTTTAGCCTCCTGTGCAAACCTGAGCATGTTTGAGGCTACCAGGATCCAATTTCATGTAGTATCCTATTTCAAATCCAGGCGAGAGCAGATTGATTGAAAATCAGTGCTGTCAGAAGTAAAACTGCCTGTGGAATGCCTTCAGAGACATGAAGATGAAAGGGAGAATGTAATATAACAGATACTGATTTTCTCTCTTAAGGTGTGAGGCTCTGGAGCAGTGTTCCTGAATGTTGCACCATTTACCTTGATTCAACAGTAATGGTCATAGAACAATTTTGGTGAATTTTTTGTGTTCTTCAGTTAGTAGTTGAAAACTGTGTTGTGAAGAGGGGATGGTTGGTGTTGCTGGGGTTGTTTTAAACCAAAGCAGCAGTTGTAGAATATTTCATGGCAAGCACAGAGCTACCTGTAAGTCTGTGTAACACCAGAATAACACAGGATTCCTAGTAATTCTTGTCAGTAAAATGCTTATTGGTATTTCGAAATGATAGTACTTCAGTACTATGAAAACCACTGGCAAATGTGAACTAGTTTAACTGGTCTGTGTTTATATTGGTTTTTTAGGGTCAGCACAAACACAGATGGCTGTCTACTTTATTTTCCCATATATTTCTTTGCCTCTTCTCTTCCCTGTCTCACAGAAGCCAAATGATCAAAGAAAAAGAGGACTGTCTGAGAATTGAGAACAGAGGGAAACAATAATACTGTTTTAGGACTTTGAAGGAGTAGGGAAGTAAGGGAAAACTGAACTTGAGATCTTTGGTTAATTTTGAATTCTGGGTGTCATGGTTTAGAAATGGAACAGCACTCCCCAGATAAGTGTCTCCCACCCCTTACCCCCAAGACTCCTCCCAAAACAACCCCAACTTGCTCACTCCACTTTCTTTCCCCTTCTCTCTCCAGGAGTGGAGTTGAGAATTGGAGACATGAGAAGGGGAAAATTGCAGGTTGAGATAAGGAACAATTTACTGGAAACAGCAATGAGATACAAAAAGGAAGTTAGACCAACAATATTAATAGTAAAAGTATACAAAAAGCGTGTGATTTACATGGAAATAAATGCTCACCCACCAACCTAAGATGGTGCAACCCTGAGAAAATGAACAGTGACCAACTGCCACTCTTTTGTGTGACCCAAAGCCACACTTTTCTTCCTAGAATAAGAATTCCTTATTTCCAATTCCCCTACCTCCCTGCCTTACCTCCACCCACAGCAGCAGTTATGTGGATGGTATGGAATAACAACCTAGGCATACTCCACACAGCTCCAAGCTGTGTCCCCTCACAGCTACTGCAAAAAAAAAAAATAAAAAATTAACTCTGTCCTGGATGAAACCAGGACACTGGGTAATTTAAGAATTTGGCTGTGCCAGGATCACATTGAATTGCTGGAAGCTAAGAATAAGTATTGTTCTGCTGTGTAATGCTGGTCTGTCTCCTGTGCCCTGTGCTAGGTGATGCTCATGACGCGGGGAGAATCTTGCATTGCTGGGAGACCACCAGGTTACACACGTAGGTCCCTTGCATGGAGGTGATGTGTCATGGTGGCTGGCCTTGGCTCGATTTCCTCTCAAAAGAAAGGGAGAGGCTTCAGAAAAAACAGTGAGTGCCCTCCCATTCTGAAAAATTGCTGTCTAGAGCCAGCAAAGAGAATAGTGGTAAGCTGAGCAGATGAGAAAAGGAAGTGAATAATAAAACTCAGGAGCTCATGTGCTACAAGTGAAATTTGGTATCTGTGGTCAAGGAGGTAGAAAAGGCAGAATAAAGATGACCAAGGGTCATATAGATATAGGTCAATATAGAATCAAAGGTGAGGGAAGATAATGCATTGGTCAGATATTGTGGGATACTGAGTTAATTAGAGCTGTATATGCACTGCAATGTTTAGAGTATTAGGCTGACATCTGCTATCACCCTATTTTTAATATTAAATTCTATATCCTGTTTCCATATGGACATGGTCTCAGCCATTCCAAATATGAAGATCCATTCTCAAAATTAAGCTGAAAAAGCAGTATGTAGTTTTATCCTATGTACTCCATCCTATCAAGGGCACTGTACTTGTTAGCTCAACAGCCGGATAGAAGTTCCATGGCATGTAAAAGTCTATATGAAAAGCATCTGCTCCATATGTTACATATAGCTGAAGGCTCAGGGGGATAAGATTTGTGTCTGGGAACCGGATAGCACAACTTTTGATCCCTGACCCAGTGCTTGCCCTTTTTAACAAACAAACAAACTCCTTCCTCAAAGAAAAGCGGTTTATGATCTGTTTTTAGCTCTAGAAGCAAACATTAAAAAAAAGCACAAAATAAAAAAGAACTCAATATGTTCTTACTCATACTTAGCAGCATCAGCTTTAGGCACTGCAGAACAAGTGTCACACTTTGTTCCTTGCTGCTTCCAGCAGGCATTATCTCCCTGGCAGTTGCAGTGCCAGGGCAGCATGTTACCTGCTTGCAAAATTTTGCACTTGTACACAAAACCAATCAGTCTGAGTTTATCATCTATTTGAAATTATGGCATCTGAGACCCTGAATACAGATGTGCAGTTGCCTCATGAGGGAGAGGGCACTTGCAGGATGGGGAGGTTGTTCACAGTTGTCCTGTTTCTGCTGGGTCATTGAACATACAAGGTGGTCTTCATCCTTTCCCCCTAATGGTGTACTTTGATTTGAAAGGCAGAAATTGTGTCATCTGACAGGTGGGAGCACTTCAGCTAGCTCAGACTGAGACAGGATAAGAGCTAGTAGTCTAATCTCTTGCTGTCCTCTGCGGGTTATGGAGGGGAGAGGGAGTCCTCTCCAAAAGGCAGTTCATGGAAGATTGATTCCTAATCCACAAGGCAATCCATGACAGGACTCTTTCTGTCAAGCCACTGGAGAGAGAAGAAACAGGAAGATTAGCCATGTTAGACTGAGGTTAGTTTATGTGATCATCCCCCTACCCACTTGCTCTGTTGTGCTCATGGTTTCTGTCATCTTTAAAGAACAATTTCTCCTTGCTGTCCAAGTACTTTTTGTTTCAGATCAGTCTGCAAGTGCTTCCAGCTGTTAGAGGACCCATGCTAGCAATATGTTTTGAAGTTCCTTTAGTTCAAGCAGTCCATTTTGACTGGCTAGCTGGCCAAATCTGTACCATGAAAGACCAGATCCAGTGTAAGATACTGAAAAAGAGCTGTTGTGCTATGAGCAGGAGGTAGAAGGAAGAAACGAAACCAAACAAACCAAAGAAGCCTTGTGGCAGATGGTACCACCTGTGTCCATCCAAAGTAGTGTGCCACTTGAGTGGAGAAACCTGGAAAATCTGATGACTCAGTCTAAATACATAGGGAGACAGTGAGTGAGATTTCTGGCTTGTGTCCCAAGCCTCTTATGAAAAAGACTTCCAATTTTATAACACAGAAAATTGAATACAATTTAGTAGCATCATTCTCTGGCACAGCTGAACTATAGACTGAAATGCCTGGTGTATGCATGTGAGAACTGCCACATAAGTAATTAGATGTCTCTGTGCCAGGTCCTTGCTGAAACAGTTTTCTCAATAAATAAATTTCTGATATTTTAGCAAAGGATATACCTTAATTAATACTTTTATTATTGGGGGTATAGCTGGCTGGACATAACAGGGTTGACAGCATTTGATTACTTTTCCAAGCTCAGCCAAATATTAATTTCCATGCACCTCAGTTCTGGCATCTGCAAAGTTGGGAGGTGAACCAACTGAGCAAGACGTGTCTAAATTACTGTTCAGCAATGCTTGCAAAAATGTTCATAAGGAAAGAGAAAACCTGAATATATAAAGCAAACTTCTCAGCAGGATCAAGTCTTGTTTTCTTGCTGACTGCCTCCATCTCCTTCCTTCTTGGCTGTCAACAGGATGATAATGGTTCACATTCCTTTGTACTTCCTTTTACTTCTGAACGTTTAAGTGGCACCAGATCTGTTTTTCCTGTTGTTGGTAAGACATAGGAAGAAATCTGCCCTTTACCTTGGTCCTACAGTCTAATTTTGTTGCCTCTTGGCTTGGCTGCTTTACTTACACTTCCCTCCTATGACCTTCCTCAGTCCAATCCTACACTCTCCAGTTAGGCTGTATCATGCAGTTGTGGTCTAAATATCTCACCCAACTCTTCTCCCACATGCCTCATCTCACAATTTTGCTGAGCATCTGTGTTCATTCTGTACCTAGTGAGGGTTGTTCCCTCATACAGCTTTTCTCTGGAAAGAGATGAATATACAGAGCCTTAAAGAACATCTTCCCGAAGCAACTAGATATAGGGTATGAACACAGGAAATTAAATCCCATGGAACATTAGCAGAATAAGTTTGGTTTAGGACGGGGCAGCCTCAAGAAACATGAAGGGAAAATAAAAGTCCTGCTGATGTTTATGTCTTACTTCCCTGAAAGCCAATGCTATGTGAGTCTAAAAGTCATGTTCAGTTGAGATGAGATGGCTTTGGAGAAAAGGTGTTGGATTTTGCCAGGTGTTTAGGTTCTCTTACCTGGAACTGCCATGTGGTGGTCTTTTAGTACGTGCATTGGCTTGTGCTGCAAACTCTTTGATTGAGCATTGCATGCTTTGCTAAAAGCAGCTGAGAAATAACTCTATGTAAGGAACAGGTCAAGACATACAACACTCACTATGTCTATTGCCTGGAATATTTTTGTGAGAACAGTTGTCATCTTCACATTTACGTTGAACAATCTACATGAACCCTTTTTATCACTTTTTGTCATACACAGTGATGTTAAAAAATATCTGATGGTATTTTATCCTTCCCTAAAGGGATAGACATTGCTTCTCTTCCATTCTTAAATGTTTGGTCAGGGGAGGTGCCAAGTACTGCAACTGGTCAGAGCATGTTCAAGCTCTGGCTAGAGGAGTACCAAGTCACACAATAACCCATCTGTAATGCTAGGCATTCTTTTGGGTAATACATCAGTTTAGCTCTCAGTTCTTCAGTAATTAGTTGTACATCTGTGAGCAACTGTCCATCTGATTTATTATCTGAGCAGCTATTGAAATACAGAACATTGCCTCATTTAGCTTCAGGATGAAAAGTTATAGTGTGATAAAATTGCGTTTAAAATGTAATAAAACTGACTGTATATAAACAAATTGCAAGTTTATATTGCACTATAGATGATCTTAAATCAATATTTTAAAGTTCATAAATTTAATGTGATTGAACATAGCTTAATGCATATGAATATATTTTTAATTATTGCCTTCTTTTATTTAGTAAGAAGATTAAACTGTCCTGGAAAATAGCTTGATTATAGTGAAGAAGACTTAGTGGAAAAGTGAATGTAAGTATTTCACAGCATGTGTCAATTATTTTTGTTCGCAAACCATTGACAATGGTGATATTATAAAACATGCTAAATTGGCAGCCACTTTTATTATGGCAAGAGTGCAGGATCTGATCACTGTGCATATATGTGTGTGTGTGGTATAGTGTATCTATTATGTGGGTCTATAGGTTAATATATACCTAAATGCTTTTAATGGGGCCACATGATATTAATGACTTGCATGCTTAAGAACTATTTGCAGGAAAAATGACAACATGAAGTTTTCACTAAGCACCCTTAAAAAGATAAAAAAAGCACTACTCCCATATAAATACCCACAGAGATTCTTAAATTCACTAATGCAGGCATATTTTCCATTTCCAGAGGAATTTAGTCTAACTTGTAATAATGCAGCCTGTCTATAGTACTTTTTGTACACTTGCCCCAAAGATGTGATATTATAGTAGAAAAAGATTGCACTGTGGATTGGCTATTCAATTTAAAGAGAAATACAGCAGCTGCAAGTTTCAGGCTAAGTGCATCATTGCTCACTTGAGGTCACTTTTTCAAACCTGGAGTCAATAGTTCTCTAACAATAAGAGCTTTGGCTCATTTTCCAGAACTTCTTGAAACTCTTACTTTGCTGGTGAATATGCCATTATTTTTCTTTAAGTAATTAAAGATATATATATATATATATATATATATATATATATATATATATATATATATATATATATATGTATATGTATATGTATATGTATATAATAATAATTCCTTAGCTGTATTTCATAATAATGTGAACCCCCTGTGTTTTTGCACATGTACTTGTATGTATTCATTTGTGTATGAGGCAAAGCTGTGTCTCTGCAAGTCATTCCCCAGGACACTTTGAGTGTCTCTGAAGTGCAGGGCAGCAATAGTCATAAAATAATAGCTACCACAGATTCATTCCAGTGTTTTTTCATACTACATTTTTCCCACGATCTCACCTTCCATTTCCCAGAGCCTGACTGATGAGCTTGGAAAGAGTCAACTAAGCCTTTCCAAATTCTGAATTAAGTATAGAATTAATGACTTAGATGTTAAAGAGGACAGTGATTATGTCTTAAAAGTCTAACAACCTGGGACAGTTGTAATTCTAGCCTTTCAGGTTTTATAAACTTGCCTTCAATAATTACTGGCTGACCAGTAGTACTGAAAACTGCAGGAGCTGCATATAGCATTGCAAAATGCTGCCTGGTTTATATAGAGTTATCTACTGATATAGGATTGCTTGAAGTGAAGATCCTCAGATTTGACAACTAAATTAAAGATTTACAGATTAGGCTGTGCATTGATTCTTTCTATTACTAGTATCTGGCCGAGTTTGAAATGTATGTAGGCTTATAAAGTGTAAAATCAAGTCCTGTAAAACCTTCTGATATGTATTGAGCAAAACCAATGCAGATTGAAGTAATTTACTGGGACCAGTCACTTTAGTTGCTTCAAGATCCTAAAAATACATTGCAAATGACCCTGCTCAAGCCACTGATACTTCCTGAACTATCCCGTGTATGTGACTAGTTTGTACACATAGAAGTTTCTTGTCAGTTGTTTTCACATTCTTCACGCCACTGGATCTTCAACTGTTACTTCTGGAAAACTTGGGAAAGGTTATCTTTAGTTCCCATTTTTTGTGAAATAAGCAGAATATTGTTGGTTTCTTCTCTGTAGTTTTTAAGGACCTGTTTAGCAGGAGAGCACCATTTGAGTGTCAGTTGAACTATAAAAGATATCTGCCCAGTTAAAATGTTATTTCATGAATGTATCTGGCAACAACTAAAAGACATGAAGTAGAGCTGTATTTCAGAAAGCTGAGGAGTATGATATTGGCAATGTGATTATTAGCTGATCCTGAAACTGGCAGAGGAATAAACACATCCTGCTGCAGAGATGGGGGCTAGCATTTTGTCCTTCATGGAAAAATAAATATCTTACGTATATATTATTTTTCTGATATTTTAATTTAGTGCAAATGTAGTCTGAGCTCCTAAATGTAAGTCTTATTTTGATCTGGCTCTTACAGGTATTTTACAATAAAATTAGAGATTTATCTTTCCAAATGTCAGTAATTTTCAAAAATATATTTGCTTCACATTGGCTGGGATTTTTGCAGTAATACCAAATTATCAAGTTTTTGTGGAGGGGAGAAAATATCTTTTCATATGCACTTTTAGTTTTGTATCTCAAAGGTGGCTTTGGAGATATTCTCATATGCAAAGTGGCAGAGCTGAAGGGAGGGATCAGAGGACCTCATGGGAACCAAGAGGGGCAGTGGCTTTACCTGCAGCTACTCAAAAACTGGAGGTAGAGCCCTGAATCTGTGAAATCCAGCTCTTATAATAATCTGTTTTGATGTGTAGCACATCTAGAAATGTTTTTTAAAAATCTTGGTTTAGTCAAAATTGAAAATTAAATTTGGAACTTGAGCTTGAATACATTGTAATGGCTTGGCAGAATAACTGGTAGAATTTTGGCTTTGGTTACACATAAAGCCAGAAGGTGGAATAAACTTGCTCTTCCTCATTCTCATCCAATGAAATTCTGGACTGACCTTTCAAAAAACTTGAAGACCTAGCTGGAATGCTGGATAAACCCAGTGAAATGTTGGCTTGCTATGTTTCTTTACCTCACAAAGAGGTGAAAAGGAATGGAGAGAGTGAGGGGTTTGCTCCACTCAGAAATTAGGAAAGGCTAAGAAAAACATATCACAGACTGATGGAGATAATGAAAAGCCAATTGTGTTGAATTATACTGATGATACGTCAAAATAACCTTGAGGCAATGACTGTAGGGAGGAGGAAGGGGAGTGTGTACCTTAGGGAATCAGGAGCAGGTACCATCAAGTAGAGCACAGGCAAGAGTGCACAGGATGAGGGGAAGAACATTCAGCCCTGATTAGATACCAAAATTAGGTTCTCGCTGCACACTTCGTAATCTGCAATCCCAGGAACTAGTTCTTAATGTATCACTGAGTGCTTTTTTTCACTGCTCTCAGCAGTGTTTCTTATGTAAAATGTGTGCACTGGCATCGTAAAAAGCCCGATTCAAACACCCTTGAGAAGGGTGAGGAGTACATCATGTCATGTGCTGTAACTCAGATCTGCTAGCTGGTAGGCAGGTTCTTCCTGGGAGGTCTAGAGAGATGCTTTTTAGACTTCTAGAATTATAAAATTTTTTCACAAAACCAGTGTCCATTTCAAATATGTCCACCTTAGTTTCAGGATCCAGCTGGCAATTGTAAAATTAGTTATTGTTTATAAGAGCTTGCTCCTCTATTGTGAATCCTATAAATAATTCTTAGCTGAGGTTTGGCTGAGGTAAATAAAGCATGGAGGCACACTTGATAAAAAGGAGAAAAATAAATATTTAGGAGTTACTAGTTCATTAAGTAATGTCTATGCTGTGCATGAAATAAGGCAGGGAAGCAGGGGAAGAAGTCTCTCATTATAGAGACTACCATGAAGGAGGCATATAAGGAACTTTAATTCTATGTTTAATACATGACAATCAGACTTAAGTCCCCAGAATTACCTCTAAGACACATCTTTAAATCCATAGGACTTAAGTCACTAAAACAGGTAAAAATTGTTCCATATCTTCTGCATGCCTTGGGCAGTGGGCAAGAATGTGACATTGCAAAATGTTCCCAGAATTTCTGCCACTGTCACACTGAAACCCTAAGGTGCATGCAAGGGCACTACACATGGGTTGCATCTGTCTTCAAGCATGTGATTTCTGGCATCTCTTCCAGTACCTACGTCCTGTCTTTTTTTCTTTCCCTCTGTCTCAGTCCTCCCTGTGTTGGCTGGCTAACTTTAAGGAGAGTACTTCAGCTCCAGGAGAGATGACATCTCTGCACTACCAGCATGGGTAGCCTGTGACACCAGATCAGTCTGTAACCACTAGCAGTTACAACCACAGGAAAGCCCTGCATAATGATCTCTCCAGGGTGTGTAGATCAGCTTATTTGGAGACTTATTTATGTTGTTGTTTTCTCACATGCTATCAAATACAATCTTTTATTTCCCTCTAATCTAAGTTTATATTCTCTGGGTCATGTAAAGGCCAAATGTCATGCCTTTGCTGCTAGATCTTTGCAATGAGAGTGCCCATGGTGAAAGTCCTGCCCTCATCCTGCCCTTACTGAGCACAGAGTCACTAGGAGAGAGCTGGCTCCACAGGCAAGCCTTGGCTCTCCATTTTTCTCTAGCAGAAGCCTACAGGGTGACCCATCCAGCAAAAGCATTGCACAGCTTTGTACATATTTCATATGACTAGCTGCTGCTGAACTCTATTAGAGTTTTGCCCATATGTTGGCACCTTTCCCTCTTTAGAGAAATAAGGCCACACTTCACCAGTAGTTGCAGACTTGAATATCTGAAATGTGTTATGCACTTCTCATAATTCACTTTGAGACTTGTCTTGTAAAAAACCTGGTAGGTTAGTTATAAAAATGTGGTTTATTGGAGGGTATGAGTGACCTTTCTCCCTAATCCAGTAACACTTGACCAAGTCTACAGGTTTGGCTAGAAGGCCCACAGGAGAGAAGATTCTTGCAATAAAACACAGCTATTTATTTAGAGGTATTCATTCATCCGCCTTGAAACACAGACCCGCATGTCAGTCTTCCTTTCTCATGTTCCTCTGAAATGATCTCCTGGGGAATTTGTAGGAAAACAAACAATAGATTCTTTACCATTTTAGGAGAGGGATGGAGACAAATTCAACTTCAAAATACTTGGTATTTTAAATGCAAAATGATCCCTCCTTAATTAATACTCAGCAAAGCATTTTCAAGATCAAAGTGCCAATATTAGCTAATTCTCATGACACACCTGTCAGGTAAGTAAAAATTATATCCATTTATAGCCCAGGAAGCTAAATACTGTCTAACATCAGCATTTTCACAGTTGCTACATAGATAATTTACTGAAATAAGTAGTTTAATTCTCAAAGGTTCTTCATATTCTTAGTTGTCCTAAATTATGCTTAGAACTCAAGAGTACTCACTCTTTTGAAACTGAGGGCAAGTATTTTGGTGCAGAAACATGGGTATATATGGCAGCTGAACCTGAGGCATCCACACTTAAAAGACTTTTTCCAAACTTAAATAGCCCTAAAAAGCCTAGAGCTGGAACCTACATGTTGTCAATTCCCAGGTCAGGCTCAGGCCCTTGCACTGCCCAGCTCTTATACCTTAAGGCAGAGTTGCTTCTCAGTGGAACTGAAAAAAGTATGAAGTATAGGTAGTCTTGGGAGGATCAGTCTTCAAAGATTTCTTTTTTCCAGGAGATGTGTATAGAAGGAGTTTTTAGAGAGGGAGAGGGTAGTTGAAGTGGAAAGAAAAATGGTGTGTGATAGAAATTAATTCTTCTACCTCCTGCTGTTGCATCCATTAGAGATGCAGGTTATCTTGTTATTTTTGTCATGGCTCTCTCTCCTTTTGTTACAGCATCAGCAGAGTGGTATAATTGGGCTGGAGGACAAATTTTTTGCTGCTCTATTGAGCAACGACTGAAAGGGAGAGGAGATTTTGAACAAGTGCTCTCTCCCCTTCAGCATGCAGTGCAACTTGTTTCCAAATGGTGTTTTAGTTGAAGTGATGGTGATTGTCAAGTGTCTTGCTTTGTCTGTGCAAACAGTTTTTGTAACCTGTTTGCTCCATTTGGTGTGGCAATGCCCAGCCCTGAATACAACACAAAACTTAAGGATGGCGTCACTCCATCCCAGCCTGTTCTCCCTCTTGCAGGAGCAGGTGGGAATGCACAAAACCCGAGCCAAAGGCCGCCAATGAGTTGGCACTTAAAGGAGGGAAAAGCCTAGGCTACTAAAAGGGGTCTCAAGGGATTGAACAGCCTGGAGCAGGCATGCATGGCTGAATTAGGAGTTGGAATTGTTTGGCTTTCAAATTCAGAGAACTTGTTTGCTGTCTTGGCCCTGCTCAAAGTGAGTAAATGCTACTGCTAATAACAAAGCCTGATAGAGGAGGAGTGAAGGATTAAAAACACCAAATGATGACTCACCCTCCCCTCTCCCCCTTTCCCAGTTTCAGTCTCCACTAAACCACTTTACCTCACCAAAGCCCTGGTGGCATTTTGCTTATAAATAATCATGTGTTTGAAATGTAAAAATGTGTAGGCAGGGATTAAAAGGATATGTGATGCTACAGCATAAAAACAGTTCAAACCTCTGCAAGGGAATTGTGAAGGAAAATTATTTTTGGCAAGGACTCCTGTGTCCTGGGGAGATCAAGAGAAGGCAAAAAGCAGTTTACCCAAGTCTAGCAAAGCCAAGTAGAAAAGCTGGGTGCAGTAAAATATGGTCTCATTTCTTTGTCATATTAAAGCCAAATCAAAAGTTTTGGGGGGATGAAAAAAGGAGATTCATTAAAAAAATTCCCTTGAACTGCATAAACTGTTGTCCTTTTCTTATTGTAAAGGTTGGTGAATACAACTGCATGGTTATCACCCGCATTGTAACAGGTTTCTTCCTTCTCCTAGTATGTGATGGGAATGGGAGGTAATGTAACACTCTCAAATCAGTGTGTCAGCTCATGGTATTTCATAGAATAAACAGGTTAAGTTGCCCATTTGGGTTATTATTCTATACTCTCAAAGAAGTGAGAATATTGGCTTCCAGTTTCTTATTATGTCTCCAACCAAAAAAAAGAGAATTGTCCCTGCTTAGAAAAGGAAATGCATTACAGACTTAGAGGAAACTGTTGCAAATCACTTTTCTGCATTGACTTTAGTATTGATTGTTTAGCTTTAGTATAATTTTTAGTGTCATTCTCAGATGCTACATTGGCTTTGTCTCCATAAACCTTTGATTCCTGGACAAAGTAAGCCCTTTTATGGGACTGCTGAATTTGAGTAGGTGAAATCAGCTTCCTCACCTCATTTCTTAATTTCAGGTGAACAACACCAGTGTGAACAATACTAGTGTGAACAGGCACAGATAAGGGCACTGTCCTGCTGCTCTTGCTGATGATCTTTCTGCTGTTTGCTTGTCTGAACAGGGGAAGCCTCTGAATGCTATGCCTGTAGGAACTGTGCAATTACTAATAAACAAACAGTTTTTAGGAGGCCCCATTCATTTCATGTATAATTAATTTTTGAGATGCACTCTGAGCCTACAGAAACCAGGGAGCAGGGCTTTGAGGAAAACTCCTTGGGGGAGGCAGGATAGTACCACTCCTTCACTTCAGCTGCCTTCTGTCTTGCCTGCTGGAGCAGCAACTCCTGCTGCTCCCAGCCTCCTACACAGGGCTTTTCACTCTTCCACCTGGCTTACAGACCAGGCCTTCTGCAAAAGTGCATTTGAAATCTTCATGCTGATGATCCCTCTGGGCAGCCTAGCTGCAGGTGTTTTACAGATCTCTTCATAGTATGGGACTTCTGCTCCAGTCCTGCAGTGCATCCTCTCCCTTTGTCATAGCAATGATGTTTAAGCAGTTATCTTAGGTAAACTGGTCTGTCACTTTGCTCAATGAAAATGATTTGGTTAATGCACTGTTTTGTATAGAATACATCATCACTACTGCTCTTCATCTTTGCTGTTACTTTTGTGCTAGCAAACATGAAAAAATACCCTGTTCATTCAGGATATTACTTTTTTAATGCTAAATTTTTTCTTTATATAAAATCTATTTACAAGCCTAGCTTGCGTTCTTGTTTTGGTTTTCTCCCTCCTTTAAAGTATTTAAGCATATTACTTGAACCTTTGTAATAATTTTTAATTAATGTTATATTTAATATTATATTTAATTAAGGGATTTAACAAGGATAAAAGTAACAATTAAATACCAAGACAACTTGCTTGCCTAATAATTTATTTGGGCTAAATTCAAGGCAAGCCTTGACTGTACTTGATTCAATTAATGTAGAGCAAAAGACTTTTGTATGTAAAAATAACCATTCCTTCGAATAGCTAGGCAATATTCTGGTATACTGTTACTGCTGCACTCAATTTGATCAAGGTGACATGACAATGTCATGAAATAGTGTCAGGAATGTAAAAATATCTATGTTTAGGTAGGAAATTTCTCGCTGTCAGTTAGCCAATGACTTTGTAAACAAAAGTCTTGTTTATCTTTGCTGGTTTTCCTTAAAATTGCATGGCTTTAATTTGTTACTAGTTAATTGAATCATATCAAGTTACAGTTGCTGGGAACTTCCCACTTTGTGAAACATTGCAACTCTTGTTTGTACACAGACAGTGTTACCTTAAAAATGGATCTGGAAATTTCCAGACTATGAATGGACGTGCCATGGTTTTTAAGAAACATGTTTTTTAGTGTTTGAGGGTTTAGAGGATTTTATTTCTTTTTTTCTTTACTTATTTTTTCTTCCTTTTTTTTTTTTTTTTTTTTTTTTTCAACCTTGAGGTTGCCAGGTCACAACTTTGGCCTTGGCATCCTCTGCATCAGTTTACACACAAATATCATAGGCTACTGGCCATTTGTCTCTTCAGGGTACTCGAAGAAGAAAAAAGGGTCACAAAATCATTTCTATTGCAACAAGCAGAAACACAGAAACATAGAGTATAGCTGATGTCAGGGATGGTAAGCAGATTCCTCAAGTCCTCCTGCACTTCTTATAGCAACATCTTTAGAAAACATGACATGTATTCTTTACAGAAGACTCTGGGAAAGTTTGGTCCTGGTTCTGTAGTGGCATTGGTTGCCACTGCATCATGAGAAATATCCAGAAACTGAATGATTGTAGAAAGCTCTTCTTGGCTGCAAAGCCAAGAAGATCCTGTTCTAAGGCTGGGATGGCTCTAGGAAAGAAATTTGGTCAATTGAGCTGATTCATTGCATTGCCAGGCTTTTCATACCCTGGCGTGACTCAGGCCATCCATCCCTATGTGAATTCTTTAGCTGAATGCCTTGAAAGGTGTATTGGATAGCACTTATTTATAGTGGTCCAATCTGCAGGATATAGATTTTATCTGGGGTGTAAACATTTGTGGTGCTACCCTGACTTTGCTTTGCAGGATGTGTATGCTTCCTGCTTGAGCAGCATCACATGGGAATGTTCTACCTGTTTGCATGATTACAGATTTTGCCTAAAGGAGCATTATGCAAAGAAGTTATCTCTCCTGAGGGAGGTATATGTGAGCAAAACTTTTACAGCTCGGGGACAAGCTATGCTGAGAGAAATTGTTCTTTGAAAACATGTCTTTGAAGTATATATAGCATGAGAAGGAAAAGAACAAGTAAATGATGTAGATGGGGAACGGAAACAAAACAAAACAAAAAAAAACCCCAAAATAAGACAACTACATCAAGGCAAATGTTCCAAATATATCTAATTTGCACAACTTGAGCAAAATTGAATGTGCTAATATTATTGTAAATAAATGAGGTACCCTGAAAATAATAATCTTATACAAAAGCAGGTGTTTATTCTCATGAAAGAAGAATGAACAGAGATGACATTTTCTCCCAGCAAGACTGTTGTCTTTGACAAGGCGACAGGGAGAGTGTTTTTCTTCAGTTGCAGTAAATCTACTGAAGGTTTCTACTTAAATTGTGTCAGGATGTGTTTATAAACACACCCACTTTCTTAGGTACCAGTCCACCCTGGTACTTCCATCAGTGCTATGAGGATAGCTGCAACCAAAATTCAAGCCTAAGCAAGAGCTGAAAACTAAACAGACCAGAAATTGAGAAGTGGGTTGTTCCTGCTAGAACAGCTCCATAAGTATCTTCTCACCACCTTTTGCATGCCACTACCAGCCCAAAGCAGAGATTTACCTTTCAGAGTAAGGAATTACTGTGTTTAGAGGTGACATAGATTCTCTCTAGTGATGAACTAGATATCAATTGTTCTGCTCAGATGTTAGGCAAAGTATAACATTCAGCCAATATTTTTCCTTTAAATGAATGGCAGGACAACCTGTAGAGAGAGGGGCAAGCTGCTTTCTTTCATATTCACTAGATAAACTGAAACTGACCTTGTGGGAGAGTAGAGAAAAGAGAAGGTTTCCCAAGCGAGGCATTTGGCATGGTATGATCTTCCTTATGCATCTGTTAAGCAGCTGACAGGAGCCTGCCTTGTGACTCCAATTGCTGACTAGCAGGGCAGAGGAAAGGCTAGTGGAGGGGGAAGGAGGGGGCACATCCAATGTTTTGCAACACATGATCTTGAAGCAAGTATCTCTGCAGGGATGCTTCTTGTCTTGTTCTGCTAATTCCTTTTCTGAAGTTGAACTGCATTTATCATCTTTGGCATTAATCTAATACATCTAACATTCTTGGGCAAGGTAAATATTTGACAGCTCCTGTATGCTTAATTTGTCCCCATGCTTTGAAGATTTGCAGTATCCTTGTAAAATATTGTCATACAAATAGTGGGTGGTAGAGTGCATGCTGTTACAGTAAGTAAAGTGAGCATTTTAAGTAAATTCCCTAAGTGTATGTACATTACAGCATACAACTATGTTTTCTGGAGTGGTTAGAATTCCATTCACCAGCCCTGGAAAAGGCATAAGCATCTAAGAGATGGAAATTAGTACAAATTGATCTCATAAGAGCAAATTTTATTTAAATTCTTGTCTATCAGTGAGTGATCTTGATGATTTTGTTCATGACAATTTGCTTTCATTATGGGGTAAAATATGCAGTATAATATCTAAATAAAGAGTATGATAAGCTGTTAAATGCTGTTTCCACAAATAATCTGAGATTTTCTTGCTTTTGCTTTAATTTGAAGTCTGCTTGTCAGTCTTCATCTTTATTCGTTGTAAATAAAACCTCTTCCCTGAAGGGATCAAGGTAAGAGCCATAGTATTATATCTACTCCAATCAGTGATTTAGTAGGGATCTTGCTAAAGTTCAAGTTCTTTCCCTGTAATTGAGCAGAAATACCAATGTATGCCAGGAATAAATGCTTGCTCCACTGTTAAAAGGGATCAAGAAGGCTTAAAATACAGGGAAGCTGCTCAAGGCAAGTGTCAGCACCCTTTAGAAGAGGAGCTAAAGATAAAATCATAAATACCAAAGATTGTAGCTGTGTCTTTCCCTCTGGCCTTCCTCCAGTCAACAGTTGTTGGACCTGTAGTTATTTAAAAGCCAGGGAGGTTATAGCCTGGGAAAGCACATAGAATTCACTGAATGAATGAATAGCAAAGGAAAATTAGGGACCCAAGGGCAACAAGGGAGAAGAGAAATGTATGTTGAGTAAACATTTGTGCATCATACAAATGGTACTTGGATATTGGCAGTTTATGCTGCACAACCCTTTATATGTCCATTATCAATGGGATTGTGAGAACATGAATATGCTGAAGAAACCAAACCTCCATGAACATCCTGTCACCAGGTCACCTTCCACAGCAATGAGCATCAGGCATTAGAACAAAGGCAGCAGGTCAAGAGCTGCCCGTGGTCATAAGTAACAGACCGCACACCAGATTTTGTGAGAGGGGATGGAGCAAAGCTCTGAAGTGATTAGTGCTGTACCAACCCAGAAAAGATTTGCAGAAAGTAAAGCAGATCTGACTGAAAAACTCCATGCTTATTCAGGAGGAGGCAGCTTTTCATACTTAAGTATACATAAGTATTCTATGATCTAATAGATGATAATGTGGAGAAGACAAAGTCCATTGTAACAGGAGTAAGAAACCAACATAAGAACAAAAAGAATATAATTTTGGGGAAAGAAACTGCCATACACAAGTGGCTGAGCATCAAATTATGTGGGATTAACTAATCTCCAAGCTCATTTAGGCACAAAAGGGTCTGGTGAAATCTGATAAAAAGCTCTGACTGAAACATGCTGCCTTAATGGCAAAACATTGATTGATTCTCATTTAGTATTTTTTCTGGACTGTGACATCTGATGTCTCTTCTAATGGTTTACTTTTATGTGTATGGCCCTTATAACATAGGACTTCTGTAAGGTAGGAGTGAAAGACCATCCAACAGGTTTCTCAGCTATATATCGAGATCACACATTATGTGACATGAGTGTTGCTTTCATGTCTGCACAAATGCAGTTTCCTTTTGCTGGAAGTGCAGTTAGGGGGTAGAACTGCCATAAGGACCGACAGATGATGTAAAGTAATTGGCAAAAAAAATAAATTTCTCCAATACTTATGAATTGTTGTATTAACTCTTTTCAAAAAATAGGGAAATATAATGTTCTAAAAAGTAAATGTCGCATTCTGGTTAGGCAGCGATCTGTTGCTGGTCTACAATGCTACATTATTAAAGTCATCTGTCTCTTTATCCGCTTAATTATCCTTTTTCCTCTGTCCTGACTTTAAGAATCTGGATTTTTGCTGTAGCAAGGTTGCAAATTTACCTTGTGCCAAATAGCGATATGTACACAGAGACAAGGTTAGAAATACTTGCGTTTATTCCATGGTTATTGGTTTAGAATTGGGGCTGTGAAAACTGCACTTCTTTCCTAAAGACCACGTAGTTCTAAGAATAACTTTTTTTCTGAAATTCCTATGAAAGGATGTTCATGTGCTAATTACACATAATATCCCTGTTGCTTTTGCTTGGGTGTCATTTCTTTGTCCTGGTTTGGTTCCCTCTGAATTTTGAGCAGAGCTCTCAGGGGATAAGCGTACTGGAGATCACCATGGCAACACTCTGAAGAATGCACACTGCAGGCGCCAGGATTTGCTGCTGTATCCCTGTGAGAGCTCTGATGATCTGTGGACTTGCAGACTTACTCAGGAGTGAGAGCAAAGGAGTCAGTGTCTGAGAGCTGCTTGTACAGTGCCTATTAAAAATGTTTCCTATGTAAATTGAGGAACTCTGGATATTGTTTGCTGATGTACAGCACTAACATCCAGCATTTCCATAGCCTACTGCTGAGATTTCCCTTAGCAGACTGTAAAACCTTTTTTTATTCCATTAAATTCTCATATTAGGCTCTTAGGTCTTAGCTCTCCACATTTTCTAATGTTGGAGCCATTGCAAAGGCAAAGTTGTTATCTTGATAAAAGATGGTTGTTTTGATATACATGTCATGAAGATTATAATGCAGAGTTTGAAAGAGGAGAGAGCTCATGTCCCTGCTGTTTCCAAGTCCTTTTTCAGGAAAAAAAACAAACATTCAAGAAATAATTATTTTATAGATGAGTGTTTCATGGCAGTGGTTAGGAGAGAATGGCTTCTCTCCAGCAGTAGGAAATAACTGGATAAAAGTGTATTGCCTTCCAAGACAAGAAGTAGAGGCTGTAGGTTGTATTCTGATGGTGTGTGACATTGGAGTTACGTTTTGTACTACTGAAGTAAGAAGTACACCACGTCCCACTAGCTGGAGGTTTTCTTTGATGAAAGAAAAACTTTCTTTTTTGAGTACTGTATCAGCCCAGCTGCCATAAGTCTAGACCACCAGAAGGATGTGGCCTTGTAATGCTCAGACCAGTGACTAATGCAGGTGTGATCAGCAGCCTTGAATAAGGTGCCTACAATTCAATTTATTGCATGGGGAGCACTAAGCCCATGAGAGCAAAAATTCATGAAGAAGCAGGATGCAGAGCAGGGCTAGTCAAAATGGTTGGCAAGCAATGTTTAGGAGAAAAATGTGTTTAAAACCTTCCTTTCTAGAGGTTTTCTAGTCCCATTTGTGGATGCATAGAGGTCAGTACCCATGTTAAACTGAAGAGAGCTCATATACCCACTCTGAAAATGGTGGGTATATTCACCACTAGGAAAAATGCACAAGGTGGTCCTGTGCCAGGAGCCCAGATCACCCATGCACCTCAGTGCCCTAGAAGTCGGGTTTCCTTCAATATGTTCCTATAAATGTAGAAGTGTTTCTTTTACAGCTCTGAATCAAGGAGCTCCACTTCAGGCTAAGGCATCTAATAGAAATGCATCAGAGGTGGGTGCAGATGCTTTTAACAGCCTGAATTAAAATTTATCAATTCCTAAAACAAATGTTCCCACTACAGAGCTACAGTGCAAAACACCACAGCATTATCCGCATTCTCCCATGCTCTGCTCCTACCAGCCAAGGGCATGTTTCTTTTTGAATCTAGGTAGCCCTGGCATCTAAGAGCAGAGATCTCCACTGCTGCGTTCAAGTGCTTGAAATTTGGAATGTGTTTCTACTGGAGATAAGTATAATAATGTTTAGTCTGTGCTCCCCAGACAGGCTTGAACTTGAGAAAAAGAGCAAAACTGCTGAGTGCTGACAAGGTGAAAGTAAATCATCTTCTGTGAAATCTAGATTTTTGGGGAATTTGAAGGGAAACAAAAGAGAAAATTAATGGCATGCATAGTCAGAAGCAATGAGAATGGCACTCTGGTAATAACAAATACACCTTAGGAGTGCTGCTTTATTTTTTTGTTATTATAGGGCTAAGAATGGCTTTTTTCAACATGTAATTGTTAACATTAAATTGGCCAATTTCTTTCTAAGGGAAATTAATTAAATAAACTCTGAAAGAATAAGTAATATTTTAAGTGATGTCATGTATTTTAATACATTTATAGAGAGTAGAGCTTCAGCAGACCAAGAGTTATTGAAAAATTCCTGTAAATGCTGGGAGTCCAGCAATCTTTAAGACTGACTAAAGAGAAAGTTCAAGGGTTATTTTAATTTCCTGTTTATTTAAATGCAATATTTAAAAAACAGGACTGAAAAGCATATTTTTGCATTTTGTAAGAATCACATTCCCAAGATTTCATCAAGATAAGGTTTTTTAAACTTAATATTGAAAAAAAGTACTTATTTGGGATGATGTGGTTCTAAGCAACCCCTGAACATCAAATACAGTTGACAGGGATGCTGTAAGTAAAAAACCTTGTACCTCAGCTCTATCTTTAACTGTAACTCTAAGAGGAAAATGTGGAGGTTACGTGGGTCACCACTCTGCCAAAATATTTAACGTAAACAGGATAAAACAACTGGGATCTCACGGAATCTCAGTATGAACAAAGTTTTAAGAAATGCTGACTTCCTCCTGCAACTTCCAGCATCAGCATAAATTGAAACCAGTGTACTTATCTTCCTTTGCCGTTCTTACTAAAATTAGATTGCTTACATTTTTGTGCAAGCTAATGGCACAGTTATTTACTGTTTACCTCTACCAGGCAGAAAAAAAGCTACTAGAAAACCTCTGGGCTCCTTTCATGTCTAAAACACAATTCTTAGAATAATGGTGAGACTATGGATACTTTAAAGTTTCTCGTGGATAAGAAAGTGAGATGTTTAGCTCAGGGAAGCTTCTGATTCCTTTCCTGTGCTGATACATATAGTTCTCTCGACCTGTGCTTGATTCTGACAGTTCCTGAGGGCAGCGAAAGGAGGTCAAAAAGGTCTTCAGAACATTTCCCAGAAAACTATGTTTTGGTGCTAACCAAGATTTATACCCAGTGTTGCCTGTTGTAAGTCTGTTTGTTCCTAAAAATGTAAATGTCTTATTCTTGAGGTTCTTGCACTTACTCATTATTTGAATGTGTCTTGATTTTGATGTGGAAAAGCAATTTCTGCCATGCATAAAATGCTTTTGGGAAAATTACACTTTACTGGTCATATTGTATAAGAATTCTTCCATTTGGCCCTATTTCATTACCTCAGCCCTGTTGTTTCCAATGATTCTTTCACCTAGAAAATCCAGGCCTTGAAGAGAATGATGCAATAGGCAACACTTTTAATCAGTATAGGAAATATGAAACAGCAGGGAATTAATTTCCAGCTGTGCAAACAAGAAAAAAAAAAGGAAAAATGAAAGCTGGTAGTTTTAAATTTTTTTTTCTCCTTAGATTGGTCTTACACGTGGGGCTTTTATGGTGCCACAGTTTCATACTTATCAATAATTTTTTCTAATTCTACTCCATTTCTGCAGTAGTATAAAATGTTGAGCTGCATGCAGGCAGTCAATTTTCAAGATCCCATGTGGACAATAGAAGCCAGTGTGCTGTTAGTAATCTGCTAAAAGGATAATTTTCCTCTTATATCAATGTTTCATTGCATAGAATCCCAAATCTTAATAGTGCCTGCATGGCTTAAATACCATTAACATTAAGGTGTGCCAAAAGACTTGGAAGGGCCATTCCTTCAAACAGGAAGCCAGCTTTTCTTTAATTAGTCCAGATCATTGCTGAGTGGGGGAAAAAGAATTTAACAAAATCATTTCAGGAGTAGAATTGGATACTTTCTTGTGGTAGCTGTTCATTTATACTGGGGTGTTATTAAATGTCATGTAAATTGAGTTTATGTTTGGGGAAGCCTTGTGCTGAGAGGAATTTTCAAAAGGGACAAGGGACGTGGCATTTGCTAGTCAGTCATGAGCAAGCTGGGTTTGCCTACATATTGACCTTGGGCTGTGTCTGTCTGTGTTCTGGATCCCACTTGGGCCCTTGGGCCTTATCACAAGATAAAAACAGTGGTTTTCTGAAGGTGCATAGCCCAGGGACAGAGTGAAGGCCAGCACCTTTCAGCACAGAGCTGAAGCCAGGGCTGCAACAGCTTCCAGCTTTTCTTTGCCTTTTTTTTTTTTTTTTGCACAGCATGGAGTACAAAAATGAAAAATCTTACATATTTGTGCTCAGGTTACAAGAAAGAAGGTCATTAGAGGGAGCAGGGAGAGTTAAGCCCTTGGAGGCAACTGGAACACTGAAAGCATAGGGTCAGTGAGTGTTTTTTTGAATGGCCAGGGGTAGGAAAGACAGGTGGAGCATCTATGCTCTGGGTCAGGGAGGTTATTGGAAACATGAAAACAGCATTCAAAATGCAGCTTACCTGGAGCTCTGTGTCCAGCTCCAGGGTTTCCAGTACAGAAAGTCATGGACCCATTAGAACAGGTCCAGAGGAGGGCCACAGAAATAGTCAGAGGACTGGAACACCTCTGCTGGAAAGACAGGCTGATAAAGTTGGGACTGTTCAGCCTGAAGGATAGAAGGCTCCAGGGCCACTTTATAGCAGCATTCCAGTATCTAAAGGGGGGTCATAAGACAGAGAAAGACATTTTATCATAACCTGTAGTGATAGGACAAGGGGAAACAGTTTTAAAGTAAAAGAAGGTTGGTTTAGATTGGATATATGAGAAAGAAATCTTTTTTCTGAGAGTGGTGAGACTGGAACAGGTTGCCCAGAGGAGCTGTGAATCCTCTATCCCTGGAAGCATTCTAGACCATGTTGAATGAGGCTTTGAGCAGCATGGTCTATTGGATGAAATCTCTACCCATGGCAGGAGGAATAGACTAGGTGGTCTTTGAAGTTCCCTTCCAACCCAGACCATTCAACGATTTCATAAAGCTGGCATCTTGTCCAAAATAAAAAGCATTAGAAGAGATTTTTAGCAGTGGCAGGTTTAGTATAAAAGTTTCAATGCAATTAGGCAGGCTTAAAAAGGCTTTTGAAGAATGACTTACCAGAGTAGGCTAAACTAATACTCAGACCCTTTCAGACATGCCAGGAACAAAAAGCTCAGTGTAGGGCCAACTGGTGCTGGGATTTGAAAGGCTGCTCAGATAGGATGAGGGCCTTACAAGCATTTCATTCATCCTTGCTGCATCCTGTTCTCTCTGGAAGAGGTCAGGGTTTTTTCGCAGTGAAGTCCTTTGGGTGGCTGGGATAGGGAAGCACTGGCACAGGCTTGCTTGAGAACCTCAGTGGGAAATGACCATGTGATAGATCTCATGTTTATATAGAGAAAAGGTTAGTTAAAATACACAAAAAGAAATGTCTGTAAGTATCCAGCATTGCACAGAAGAGTCAAGACCTTTTTCTTCCCTCTGCTGTTCATTGAGCTCTGTCATCAAGGCTTTACCGTGCAGGAATATTGTTTTGCTGGTAATGGTCATGCACCAATTAAGAAGTGATTTATTTTCATGTTATCATGCTATTATTCACTGTCCTCTTTCTTTGTACTCTATCTTCCATTAGAAAACTAGAAACCCTGAAAAATAACTTAGGGGTAGTGAAAAACAGCTGAAATCCTTCTATAAGAAATGGTATTTGACAATTCTCCAGTGTGAAAAATAAGTTATGAAAGTAGCACAGTCCTGATTCCTTATTTACCTATTTGTTGTTCAAATAGAATAGATAGGGCCCAGCTAAGATACAGACAATTAGGGATAGAAAGAAGCAGGTTAGAAAGCTCTTTATTTCCAGGTATCTTTCTGAAAGAAGCAGTCTTGCACAAGACCTCACAAATGTCACCTGCTGTGCTATTAAGGGAGCACTATACACTTGATTATTTCATAGCTGGATGTAGTACAGTCCAAAACTCTTCTTGAAAGCTTCCAGTCATTAAATTTGCTAAAAACATAAAGCTTATTTTTAACAAATGGTATTCCTGCCTCAGTTAGCTGGCCAGCATCCAACCCTAATAATTGCCTTCTGCCTATCTAAATTGCTGTTCATTTAATTGGACAAGGTCATATGTCAAAAGATGTGTTGGATAGGGTTGGTGATGCTAGGACAATAGGTAGGTATTATGTGACCCAACTCATTCAGCACAGATCATTGTGATTTTGTGCAAATCACTCTGAAGTTTGCAAAGGACTTCATAAATCAAATGGCAGCTCCAGTGAGTTGAAATAAAGCATTATTAATAAAAGTGCTGATCCCTGTCAGGCCACCTAGATCACTGTGGGAATTTTACATGAATATTGTTATAGGACTCCACAATGTATAAGAGAGTCCTGACTTGTACTAGAAATGAAGTTTCTCCATATGCACCTACAACAGGATTATGGCCATCCCATATGGATGGAGGGGATAAAGGATCATTGATTCATCTAGACAAAGGTGATTTGCTCTGACAAGAAGAGGTTTTTTTCCTCTCACACTTCTGCATAGAGGCTAATACAAACCTTAATAAAATGTTGCATTTGTGTCATCCATAAGACACCTAGTGCATTTCCTCAAGCTCTGTGAACTGTGCTTGCTGTGCAAAAGGGACCAAGGCTGCAGATGTTGGATTGAGACCTTGGTGTTTCTGGTGCCTGGTACAGTGAAATCAGCTGTTTAGCACAAAGTGTAATAGATTACTTTGTTAGTGGTTGTAGACAGGAAGGAAATGAGAAAGACATTACAAGTTGAAGAACTTTATCAAAAAAGCAAACACCAGTCTTGCTGAGCAGCTGTTGCTGAGGGGGTAGATATTTGTTTAACCACCTAATAGAGACTGATCTGTGTTTTCCAGGTGTATTCAGATGGAGCAGTGGTCTCTGAAATTAGTGGTGTAGCGGTCTTGCTGGTGTATTTTTTTTTCTTTTGTGTATGGAGGCAGGGATCCATCCCCCTCCCCTCATTTGGCTGTGAGCATGCTGTACATACTAGTGAGGATGAGCATAGTGACCTTCCTTTGCTCTTTGAATTACAGCCTCTCAGTTTGAATGCTTACAGTCCTTTAATATTAAACCACTGCCTCTTTTGCTGAAGGCACTGTATAGTGCAAGTAGGGACAGTTTAAATTCTTTGCCAGAAAGTGAGAGGGGTTTCATAAATGTCTGGAGTATTTGAATCCCACCAGTATTACTATCTTTAGCATCAATTATTTGAAAGAAGTAAGAGATGCATTGAACACAGGCAATTCTTATCCCCATTCAACTCTTTAGACAGTTTCCCTAGAGCTCTGTCTTCTGGGTGGTTCTACTGCGCTGTGGGATGTCCCAAAGCTTGGGACAGTTTCTCTAGAGAGCTAAAAAGTAAATTGCTTACACTTATAATGTTCTCATTTCATTCTTTTCTACCATCATGGTTTAGTCCTGATTGGACAATTTTGTAATATTTACATGTGATTAAACCAGTTAAAAGGGCAGATACACCTCTAGTGAATACACATTTTGAGGTGAGATTCCAGAAATATCTCTCTTCTGGTTTCCAGTCATGTGAGGTAGGTACCTTGGCCTGGCTTCTTCCTATGGCCAGGCCAGGCCAAGGTTCCCCTTGCCCTCCCCTGGCACCCCTGGCAGGCAAAGGGGAAGGAGAGGCAGTGAGGGGAGGGAGGAAGGCTCAGCCCAGTCCTGGCTGTTGAGATCTAGTAATCCAGGACGGTCCCACGCAGCAAACTGGAGGCTGAGCCAGGCTCAGCATCTGCCGGGCAGGGAAAGGAGAGGTGATCAGCTCTGGTGTGAGACAGCTGAAGCCTGACTGGGCTGAAAAAAGAGATCCTAGCCTCTCTCTCTCAGCACAGCTGGAATTGAAGGCAGCAGCCAGGCCTAAAGATCTTAGCACAGCTCCAGCACAGCTGCAAATGCAGCACCTGACTGTCCTGGCCAGCTGCTGTCTTTGTTAACTCTTTTATTGCACAGAAGAGACCTCCAGAATTCATTCTCCCCCCAAGTGAGAGACAAGGACAAAAGGGAAGACAGGTAGAGAGACCAACATGAAGATATTAAAGTCAGCAAAGAGAAAGTGATTGTCCTAGATGAAAGGAGTACGGGGAGTTGCTTTTCAAGCTGAAAATCTCTTGTAAGCTCTGGTGATTGACTGTATATATTGAGCTATTTCCTTTAAACCATAGAGAAGTATAGGGAGATGGGAAATTCAAATTGTAGACCTGAGCAAAGGAATGCAGTGTTGAAGTGAGCCAAAGTTGAAGTGGCTGTGCTTCCATGAGAAATTTGAACAGAGAGATGATGTGATAGAAACTTTTTTACCCCTGAGAGAAGGAGAAGAGAATCTCTGTTCCCTGAGATGAAGACGATCATAAAGATAGATAAAGAGAATCTTTGCTTTGAACAGAGGATCTTTAAAAGAAATTTAAAACCCCATACGTCGATATGGCCCAGAGGCACATCTGTAAAGAATTGTGCACATGGGAAGGGCTTCACAAAGCGGATCTTACAGGCAGCTGCTTTGTGAAGAATGAAACCACGAGAGAACTGTTTTCTTGTGGAAAAAAAAAAAAAATCCCTAATGAATGAGAGGTGCATGCCTCCCTAAGTGAACTGCAGGGAGGAAAAGTGTTCTGAAAGTTTAATACTGATTCTTGGGGGTTTTTTTCTCCTTTTAGTGTTAGTTATTAAAGTTTTATTACTTTTAAGCTTAAGCCTGCTTTGCTCTTGATTGAGACATTTCAAATTGGCAAACCAAAACTGCGACACAAAATTGGTGTTTCCACCCATTTTCTGGTGGGTGAAACCACCAGAAACTGAAACCACGTCATCTGCAAATCTTTGTGCACTTTTAATGCTTTTACTTTTCAAAGGCTCATCTGAATTCCCAAGTTGGTTTAATGTTACTGAATGATTACATCTATTTAACTGAGTACTCGTTTGACATAAGCTTAACTATGTCTAAATAAATATTTATATTCAGTCTAAACAAATCTAAATGTTAAGTATTGGCTTTAAAATATTTAAGTGCCTTATTTCAAGATCTTTTTTAAAAAACAGATGAGTCAAATAAGTATAGGTAAAGTTGAAACTTCAGCAAGCATGCTCATCTAATTATACTTTTACAGACTGCTACACATCACACCATAGGAAAAGCAGTGCAAATCTATGAATGTTGAGGTCAAAAAATGTTGGTTTTTTTTTTTTTTTTTCTAGATGTGGTAGATCAGTGCTTTCATAAAATCAGTGGGTGACACTGTATAAGAATTTCTTGTCATTTTGTTGACAGAGGGTGCTTTCAAACATTAAGTTAGCAGGAAGGGCACGATGGCTGGCCATATGCTGAGCAGCATGGTCTAATTTTCCCTACTGCATAGCCATAGCTCTTTCTAAAAGCATGGAAGTAGTGCTCTTGCATGCCCTTTATAATGGCCTTGTATGGTTAGAAATGAAGCCAAGAGGCTGCTCTTGTTAAACCTTGTGGTGATGGAGACCAGAAGGAGAGGCAGAGTCCTGGCTCCGACTTCCTCCCTGTAAGGTAGGAGAGCTGGAGGTGGTGGTGGACTTCAGACCTTCTCCTAGTTGCTGTAAGCAGGGACCAACCAAAGGGGAGTGGTTGTCCTTTATAGACACTCCAGTTTGAAAGCTATGTGGAAAGACACATTTCTGTCTGAAATGCTTGTGATTTTTCTGCCTGAAGATATTTACCCAAAACTTTAAGGAAAGTGTAATACTGCTGCTGATTTTAGCAATGTACTGGAGCTCTCTGGGTGCTTGTTTTGGTTTTTTGGATCTTGCCATGAGATGATTTCTCATTTTATGTAATGTTTTTCACCCATGTGTCTCACATCCTTTGCAAAGGAATAAAATCTCCAGAGCTCTGCCTGGAGACTGTAGCTCAGCTTCATGGTGCAGAAGCCTCCTTGCTCTAGCTCTTGGTGAGTTGCTGTTACTTGACTTCTCAGAGCACGTGAACACATATTTCAGAGATACTCAAAGAATTATCCTCATCATCTCAGATATCCTTACATTTCAGTATTTTAGTAACTAATTTCTTAATCTTACTGCCAGTTACAGTTCATGCCTGCCCATCAATCAAATGGAGAATAGCAGGGGTGGAGTTTCCTACTGGCTTTTCTTCATCATTCAAGTACTGCAGATAGCTAGTGAGAAATCTGTGTTCAGATGCTCATGTGCAACTTCTGTTGTTTCCTGTGGGATGTGTTGCATAGTTATTTGATGTTAGATTGTATTAAAAAATCATCTGCAAAGCGCACAGTAGCATTTACAAGTCATTTATGCCTTGGAGTGAAGCTTCCTCTGGTGTGACTCCACAGGCTCTGTAAAACATGCAGCAAAAACTGTTGAATAGGGATTTCTGTTCCCTTCAGACTTGTTTCCAGCTTTTTTTTTTGGAAGGGTGAAATACACAGCAGGGAAGTTTCCAGTGCTTCAAAACGTTCCTGTGCCTAGCAGGTTTTAGCCTTGCATAACTTCATAGAACCTGGCCTTCAGGGAGCCTCCATGGTTATCCTACAGCCATGAGCTCGATGGTAGGCATGTTTAAAACTTGGAGATACCACGTGTCTAATGGCAGTCATAAATGCACAGTGTTAGCTTCTGAGTGTCTTTAGAAATTCACATTGAAAAGCCTGGGCTGAGAGGAATTTAATCTTGTGCTAGCACTGTGGCAGCTACAGATCCCTGGTACCGCCTATCCAGGGCATGCAGCACAAACGAGCAAATACCTCTCTGCTGTGATGTGACTGATAATACTTTACATTATACATTTCCATTAATTGGATGCTATTACTACCTGATGCATAGGTCATTGCTCCTAATTAATTAAGGGCCAGGAAGGTACTTAGCACTTTACAAGACGCAGATGAAGACAGATGTCCACTTGGGAAATTAAAATATACCAGTTTGAGTATTTTGTATAAGACCAGATCAACTATAAAAATCTGATATCTAGACAGATCCTAATAAACCTGATGAAAACCAGGTAAATTAGATCAGCTTAAAGCTAATAAAATGTGATTGAAATGTTCTAAGTTGTCTGCAAAAATGCTTTCAGGCAGAAGGATTACCATGAAGTATATTTTTGCAAGGATTAGGGAGAATATTTTACAGGATAAACTAGCCCATAAAATTTTTCACTTTTACTTGAGTCTATAGATGGGTGTCTCTTGTGAAATATTCAGCCTGAACAAAAACTTGCAGTTTTCAGCTATTGCAATAATAGTTTGTTCTTTCCTGACACACCGTACATAAATTTGGAAGTGGTCCTAGAACAACTGAGCTGTCCATTCTGGTTCCTTGGAAATAAGACTATGCAAATAATTTGTTTTAGAACATATATATTAAATACTGGAATTCTGACTGCTCTTCAGTTGTTTGGGCAGGAATGCAGGTTCTGTTTTCAATGACATCATGCTCTCAGGCGTATTTCCTATTATCGTTACTCATCAGCACAATCAACTTTATGTCTTAATATACCACTATAAATTTTCAGCTTATTTGCTTTTAAACAGCTGAAAGTGTTTATATAGGGTAATTGTATTTGAAGACTTTCCTAGATATATTCTCTAATAGAAAGTGTAGGCTATGTTTGAATTTAGAGTTTATCTACAGTGCAAAATTTCTAAATACATAGAGCAGCTACTGTTATACTGAAATATATATATATATATATATATATATATATATGTACCGAAGTACCTAATGTACAAAGCAAACATTGTAAAATATATTTGGCGTAGACCTTTTAACCACATTACTGGGTGCTGTAAAAGAAACATTTAGCCTAAAAGCTCAGAAGAGACATGATGAAAGCTGCCCAACAAGAAGTCTTTGGAGGCTGCCTGAATAATTAGTCTTGTGGGATGAAATTAGTCATGCAAGGAGGAGGATTTACACTGCTCTCTATTCCCCTCATATAGTGTAGCTGGCCCTTATTGGCTCTGCTAACTCATGTATCCAAATGCGCTTAGCAGTGAGAAGAAAAATGTTCCACCAACTGCTGGATAGCCTTGCAGTGACCTCTCCATCCTAGTACAAACACATAGAAGAAACTCATCTTGTTACAATGAGAATTCCACTGTGCTCTGCAGCAGCAGTTTTGGTGGAGACCTCTTGTACACTTGTTAGTGTTGGCTCTTTCACAAGGCATACTTTTCCATTTATTCAAACATCAAAACACAATGGGTTCTGGAAGTGGGGTCACCATAGGCAGGACTTCATGTGTAGTAAATACTGTGCCAAACTTGTCCTACAGCTCCTCTGCTAGGAAAGTAGCAAGAGTTTACTTGTGCGTTTGCATCTTTTGTCATGTGTTTTTTTCACAGGGATACCTTGGTAGCACATACTTAAACAAACTTCTGTACTGCCAGAAGTTTGGAAATTGTTGCTCCTTTGTTTGAGCATGGTTAGCATAGCTCCTCAGCCAAAGGCAAAGGGTTTAGAGTTACCAGTTCCTAGGAAGAGTCAGCTCTGAGTGTTAAGAAACTGAAACCAGATGAAACCAGATGCTCTATGTACAGCACAAACAAGAAGGGTTTTTTCCCTTTCCATTTTCTTTTTAAAGATACATTAGTGAATCTTGCAGTTGTTTTAGGTTAAAATACTATTTGAGGATGGTTTGATCATGCAATCAGCAAGCAGATAAATAAATCCCCTTATCAGTGGGTTGTTAATGGTAGGAGTGGAAGGGCCAGTCTGCTTGTCTGTTACTATTTACTTCCATGCATCTCAAATTGCATCCTCTGATCTTTAGAAGCATGACTTGTGGTTCTCAAAAGCCTTTGAGGAAATAAGAGAAAATTGTAAATCTGGGGCCAGTAATTACACAGACAAATTGCAAGACTTAGGTCTATGATATTTTCAGGGCAGAAGTGATCATACATGTGTGTGCACTTACTGAGCAGCAGCATTTCCAAGTAAAATTGCACTCCGTAGGAGTGAGGAGGCCTGTTCAGTGCTTAATGGGGACTCATAAGAAAAATTGTGTGGCTTTTTACCAGGACGTCTAGTGACAGGATAAGAGGCAATGGTTTTAAACTGAAAGAGGATATATTTAAATTAGACATAAGAATTAAATTCTTTGTGATGGGGCTGGTGAGAAATAGGAATAGGTTACCCAGAGAAGTTGTGGATGTCCCATCCATGGAAGTGTTCAAGGCCAGGTTGGAAGGGGGTTTGAGCAGCCTGGTCGGTTGGAAGGTGTCCCTGCACAGAGCAGGGAAGTTGGACTAGATGATCTTTGAAAGTCTCTTCCATCTCAAACCATTCTATAATCCTCAGTAAGTTTATGCATCACCTACATCCTCCTAGAGCCCTCAACACAGGCCATGACAGGTCCTGGCCCAGCTGGCAAGTTCAAACTGGAGTGGGTTCTGAGCCCACCTGATTTTATACGTGTCTGTCAGACGTGTGTTAGACCTGTTCTATGGAGATTGTAGTGTTGTGTCCAGCATGACTGATGACTGGTAATTTTAAAGGAAGGACCTCTGTTTTGGAAGGGTTAGGCAGAAACTGGTGTGAAATAGGCAGCAATACATTTTAATCATGCACTGTATCATGCTTCTTTTTTGAAATAAATGTTCCTGAGTTGGACACTTCTGAAACAAGGAAAACACATTCTATGACTGTGTTATGCATCCATAAAAAGGGGATTTTACAATTCTCTTGCTGACAGGCCCTTAAGTAGATAGGAACAGGTAGGTGCTGCTGTCAGGTTCATGCAAATTACTGGTTAACTAGCTATATAAGTTTGGAGTGAAATACAATGGATAGAAACATATAAGTGCACACAGTATCTGTCCAGTTTAGATCAGCACAAGTCAGCACTGTATTTTTCTGAGAAAGCAGTGGGAAACAAAAGAGAAGGAAAAAGCAGTCAAGAAACAAAAGAGGTGTTTCCAGGTGAGGTTTAAAAAGAGATAGGAAGTCAATAAGGCAGTGAGTATGTCTGAGATCCCCATTGAGATCTGAAAATCACCTGAGGTTCCTGTTCCTTTATTTTTCCCTGTTTTTTTTTCCTTCTACCTCCTACTTTGTTATCTGAGACTTTACACAAGACTATTCAGGCTGTTGTAGCAGCAACTGTAAGAGATGAAAACTTGGAGGTTGTGCCTAAGAAAGAAAGAAAATAAGAAGGTGGGGGGAGGAGGAGCTGTAAGAAGATGAGAAAAGATGTGCAAGGCAAGAAAAATAATGTTCATGACAGCTTTTTAAAAGCTGTCATGAACATTAATTTGAAGGACAGAAAGAAAAAACCTCACTTTAATCTCAGAGAGATCAAAATGAGCAACACCAGCGTGAGGATACAAATGGTCCAAACGAAAGTTTTACAAATTTCAAGAAAGACAAACCAGATAAACATCTGTGATTTATCTCCAGTAGCAGAAGCCAGGAAAATTCTCTATTCCTCATCTATGTGTTTCTTAGCTCCTGACAATCAATAAATTTTCAGTTTCAAGAGTTTTCCCCATCTACCCCTTTCTCTTTGTGGCTTGCATTGTCAGCTGCCTGAGTACAATGTATATTGTAGTACTCTATTGAGTGTGGTCAATAGTTTCCCATTTACATAGGGCTTTTGTTCTGTGTCTCAGAACAAAGTCCTGGATAAATCTCTGGCACAGACAGATAAATACATGAAAATTAAGAATGCAGGGACCTGTTAGACCCAACACAAAAACAAAATAAAGAGAAACAGAAGAGTAAAAAGACAGCATGGTGATGAGACAGGAAATCACACAGCAGACACACTACCAAGTGAGAGGTAGAATTGGAAGGAAAGGATTTTTTTGCATGGGACTTACTTAATTACTCACCATATTTGCATTTCATTAATTTATGGATTAAAATTGATTTACCACATTGATTTATAGGATCAATTTCATATGGCATTATCATTGCAGTTTGTACATGATTCTTCTATTAAGCCCTAGAACACTGTAATATAACAAGACAAAAATGTTGGCTCTGCCTTGTGCCAAAATTCTGCATAGCTTTAAACGTCTGTGTGCTGTTCTGTACAGTTGTATCTTAGCGAGGAAATCCTTGGCTCTTTGCAGCTCTCCTCTGGCAGTGCTCAAGTCAGCAAGGGGTTGCATGCAGGTTCAAGATGCTGACATGGGGGGCAGGTGCTGCTGCAAAAGGCTGTGGCTGCATTGGACATCGGAGCGTAGTTCAGCACGTCTGCTTCAGCGAGACCGATTGCCTGCCTGTGAACTCCCAAGGCACATTTATACAGTTTGAATTCACATATGCTGGAAGTGTCCTTTTGACTTGAATATTTCTTTGTGCGTGTGATAAATGGTTAATTACAAGGTTATTTACAAGGAAGAACTGGTTCTGGCAAGGAAGGAGCCGGAATACTTTGTGTTTGTTTCCACATGGTCATGCTCAGATTCCCCCACACTAGAAGAAAATCCTCCTCCTTTCTGGCTTCTTCCAGGGGAAGTCCGAAACCAGTCCTTGAAGATGACCTTACAGCACTGAAAACAAGCAATTCGTTGTTGTAGCATGGAGCTGGTGACACAGAGTCTCCTTTTACTATCAGGATAAATGCAGTTTTTCCCTTGTGCTGTAATATCCTTATTAGTGCAAGGAAAGCCAGCAAATCAGCACTATCCTAACTCCCTAGGCTTTCCTTTCCATGCTCCAGACTCTTGTTTTCTCCAGGTTCACCAGCCAGAAAAGAATATTTTTTCCTGGGTTGCAGAAGGGGTAAAATAACCCTAGGGCTTACATGGAGCTGGTGAGTGTGCATGAGGCATCCCTGCTTTCTGTTGGGTTTCTGTGGCCGCCTTGTATAGCGGCTGCTGCAGGAAGTCATCCCCCCTTGAAGCTCAGGCAGCTGCAGCAGGTGTTTACACTTTTGGCCAAATTAGATTTGGCCATTTGTAGGATCAGGTAGTGTAAAAGTGTAAGTGACTTTGGGAGTGTCTGGAGTGGCCTGTGGCCCTGTAACTGCAGACTGATTCAGCCGGGTGTTAGTCCATAGGACATCATTGGGCTTAGTGCTCAATGAGATTGTAGATAAAAATAAAACCTTAATTTTTGTTCGTTAGGAGATCTCATGGCTTCAACAAAATCACAAAGCAGGTAAAAGAGGAGATTCTGTGGGTTCAGGTTCCTGACAAGTCAGTTGCTTGCTATTAAATATGTCACTCAGCTGCTTTTCTTGCAGATCAACTACATCTTTGTAACACTTGTGAAAGTGAGGCCTCATTAAAATGAGTGCTTCATTGCTACTGAGAGAATGGAGAAAAGATGGAGGCATGAATGTAGAGGCCCAAACTGAATGGGAGGTGTGGTTTGGGAAGGCATGAATGCAGGTCTGCTTCTGCAGTTTCTCTTCTCTGTGTGTGCTCCTGCCTGCATTAGTGGGGCTGGAATGTGAACGTGCAACCCTCTGTTTTGGGATGATAATATGAAACTTGTCTTCATAATAAAATATAGGATTTGAAGAGACCTGTCTGGCATAAGCTAAACTTGTCTCAGAGTGGTTTATAATCCATAATTGCTGGTAGTGAATGTTGTCACATGAGGTCTCTCCACAGCAGCTGTTTTAAATTACTTTTTTTTTTTTTTTTTTTTAAGCTGCTTGGCACTGTAAAATCTTGAAAGTATTCTCACTTAAAAGAAATTTTGATTCCTAAGACCAGCCAAAAATCCTGTCCTTGAACTATAGCAGAATCTATGGTGTAAGAGATTTTCAAAATCAAAACATTGCCAGGTCTGGCTGAAATGAACCTAGGAATACATTAGAGCCTCTGCTTCGAAGAGTACATATAAATCTGCAAAGTGCTACTCTTCTTTTTTTGTTTACCTGCTGATGTTGCAGAAACAGGACATTATTGGAAGTTCTGGAATGCAATAGCAAAATTTTTTAAGTATGCATTTTCTGAGTCTCATTACTTGTTGTTAATATTCTTTTGAGTGACTCCTAGTTGAAAAATTAGGGCTCACATGGCTCCCTCGTGCTATGATTTTGGATCTGGATGAGAATATTAAATACTTTACAGTTCAGGTGTGCATGGATGAAAGGTTTTGATTCAGACTACTAATAGTGTTATTAATTTAGCTTGGAGTTAATAACGTAATTATTAATATGAACTCTGAATTTTCTAGCTGTTTGTCTCTCTTAAACTTTTGACACAGTCCTGCCGATTTTGCACCTAGTTCATGGGAGTCCTTGTCATAGGTACGCTGGGATGCTGATGAATATAGAACCTACTGTAAAAGGCAGTTGTGTTCCTCAGGTGTTAATTCAATTGCAATGCCTGGAGAAATCTTTTTTAAGGTGGGATAAGAAAGCATCTTTGTTTGGCTTGGTGGTATGCAGCAATACCCTTTTACTGTAATAGCCAGGGATACTAGAGCTGCATGAGATAACCCTGTTAAATCCACTCCCTACCCCTTTGAAGGCTGCGAGATGTGAGAAAGATTTGGTGATCTTTAGTAAATGATTGGTGCCACAGGTTCCCAAAACTCATCTTTTTAATTTGTGTGAAGGTTGACAGGGATGTAAGCAAAAGTCAAAAAAAGTCCTCAAGATTCCCTTTGGATTATCTTGCTCATACAACATTTCCTCATTCTTTAAAATACATCCCTTTGCCCTTGAACTTCCAGATAACCAGGCTGTGAGATGCCACAGCGTCCACTTGGGTTAATGGGTTATCTCAGGCAGTGAGTTATCTGAGCTCTTTTTGCTGCTGCTATCTCAGATTTTCTGAAAGATGAGAGTCTCCAGAGTGATGGAAACATCTTCTTGCTCATGCCCTTTTCCAAGGGGAAGCATGCAGTGCATACTCTCCTCTCTCAGACACTGCTGGTCTCTCCTCTGCTGCTGATGTAGGCACAAGATACAGATTTACTCCTATCCAGACCAAAGTACAACTCATTCTTGAAGATGAAACCATGGTATAGTTATATTGGGTTTGCATAGCAAGTGCTTAGTAATGGGGACTACAAGGTTTTCTGTGAGAAGCTGCCAGAAGCTTCCCCCAAGTCCAGCAGGGCCAACGCCAGCCAGCTCCAAGACAGACCTGTCTTGGTCAGGGCCAAGCCCCTCAGCAATGACAGGGCACCCAGGGATAACAGATTTAAGGAGGGGAAAAATACTGTGCAGCAAAAGCCAGGAGAGAGGAGTAAAAAAATGTGAGACAAACAACTCTTTAGACACCAAGGTTAGCGAGGGGAGATGGGGAGAGAGGAGGTACTCCAAGCATCGGAGCTGAGATTCCCCTGCAGCCCGTGGTGCAGGCCATGGTGAGGCAGCTGTGACCCTGCAGGACCATGGAGGACCACGGGGGAGCAGAGATCCACCTGCAGCCCCTGGAGGACCCAGCATCAGAGCAGGTGGATGCCCAAAGGAGGCTGTGACCCTGTGGGAAACTCACACTGGAGCAGGTTCATGGCAGGATTTGTGACCCTGTGGGGAACCTGCACTGGAGCAGTCTGTTCCTGAAGGACTGCACCTTGTGAAGAGACCCACACTGGAAAAGTTCATGAGGAACTTCAGCCTGTGGGAAGGAATCACTTCAGAGAAAACCATGAATTACTGTCTGATGTGGGATAGAACACATGATGTAGCAGGGGAAGAGTCTGACAAGGAGGGAGTGGCAGAAACATGTGATGAACTGACTGCAGCTCCCATTCCCCACCTCCCTGTGCTGCTTGCAGTGAGAAAGTAGAGAACTTGGGAGTAAAGTTGAGCCCAGGAAAAAGGGAGGGTGTGGGGAAAAGGTTTTTTAAAGTTTGCTTTCACTTCTCATTATCCTACTCTGATTTTAATTGGCAATGAATTAAAATAATTTCCCTAAGTTGCAGCTGTTTTACCTGTGACAGTAATTGATGAGTGATATCTTCCTGTCCTTATCTCAACCCTGATCCTTTCACCACATTTTTCTCATCCTGTTTAGCTGAGGAATGGAGTGACAGAGTGATTTTGGTGGACACCAGAGGTTATCCTTGCTATAAGAAACCCTGGTTTTAAGTAACCTGAATTTATATGTTACCATATGTCTTCCATTTGTTTTCTCAGGGACTGCAGGAAAACACCAGCAGAATGCACAAGGACTGAGGACATAGCATTCATTATTTCCTTCACAAATCCATAATTTTCAACTAGTCCTTGTAACAGAAGATCCATGTTAATATGACTAAAAAAAAAATAAATCTTATATTATTGAAAATTACTAAAAAATAATAAAAAAAAATTTTAAAATGTGTCTTGTGGAAGCAAGCAAAACTTCTGTCTTCCACACCAGGAATAGAAACAGTATTAAAGTATTTGTTCATGTGTTACCAGTTTACAGGCAGTTTGACCTGATGGGATTTTTTTTTCCATATGAAGATAGTCTATACATCTTAGCAAACCTGTTTTGAGAAGTGAAAGAGAAGGAAAATTACTCCTTTTGAGCAGAATGGGCTATCACAACATCTAATGAAGTGGATAGTGGTTTCTCCTTCTCAACAGCATGACCTCCCACAGTTTTCTGACCCACAGGTCCCATCTGCTAACAGCAAACTGACACAAACATAGGGATGGACACCATCAGAGTGATCACTGTTCTCACTGGTTCTACCAATTTTGGATGTATGGCATAGTATACCAACAAAGTTGTTCCTCTCTGTCCAAAATCTTTCTAGTATGTCACCATGCTCTTGGGGAATGGGTTTGAATCCTGCAGTGTTGTTTCAGGTGATTCATTCTTTGAACCAGTGAGCTTCATTGCTCATTTGGTTTAGGAAATAGTAGTAAAAGTTTCAACTGGGGAAGAGTTTACTTTTACCTACAATTCTTCGAGAAGTAGCAGCTTTGAAATCCAGACTGAAAATCTGCTCATCCCCTGCTTTTCATACATTCTCCAGTTTCTGTTTCGACTTCCTTTGAGCCCAAAACTGAGAGGTGAATTCTTTTCAAGCTCTGGCACACTTAATAAAAGCTAAAAAAGTTACTCAAAATGAGAGAGAAGAGAATTTTCATTCATCTTTCCCCAAATAACTATACCATTGGAGTGCATTCTTTGGAATTTACTTTTTTTATGTTGCAATCTTTGATTCTCTTTTACCATTTTTTTTTTCCAATTTAAGTGCTTTTTACATCTTTTGGAGTCCCTCTGATTAGGAGAAAGTTTGCTGGGAGAACCACAGTTTTCTGCATCCCTTGCTGTGAAATTATATCAGTACCAGCCTTGCTTGGCAGAAGTGCTTGTCTTTAGACCAGAATTTCATGTAAAAAAATTTTGTCTGTATGAGAGGATGTAGCAGGGTTTAATTAAATATGTACGTGATAAATGAAGAAATACTCTGCAAAAACACCACAGAAGCTAAAATGGTGAGATTATTCCTTCACTGAAGATTTTCTTCTCCATTGTTTTTTGGGAATAACACTTGTTTTAGTTCTCAGTTATTCCAGTTTCAGGCAAAATTTTACATCCTTTCACTTCAGCTGAGGCAAATGTAAGAAATTAATTAACATAAAGCTAAAGATGTGTCAAAGGCTAAAGTGATGGGGAGTGGCTGAAAAGTTGAAGGCTCCTGTGTTCAGGCACAGCAGATGATTTTACACTGAAGGAGGAGAACACCTGCCAAGTCCATGTCAGCATGGTGCTAGTGCAAATTCTTGGGGTTGTTTATAATAATAAGACAATTTGAAGCTCACTTTGTGCTTGTAGATTACAGATGCTCCTTTTTTTGTGCATGCCTGTTGAAGAATTGGGTGCTATTTAAGGTTATTGGTCTTGCATGAGTAGAAAGATACAAAGTTATGGGTACTAACTTTATATTTGATCTCTGTGGGGCAGAGCTCTGGTAGTTGTGTGATTCCAGCACTGTGTCACTTTATGGCAGTTCCTCTGTATGAAGTGTTCTCCTGGGTGTCCTGTGTTTCCTGCACATAACTTCTAGAGTTTCATATTTCTTGTAGGAAACAGTAGGGGGGACAGGAGGCCTGATGAAGACAAGACTTTGAGAGAGGGAAAAAAAATTATGTGGGCAAATGCTCTGTTGGTCTTCTTAGTCTGCTAAGGGCTTAAAACTAAGTGCAAACTGAGGGTGGAAGGTGTATGGCAGCTCTCAGGACATGACTTAGATTAAGCCACCCAGGCCTGTGTGTAAATACAGTATGTGATGAGGCCATTGGAAATAAATTTCCTGTGCAGAACATCATGGATTCTGTGCTCTGGCCTATGCTTCTTACACCTTTTCTCTTGTGTTTCTGCAACTTGTTCATTTAAAACGGAAGCTTTTCGCAGCAGGAGACTGCTTCTTGATACATTCCCAGAGCATCTAATTCAGTACAGCATCTGTGTTAATAGCAGCACTGTCATTCTTATCACACCAGCTGGTCATAGAAGGATTATTCCAGCTCCTTCTTCCCAAATAAGTAAAAATCAGGTGAAAGTGGCCTGTGGTTGTAGTTCATCTCATTTCATTCTATTTGCTTTTTTAATTTTCTTAAGCCTGCTATTTGATAAGTGAATGAGAGTTTAATTCTGAATCTCTTCATAGTGCATTTAATTTTTATTTACTATTTGCTTTGGAGAGAGGATGGAAAGTGAAACTAATATGTACAGAGAACGATGAACTGTTACCTTGCATAGAAATCCGAGCTAATCTGATGGGGGTTGGCATGAGACAGGAGTGGCAAGGAGTAAATAACAAAAACAAAAAAAAATGAACGAAGATAAGGCATTATTAATGGAGAGTGCTTCTCTCCATGTACTTCTGAATTATTTAAGTCAAAAATTTTATAAGTAAACAAGGCAGAGAATAGTCGGGAGGAAGCATTACCCACTTTTCTACAGAGAATTAATTATTTCTCTGAGATACTAGTTTAGACATGCAAAATACTTTTTTCTTAAATTCTGCCTCTGGCATTGACCAGCAAGACTCTTTGTTCTTCTGGGACAAAGTATTGCAAATGCAGTCTTTGTGTCCTGGGTGCCACTAGTGGACAAAATGGGGTTTTTCAATCCACTGAAATACAGGAACATGGAGGTGAACTGAGTACAGAAATTAAGATACAGTGAATTATTTTCCATTCATTTAAGGCATGTTTTGTAAGTAGAGTTATTTATGGGAGTTTATTTGACTGAGAGCAGAGATTATAATAATCTAAAAATAATTACCTTGTGAGAAAAGCAGGAACACATGAATCTCAATTCTGAGTTTGATCCTTGTGCAATAGATAATAGAATGATAAAACTAATATGAAACAACACTGCAGTAGTGTGTCAAGCTGTTATTTCATTGCAGATAACTGTAAGGGATAATAGTTGAAACTAGATGATAAGCATCATCACATATCATTTAGCAAAGGAGAAGTAAGGTGGGATCAAAGCTTGAAAACTGAAGTCCTTGAAAAGAGTAAGAAAAGAAGAGAAGCATTCAGAAGAATTCTGGGTTCCTTAGAGCAGGTCAACTGTTGTTGTAAAGAGATCCAACACTTCATTACATTGCAAAGCATGTACTAAAGTCTCTGTACTAAAGTCTGGAGAATAGGTTATAATTCTTAGCCTTTTCTTCGTCACTGTCATAGGAACTCAGTCTTTCATTAGAAAGTCCAGCTTGTGTTGCCAGTGATGTACTCTGTTGTCTTTGGCATTATTTTATAGCTAGCTACTCAGTTTGGTACATGATAGGAGCTTCAGCAAAACAAGATTGAAGTCAGCATTTTATTTATCCTGAGTTACATTTAGCAAGTTTTTTGGGATTTAGAAGTTCAGCTCACTCTGATTTTAGGACAGTTGTTCCCACCATTGCACATGCATTTTCTCCATAGAGGAGCGAAACATGCTTAAATACTGGAGGACAGGTATTGTCTTTACACATTGCTGGCAGTGCTGAGGTGATTTTTCACTTTCTGGTTTTGGCATTTCATGCTCTTTTCCTCCTCCTATGACACTGTTGCCTGTTAGATTGCTTTGTTGAATGTTTCTCTTGTCTTTTCTATGTTTTTAATTGTTTCCTTTCTATTTAGACTCCAGATATTTTCAGATTTAACTTGAGATTCCTTGTAAATTTATAGGTTCCTTCCTCATCAGATTTAAGAATCCCATGGCTGACTTTGAAAATGAAAATATGGTGGTTTATATTTGATCTTTCTCCAAACATTGTTCATCCCCCTAAGATCAATGTGTCCATGTGTGCCACCTTTATTTTCTGCTCTCAGAACTGAACACTTTGAGAAAACATGAACAAAATATTCAGGCCTTAGGAAGCCAGCTGAGACTCCTCCTCATTTAATTCTTCAGATTAAAATTAGATCCCTGCTTACAAGTTTTAGAAGGTCTTTCTCTAATTCCAAACAGCCAGGCAATCTGCTTGGGAACTAACAATTCTGAAAGGAATTTTAAAAATATAAAAAATAAAGGTAACAGAATCATAATCCCCCCAAAATTGTAAGTGATGTTCTTAAGACAGATTTGAAACTGTTAAGCAGTGCTCTAGTGAATGGGTGTTGGATCTTAATGCATACCATCAGTCAAAGGCAATGATGCATATTAAGGGATCTAACATCTTCTGGCTTCACACTGATGAAGGATTAGTGTAAAGCCTTCTCAAAAACCATCAGCAGCCAGATCCAGACTTGCTTCTTTGCAGTGGAAGGTTTTTTACTTTCTGGGAAAAGCCCAAATGTTTCAAACACTTTTATGTAAATTCCCCCCAAACACCTCTTAAGGAGGAGCTACCCAAAACCAGGATTCTTCAATTTTTAAAAAAATTTCAGCAGTAAATAATTGACACAGTATGATGATATCTGGACAAGCACTGCCACATTTTGTCACTCCATGTTGTTTCAAATTGGCTGTTCTCATTTTGCTTTAGCAATGATTGATTATCTAATTGGTTATATGATCATCATTTAGACATATGACCTTGTTAAATCCTTCTCCAACAGATTAAATTGCTAGGCAATTAACAGGATTTGAGGCTTTCCATAATCTTCATGCTGTCTACACCTGCACAAGGATAAGTGTATTTAAGTCATGAAAAATTTCCACATTTCTCAGTTTCAAGTAAATTGTATTTTTCTATATGTTCCATGTTAATATTTTCTTTCCCTTTTTAGGTACTACATAGAAATGGCTTTATGGATCTGGACACTGACCATTTTGAGCTGTTTCTGCGTCACCTTATCCAGAAATGAGGAACTGAAATTTTTTCAGAGTGCTACAGAGCTAAATCATCTAACAGTGGATAATGACACTGGGATAATCTATTTGGGAGTGGTAAATGCGCTGTATCAGCTTACAGAAAACCTGGAAGTAATAAGATCTGTAGAAACAGGTCCAAGAAAGGACAACAAAAAATGCACACCTCCCATTGATGAAAATCAGTGTAAAGAGGCTGTACTGACTGACAATTATAACAAACTACTGTTGCTAAACAAGGCGGATAATACAACTGTGGTATGTGGAAGCCTTTTTAAGGGAATCTGTGCCATCAGAGATCTACAAAACATTAGTGATGAGAAGTACTACGTAGACAGTAGTGGAGAAAAGTCCTTTGTAGCAAGCAACGATGAGAATGTATCAACTGTGGGACTGATCACTTCCTTGAATAACGACCAAGTGCTGTTTGTTGGGAAAGGGAATGGACCAAATGACAACGGGATCATAATTAGCACTCGGCAGCTTTACGCCAGGGATGGGAAAGATATTTTTGAAATGTATACAGACTCAGCAGCTGTTAAGTCAGCTTATCACTCATCAAGCACACAACAATTTGTGGCAGTTTTTGAGGATAAAAATTATGTTTATTTTATTTTTAATCAACAAGAGAAACAACCTGTCAACAACCGCACACTGATTGCACGTCTGTGCAAAGATGACGCCCATTATTATTCCTACTTTGAAATGGACTTGGGTTGCAGAGATGATGATGGTGTCTATGACCACTGTCATTCTGCTTACATCACTACCCCTGGAAAAGAGCTGGCTGAGAGCATGGCTCAGCAGGGACAGCCTGCAGATACTCCCTCAGATGACAAAGTTCTTCTTGCACTCTTCAGCAAAGTAAACAAAGATGACAGCTCTCTAAAATCTGCCATGTGTGTGTTTTCCTTGCGGCAGATCAATGAAAAGATGGAAAAAAACCGGAATGATTGCTACACTAAAAAGAATACCAGCTCATTTTACAAACTTTTTTCAGCAGAAAACCCGTGCGCATTACATGGACTGGTAATATGAATAATATAAATACTAGTTTTAGAATCTGTGTTAGAGTTTGTGGAAAATATACAACTACATGTTTTAGGGTGGCTTTGAGCTAAACTATATTAAGATGACTGAAAACCCAATAGATGGATTCACTGTAGAAATGGAATGTGGCTGAGAGGGCTGTGGACCAGGTCAAGTAAGAAATTACAGAATTCTGAGTCTCTTAAAAAGGATTTGATGTTTTCTCAAAGATAAGTGTTGCTTTCCTAAATGCATTTCTCTTAAAGCATACCTTCTGGTATGGGAGTTACTGAGTCAAACGCAGAGATTTTTTTGCGCCCATGATCAACTTCCAGGTGACCACTGTAGAGAGTTGTAGTTTCAGTCAATGTATTTACAATGCTCTTAAATGGTATTAAGAATCTTTCAGATGGCATTTGTAATTCAGCATTTTTTCTCACTTGTCTTTGTATTGTTAGACATCTGAAATAACCAGATTTTGTGTATTCGGGTGGTATTCATATTTTGATGTGGCACAAAATACTTGTATAGCACAATAGCCCTCTTTTGATGGCCTGTCATTACCTTGACTATAAGGTTTTTGAAGGGTACTGTTACAACCGTTCAGTTACTGTTCTTCAATCTATATCTCTAAGAGGCAATTTTCAGCATCTCTGTTGGCTTTAGGATTGTTTTGCCCACATCAAGCTATTGCCAAGCCCCACTTGTGCATGCCATTCATTCATTACTGCAGCCAACCCTAAACTGGGCTGAGAAACTGAATCATCTTAAAAAAAGCTCAGCCAGCTTTTAGGAGGATGTCTTAATTTCCCAGCCCAAGCAAGGTACACACTTGCATAAGCAGCTGTTTCAGCACAACTTGAGAAGTGGTGTGCTGCAGTCCAGAGAGAGGAGTGAACAGCTGAAGAGATGGGGCATGGGAATACCTTTTTTTGGTATTGATCCATAATCTTTCATCTTGTGAGACTGAAGCCATCTCCCACACAGTAAGTCACTAGTGCTGATGAGTCAAAATTACACATTTTGCTTTGAACCACCAGTGTTACTTGCTGCAGTACCCTGCATATGGGGTGAACATCAAACACAGAAATCCCAAATGTGACAAGTGGCCATGGCTCCTGACAAAAAGAGGGTGTGGATATCAGATCAGAAAGACGGGTTTGTTACCAAATATAGCAGCAAAGGCAAGGTGTGAATGAACTTCCTTCTGGTAGCTCTTGCTGCAGCTCAGGATTAAAGCGTAGTGAAGAGGGAATGTGTTGAAGTTCATAAGACACTTGCCAGGGAGTTGCTTTTTTATGGATTTCAGCAAAGTAAGAAACAAAACAGCAATTAAAAAAGCAGTCTTCAAGGCAAAGATGCTTAAACCAGTCTCTATGACATGTTTATTTTACTTAAACCAACTGGTTAATTTTCAAACTGTTGCTATAATGAAACAGAAACACAAAAAAAATTCTCTCCGTCTCCTGGAAAGTGAAAGCATGGAAGCAGTTCTCAATTAGCAGGCTGCTCTCTAATTACTGTCTATTGGCTGGGGGCAAATGCCCAGACAATCCATTTCTCTCTTCCTACTCTTCAGTGTCTGAGGAGTATTATATTGTCTAGTAACAGGGCTGCTCTTCAGTCTTACCTAGGAATTAGTGATCTGAATGTTTAACATCACTCTGTATTGCTGTTCCTTATTAGAATGCAAGCAAAAATTTCCCCTGTGGCTCTGAACACTTGCCGTACCTTTTGGGAAGTAGGAATGGTGTTATAGAGAAGCCAGTACTGCAAAAAGAAGGGATGAATCTCACAGCTGTCACTGTGGCTGTGGAGAATGGACATACTGTGGCCTTTCTGGGAACATCGGATGGCAAAATTCTAAAGGTAACAAACTGGATTAAAAGGCTGGAAGGTGTTTAAAAGGTGATGAACTAAAAGTCAAAATGGGATTTATAAGATCTCATACTAGGAGCAAATTCTCTTGGAGCTTGGTATTTTTCATCTCAAAGAAAAGATGCACTATTTCTGATGTACCTCAGCTATCTGATACACGGATTGAATTAGCATTGCCTGAATGACTCTTTTCCCGAAGGACTACATACCTACTGAGAGCTTTATATAAACAGCCTTAGGTAATCTAACAACAGCTTTAGCCTTATCTCTATTCAAGCTCATACTGGTTTAAGAGCGGCTTTTCGTTTCATAGTCATTCTGGCCATTCAGTGAATAGAAGTGGAAATACAAAGCCCAAGCTGAAGCTCTGATAAATTCTGTTTGTGTGGTGCTCAAGGCTTGACATGTCTGTGGTGTTAAAATATCAAGACTGCAACACCAAACACCTTCTTTTGCTTGAGGGAGAGTGATGGCCATGTCCAACCTTACACTTAGCACTGCCAAGCCCCACCAAAATGCATGGTAAGTCATGTGGATGTGGTGCTTAGAGACATGATCTAGTGGTGATAGTGGTGATGCTAGTTTAGTGGTTGGACTCTGTGATCATGGAGGTATTTTTCAACCTTAGTGATTCTATGAGTCTGTGTCCCTAAGTGACGCATCTGTATGTCTTTTAAATGTCTTCAGGGATAGTGACTTAACCAGTTGCCTGGGCAGCGTGTTCCAATGCTCGACAAACCTTCCTGTGAAGAAATATTTCCCAATATCTAATCTGAACCTCACCTGGCACAAATTTAGTCTTTTTCCTTTTCTCCCCCTTGCTTGCTAATTGTGAGAAGAGACCAACCCCTACCTCACTACAATCTGCTTTTTGGTAGTTGTAGTCTTCCCTGTGCCTCTGTTTCTCCAGACTGAGCACCCTCAGCCGTTCCTCATCAGACATATACTCCAGACCTTTCACCAGTTCCATTGCCCTTTTCTGAATACTCTCTAGCACCTCAATGTCCTTCTTGCCTTGTCCTCCTTTTGTTCTTAATATATTTTTAGAAACATTTTTATTGTATTTTACAGCAGTAGCCAGATATAATGATATTTGTGGGGGAAAAGGCAACATTAACCACCATTTTTTTTCTTCAACAAAATAGGTGTTCTTGTCATCCACTGCAACTGAGTACAGCTCTCTTACCATCGAACTAAACAAACCTGTAAAGAAGGACCTGGTCCTTGATCAAACCCAAGAAAATCTGTATGTGATGACCACAGACAAGGTAACGTGTCCTGCATTGCATTGAGGACCCGGCCCTCTTTCACTTTCTCTGCAACTTAACCTGAGATTTATACATTTTCCAGTTGTTCCTGGAACTTGCCCTATTTGGTGGGACTCCCCCTACTCTCTGTGTGTATGAAGACCTTTCTCAAGTCTAAGCTGGTGGACTTGTTGTGACATGGAGAACTGCAATATTCATGATGCTTAGTGACTGGGAATGGGAAGTGAGTTCCCTTCTGGAGCTGTCAAACAGGGTCTCTGAGAGGGATGAAGTGGCAATGTTTGGCACCAGCATGCCTCAGGGTCAGGCAGCCCTAGCTCTCAGTGTGGGATGTGTGGGGTACCAGTGGGTGCTGCAGCTGCCATCAGACCTTTTCAAGGGCACTTCAGGACTTGGGATGCTGGTGGCTGACATGCTCACACTGACACGTCTCTAAAGCCACCAGGAGCTTTACTGTGTCTTAGCATCAAAAACTAAGAAGCAATGGAGAGAGTTCATATATTTGTGAAGCACTTTCATTCAAGCTTCTGCTAGAACTCAGTACTGTAGGAAAACTCCAACTTCGCTAGGAAAGGCACGGGTAAACTCTTCTAGGCCCCTTTTCTTTGCTGTAAGGTGAAGACACAAAGGGGGTCTGTGAAAAAAGAGAGGGAAAAAAGCAAGTAGGAAATGAGAGGGATACCAAATTTCTCCTCCACCTCCAGGGGTAACCCTCTTCTGACACTTTTTTCTGTGAAGGCTGGAGCTGCCAGCCTCAAACACTGTTCAGCAGCTCTGCAGGACAAGGTGGGTGACAGGCTGTGACTATCTGCAGCCCTGCCAGTGACATGGAATGCAACATGGAAAATGCTCTACACCACTAACGCAGGGAGAATTAGGGGGCTATGAAAGGAGAGTATTTGGGAAGACAGTGCAAGAAGAATGTTTTCTGACTGTTTTATAAAAGGATTAATATAAATTCCTGTTGCAGGAATGTTATAGCCTAACTGAAGGTTTTTAAGCCAGAAACAACATTGGAAAAAATGCCAATAAAAAACTGATAAAGCATTTAATAATATGACAGTGTGTGAGAGAGGTAACTTTTTTTTTTCCTTGAGTTGATAATTCTCATTTGGCTTCTGTTCAGATTTGGAACACAACTCCAAGCTTCAACATCGTCCACAAAACTCTGGGTGGCCTGGCCCCCATTTGACAAGCTGGCACATTATGTAAAAGCCCTGAGGTCTGCACCAGGCTACTGTGTGTGCTGCTGAGCAGTGTAAGGGATAGCAGCAACCTTGAAAGAGAAGCCAAGCTTTCTGGTGACAGTCAGCTTGAAATGGTAGAATTTAGAAAGACAGCAGACAACTTTTTTTCAGAGAAAACCTGAAAAAAAAACCCCAAAGCATTCAATCACTACAAAACTTTTAAATTTAGAATGCAGCAAATTTCTGCTGAAGAAAGGATTTTACTTAATCTTTTCCAAGTAGCTCTCGTAGACACTGCAGTTTCTGAATAATGTGAATAATAGTTTTCTATTACAAAACCTGTTTAGCTTAAATATGAATAGCTAAAGTTGGGAGCTCTGTAATGGCATTGCATTACTGTCATCTCCAGCAGTTAATTACAGTGAGCAGTCCCACCCACTTTTAGAAGCAGATAGACAGGAGGAGAATGGAGGCCTTTGGAGCTGGGAGAAACAAAGTGACATAAGCAAGGGGGGAAGAATAAATGATGAAACTTCTGGGTTAGGCATGGCTGTGGGTTTTGGGAATAGAGATTTCAGAACCCCGATTTGTGAGTTTTAATGGTTAAAGGTTAAACAATAAAAGTCAACGGGTAGTTGGCATGCACACTGCTGAGCTACCTGGCAGATACAGGCTGTCCCAGCATTTAGAAATTTGCTTGGGGTCTGTGAGCACCTGAACAAAGTGGAAGTGGTAATGTGGTAGGTGACAGCTTCTTTAAAAAGAAAGCAGATCAAGAGAAACACAGGGGAAAACAATACAGAGGTTAAGATCCAAAGTGAAAATCAAGCTCTTTCTTTCCTGTTTCACCTTTCTTCCCTCTTTTCTCCAAGCTGCTGTTCTGGTGCCAAGAGCAGTGGGGGGTTTTGAACAAATGTTTTCAGCAGTCAGTTCCCTCTGCTCCTGAAGCTTGAACAGAGAGCAGGAGAAACCCCTTGCACCTTCCTGTGGGACTTAGAAAGGAGATTAGCACCCCTGTGCTGCTCATTCTGGTTCATTACATGTGTATACCACTAGCAGGATCCCAGATTCCTTAAGGTACTTAATGTACTTGGAGGAAAGCAGAAGTCTGTGGGACTAACTTACCATGATCAAGCTTGTTTACTTGTTTTAGTTTCTACACTTTTTGATTTAGAGTGCCAACTGGAAAAGCTCTAAAATTAACTTATTTGCATTTTGAAAATGGCAATTAAAAGGAGCTGGTTTTTTGGGTTTGGTTTTGGTTTGGTGAGTTTTTTTGTCATTAAGGTCACACAAAACTTGCAGAGATGGCAATCTCTAGGATTTGTTCATGCCTGCCAGAATTGTGAAACAAATATTTTGTCTCTTAAAAAAAAAATCATTCACTGGACATTAAATTACTTATGGGTACCAGTTAGCAAAAGAGTGCCAGTAACACAGCTCCATTTAGCTAAAAAGAAGAGAACGCTGAAAAATAAACCCCTGTATTAATAAATGCAAGAAAATTGCATAATATTGACATTTTCCTTAACTAAGTAATTTTCTTTAACTCTCCAAATATGAAGAAAAGGACAAACTCGGACTGTCAATGTAACTTCATAATTGCCAGTGAGATGAGACTGGCATTATATTAAAATGAGACTAAAAGAAAGCCTACATCTCAAGAGTTTCTATTTCTACAATTTTTGTGCTCTTTGAAAGTTCAGTGTAGTAAACTGGAAGATGTATGTCCTGTTTTCCTCTTGCATCATTGCAGCAGCATAACTAAAAGGAATGGTTCTTCTTTCTGTGTGCCAAAGAAAAAGTTGTTTATTCTCCACACCAAAGAAAATCAAAACCAGAAGCTGTATATTTACTGGGGGATGAGACATGAGAACTGATGATGTTCTTTTCCCTGCTGCTTCCTGTCATAATTATTTCCATTTTGTTTAGTGAATGTATTCCACAGTGGAAGGTTATGCATGGAGAAGTTCAGTAACCCAAAGTGCCCTGGCTCTCACGCTTGCAGACTTTCTGAAATGCCTTCTGGGTAGAAGTGCATTTCCAAACAATTTAACCTCCATGGTAGTGATAGGGTGGGGAGAATATTCTCTTTAAAAAATTATCTAGCCAGTTCTAAGTCAGCCTTTTGAAAGTATCCACCCTGCAGTAGCTGTTTCTTGAATTCAGAGCATTGCTGATGCAGTTTCTGTCCTGAGGTGCAGATTTCCACAAGTAATATAACTGGAGGAACTGAAAAGCTCAATTTTTGTAAGGCTTGCTCATAATTCTTGATTGTAACAATGTCCTACATTACTTTGAAGACAGATTAGATAATACTGGAGTGGGGGGAAAAAAAGCAGAAAAAAAATGGGTGAATTTAGACTTTGTTAAGGCGGAAAAGAACAGACTGATTTTATATGTATTTTGTTAAAATCAGGCTGAGCTCTGAGTATAATCATACAGCTGCCACAGGCAATGACTGTATACAGCTAAGTCCACAGATGTTTCCATCTCCTTGTGCTGTCTTCAGTTGTTAGGTTTGCCTTGCTTTTGTTTTTCCAGGTGTACCGATTACCTGTGCAGGACTGCCACAAGTACTCAGACTGTGAGAAGTGTGCCCAAGCGAAGGATCCGTACTGCGGCTGGTGTGTGAGAGAGGGCAGGTGAGTGCTGCCAGGCATGCTCGGGTGCAGGCAGTGGAACTGCTCAAGTTTTGATGTGTGCTCTGGATGACTGCTTGGCATGGTGATCCCACCTCTTCATTCCCAGTTCTTGGCAGTCATTGAATTTTATCACGCAGACATTGATATCGCTATTCTGTGCAGACAAAAAAAGTCCCCGTTGACTTCTTCAGATTTGGTTAGTTTAGGAAAATATATACTTTTCTGCTGGTACTGAGAATGATTATACATCTTCTAACTGTATGTTTTATCACTCTTTCAACTGTACAGTCACATGTTCTCCCAGAAAATTAAAAAAAATGCTCCCTATTTCAAATTCAGAAAATATAGCATATATTTTAAGTACATCAGGAAAGTGTAAAAAAGAACATAAAAGAAAAAACTGTTCCATGTCTAAAATAGAATGTATAGCTCAAATGCTGCTTTCACATAAATATCATCTATCAAGACATGTAGCTACAGGGAACCCTCACCTACCTATAGAAGAGCAGAAAGTGACATTTTGCTGACTATCTGCAGAGGTTCACTGAATGAATATTCAAGCACATGTAAACTAGGACAGCACTGAACAGCCCTGGAATGTCTCTTCTTTACATTCTGCATTGATTGGAGTGCCGAGAGGGAAGAACAGTCCTGCAGTTCTCTTTTTGACTACTAAGTTAATTAACCCCTTGGCAGGAGTGGTTGAGAATTCATGATTCTAACTTCTTGCTGTTGGAACAAAGGGCCTGTTTAATTATAATATGCAGATGAATTTCAGGCTTCTAGTTGCTGCCTGAAAATGTGAGCTATTGCATTAGGTTACCTATCAGCCTGATGTAGCATAATATGGAGCACTGCAGAGAAACTTATGTGGTGCGTGCAGGTTTATGTAATACACTGTAACTCTTTCAGCCTGGGGTGTCAGCTGCTGTGGATGAAACCTGAGAATTTGGAATGTAACCTCAAACTCCTCCTGGGCTGTGGGGAGTTGAAGACTTTGGCATATATCATAAAAAAAGGCAATTTTCCTTAGATTTCCCTTCAGGTTTCTGATATGACCAGTGACCTCAATATCTCAAAATATTAATGGTTTCTGAGAACAGGCAAACATGAATTTTCACACTTGCTAGTATTTATTTCCAAAGGGGAGAAAAAAGTGCTACATTTCTAAGTTTCAGTTCTGTCTCATGATCACACACAGCACTTAGTAGTGTGTTTAGGGATATGTTATGTGAATATAGACTCTGTATGTAAATGATTTGTTTAAAGGAGGTTTGACAGAGCTATGCAGCAGCTGCACTGTGTTAAAGCCCCTGATGTGTTAATAGTCAACTTTCTGCTACAGCAGACAGAGATCCTACAGCATTTTCTTTTAAACTTTGCACAGAATGGAAAGAATTCACATGAGACTGTCCCCACCTCAACACGCTTTTGTAGCCACACACAGCTTCTGTACTGCAGCATTTCTTCTTGTACTGGAGCTGGGAAAATCTTCCAGTGTTTTGGAACTGCACAACTGCTCCTGCCTTCCCATAATTGTAACACTGCCTTGGCAGGGAGAGGTCTTAAACAGTGTCAGGAGCTAATGAAAACACTCCCTACAAAATAACATTTCTAGTGCTGGGGTTACACAGAACTTCTCCACAAGCTTGTATGCCTCCAGCAATACTTCTCTGTTGCTTCTTGCTTTCTTGGGTGTTGTGTCTTACCAGTGACAGCACATAGGTATCTGCCATTTGACCTGCAGAAAAAAAAAAGAACAGTCTGTGCCCTCTCATTCAGGGTGTTGTTTTATACTGCAATGAAGATTATCAGCTTGATTTCAGATGGCTCCACTGCCCTATGGTTCCTGTGCTGTCACTGCCTCTGCATGGATTTTGGGTTGTCTAATTCAAGATGCTGTCCAAAATAGTATAGGCACTTGCTTTTGACATGTCATACCATCAGTTGTAATTACATCACTTATTCTGTTAAAAATTCTCTAATAGCTACCCCACTTAATAGTCAATATTAAAGCAAATTCGTCGTCATCTTGTGTTGTAATTTCAGTCTGTAATCATGAAATTGTTGTGTAGTTCAGAGAAAGAAGAGTCCAGCTATAATACTGCTTTGGGTTTTGTTCCTTTTTTTTTCAGGTGCACAAAGAAGGCAGACTGTGGAACAGCTGATAAGGAGAACCACTGGCTGTGGAGTCCAAGTGGCACATGTGTGACTATCATTAGTGCGGACCCTCTAAATATGAGTCGCAGAGCTCCTGCTAAGGTATAGCAGGAAAATGCTTCCCATAAATATTCTTTAAGCGCATTGATGTGACTACCAGAAAGATTAATATCTTCATTTCTTTATGCACAGTGGAGACTAGCAATAGGAGACTGTTTTGGTATCTCAGTCTCTGTCATTTTTCACAGTGCTCTTTCTTGCCTGCTGTTCTTGCAGGTCGAATTCACGTTTTTGACCTCTGTAAACCAAAGTGATGCACTAGTATGGATGATAAAGCCCTTACACTTACCTGAATATTATGAAAGTGTTGCACAGAGTTGTATAACCCATAAAAAGTAATTGGTAGGGGAGATTTCCTACTGCTCTTTCAGCTTACTTGAGCATGAACTTGAGTAAGCAGTGAAGCCATAAGCTGTTGCTTTAAAATCAGCAGTGGATTTGCCTACCCAGCAAAGTCTATTCTGGGTACATGGAGAAGGTAAATTCAGCATGCAAAATGACTCTGTGGCAACAAAACTGCAAAACTGAGTTTTTGGAGTGTGATATGGGTGTCATAGCTTTCTCTAATTTCAAAGTGAGCATGCCAGTGCAGACTGAGTGCTTCTTAGGTGTGTTCAGCAAGTAAAATCAATAAAATGGCTTTTAATTCCTCTTAATCAGAAATAAAGAAACTTATTTTCAAGTCACTTCAGTTCCATTTCTAAGTGATGTACACAGCGTTGTGTTGAGGCCATTACTACGTTGAATAAAAATTTAGTAGAGTGTAACTGGTTTCAGTGAGAAAAAGATAATTGTCTTTTCTACTGGCAATATAAAATGGAAAAAGTTAAACTGTATAATTAACACACTTGTAACATTAAGTCAAGAACAGCATCCCAAATTTCAGCTGAATTGTTTTTCCTTTCCTTGTTGAGTTTTCCCATCTTATTTTGCTTTTAGTTTCTCAAGTGCTTTTTTTCTCTGAGGAAGCTAACATCTGACCACCACTAAGAAATCCTTTTTCAGAATTGGATTTTTTGCATTTGCATGGAGTCTTGAGGAAACTACTTTTTCTGTTCATCCCTCTCAAACTCCATCATTTCCAGCCTATCCAGCTCTGATTTCATTATTCACTTAAGGTTTCATTAACACTTAAGGTTAATGTAATATTAATTAATTTTGTCAGGGTTTGAGTGTTAACCACTCTATTTACTATTGCTAAACTGGCTGCTGAGGACAAGAATAAAAGGGTTTGGGTGTGCCTGTACAGACAATTTTGTTCTGATCTAATACATTGACGGGACAAGAGGTTTTTGTATCAGTGTAATTCAACAAAGACCCAGCCTGGAAAAATTGGTAGAGGTTTAAGGAAAAAGAGATGACCAGATGGGAAAAGGTAAAAATTGAAAAGGAGAGCCATGTTGTGTGATGCTAGCTAAAATATCAATTTTGAAATTTAAATTTGCCAAGTCTTACTGGGTCTTAGCTCATTTCTTCCAAATATTTTACCCTTTTAAAATTTTGTTTCCAGGTTGAATTGACTGTAAATCCGCTGCCAACTTTGACTGAGAGTGACAAGGTTTGCTGTACTTTTGGTGAAACTGTGCATTCTGCTCAGTTGAAAGAAGGTGTTATTATCTGTGATCCCCCTGATATAATTCCTCCAACACCAAAACATCAAGGTAAAGAAATATTGCTACCCTACATGGATAATAAGAGAAAAAAACATAGACTGCTGTTTCTAATGTTATGCTCTTATATGAGGTGCCTACAAGGTGGGTTTTTTCCTCTTCCAGTCCTTTTCCCAGAATAGTCTGTTGCTGAACTTCTGCTGAGTAAATAGTCAATTTCCTCAAACTTTTTCTGTTGATGTATTTACAAGCTATAGCATTCCCAGTGTTTCTGCTGGGAACCTGAAACAGTAGCTTGGTAGAGACATAGACATGGAGTCAGAAAGGTACTTTTCTGTGTCCCAAACAAACAAAACCCAGTTACTCTAAGCCTAAGCACTCTGACTTGTGGGGACAGAAGAGATTTATACCTGCTTCAGCTATGAAGGAATTTGTGTCTGACTTCTTAGTTTTGCTCCAGTCAACAGTACTTCAGTAGCTTTTTTCTGATTCATGTTGCAAGGCTATCATTTCTAGCATCCAACCTTTTGCCTCTTCTGTTTGTCCTCCAACTTCTGCAGCAGTAAACCTGATGAAAAAATACTTCATCATGTAATTAAAGACTGCATCATTGTTCTGAAACTGATTATAGGCCTACGGTCTGTTGCCAGCCATAATTCTGTGCAATTTCCTAGACAGTGCTTTTTTCATGCTTTAATTCATACATCTTGATTCATAAACACATGGAATGAAACTCATTACACAACACTGTTTATTATGTATCAAGTTTGAAAATCTGAAGAGAAATTACAAGCAAAAAACATGTGCTCTTACAGCTTGCAGCCATACCCCTGAGGATAAATCTTTTATATATATTATAACAGTCATGAACTGTCAAAGTGGTACTTGGAAGCACTTTTCAAGAGAAGTTTCAATTCTCTTAAGGCTGAAACAGGTAAAAATCTAATTTTAGTTGCAGGGAGAGTAATTACATTAAAATCTCATTATTGAATTTTACACTAGCTGGGGTATGTCATGGTATCAGATTCTGCTAAGTGTTAAAGAAGCAGCCTGTTATTTAGGTACAATTCACATTCCCTAAATATTTTGTAAAGCAGGTCATAAAGCAATGGGGTAGATAAATGTGATATCTTGATGTCATCCAGCATTAAAGGTAAGACTAGAAGCCTGTCAGAGAAGGCATTAGAGTAAATAAGTAACCTAGAAATAATATGACTCTCTGAGTTGGTTGCGCATCTGAAAGGATGTTCAAAAATAATATTGAGGGTACTCATAAACTCAGCAGACACCAGAAGAAGGTGGGCAGCTACAAGCATTCACAGAACCACAGAACTTTTAGGGGCAGAAGGGACCTGGGGAGGTTACTTAGTGTAACCCCCCTGCAAAAGCCAGTTTATCTAAAGCAGATTGCACAGCATCTTGTTCAGGTGGGTTTTGAATATCTCCAGAGAAGTCCACAACATCTCTGGGCAGCCAGTTCCAGTGCTCTGCCATCCCCAAAGTAAAGATGTTTGTCTTCCTATTCAGATGGACCCTTCTGTGTCTCAGTTTGTTGCCCTTTCTCATTCTGTCTGAACAGAGTCTGGCCCCATCCTTTTGACACCTGCCCTTAAGACATTTGTATGCATGGTATTTGTATGTATCCTGGCAGTCCTGAGCCATCCACTTACTTTTAAGAAGCCCTATTAATGATGGAAAAGTCTGGGTTACTTTTGTTGTGGTTGGTTGGTTCCAAAAGGAATTTCTAGGAAGGATGCCTTTTCTCAGTCCTGTTGTTAGGAAATCACCTGTCATTCCTGTGAGTCTGAAATACTCAAGGGGACCCAGTGTAGGCAGAGGTAACTTCCAGCCAAGCAGCTGATGGTCTTCCAAGAACCTCTTCAAGGAAAGCAGAGTTTGAAATTGCTCAATAGCTTGTGAAATAGGTTGTCATAAGGGCTTAATGATTTCTGCAAAAGGTATTTCGAACAGTTTCACTCTTTAGTAATAATCCAGGCAAGAAGTACATTTGTGGAGAAATCGTGTATGGCAAACTGAAGCTCGCAAGTGCCTGTGGTAACTGTTGCAGTCATTGTTGGTCATTAACCACAAAGATCACTTGCTTGAATTCACATAACAACATTTTTAATTCACAAATGAAAGAAGTAATTTTGCATGCAGACATATTCATATTTAAGAAAATGTTTTATTTAAAATTACTGTTCTTGTGCCAATTTTCATCTGCGTTCAATCACATCCTTACTCAGTTTTCCTTGTTCTTCTAGACTCTTTAAAATTTAACATGATGATAGCACCACTGAAAAACAATTCCATAAAACAAAGCTATTCTTTAATTTTGCTTCTTCCCTATTTTCTCTGCTTTTCTTCTGAGAACTGTGTGCTGAAGAATTTTGTAAAGCTTAGAAAGGCAAAACAAAACTTACAGACTTAGTCATGAGATCCGGAGTGCCACCAGTATAGTTAAATATTTGCTTATGTCCTGTACAATAATAAAACTGTTACCATTGTATCATTCAGCTCAAGAGCTGAAGAATTCAACAACCACTTGAATAATTTTTTTTCTTTTGTGATAGATCATGTTTCAGTTCCACTTCAGTTAACCTTTGAAAAGAACAAGATTTTTTTTGCATCACATACTTACCCTTTTTATGACTGTGAAGAAGCAATGAATCTTATTGAAAATCAGCCGTAAGTATTTCAGATTCTTAAGTGTTTAGGTCCTGTATCTTGGTATGTTAGGGAACAGGCACCTGAATTAATCATTTCATGATTAAACCTTTGGCACTTATAATTTGCCAGTGTCCAGATCCTTTTCTTACATGTTAATGGAGTTTAAAAATGGTTGAAGGGCATCTGGTGAGCTAGCAACATAAAGCATGGAACAGAAATATTCATGGCACATATAATTAAGGCCAGTTCACTGTGTTGCCATTTCTGTAGCTGCTAATGTGTCTGCAGGTGAGCAACATGGACATCTATGTGCCTACTTGTTCCTTGAAACAATAGTAGTTTGGTGCTTTAGGTTGCAGTGCATTCAAACAGGGCAAGTGCAGCCCTTTGTTCATCCTAATGTATGAAGATTGATCAAAATCACTTCCTGCCCTCTCACACTTGATTTCGAAGTTTTTGCAAGTTTTATGGTTTTCTGAACCTTGCTCAAATTTTTATTTAAGGGATAAAACAGCCCTTTGGGATTTTTGAACTGTTCTTATAAAGTTTTGAACTTAATATAGTAAGGACACTTTAACAGACTGATCTACCCTCCATGCATAAATATGGAATTTCATTTACTTTTCTTGTTAGTGGGGGAAAAAGCCTGACAATTTGTCATGACTGCCATGTTATATTTGTAGATGCTATTCCTGTGCAAGCAATAGATGGAATTGCCAGTGGGACTGGAAGAGACATATCTGTGAAGAGTCCTCTTCAGTACAAGATGTGATTAAACAAAATATGGTAATGTTTAAAAATAAGGTTATTAGGGTTTTTATTAGAACACTTCAATATTTTGTTTGCTGGATTTTTCATATCAGTTGGTTGAATTAGAGATTTCAAAGTGATTCTAAAGTTAACTCCAGAAGTGTAAGGTGGTTTTTTTTTAGTGCAAGTGCGGGGGTGGGAATTTAAGGGTGTGATTGAGGCGGGGCAGTGAGACTGAATAACTCCTGAAAGGATATTTCTGTTCCTTTTACTATTTTGTTTCAATGGGAGGAACGAGATTTCAAGGCAGGGAGAGATAATCACCCACAGCTTTGACATACGCTGCAGTCATTTTTAGCATGTCTAATTTGAAAGGGTGTAATCAAATCTGTCACTGTATTTTAAGCATGAAGTTCTTCAGAACAATCATTCTATTTTCCAAAGGCCATTGGAGCTTGTTGTGATAAGACTTTTTATTTGTAATAACGTATAAAATGTTTCTCTCCCCAGGAAGGAGAATGCCCACAGTTTCTAAACCCTGACCCTTCAATAATACCTATGGAGTACCAAACAACTGTGTATTTTGAGGGAAAACATCTAGATTATTATTGGGTAAGCAGATAAATTCAAAGCTAGCTGACATTTGAATGCCTCTTAAACTGCATCCACACCCCTAAAATAAAGCATTAGTTCGTGTGCCTTGGGGATCCTGCTTGTAATTTAAAGAGAGAAAAGAGCTACACATTCAAGTTTGATATAACATTGGCTACTGTGGTAGAGTCATCACCAAGAGAGAATCAGAGCTGGAGAAAATACTCTAACTTCTAAAATGGAGGGGGCATTTTAAAGAATGTAAGTTGGACCTATTAAAACACTGGACACTTATTTTTCATGTAATGAAACAAGTGGAGATGTAGGAATTGTGGATTTTTCACATCTTTTTCTAATTAAATAATTGGTGGGGTTTGTTGCTATTGTTCTAGAAGGACATTGCTCTGTGTGCTTAATTCAGTTTTCACCTTTCAAACAAAAAAATGCACTCAGACACATTAAATGTTTCTTAGTTTGGATACAACAGTCTTTTGCTCTTGTTTGTGTGTGTGTGTGTGTGTGCGTGTGTGTGACCATCAAACCAGATGATCGGATATTTTTTCACCCATAGCAAAGGTTTCTCTTTCTTCGTGCTTGCTTCCAGAAAATAAATTACAAAGCTTCTAAGTCAGATAGACCCCAGGGTTTTAATTGCTTTATAGTCTAGACAATGCAGAAAATATTATTGTTAGTTGGATAAAAATGAAGTTTAAAAACCATTTTTAGGTGGTAGTTCAAGTATTGGTATCAGATTCTATTCTTTGTTTCTGTGGTGTCTTTGTGTAAACGTGAATTGATGATAGATGCACTGGGGAGTGCATTGATTTCTTTAACTACTGGCCATCTATCAAGGGAAGGAAGGCTCTTCTTTTTGAGGGCGTTTTTTTCCTTTTTCAAATTGAAGTACTGTATAGCTTCTAAATTTAATTCTATCACCTTTGCTACTCCTGCAAAGGGATGAAAAAGGGTCAAAGGCTTGAAGAGTAGCAATGTAAGAAGGCTATTCAGAGAAGTGCAAAAAGCAACCTGTAAGCACTGTATGAAGACCATCAGGAGGGTCACTACTATAGACAAATAGGAAAACTGTGCTATTAAAACATGCTCAAAAATAAATATTTTTGTTTGAAGACCTTAAAATATATGCAGATAGTGAAATGCAAATTTGGTGAATTTGGTCTGTTCTCCAAGATGCCAGAACTTGTCCCTGATAGGATGTCTGGCTGTGTGCAGCATGTGGCACACAACACCTCTCCTAAACCCATAGCTCTCCTTGCTAAAAATTGAAAGGTATTCTAGAGTTTATGCTCGTATTTCTCTTGTTTAGCATTGTGAAGCGTTGGTTTTCTGCCCAAGAGGAAAATCGTTTCCTGATCCCTTGATATAATTGGAAGAGCCTTTTCTCTCTCTAGAGAAGTTCAGGGCAGATGCATAATCTAGATCTGCTGAATTTGACTTCTAGTAGGCCCTTTTCCTCCAAGGAGAAACAGCAGCAGGAATGCAAAAACTACTTCATGTAGTTTATTATTCTATGAATAAGCACTTTAATCTTTCTGAACTACTAGTAACAAAAAGGGAATGGAGAAAAGAATGATTTTTTTTTTTTTTTTTTAATTCTGTGAAATATCAATTGCATTTAACAAATGCAAAGACACATCCTGTGGATTGAATGCTTTGTCATGGTTAGCAATGTTTAACAGCTTGCCTACAGAATGTATTTATTTAACTTGGAACTGGGAAGGCTTACGGGGAGTTCAAGTCTCTTAAAGAAGTCAAGGTGAATGTATAGTCCCAAAAATGGAAAGATGCTGGACAGCAGTGAGTGTCAAATGATGTCAGAGTAATTTTTCTTGGGTGGGAGCAATGTGAAAACATCATCTCTCTCATAGGATCAGCTCCATATATCCTGGTACAGGGGTGTGTTTTTAATTCAGAACAGGAATGCCTTTAGTGACAGGACTTCAGCAGACATACACAGTGTCTACAGCTGTATACACAGGCCTTTAATATATGTGATAACAGACAAATAAGGCATGAAATAGTTGTAATCACACAGGCACTCATGCCTGTGGGGTAATGCTATCTGAAGCAGTAACTTTGATGAGTGAAAGTTCATTTGAATGAAGGACATAACTTACACTCAGCCTTTGGTAAACATTTCATGGAAAACAGGGTGGCTCAGGAGAAGCCATGGATGGATATTTTGTAGGGGTTGGCCCACAGCCTAAATGCTAAATAGCATTTGGCTTCTCATGTGGAACAATTTTGCCACAGGATATGCTGGGCATTAGAGCATCTTTGAAGCTAGCAGTTATGCAGCTGTGAGCACATTTAAGGTCTTTATTGATTAGGACATTGGTGTATCCATTTTCTTCCTATTTTTCTTGCCTAAATTCTTGCTTAGAAAAAGCAAAAAAATTAATGTGATGTCACTTTCAACTACTGGTTCAAGTATCGTGGTTTAAACTATGTTTTACTTAAAGGGGTGTTGCACACCTGGCCTTGCCGTGGGTGACTAAGTGCACTATCCAACATTGTGCATCTTCATATATAAAGCATCTCCATCTCTAGGTGGAGATGAACACTGAAGGGTTTGCTTAGTGAGTAGGAGAGGTAAATGGCTTTAAAAATCTGCTGTTGCAGGACTATATCAAGAATTATTTCTATACTGGAAGTATAGAAACTTCTATACATCCATTGAGGGTGGAAATATAAGCTCACACATTTTGTATGCTCCTCTTAACTTGTAAATGCTTAAAGTATAAAGAATAAGTCTCCTGTGGAGTGGAAGACAGCTTCCACTGGAGGGAAATAGCCTAAAAGAGGAGGAGTTGCTGACTGTTCTTCTGTCCTTCCTAACTCTGAAAGAATTTCAGTAGGAAGGAGAGATAAATCCAAGCTGTTGTCGTTCTTCTGGGAACAACCCCATCCAGGACAGGCAGAGGGAGGGAAGTTTAGAACTGATCAGTCATATTGCATGCAATTTCTGAGGGGCATTCTCCAGCTGAGTCCTTGAAAGATTGGCACAGTAGGAGAGACAGATGTACCGGCATCAAGATAACCTTATTAGCCCGCCAAAGATTTTCGTTTAAAGTAATTTCCCATTTGGATTTGTCTTTGTCATGTGTGTCTGATGTGTAACCTGCTGCTTCCTAGTGTTTGCTATACAGCTCTTGCACCAAAACTACTGACTGTGAGCTCTGTTGCCTTCTGCTCAAGAGCCTGGTATAGAAACTGCTGATTTCAATGCACTCCAGGTATCAGCTGTCATACACACCAAAGCTCTCCTCCTCTCCCAGAGCCTGCTGTTAAGCATGAGGGAAAGCCTTACACAGGACCAGCAGAATTTGAACACTTTTGAAAAACACATGTTAAATTAAAATATGTGAGGCAAGGGAAAAAATGCAGCTTTCCTATAAAAAGGAATTTTTAAGGAAATGGTTTAAAACTTGGACTTACAGATGTTTTCTGTAAGGCAGAATGGGCTGTAAATTTTCAGGCAAGGCTTTTCAGAGCTCAGTCAGTAGCTTATTTTCTATGCATAGTAAGAAGTAAAAGATTTGTTTTCTTCTGTAAAATAGCCACACAGAGCTGGAGTCCGGTCCTTTTTCTGGTTAAAACCTGTTCTCCTCCTCAGCCCCAAACCTTGGTGGGCTCATGTCCACCCAACCTGTCACAGTGAAGGGGATGTAGGAAAGCTTTCCACTGCATTAATTAGACAAACCTAGTGACCAAGAAGTTACCTGTGTTTCTAATATTAAAGAAGTAACTACAAATAAAAAGGATAAGATGCTCATACACAAGACTTAGATGACAGCAGGAGACAATTTACTTAACATTTAGAGCAGAAAAGAGGAACCAAGTAACCATTATTTTTGTGCCATGTGTACTCCATGACTAAGATGGGTCTGGTCAAAACCAGGTACTAGTTCTTTACATCCACAGTGAATTTCTCAAGACGTTCAGCAAGGCCACTGAGAAGGTCCCACATCTGGGTCAATGCAGAGTGGGGGTTAAATGGATTGAGAGTATCCCTGAGGAGAAGGACTTGAGAATGAAACATTAGATGTGAGCTGGCAATGTGTACTAGCAGCCCAAAATACCAATAGTATACTGGGCTGCATCAAAAAGAAGTGTGACCAACAGGTCAAGGGAGGTGTTTTATCTTCCTCCAGTCCACTCTCCTGAAATTTAATCTGGAGTACAGCATCCAGCTCTGGGGTTCCCAGTACAAGAAAGATGTGGACCTGTTGTAATGAGTCCATAGAAGAGACATAGAAATGATCAGACAGAGGGTGAGAGCTGGAGCTCCTCTCCTATGAAGAAAAACTGACAGAGTTGAGGTGATTCAGCCTGCAGAAGGCTCCTGAGAGACATTTTAGTGGACTTTCAATATATAAGGGGGGCTTATAAAAAAGATGGGAAGAGACATTTTGCCAGGGCCTGTAGGGTCAGAAAAAGGGGCAAAAATTTTTTAAGTGAAAGATGGTAGTTTTAGAGAGATAAGGAAGAAATCTTTTGCAATGAGGACAGTGAGAGATTGGAACAAGTTGCCCAAGAAACGTGTGTGTACTCCATCCCTAGAAATGTTCATGGCCACGTTGTATGGGACTTTGAACAACCTGGTCTAGGGAAAGATGTCCCTGCCTATGTCAGGATTGTTGGACTTGATGGTCTTTGGAGGTCTCTTCCAACCCAAACCATTTTGTGATTCTGTAAAGATGAAGGTTGTTTTGTCCCAAAGTGACTTGTGGTTTCCTAAGTGTTTACCAACATTATTGTCTGAAAATATCTTTGCTACTCACTTCTTTCTAGTATTCTTCTGGCAAAGCTGTTTGCATGTCTGTCCTATGGGCAGGAGAATGACCCAGCACAGAAACAACAGAAACAATGTCATGGGATGAGGTTTTTAGCCAGTTCTTTGCTTAATCAGAGAACAGCCAAGCTAAGAGTTTTGTCAGTGCAGTAAAGGTCAGTATGTGCTATGGACTTAATACAGGAATCAATAGATTTAGGATCTAGGGAGAAGGGGAAGAAGATTTTTAGGGGGTATGAATACCCTTAAATTAATGCTGCCATAAAAGATTGTCCTATGAAAATACAGCTGGAGTCATAATAAGACAGGAAAAAGGCAGCAAGAGCTGAGAGATGTTCGTTCCAATTTCCCATGCAACATCTGCATTGATGCTCTGCCCAGAATCCCTAGAGAAGACATTTAAGGGCAGAACTCATAGAACTCTGTTAATAGCACAACTGATGTGTGAAGCCATCCAGCATTCACATCTCTTAGCCTTTTCTTGATGCTCCCTAAAACAGAGTGCTATATATGATCTTGCTTTCCTTAAACTTCTTGGTGTGCCTACCATGAATGAATGCTGGAGGAGTGCAACAAAGACAGATTGCTCTGGCTCAGCTTCTCACTAGTATTGCTTTAGAAGATGACTGTAACCAGTTAGCCTTCTCCATTTGGACATTACATTCAGTGCTGAACAGTTTATTGCCTGGTGATATTTTACTATGCTTGGTGATACTATACAAATTCTAAACCGAAATTTTCTCATCCTTAGGGTAAAAAATTTATGGTTGGAAACAGCCAATTTGAATTTGAAGCTTCTGTTGATGAGTCAGATGATGGAAAATTTTCATTCGTGAGTAAAGAGGTAAATGTGAAAATATGATTCACCTACCAAATATGCTCAGTTCTTCTTCTAAACTGTTCCAGTAGCCACATGTGTCCAGAATTACCAAATACAGGTAATATGTGTTTCCCTCAGAATAGAAAGTCACCTCTGATGGAGATTCAACTTTGACAGTAGTCAAAGGCTACAGTTTTGGCTCAGAGCTTCTGAAGTCTCCCCTCAGAACCCTCAATCTTTCTCCTTGATCTCTCTACTTGTGTAACCCATGGAATTATTGAACCATCTCTGGAGGAATTTGGGATCACTACTGTTTTATTCTTCACTTTTTATGCAATCTAATGAAATCATTGAGGATAAAATGCAAGAATTTCACTGCTCTCCCTCTCCACATTCTGATTCGTTATCTTTCCCATTTCATATCTGTAAAAATGGAAATGGTAAGAATGTTGCTTGGCTGTCTAGTAGTTGTGCTTCTCTCACTCTTGCTTGTTTTACTGGGAAAGAAAATAATATTTTAAAACTAGTTATTTTCTAAGCTTCAAGTTTGACTCATAAATGTTATGCTGACTTTAAACTTTATGTCTTACAAGCTCAATAACTAGTTTTGAGAATTAATGAGATTTATGCATCATCTGTGCCTAGCACAAAGCATTTGCTGTATCAAGCGTCTGTATTTTTATTTGTTCTTCTTGTTTCCCAACAATTGTCATTGCTGCTCTTTCAGTATGAGCAGAAACTCATGTCTTGGAGCATGTGAACCTTGTGATTTGGCTGTAAAATGAGGAGGTTGCACTGTAAAAGATGCAAGAGATTTCCCCTCCATGTGGTGTGAGTCTGCTGTGCCCACAGAAGTAATGGGGCCAGATGGTGTGGGAAGGGAGAACTCAGCAGGGTCAGCAGCTATACTTACTGCCTGTGAACAGCACTTTTGCTGCTTTGATACTTATAACCGAATGTAAATTAAATTAATGAAAAGCGAGTATTCAGATATTGCTGTCCCTTGGTACTTGAAAATTCTGATTGTGAAGGATTAGGTTCATTAAAACATTTTTCTATAAATGTGTCTGCCCAAGATGCAAAAAGGCCATAAAGCTTGGGCGAGTTTCTAAAACCTTCACAGGTCTGATTATTGAGAATCATAGAAAATGCATTAAATTAACCTTGCCAAATGAAGGTATAAATATCTCTATTATGTCATCTTTTCTAGTTCTCCTATAGTGCAAATGAGACCCTGCAACTTAACTTATCCATAAAAACAGATAAGGTCAAGATTGACAGCAAACTGATGGGTAAGTATGAAATATGGGATTAAAGGGAGATTAATTACAGTAAGAAATCTATTCCTTCATAATTTGGAGTCTTGCTAATAAGAACGTAGGTTTTACTGGTTTGGGTGAAACAATGAAGTCTGACAGATCAAAAGTTATTAATGTTAAACTAATGCATTAAACATCTGTGTTGGCAGCAAGTTTGTCAGTGACACCAAGCTGTGTGGCGCAGCTGACATGCTGGAGAGGAGGGATGGCATCCAGAGGGACTTTGATGGCCATGAGAGGTGGGCCTGTGCAAACCTCATGAGGGTCAACAAGGGCAAGTGCAGGGTCCTGCACATGGGTTGGAGAAATCCCAAACACAAATACAAGCTGAAAAATGAAGGGATTGAAAGCAGTCCTGCAGGGCATGAAAAGCTGGACCCAGCAATGTATGGATGCAGCCCAGAAAGCAAGTCATTTGATACTGGGCTGAATCAAAAGCAGCATGGCCAGCAAGGTGAGGGAAGGGATTCTCTCCCTCTACTCCACTCTCCTGACACCCCATCTGGAGTGCTGCATCCAGCTCTGGGCCTGCCACATAAGGACATGGACCTGTTGGAATGAGTACAGAGTAGGAAGGGCCGCAAAGATGGTCAGAGGGCTGGAGCACCTCTCCTGTGAGGAAAGGCTGATAGAGCTGGGGTTGTTTAGCCTGGAGAAGAGAAGGTTCCAGGGAGACCTTATTTGCAGTTTTCAATACTTAAAAGCTGCTTATGAAAAGGATAAGGACAAACTTTTTTGCACAGACTGTCATGATAGAACAAGGGGTTTACATTGAAAGAGGGTCAATTTGGAATAGATGTAAGGAAGAAGCATTTTTACTGTGAGGCTGGTCTAACACTGGCACGGGTTGCTGTGCTGGCTTCAGCTGGGGTAGTTAATTTTCCTCACAGTGGCTCAAACTGGACTATATTGTGGATACCAGAGAGATGGTAGATGCCCCAAGCCTGGTAACATTGAGGCTCAACCTACATGGGCCTCTGTATAGAATTACAGAATGTCCTGAGTTGGACGGGACCTACAAGGATCATCAAGGCCAGCTCCTGGCTGTACACAGGGCAATCTCAAAAGTCACATGATCCAGTTGGAGATATCCTTGCTCATTGCAGAGATTTGTACTAGGTGACCTTTAAAGGTCTCTTCCAACCCAAAGTATTCTGACTTTATGATTCTATAATTTTCAAGATTGCTGTTGCACTGAAGTGCAATCCTAACAGCAAAGCTTCCCAGTTCATACTTAAGTCTGAAAATCAAATACTTAAGTATTTTGATTTTTTTCTTTCAATGATCTTTTCCTTTCCTCAGTGAACTTTCCTTGTCAAACAGCAGAAAGAGGATCCTTGTCACAGCCACTCATAACGATTTCACCTGAAATCTCATCTCTTAGCTGTGTCTCAGTTAGGTTAGTTAGAACTCAGACAGGTTCTGCAGTCCCTATGTCAACTGTGAATCAAGAAAACACAGAAACATTCTGTGTGTTTTCAGCTCATTATTCTATTCATTTCTTTCTATTAAAAAATAAATTAAAAATTATAGCGCAAAGACTTGATCTCTGATAAAAATCTCTTTATGAATATAAATTTCATTTCTTTTCAACATACAATAATGAAGCAATTACGTCTGTAAGCCTAGTCCTGAGCTGAGGTAAGAAAGCTCCTTTAAAATAAATGGAGCACTATCTAGGAGCTGAGATTACATATCTTTGGACTGATATTTAAGGCAGAATATTGCAAAAACTATGAGGCAACCCTCTTGTTATTTGCATGATGTGTCAACATCAGTAAAATACTAGTACCCCAAGTAATTTCTTCTGCAGACTAAATCATCAGACCATATTTTTCCAACTGTACAATATTTAAATTAATTCCCTTTCATATTGGCAGTATGAACTATGTTTTTAGAAGATTTTCCTTATGGTTCTGTGTGCAGTGTTAAAAGACTTAAAAGAGGACCTGGCATGAATGTTACAGAGAGATCATATTACAATCTCACAGTGTCTTAATTTTCTATTCCAGGGGCTGTCATGTTTAAAATTGCAGACTTTTGACCAAATATTCCCAAGACCTTTTTTCCAAGTCAGGGGAAAACATTAAAAACAAAACAAAAAAACTAGCTAAATGATTAATGAATTGTGATCATTCAAATTGAAATATAGAACAATTCCAAGAGGGGAATTGAAAAATTATCAACAGATGTCTCTTTTTAGTATAAAAGGAATTTTTTAAAATCCAAATTCTTTCTGACTTTCAGACTCCCTTGCCATATGAAATCCAGAGAGTAATGTGTTTTTTTGCATCTTGAAAAGAATCAGCTTTGGGTGTATGGCTGCTGCTGAGAAGCACCTTTGAACCTGTCAGTGAAAGAACCCTTTCTTTGTATGACACTTAGTGAATACTAAGTTATGATAACATTTTTACATCTCAAGCCATCAGGGGTTCTGAACAGTGTGAAATCCAAAATATCCCTTTTATCCTTTGTCCTTTTTATCGATGATATCACAGCTGGTATCTCAAAGTGATGGATAAGAGTCTGAATCTAATGAGTAGCTTGCTGCTGCTACATATAATGAGCTGATCAGTGAACAAGGGGAGTGGTTAATGCTTTAAGGCTGTGGTTTTCTTCATTGCATTTATGCAACTGGATGTGAGGGACATCAAGACTTTGCATTGCTGACATTGTTTACTGAGGGGTGGAATAAGAATCCCTGTCCAGCCAATGAAGGATAATAAAGTAATTCAGTAAAAAAATTCCCACCTGATGGCCATGTGGTTGTCTGAGTGGGAAATGCAAGGTTTAGGAAGCCAAGAGGAAGATTTTCTCAACAATATTTCCTGTTCAAGTGTCTGTGCAGTAGCAGTCTTTCAGAGTGATAGAATAAGAAAGTAATCTGGTTCCTATAAAAGCGATTCACAGCAAGGAAACTTTTCCTTTCCACTGTCCGCAAAGCAAACAGCAGCATACATGGGCTGTCAGTCTGGTGCTTTTCCCCAGCACTATGTCTGCATCCAACATTACAGAGTGGATAATTCACACACCAACTGCAGGAAATACTACTTGGTATATGTTTGTTGATCAGTGCTTTCCATATTGATGTGCTCAGTTTATGAAGCAAATGCTGCTTTGTGCTCCTCAATTACTTGGAAGTTCAAGATAGAGATTGAATCAAATGGATGCTCTTTCTCATTGATTCATTTTTACAAATGCCAAAGTCCCTCAGTATTGCATGCTCTTCTAATGATACTTCAACTGATTTTGTGCTTGTAAATCTACTCAAAATCAAGTGGATATGTTGACTGAGGTAAGAAAGGGTTAAAATCAGACTTGATCATTGCATTAACTCTTCATTGGAAGGGAAAGAAAAAATCTGTTTTTATCTTAAAGACTAGCTGTGAAACTGAATGCCAAGGGATTTGAACATGCAGCATTTAGAGAAAAAGTGCCTGTATGGGATTACATGTTCTCCTGCAAGTGGCAGAGGCTAGCCAAGATTTGGGCATCTGCAATATTGTTTATGCCTAGCAGGGGAATAACGCCACTGCTGAAAAAATAATGGAAAACTAGCATTCTCATTTTATTTTTTTGTTTCACTAGAAATCTGACATGGTAGTCTCTTGGAATTAGATTTCAAAGCTACTGCTACTGCTGTTATCTAGGAAGATACCAAGTGTATTGAAATGTTACTGATATGAGGGTGGGTTTGCCAGTGTTCTTTGTAGAGTCTTGCTCCTCTGAGAGTAGAAGCTTGGTTTTGATAAGTGTTTTTAATGGCCTTTACTATATGCATCTCAAAAGGATTTACTTTTGTCTGCATCTGTTTACTTTCCTTTATTTCCTGCATCTTTAATTATGAACCTCGTTTTAAAAAAATCCAGTGTCACTAAGGCTGCTGTTTCTTGAGACTTAATGAAGGGAAGGGGAAGGCAAAGATACTGAGTCTCTGTCTTGTACACCCCATTCCCATCTGTAGGCACATTTAACTCTTGAAAGAACACAGGAGGAAATGTAAAAAGCTTTCTGCTGTTCTGGTAAGTTAAGTTGATTTACAAGACTCAAAAAATGCCAGAGCCTTAGTGGCAGAGGATGAGAGACTGTGTGGCCAGAAATACAGAGCAGCAAAGAGTAGAGAGAAGCAGAGAAAAAAGGAGCAGAAAAGCAGGCAGCAAGATATTTTCCTCTTTACAATAATCATCTCTCTCACCTGTCCAGGGAGGCACAGCACTTACATGCTGGGTAATCTGGGCAACTTGCACACTTTCCCTAGGGAAACATGTGGCATCTCTTCAGTCTGTTTTCTTCTGGGCTAGTTCTCAAGTGCATTTCCATATGGTTTTCTTTTTAAGCCCAAGTTCTCCTTATGGTGTTGAACCACCAAGATATGTCTCGAGGCCTTGCATCTATTTGGGAAAATTAGTTTTATTCAGTGACTGTGCATCATGCTAGAGATTGATGGGGGCCAAAACAAGGTTAGTGTCTGACAGTTGGCCTCTGCTTCATCAGTATGACTATCTAGAGAGGTATGACTATCAGATTTGATTTCTTGGCTCAGAAAAGCTAGAACTAAAACCCGCTACAGAAGGAATAAGGCATACATCAGGTTCAAGACAAAAGGGAAAACAAAAGCAAGAAAAAAGGGAAGAATGAAGAAATGCAGAGGTATTAACTTGAACAAAGTTTACATTTTATTAAGTGTTAACTTTTTATTTGGCTCAGGTGTGAGTGATGATTATGGAAAGTCCCAAATGTCCTGGAAACAGCCTACAAAGGCATCTCTCTTCCTTTAATTCTGCAACTGGCAGACGTCCCATGCCAGCTGATGTCCATTCCTACTGACACCCATGCAGAGTCTGTACCTTCCATTTGATTTGGGATGCTCCAGGAAGACCTGATTTTTTAATTAATCTTTAAACAGTTGTATGTGTTATTGAGTTTGTCAAAGGACAATATACTTGAATGTTTTTACAGTGCCTGAGTGACAAAAATATATTTGCAGAGTAGTCATACTCCTCACATGGATAAATGTCAGGTTTTTCCATAGAGGAAAAATAAAATTTTCTCTCAGGATCATTCAGGGGTTAAGTACAGACTGTACATATTACTCACATGACTCCACTGAACTTTATACAGAGAATTAGTTTTTCTTCCTAAAGGACACTGAATATCCTTGAAACAGAGAGTAATGTCTAAATATGTTTGCTGTTCATCTTTCAGTGACTCTGTACAACTGCTCCTATGGCCGAAGCGACTGCAGCTTGTGTCTTGCTGCCCCTCCTGAATATAAGTGTGTCTGGTGTGAAGAAGATGGCAAACCCAGCAAGTGTGTTTATGAAAAACTCTGTCACACTCCCCCCACTGACATGTGTCCTCCTCCAGAAATCACTCGCGTAAGATTGCTTTTTTCCTCTCCCTACCAGTGTAATATTTTTCAGGAGAAAGTGGCCAAGCAAGCTCATACTGAAAGGCAGGGTTTTCCTGGGGTGTTAAGTAAGCCTCTGAAATAGCTGAAAGGAAATAATGTCAGTGGTGATGTGTGTGAGAGATTTGTAAAGACTCAAAATAAGAGACTGAATGGAGTCTTTGAGCCTCCTTATTTTTCAAGCCTTGTCCTTGCAGTATCAGAAGCCAGGGTAGCAGTGCATGCTAAAAATGTGGCATTTGATTTGTGCATTCTTAGCATGGATTTTTTTTTCTCTCTTAAAGTCCTTTCTACTTAAAATGACTCTGTAAGAGAGGTTCGCTGTCCCTGGAACTACAAGTACATAACTGGTTCATTTATGGGCTTCAAGCTAGACTTTTAAATAATATTTAATAAGGGAGCAGATTGCTTCTGCATCACAAAATGTTTTCTGGATGTCAATGATATTTTTCAGTCCACACCAGCATCAAACCCAAGGCTATAGGAGCTGAATGTGAGAAGTCTGAGAGGCTAAATGTGCACCCACCTTACTCTGCAGTTGGAGCATTCACTCAGGGTCAGGGAAGATTGTTGTCCACTTTGGTGGATCAGCAGGCAAAGAAAGTCATAAATCTATATCTTTTTCAGAAACAAATGCTGCTTTTATGAGCATAATTGTTGAGGAAAGAGTGATGCAAGCATCCACTGGGTAAATCTAAATTGCTTCAGCAGTGGTATCAGTACTTCAAAACTCAGACACACTGTTTGATGACAAGACATCCCAAGCCATCAATAAACGTGGTAACTGTATGGCAGAGGTTGAAAGTTGTAACAGGGATGTTTCACTCAGTAGGAACTGTGTCTGAAACCTGTGGCTCAAGCTGGTAAAGACACTGCATCCCTGGAGACTGTGCTGTTGTAGGTGAAGTGTGCCTACTGACAGACCTGCAGTACACTGGGGAAAGTTGGCCATGAGGGTAAATCTAAGAAGAGCTGGCTGTTAAACAGTTGAAATCTGCCAAGGAAGGTAAATACCCTAGAAGCTCTACAGAATGTATGGAGAAGAATGTGTAAAATCTGTGCCCAGGTAAACATGATTTGAGAAAAAAGGAAAAAGAAAGTTAATGAAAAAAAGTGTTTTCACCTGGGATACTGTTTCTACATTATTGTGGATTGAAAAAAATACTAAAATATATTAGGTTTTCAGACCTTACATTAGCTTTAGAAATGAACATAACATTTGGAAACAGCTAGACAAACAGTTGAGCAATTTTTCAGCTAGTTTGTTTATGGATTGAGTGCACAGGGACAGCTAGTGGGCTAGGCAGCCGGCAAAGGCAGTCATGCAACTGTGCTCAGACTTGCTTTGACATGAGAGACTGATTTTGGTGGAGCAGGCATTGAAGTGCAACCTCACTCTTCCTGATGGTAAACTTGTAGCCTTCCAAAGCTGAAGAGGTGAAAGGTCTGAAAAGGTCTTGCTGGAGCTGCTCCAAGCATTATGTAGGAAAGCAGGTTAGCCTCCCAACAAATATTCTGAATTGAAGTGCCTGTTAGGGCCATATTTCAGTCTGAGCAGTCCACTGCAACTGCATGATCTTCTCTGTCTCATTTTATTTGCAAATTACTCAATTAGCATCAGCCCATGCTGCAGCACCCTACCATGAGATGCCATGAGGAAAATCAAGGAAGTGGAGGAACTTTTAAAGACACTATGTGGGGCAGTACTGTGTGTTAGGAAGGTGCACTGCTCTGCTGTGAACCTAAAGGGGAAAAAATCACAACAAAATGCTGGAAAAGCTCCATGGAAGGATTGTGAGAAGAGTGCAATCTAAAATGACAGTGCTTTTCAAAATCACAGTACTTTAGTAGAGGAAGCAAACTTAAAACAAGCAAGGGTTTTGTATGTAACAGTCTGCCACAGGAGACATGAAATCTTCAGCTGTTGAATATTAGTTCTGAGCTAACAGATGATTAATTAACATTAAAGAGTTGCATAGCATGTTTTTTTGTTTGTCCTGCAAGAAACAGCTGCATTTCAAATGTTGGTAAGTCAAAGTAGCTTTAAATAATATAGAAGAACGACATAGTCACTGCAGCATTTAATTTTGCTTTTTTTTTTTTTTTTTTTTCCTGTCCCTTATGCAAACACAGATTGAGCCAAAAACTGGACCTCTAAGTGGTGGAATTCTTTTGACCATAATGGGATCTAATTTGGGAATAAAGGCAGAAGATGTAAAAAGTATAATGGTGGCAGACAAGGAATGTCTTTTTAAAGAGGAGTTCTACTCTGTTTCCACAAGGTAATTGATGGATGCCTTTCACAAGATTTTAGAAGAAAAAAAGGAAGCTCTGTGCATTTTCAAGAAAATATGATCTTGTTGTTACAAAAGGTTACCATTTGAAGAAAGAACTATTGCTATGGTATACCTGCATTTTTTCATAGTAACATGTCTGACTCTTTATTTAAAATTGTTATAGATTGTAATACAGCAACAAATTTACTACAGTGTACTAACATCCTGCACCTGATTGAAGTTTTTTCCTTACTTGATTGAAAAGCTTTCATAAACTATTACTGCACATACATCAAGACTATTTGGTTTTAAATTAAAGGCATTCTACATGTGCATCTAGTTGTTAAAACTTTGCTAAATTTGAACCACAGTGAATCCAAGCATACAAGATTTATGGGAAAGTAGGCAAAAGAAGATGAAGCTTAAATCTGTTTAATCCAGCCACAGAGTTTCTTGCCTGGGGACAGGGAGGGAGCCTAGAGCTTAGGTTTAGCTTTAGATGACTAAGTTTCATCTCAAAGCCAACAAGTCCATGGATGTTGAATTGCCTAAGCAGGTTGGTAGATGTTTTGCAGATTACATGTCACACTCTTAAGCAGTGCCAAAAAATTAAAACAGAATGCCTAAATTCTTCTGGGTAGGTATCTAGGGGTTTACTACAGATTATATCAAGCCTATTATTTCAAGAGGGAAATACCCTTTTGATATTAGCTGATGAAAAGCATAGCAGGATGGTTCAGTAGTAATACTAAGAGTAATGACATATTTTAGGCAGCTCTTTTTTTCTTTCATTCACTTTTGAAATCTGCAATTGAAACCTAGTCTTTCTTTCTCTTCCTGTAATTTAAAGTATAACACAGTAACTTTTGCTATTCCTTTTTTGGCATGTTTTGAAAGTGACTTTGAAGATACCTAAATGATTTTTTTTAGATTTTGAAAAATATTTATGTTTAGTCAATGTGTGGATCAGGCATTTAGAAGCTTCCCAGGCCTTTAGGACTGAAGAAGGTAAAGAATAGCTGGTTATTTCTTACTGCTTCCCAATTTTATTGCCATCACTCCTGCATTTACATGTACTTCCAATCAGTCATCTTTTCCCATTTCCTATTTTCAGTGTTTTCAAAAGCTGCACTGAATTGCAACATAGCCTTACAAGAATTTCCCCATCCTCTTGGCTTTTTCTAAAGCTTTTTGATATTTTTAAATACATGGAAAGGAGCCAGAGCTGAGATGACTGGTTCCTTGTATCATAGCAACGTTACTGGTTCCCTAAGTTCTGGCAATGTAGCAATGGGTGAGAACAAATGCAACTTGCATCATGTCATTTATCAACAAATTAGTGGGTTTTGAAGCATGTTCCCAACTAGGGAAGCCTTAAAAAAGAAGTTGTCAAATTCTTCAAAGGGATATCTTTAATTTTCAGTATTTGTCTTCCTGTGTATTTCTGTTTTATTATTACCTTTCTTTTATAAAATTAAACTAAAAAATAATAATAAGTGCCTTGTCGTACTCCCCTATCCTTCTGCAGTTAAAAGCTAGTCTTTTTAGGAGATAGTGATTCCCAAGCACAACAAGATTTAAGACACTTAGGAGTGTTTTCTAGCTCTGCAGTGGTTTAATTGTTGGCCTTCCAGAAGTCATTCTTTGTAGTTTTCCATTAGTAATGTGGGGGAAGGGAGGCCATGCCAGAGCTGGGGAGGGGAGGGAACTTTTCCAATTAAAATCCTTGCTATGATGTTTCCCCCACACCCCCCGGCCCTGGCCCCCTACTGCTTTCCCTAGCTTGACATATGGTAAAAATTCCTCCAAAGGCACCATTTCCTGTTTCTGTCTGACATGAAGATACAACTTCCAAGAATACAGTAGAGAGATGATGAGGAACAGGCTCAGGCAGCCATACACATGCCAGGACATGCAAGAATTCAGAGAATTTTGTCCATTTGCCAGTACCCAGGAAAAAAAGTCTGGAGTGATCTGCAGAGGGACTTGACAATCCTTTTATTATAAGTCCCAATTTAAGTACAGTATACCCAGTAATTTGGAGTCATTGAGGGGTTTTTTGCTGCTTTGGGTTTTTTTTAAGCAGTCATTCACTGCTTAAGGAAGAATAGCAATAATCCTGGAGGGAAAGACTGACAGAAATGAGCAGTGATCTCAGGGTGTGGCCTATATGAAACTGACTGAGCAGGCTTCAAGCACTATTTACCTCCTTATCTAACTGTATTATCAGCTCTCCATTAAGCATTTGTCCCAGTTGTCAAGTGTGTCGAATCCTTTTTGCCTTTTCATGCTTTCATTCTGTGGTTTACCTGGTCTGAAATAAAAATTTAAACATCCTAGCTATCACCCAGCAGCAGTGTTTGTTCTAAGGCAGCATTTTCTTGGTCAGTGTTCCCTGATATCTGATTTTGCATGTGTTATCTGTGAGTTTATTTTCAGAGAACAGTAATTCTGAAGGGATTTTGATCGCAGGTGTGAAAAGGCAGTAGTTTGAAGCTGAAAGGCAGCAAGATGCACAACATAATTATCAGGAGTTAAAACACTCAAAATTTTAAGATTGCTGATGGTCTCATGATTGCATCAAGGATGTGGGGGCTCTTTTGTGGGTTTGGGGTTTTTTAACATCTCAAAATCCACTGTAAATGTTGTGTCAGGTTGTAGATGTTCAACCAACTTATGGGCTGAATTTGAGTCTTCAGCAAAAGACAGTTCTAACAGACTGCTAAAGTAGTTGTGTAGAATGCTGGGTACAGTGCTCAGGTTTCAGTTTTAGTCTTTAGATAGACAAGCAAACTGTTCTTGGGTGGTTTTGCTGGGAATCTGAGGCAGCACTGGATTGCACAGTATAGGATATAAAGCAAAGTTGGTACTCTTGCTGGCAGTGTGTGTGGCTGCTCACATACATTGCATTGGTATTGCAGCTGTTACTTCCAACAAATAAGCTTAAATTCTTTCTTTTTAGGATTGTGTGTCAAGTTGGACCAATGAACGAAGCACTACAAGGTCAAATTGAAGTTAACATCAATGGAAAATTAGGTAAATCACCAAGTGAAGTGTTGTTTACATACCAGGTAAGTGCACTTTTTACAGAGACCTGTTTTATACTTTGTGTATGACATAAAGTTAAGCAGAGAATCGATTGTGTTTTGTCTTACTGTTTCATCAATAACACTGTCATTGAAAAATATTAGAAAATGCTTAATTCCAGTGTTTCTATATATAAAAGTGTAACAACACTCAATTCTGATCAATAGATTGAGAGTCTCAAAATAGGACAATGTTGTTTGCCATCCAAGTTAAAAAGATGTGGTAAAAAAGTAACTGGAATAATCTTCCTCTCTAGTGACATAATATCTCTTAAGTATCGCTATTAAATAAAGAAGTCAGCACTGCAGAAAAATAGAAAATTCTCTAGATACATGGTGGACTATTTTAATCACGATATTTAGTCTAGGCAATTTTCTTAATTAGAAGAATGGATGCAGAGCAGCTGAAGAATAAGTAATGAAGGTACATTAATTTCTTTAATAATTTATTTCATTCAAAAGTATGGCATGCAGAGCCACAGGCAGCGTGATGTGTGTTCATATTACTTATGTGCTTTGTTTTCAGTGTGATTATGAAAGAGAACTTCATTTCTGTGTTAATTGCTTTGCTCTAAACATGGCCCTAACTTATAGCTGGTCTAGCCTCTAGGTTTAGCAGCAAGTAGCTTTATCTGTTTCTATGATGTCTTTAAATTTTATAAGATCATGTGATAGTTGAGAGGTTTAAATAATATCATTCCCTATATTGATACTTAAAATTACACCTATAAACTATAAAACTATAAAACATAACTTGTGTGTTAGGCTTTTATTCTCTCCCTTATTTAAACTTCTGTCTCATTAATTCTTGATGTCTTGTGAGAAATAAAGGAAAGGAGTCAGCAGTAAGCAGTAGAATAAGTCAAGAATGACATTTAATGTTCTCATTTTCACAAAACAGGATAGAAGTGGGTTTTCTATAATTTTAAAGCTACTACCTCCTCTCTCTGGTGATATTGCTGCAAAAAAACCCTACCTTTTTGCTTGAATATGTTATCTGTTCCTTTGTGGAAATGTTCTTAACCAGAAAACGATATAATCTCCCATGTGTATGTTTGTGGTCTCTTGGGACAGAGATTGTGACAGTAAGACCTATATGAGGTTTTGACATGAATCTGTTGGGTATGTTCTGTGCCAGATCTCCTATCCTTCTGTGTATAAAGATTTTCCTATGATTTTCATGGAAAGCACATGAAGTTATTATGGAGTGGGTTGAAATGTTACCTGAACCATGTAGGCTTTGAAGCCTGTCTTTGGACTTGTCTTGGTGTGATTCCCTCTCCTATCTGAGAGGGACATAAGGAGCCACTGCTTATGGCCACTTCAGGGAAAGATTCTTAATTACCTTTCAGTGAGGTGCTAAGAGAAGTAGGTGTGCACATGCATCAACTAGGTGGATGTTTTCCTGCAAGTCCAAGACTCCCTGTGTGTCAGTCTCTGCTTGCATTGAGGTTACTGAAAAATCAGATGCCTAAGCCAGCTGCTGATAAAGAGCATTTTGATTTACTGCAAAAATCTTTCCATGTGGACCCTATTTATAATATGTAAAGCATTGACAAGTGATACAATTCACACCTTAAAACTGGTGATACTGGTTTCTAGTTTCATTTCTCTTAATTCCACAAGAAAATGAAGCCAACTTTGGACTGCAGTAGGAATGAAGTCAGTACGGGGTATCACATTGACGTGCACCTCTACAAGTGTGACACGAAGGCTTTGGCATGAGAACAGACAATCAGAGCAGAGAGTTGCATCAGCTAATGTTGGCTTAAAAGCTGCAATCTTGTGTCAATGCTTTTTTTCCAGACAGTTCTTTGGTGATTTCTTTCAGCAGACATGCAAAATCTGTGCTTTGTGTAAAATCTCTTCTACTCAGTATATACAAAGGAAAGAAAATAATCTTCTTTCCAAGAGCCCTCCTAAAATAGATTTTCTCTTATGTATCTCCCTGTTTCTTTGGCACATGGGATGGCTACCCTTCTGCTTGTAACTACTACTGTTTTTATTGTGAGCTCTGACCCCTTGAAGCAGAATAGCTTCATCTTTAACTATTCTAAATGCATTGTGTGGCATGTGGCATGACAGGGCAGAAGTGCACAAGGAGACACTAGAGATGCTCATCCTGGTGTGTCTGTGTACACCAGAGGTATCACCATACACCTAACTGTCTCAGCCTTGTACACATGATCCGTATCTACCACCAAAAGCACTTACCAAGTAGATTGGGTATAAGAAAGAATTTTTTATATGATGAGAGTGGCGAGTCACTAAAAGAAGTTGCCCAGAAAAGCTGTATTGGCTCCTTTACTGAAACTGTTCAAGCCATGTTGCATGGGGCTTTAAGTAGCCCCAGACCTAGGGAAAAGTGTCCCTGTCTATGGCAGGGATGTGGAACTAGGTGAGGATTGAAGGTCCCTTCCATTCCAAACCATTCAGTGATTCTATAAGTAGTACTATGTTTGGCTCTTGTTGATATCCAGTCTGAACAGTGTGATTTATTTTTAAAGGTGGATTGATGAGAATCAATAGTCAGAACAATCTGGGGCTCAGACTCATGCTTCTTTCCTGTCTGCCAGCACAGAGCATTTCGGAACTGACAAATGTGCAAGACCTTCATGAAATAGGTCAAAAATCCAGTTAAAAGGGAAGCCATGGTTTCAATTTAAAATTATTTCTGAACAAAAATGTCTTGGTCCACAAGTGTCTGTGCTGTACAGTAAATACCTATTTTTGCTGCACAACAGGAGAAGAAAGCTTATGTCTCACTACCCATCACAATTTCTCTATCCAGCCTGAGTTCAGTTCAAGTACAGTCCCAGTGAAATTAAATCCTGATAACCCAGCCATCCTCTGCTGACATTTCTATTGTTTCACTGTAGGCAGGCTCGGGCAATAACCATTCTCCTGTTTAGTGAAATAGGAATGAACTTATGCTAAATTTTAATATCCAGCTATGCGGTACATCTGGAACACTGACAGCTTGGCTGGTCTCTGAGCAGGTGGAGCAGTAACATGGCTAAAGGCCAGACCTGCTTTTTCGTTTGTTGTTAACTTCATCTGATTTGCTTGTTACTATGGCAGTAAGAAGCAGTCTCAAAGGAAGGAGTTAAGCTGCTGCTTTTTTTTTTTTTTTTTTTTTTTTTTTTTTTTTTTTTTTTTTTTTTTTATTTGTAAGGTGTATGGCACAGACTTGCTGGTCCCATACAAGTGCTGATTCTTTTCTCAGAACACCTTTTCTTTAGACTCAAGGCACCAGGACAAGAGCTTGCAGCTGATTCTGGCATCTCCAGAATTCATTTGTCAGAATAATTTTGTGAGCTTTACGTTGTGCAGGTTAAAACGACTATATGGTTTCAGAAAGCTCAAATAAATCTAACATGGTGAAATTAGAGGCAGAACTTTGCAAAAGCGTAATACATTTATGAGGTGTTGAAGGTAGTTTAGGAATTGGCTTGGAAAAAATGACTTCTTGTAAACCAGGATGTCTGTTTATCTAAATGAGGTGAATAACCAAAAAGAAGAAGAACAGAGGACAAATTAGAACCTGATCTGAAAACAAACATGAACATTACTATTCACCATACTGGAAATTTGAATGTGAAATGAACAGCACAATTACATTTAACAAGGTGCACTCTTCCACCCTTAATCTACCCCCAAACTTGGCGGTTTCCTCTTACCTGCATCCATCCTCTGCTTTGTTTCTGATGTTGGGAGCAATTGCACTGGGAGCTCTCACCAGATCAGTGCCTCAATGCTTTCATGGAGGATTTAAGCTCACTCCTTGATTTTTCGCCTTGAGTTGTTGCCTCCATACATTCATTTTGCACTGTAGCTGGGGCTTTGGGTGGGTTTTCTTGTGGAGAAAATGACATGCGTGTTGCCATTATGATTGATGGTGATAAACCACACATCCGCAGAAGTCTGGAATTGCTTCCAGAGGTTCTTATTTTATTCTTAAGTCCTGCAGTACATCTTGTTTGTGTGTCAGTCTGCATGGGGGACAGGAGAACTCCTGGATAACTGAGAGTTTTAGTGAAGTTGGCCCTTATTCATGTGGATATTATTAGTCTTAGCTCTCTGTCATCTGAGCCATGCATTTAAATATATGTCCCACCATCCAGTACTCATGATTCTGCTTGAGAGCTGCCAGTAAACACTGGAAGTATGATAGTGCAGACTTTCCAGTCATGCAACTTCCATTTCTCCATCAAACCTGTCAGTAAAACTCTGTGGTCTTTTCAGACAATCATGTGGTGTCTGCCTTATGATAAAAAGTTGCTGCTTTCAGTCCAAAGAGTAAGTTGTTTAACATACCAGCCCTTTGCTTAAGTGTCCCATCTACACAGTGTACATTGCCAGGCAAATGCTCTAACACCTTGAGTGCCTGGAAGCATTTGATCAGCTTACATGGTGTAAGGTTTGGACAAAGCAGCCCCAGAAAGGCAGGACGCAGCTCATCTCTCTGCTGTTGCAGAAACCCAGGAACTGACATGTGTTATGGATGCTGTGACGAGGCGAGCCAGTGGGTCAGGTCAGCCACTGCGGTGAACACCAGGCTGCCAAGAATGCACAGTGGAAATTCTCTGGCTGAATATCCTGTGAGTGGGTGGCTTGTCTGAAGAAACAAGAAACAGGCTCCCTTGAGTCTGAGAAAGGAGGGAAGTTGTGGGGGAAAGAATAGATCCTAATGGCTTAAGTTCCCGATTCAGAGGTTTAATTTAGCTCCTGTGGTTACCTTTATAGTCCATAGAATGACATTTTGACCCTCAAGAAGCTGGTTGATGTCTACAGCACTTCATGGGCTATGCCTTTTATTTTTGTGTGCATAATATGCAAGAGTTGGCAGAATAATTTGACTTTCAGTGTGAGACAGATAATTTTGGTAAAAAATTACTTCTTCAATAGCCAGAAGAGTTCTGCAGCTAGAACCAGAGAGGAAGAGGGAACTTGTGAAAGAAAGGTGGATGCAACAAAGGCAAAGCAATAATATGGCCTGTACATTTGTGAAAGTTTTATCCACATCTGTGTGCACTGTCATCAGGCCTCAGAAACAGCATCCCTGTTCTTTGCTTGTGTGGAAGCACATTCCCACTTGTGAAGAAGTGCACTTGCATCAAAGGCAAACCCCCAAATGGAGGTCAGTGTCTACAGGAGCCTACAGAAGGGAGCTTAGGTGGATTTGCCATTTGCTGCCCATCATGTCCATTTGAACACCTCCATCTGTTGCTGGCTTCCCCTTGTGCTGCAGCTGGCATCTCTCAGCATCATGGGGACATACTCTGACACCATCCTCTTTTCCCTTCTCAGTTGTCTCTCTGCTTGTGATCTGGCACAGTTGTGTTTTTTCCAGCATCCCCCTCTGAAGCACAGACTTCATGCCAAGGTCTCTGTGCATCTCTGCTAGGCTCCCCTCTTCTGTTCTGTCCAACTGTTCTTGAATTTCTGGCCCCTTTTGTGATCCACCAGTCACCTCTTTGGTGATTCATTGTTCCTCTCATTGATTTTCTTCTGATTAGTGAAGGATAAAGGGCAACCAGTTTTATCTCAGTGGTGTAGTTCATGGGCTGGAAACTGCTTACCACAGATGGATACCATAGTAGACAGTATCCCTTATTTACAGAGTCATGTCCAGGAATTCTTCTGAGAAAAGGAAACTTTGTATAGATGAGGTTGTGCTTAACGACAGACAAATAGAAAAGCAGAGAAATGAATAAAGAAGACATGTAGAACTTTGGTGATGCTCCACGGGTGTGCACTCCTCTTGATCTTGGATAGTGTGCAAGGGACCAGAAATGAGTTGGCTGGACATGACAGTGCAAACCAGGAAAGCTACAGAGCAAACAAAATGAGTGAAAAAGAACATGAATTGGAAAATCCAAACCCAGATGCAAGATGGGTGAGCGAAAAGAGTCTGGGGGAACTCTTTTACACCTCCATGTCTTTAATTGCAAAGAAAATTGTGAAAAAAACATAGGGAAAAAAATAGGAATAACCCCACAGATAGCCAGGTAAAAGATGGGCTTTGATTGGACACCAGCAGACCACAGAAATCTAAAATGCTAGAAGCTCTCTCAGAGAATTTTCAGACTACAAATGGGGTTTTTTTTTACTAAAATAGAAGTTAAAAATTTTGAATAAAATAAGATATCACCTTCCTACCTCTGCAAAAAGACTAATTGCTACTCATAAAATATTAAAGATTAGAAAGTTCATTCTAGATTAATAAACAGAATGAAAAAATAAGAGCTAAATGTGCATGCTCAGAGCATCTACAGTAGCTGTGTAAGAGCAGCAGCCATGTACACTGCTAATAAGCAAGTTCATGTCTAAATGTGATTATAAGTGGAACAGACGTGGAGATAATTTACCCTCTAGCACACAGAAAGCATGAAACTACAATGAAAAATATATCTGCATTTCTGTGAACAGATTTTTAAATAAGGGGCAAAAGATACAAGCAAAGAAACCAAAGAAGAGATTTCTGTCTGTGGTGAAGAAAACAGGACCCTGGAAAATGTTCTGAAGATGAAGTCATATATAGACTTGGGCCAGTTGGAGGACTTTTGTCAATATTTTTCTTTGGATTTTTTTCCAGTAATTCTGTGCTGATGAAGCCAGGATAAGACACTGGCACACAGGAATGCAAATGTCATATCAGATATTGCACTGGTATTACAAAGAGAGTAAATGAATTTTCTACTAAACATTCTCATTATCTGAATGTTAGGTATCAAAAGCAACCTACAAGTATTGTTGTCTCACGGCTTGGAGCAGATAACCACTGCTTTCAGGTAAACCATAGCAACAGGGTGCATAGTAATCATAAGTGTAAAAGCACAAGAGGTAACCTATTTATGGAATTATCATCCTTCCAACAAGGATAATAGCCTTGTGGTTATCAAAGCATTGGGAACACTAGTCATCAGTTCAGAAATACTTACCCAGCAGTCTGGTACAAGATGGAAAAGTTGGGTTGCATGTAGACTTTGAGATCTTTAACTCAACATTATTACATCCAGGCAGGATTTAAGGAAGTTTTATGTGCAAAGCATGTAAAGTGCTCAAATCTCCCATTGCAAACAGGCTACATTCTGGTCAGACCTACAAGTAAGAAATCCTGTTTAGATAAATATTTTTTTCAGGATAAATCATGCAGTTGAGAGCAAGTTGCACCTGGTAACAAGTTGGACTAAATAATGATTGAAAATCACTCCCAACTGAACTATTGTATTGAATTTTATTCTGAACAGCATAGTTGTGGATTTGCACAGGTTTTATCAAAACTGCAAATCCACCTTCTACAAACATAGGACATGATCGTGAGAATGAAAGGCAGTGGGGAGTCCTGGTGGCACAAAGTCCCTCTGCTGGGAGATGGCTTACCAGACTCTTCAAAAATCAGGCCATTGAACAGCTGACAGACATTGGAACAGGCTTTTTCAAACTAGACTACCAAAAAGCCCTCATAACAAGGTAGCCTGTTATTACAGAAAATATTTATGCTCAAACATTAAACTACCTGGAAAACATGAGTAATATTTTCCTGGTGACAAACGAGGTATAGACCTGAAAAAACATTTCTCCATTTCAAGAAAAATAAGGAAAAAAATATTTTAATTATTTTCTACACTTAAAGGAATTATAAAACAAGGGTTAAATCATCATTTGCAGGGTTGTTTAAATTTTACTATGTCCATGAGAAATGAAGTATCACCAAGTCCTCACAAGCGCTGATATTTTCCAGAAGAATTATTAGAGGATTACTAAAAATTCCATACAGGACACATTATCAAATGTTCTGTTGAACATCATAATTGCACTGAGCACTGCAGTAGGATGTTACAGAGATGTTACAGAAAGTGTGAGTTCCCCAGAGTGTCTTCTGATGGAGCCAACAAAGGTCTCAAGATGCAGAGGGCTGAAAAAGAAAGCAAGGTATTTATCATGACAGCAGGTGTACTTCTGATTCAGAGACTGAAATGCCAAAAGGGCAAAAAGAAGGAGAGAAGAAATCCTTGAGGGGATTTGGAAAACGATAGCATCACTGATACTGCAGCTCTTGAGGTTGGAGGCTTATCATTCCCATTTGTAACAGTTGAACATTCGGGTTCAGTTCAATTTAAAGGGCTCTTGGTAAAAACAGCATTTTTATTATCCCTCAAACAAGGCTTGCACTGATGGATTTACTGTCTGCCCCTTGTTTTCCTCCACAAGAAAGAATCTCATGTAGAACTTGGGTAAGCAGCATAGAGCTGTGGATCAGGTGAACCTTTGCCAGGCTGCATAAGATAAGACTCTGTAAGATGAGACTAGACCTGGCACCTTCCAAGGGTCTGTATGTGTCTGTCTGACTGGTGAGTTACCTTCTCCTTAGGTAACACAGTTCTTGTTGAAGTCTTGTATCACCACTGATGACGCTTTTTCAAATCAACTAACTTGACATTCAGTAAAGTGTCATTCTCCTCCTGATCCTATCTACCTAATTGCATTTTTGAAAAATGCTTTCTGGTTGATCATTTGCATGACCCTACATTTTTCTTTATTGGTACTCTTAAGAAGACTGCTAGGTGGGCCGGTGGAGCTTTGTTCTTTGAGCCATCCATGAATATTTTAGAGGAGCAGTAAAACTTATTCATAGCACATTGGTTTTGCAATAAAATGATTATTAAAATTGTTAAAATTCTTGATAATTTATTTCAGATGCTTATTTTTTCTGGCAGGTTCTAAAGAGGAAGGGAAAGAGGGACGATATGAAACAAAAAATAGCAAGTTAAAATTAATCGAATAATATTCCTTCCAAGTTTACAGTAACAAAGTGTTAGCAGCCATGCTGAAGAATTCCTCTGCACACAAAGCATCATTCAGCTTCTCCTTATTAGATCATCTTTATGAGGCGTTATTATTTGTTCCCTGGAGAGCTCCTGGTATTTGCAGAATTACTTTAAATGTGTTAAATATGAATATTTTGAATTAAGCGCTTTTAAAATAGTCCTTTGAGGGACAGCTGCAAGATCAGCAATTAAAGATGAAATAAAGGTTAGCCATAACCATTCCACCTCCTCTTTGACTGCTCCCTGTGTTTCCCAGAGTGGTTCTTAGCCCCAGTTTTCCATTCAGCTTGAAGTGCAATTGAGATGTGTCTGCACAATGGATGTATGAGAGGTGGGTGGTGAGTTCTCCTGTCTGATGTAGCTGAGCTTTAAATTCCAAGAGCTGGAGTCTTTCTAAGAAAAAAAAAAAAAAAAAAAAAAAAAAAAACCCAAACAGTTTCTGTGGAAAACAAAACAGATACTTCTTTCACTTTCCCCTTACAGCTGTGTTTTTCAGAGATAGTTTGCTAGCTGATTACCTCTACATCTCTATTCCTAAGGAGACAAGTGCAGGCAACCACTAACAGGTCCCCCTAAGACAATGATGCTGAGTGGTTCAACTTCAAGTTTGTGGCTCATTCGGCATTTACTGATTGTTGGCAACCTGCCAAAGGGACCGGTCAGGTAACCCAACAGAGCTGTAACCAGGCAATTATTTCCCACTTTTGCTAAGAAAAAGGAATATGGCTGTCCAGCTGAAGTTCCGAGCAAGCTTCCTTTCATTCGTTATGCTGACCTTACAGAGAATACTGTGTGATGCTTCAGAAACCCTTTTTTCTTTCTTTATCTCCTTAGTCTATGTTTGAAGGCTTGCTTTATGTGGTTTCTTGTTCATTTTCTTCCTAAGCCTGTCCTTGGAGCCTAGTCTTCCAGTAGAGGTAGTACTTAGGGAAAAGGCTACAAATGTTAAGCAGACTTTTTCAGAGGTTTAGGGGGAAAGAATTTGTCTATACGACTTCTTTAGTGGTTCTTGAGGAATACTTTAATCTGAAGGCTATCCTAAGAATGCTATGCAGCTAATCATTACTGTGGATAATACAGAAGTCCAGCATGGTTAACAATTTACAGCAATTAGGATTTAATTTGAAGTTAATAAATAGTATGGTTTTCTGTCCATGTGGTAAAGTTATGCTTAAAGTATTTGACCCATTTTTATAAACTATTTATTAACTGTGTATTTCCTATACAGTTTTAATTGTAATCTTTTTAGCAACAAAATTCTGTTGTAAAAAAGCACAAATGAGTTTTTCTTATAAAGTTCATATCTGGACTTATTCTAATTTAAACTTCAAATGTGATTTTTAAAGCTGAGCCCCTAAAACTTTTTATTTACCCTGGTGTGTCTTGTTTCAATCTTGCTTAAATCAGCAAGCAATTAAATTCAAATATGAGGATGCACAGACAGGGTTATTTAGACCTAAATGAGCTTTTAAAATGCTTTAAAATTACTTTGAGCGACTTCCCTATATAAAATCTTGTGACCTGAGTGATGTATTAAATTAAAGCTAAATCAAAGGTTAGTGCATGAGAACAGTCAAATGTTCACTCTTGAGGAGTGAAGGGTTTACAAACAGATTTCTCTCGGGGAAGAAAAGCAATTGACACCCAATTAGTTAAAGCATATTCCTAAAGCTCAATGACTCAAGAGCAAATTACAGTTGTCATTGTGGATTTGTGAAGTGTGCTGAACCATGATGCATTCCTTCAGAGGGAAGTTGCTTAGACATGAAAGTATAAAAAAAGCAGAGCACATAAGAGTTCTCCATGCTTCTATAATATCTGATCTTCAATAAAACAAATTTGTAAAGTAACCATGAAGTCAGCTGGATGCATTTTTATGGATTTCTGCTGCTTGTTAAAAACCTGTTGGTAATTCACTGAGCCTTGAACCAAAATGTGGTATATCAGTCCCTTCCTTCCTGCAATTGGTAGGCCCTAGGTTTTGTAGCTGTAAGCTGTCACAGAGATGTGTGCCTGATGTGAGATAAGGGGGTTTACTGCATGACTAGGAAGAGGTGGACGTGTTGCCCTCTGTCTCTGAGAAGGGCTTTTCCTCCTTCAAGTGCAAGATTAGTGCTGTGCGATCAAGGAAACCCTCATCTGCAAGGGAAGTTTTCAAACTTCTTTCCACTTTCTTTATTCACTTGAGCTTCATATGAAATAGCCCCAAACCTGGACTTTATTATCAGTCAACTATTTTAGCAAGATTGTGCAAGATGAGGAGAACAGCTGTCATTTACAAATAGACATGAGTCTGGGAAATAAGCTTATTACATTTTTCGGCTCATTTAAGAAAAGTCTGTATTTTAATACAGTGAAGCAGTACAGTTGAACATCAGAAAAGGCATCACCTATTCACAACCTCCTTTGAGGTCTTGATCTAGTATGCTTCAGCAAACGCAGGATCAAGTTCCCTCATGGCAATGCCCCAGCCTAATGCACCAGCCACACACTTAGACCTGGCATCTTGTCTCTGTATGCAATGCCCATGGTGCTGCCTGCTCAGGGCACAGTGCTGCCTGCCCTCGGCGCAATACTGCCTGCCCAAGGTACAGTGCTCCCTGCACAGGACACAGTGCTGACTACCCAGGGCACAGTGCTGCCTACCCAGGGCACAGTGCTGCCTGCTCAGGGCACAGTGCTGACTACCCAGGGCACAGTGCTGCCTGCCCAGGGCACAGTGCTGACTACCCAGGGCACAGTGCTGCCTGCTCAGGGCACAGTGCTGACTACCCAGGGCACAGTGCTGCCTGCCCAGGGCACAGTGCTGCCTGCCCAGAGGGCCACAGTGCTGCCTGCTCAGGGCATAGTGCTGACTACCCAGGGCCACAGTGCTGCCTGTCAGGGAACAGTGCTGCCTGCACAGGACACAGTGCTGCCTGCTCAGGGCACAGTGCTGCCTGCACGGGGCACAGTGCTGACTACCCAGGGCACAGTGCTGACTACCCAGAGCACAGTGCTGACTACCCAGAGCACAGTGCTGCCTGCCCAGGGCACAGTGCTGCCTGCCCAGGGCACAGTGCTCCCTGCCCAGGACACAGTGCTGCCTGCCCAGGACACAGTGCTGACTGCTCAGGGCACAGTGCTGCATGCAGGCACAGCAGCTGTGGTCCCGTGGGCACGAGGGCTGTGGCACGTCTGCAGGCATGGAGAGGCGTGGGGTCAGCAGGCAGTGTCACCCGGAGCCGGCTGGTGGCTCACATCACGCGGCTTGCATGGCTTCGGTCATCCTCTTGATTCAGCAGCTTCAGTGTGGTCCTGAATAAGGATGCCTTTCTCAACTGGAAGCAGAAACTACTTAGCGACGAAGTAATTTAATCACTCTGCTCATGAAAAGCCCTCACTGTTAATTAACGGTATTTGTTGGAGCTCCCAGAATACAATCATTGAAACAAAGACTGAATTGAGAAAAAAAGGAGGGAACTTCTTGAGAAATTTAAATATAAAACAAACTTTACAACAATTTGAAGAGTGTCTGCTTGATTTAATTGGTTTTAAGGAACTCACTCCAAGGTTCTAGGTACATTTTGAACAATTTGAACATTTTCTGATTTTCTCTCTTTGTAAGTTTGTTGCTCAAGAATAGGTTAACAGTTTTACCACAGTTATTGAGATAAAGGGATATGAGATAAAGGGAATCTTTATTTTCTTTCTGTTTAGTTCGAGTTTTGAAAACAGTGTTCTTTGTCTCCTGTAGCTGACACAGAATATAGGAAAGGGTAAGGAAAGATGAAGGTAGACTCAGACATAAAGAAGAGAGAAATCTTAAAATAATATGAAACCAGGAAGTCCAACACGAAGCTCTCACAAACTTAATGGCAGCTAACTCTACATTTTGTGATAGGGAATTGAAACTTGTATAAAGCCTCATAAAATGCAATACCGAAAAAAAGTGCATTCATATATCTATTACTTCTTTCAACATGAATAGTAAAAGATTTTGTTTTATTTTAGAAGATTTGTCTGCAATTGCTATAATTTTAGTCTTTTTCAGGTAGTAGTATTAAACTTATATTACCCATTACACTAAATAATACTGGTCTAGATTTTATTTTAATTTTCTCACTTAGATTGACTATCTTCTCTTTGCAGGAACCTCATCCTTCTCAAATAAGACCTGAAAATGGCCCACAAGCAGGTGGAACCAGACTTACCATCTCTGGCATAAATCTGGCTACTGGTTCCAAGAAGGATGTTCAAGTTTCAGTTGGTAGCCAGCCTTGCAATGTGTACGTAGCCTGAGTAACTAACAATACAGAGCTCTGTCCTAAAAAAGCACCAACCTTTTTTTCCCTTTACAAATTAAATAAATCCATTGTCTAGATATTTGTGACTCATCCCATGCGATGGAGTTCTGCATGTAATACTCAGACAGAAACTCACTCAGAGGCTTCAGTGGAAGAATTTAGATATCCAAAGATTTCTCCACTTTTGGCTTTCTCTGCTAGACTGGCTGCCTCAAACCCACCCATGCTTTCACTCAGCATGTCCTCAGTGGTTCTGTATAAAATATTAATTTTCTAGTCTCCCATGGTTTGTTCTTCTCCCTTGTTTTTTTTTTTATTAATTGCTTCCTTTGTTTTTTCTAAAAAAAAAAAAAAAAAAAAAAAAAAAAAAGAAGGACGTTAAGTGGGCTGACATTACATTGTTCCTGTGTTTGTACAGTCTTTGTTGTTATATCTCTTTTTTAAAAAAAGCTAAAGTGATTTGATGGAAGTGTTATCTCCCCTCATAACTACTTGGTACACAGCAAAAATAGAGCCCCAGTTTTGTTGTTCTGTAGTATACAGTAAAAGAATACAAAAACTCCATAATGTTAGTAACATAAGGTGTTTCCTTTTCTTTTTATTCTCCAATCTAGTACTGAATTTGGAGACGAGATCATCTGCATTACAGGACGTAATAACAAGGTTGAACCTGTTCCAGTCGTAATGAACTATGGGGGCACAAGAATTACTGTACCGCAGATGTTTACATATAGTGAGAATCCTACTGTCACCAAATTCCTGCCAGTGAATAGCTTCAGCAGGTAATTAAATGTTTGTCATAACTTTTTTTACAAGTGGCTTAAAATATGTGTAATATATAATAAAAATATTACATATAGAATTGTTTGGAATAAATTCCTGTACTCTATCAATGCACACATTTAGGTACGTAGAGTTTGTGGTATTAATTACAAATGATGTTTGGACATATTCTGATTGCTTCCAAATTTTCATCCCTTTTCAAAGGTCAATGTAAAAAGTGTAACATCAGAACCTAACAAACAGAACATTAAAAATAAATTTGGCTGTGACTTCTCTTGGAGATATAAGTACCTGTATCCTTGAATATTGAGTAATCACTTGTATGAAGTAGGATTGTTTTTCATGTTTCCTTTTCATTTTTGGTTGGGTGACTTTGGGGAATTTTTCTTTGGTAAATCCATAGTGATTTACCCCATGGAATTTAAATTACTTTTTTTTTTTCTTCTATGTAAACAAAAGCCTATTTTTATGGATTGTTTTGAGGTTTACTATCCCTCTAAATCCATGTCACTTCAATAACTTTAATTCCCACTGGCAACTTTCATTCATTCTTCTTATGTGAATGTATTATTTTTTAAACAATGAGCTGCAAATAAAAGGGACTAGAGAAGCCAGGTTCTTACAGACCTGTGGAAAATATACTCTCACCTTTGTCTCTATGTGTGTATTGTAAGTGGAATGATTTTAATAGTAATATTGGAGAAGTAAAACACACAAAGATTGGTATCAATGTACAGCCAAAAATCCCGGCAAAGCGATTTGTACTTTTTTTTCCAAATTCTGCTGTTTTAAATAGAGTTTTAAGTTGAGGTTGATCTTTTAAATGCTTTCATCATCCATAACTTTAACAGAAGTCCTTTCTGTAGGACATTCAATTGTAATATATGCATTATACATAGGGTTTTTTTCCAGTGGAAGCAATAGCAGTGCAGGGTGAAGCATTATATAGCTATAGTACTCTGCCAATGATTTGACTTCATTTTTGATTCTACCTTGCAGTGGAGGGAGAAATATTACAGTAACTGGAACTGGTTTTGAGCTCATCCAGACTTTCTCATTGGTGGTATATGCAGAGCGTCCAGAAGCAGGGAGGATGAATCAAAGAAAGGTAATTTTCCTTCTTTTCCCCCAGAGGCATAACACTGGATGCACAACATATAATCTGTTCAAAAGCTGCATATAAACTTTATCACTGGACTTCACTGGGCTTGGACTGAAATAAGGTTTGAACAGATTTCTGAGTCTGTTCAGGGTTTTCCCATGGGAGAAGATCTTGACTTTCCTACAATCTTACCTTACATTCACTTGTGTTTTGCAATCTTCTGCTTTAAAATTAATTTATTCAGTATGGATAAGGATAAAATATGTATTTCAGAATTTGGAAGTGTTTGTTTTTTCTCTATCTTTCTCCTTCTTCTCCCCCTGCAAGTATTAGCAATTTCCCTGAAGCAGATCTAAATCTAGACAGTGCATACTACTCAGCTTTGTACAATCAGTGTCTTTTATTTCCTCACGTCAATGAACCATGTCTTCTTTTCTTTCTTGTTTCATGCATATTCTACCTCCAAAAGGTCACCAAAAGTTGTAACAAATAACATTAAATAAAAACCCTTCTTGCATCTCCTGTTAAGAGGAACTGACATTACCAATAGTCTCAATTTCCCCATCTTCTTTTTGAAGATCACAATTTAATGACATGATTTAGATCTAAAAGTGATTTTCCAGTAAGAACATTATAAGACTCTTTCTAAGGCTGGGTCTTCATTGTAAGACTTTCTTGTGATCCATAAAGAGTTAGTATGTTTTGTATTATATGCATGATTCAACTTCTAGAGTATGCCAAAGCCAGCTGGATTGGGATCCATTGGAACCCTATCCCTAAAGATTTTTAAGAGGAAAACTACCTTCATTTTTTATACCATAAACATCAAAAGGTAATCATCTTAATAATCTTGACTCCCAGGACAATCTAAAAGTCTATTTAGCATCCTTGACAGTGTTTATCAACATTTCTTACATTATATTTCTTTTCCTTTTACATATACTCAACCTGTTAAGCTAAACTTAGCATTACCTTTAGCACACATTCTCTGTTAAGACTTTGCAGACTACTCAGCTTTCCAATCTTTTGGGTTGCTTTCACTTACACGACAATATCAGAAATGTTGGGGAGAAGCTATCAAGTTGCACTGAGTCATGAAGTAAGAAACAGAGGTGATAGAATAAATACTGAGGGTTCCTGTGAGTGTTGTTGCCTGTGGTTGATGTTACTGATTGACTGAAAGTGTTAGGGTGAAAACATTTGCTAAATTGGGGATGGAGATGGGTGAACTGAGTTGTTACCTTGAGTCATTGAGTGACAATTGTTGAATTTTATTTCAAAATTTCACTTAATAATTGTATTGAAGTTCAATGAGGCATTATATAGTGTATGCAGATAAGAATTGACACAAGCTACTCAAAGGTACAGGAGATGATCAGGATTCAGGGTGTCATGTTAGCTTTCTAATCAGAGAGGAATTTGATGGTATCAGTCCAGTGGTAAAGAGTCATAGAAATTGTAGGCAATGGAAACTGATCCATAGTCCAAGCTTCTTCTGCAGGCAGCTACTAGAATATAGTGAATTGATGATTTATTCCCATCAAAAAATTTATTTCATTTTCTTTTTCAGAAATACTTCATACTATGGTATTTTTACTGTATGGAGAGGATATAAATTCAGAGGTTTTATTTCTATGGTCTAAAGTTATCAACAGTTATGTACAGAAAGGGCTGACTCTAAAGTGTGCATGTTCTTTTTCTTATCTTGTTTCTTACAGTTTTATGGAAAGGTTGTTACAAGACTTAATGAAACCACGGTGGTTTTTTCTTCCCCACCAATACTGGAAGACCCAGAAAACTATAACATTACCACTGTTATTCTAATGGATAATTATAATTTGGTTGTAAAAAATGAGAGCCACTCTTTCACCTATGTCGCAGACCCAACTTTTGAAAATTTCACAGATGGCATCAAAAAGCAAGTCAACAAACTTATTAATGCAAAGGTAAACTTGTCAAAAGTTGGTGCTTGCTCATTTTGTCCTTGAAGCATGTATGGAATTTTTCTTTCCTTTCTCAAAGCCTTTACAGGTGTTTGGTTCCGTATCCCAAATTCTTGGTAGAGTCCCTTACCTCTGCTACATGATGAACATTGGCAGCTCCCCTTTCCTCCCCCACCCCTTCTCAGAGTGAGTTCCTGTCTTTTAGCCCTACTTTGGGTTTGCCAAGGATGCCCCCTCCTGCTGAGTCTGGCATTTGCATTTGGAAATGCCCTGTCCCGATGGACCCCCCAGGAACTGGAAGGGGCACCTCATCTCACACCAGGAAGGAAGGGAGAGGAATCATGTAATTTCCAATCCCTCTGCTGTTCTGTAGGCTGCAGTGCAAATCATACCTACTGCTAAAAGTGATCCAAATGGAAAGTTGCAATTCAGGATTTCTCATCCCCCAAGACTTTGTGATGATAACTCAGCCTTTTATTTTCTGTCTAGGGCAGTAACCTGAACAAAGCCATGACAATAGATGAGGCCCAGGCTTTTGTGGGTGATGAGCCTTGCAATATAAAAACTCTAACTGAAACGGACTTATATTGTGAGCCACCAGAAGTACAGCCTCAACCAAAGAAACGGCAGAAGAGAGACACCATCAATAACCTTCCTGAATTCATTGTATGTTACCTCTTCTGTAGAATTTAGTTTTGTGTATCAATAACACTGTTACTGTGCCTCTTGACTGAAGTAATTTTTTTCTCCAAAATTGTTGTAGTACTGTGAAGAAACTCTGCAGTTCTTTCTTCCTCCAGCTTCTGCCTACTGCATAAAAGATGTCACACATAGAGAGCAGTCTTAAGGCTGCTAAATACCTTCTACCTTCATTATATAGAAACATAGAACTCTAGCCAGACAGACTGGGGATTTTTCTTCCTCAGCTGAGCAAAATTAAATTACTTCATGGAACAAAGTGCTAGTGACCCAAATTCAGCTTAAAATATTCAGAAAGATTTCCTTCGTTTGGCAGTTTGAGCTAGAAATTCACTTGTGAAAATTACTAAGAATCTAGAGTGCAGCTGAGAAGTGGACCACCTTATATTTGCACTTGTTGAGACAAATGTCTGGTTTTATCTAATTAGGTAAAATTTGGACTCCGGGAATGGATCCTTGGGAGGGTGGAATATGATAACCGTGTGACTGATATCCCACTGAATCTTATTTTGCCACTGGTTCTTATTCCTATGATCGTAATCATTGGCATTTCTATCATCTGTTACAGGTAAGTTCTAATTAGGTGCTTTTGTTTCCCTAAAGCTTTCGAAGTATTATCGGATTGTTTTCAGCTCTGATTGCTTTTTGATAGTTTACAGAAACTATCTTCATTTTTTATGGGCTGCAGAGTTAAGAAAAGGGGTTACAGCTGGAAATATGTATGAGCACCAATTTATTCCTCTCACGCATGCCAAATTCCTTGGTGTCAGTCAGCCCAGTCCCTCCTTTATACATAAACACAATTAGTCACCGGCTTCCCAAGTAAACAATTGCAGACTGAGTTGCACACATACCCTTTTGAAATGGCAGCTAAAGTGGCACTTGTGAAGGAGATAACTTATTCTGTATGAATACCCATCAACATTTATGCTGTCTCAGTCAGCACTATAGGTGCTGGTTGGTGTTGACTGGGGGGTCATTTTTGTCTTTCCAGCTAAATTACCCACACATAAATTTCATTATTAATGTTGGAATTCATGCTTCATAAAGGGCCACTATATATGTCTGTATTTAACTTAAAACCTAGTTAGTCCAATTGTAAGGTTAGTAATGAGGGCCTCATACACCCCTCAGGAAGGGGTGGATTTGAGTCTTATGATGCATATCAATACAGCTGAAGCATGTGATATGAATATACCACACTGAACATTTTGTTTACTTTTTAATCTAACTTTATTCCAAATAATCTAGCATTTATACCACACATCACTTCCCTAACTTGGCTGGCACAGAGCCAGTACAGGACATGTTGCAACAATCCATGTTCAGTGCATACAAACTGAGTTCCTGTACTTGATTGGAAGCACTTGTAGCTGCTTCTTACTGGATTTTGAATGACTGTCCTCAGTCTGCTTTGAAGCAACCAGCCCATGATAGTGCCAAGTTGCTTTACATGGAATGACGGCTTCAGCCACTGTTGCTCCTCTATTCTCTTTCTGCTGTATTTTAAAAAATCAAAGCCATTGCAGTCATTCCAGTCCTTGGGCTTCCCTCTCTGAGCTGTTGCAAATTATTTACTTTTGCATTTTTTTAATTTATTTTAAATCTTACTTCTGTTCCATAAAGACGCAAGAGCCAACAAGCAGAACGAGAGTATGAAAAAATTAAATCACAACTTGAAGGCCTGGAGGAGAGTGTCAGAGACCGGTGCAAGAAGGAATTCACAGGTATTACAGATATTTTCACTGCTGTGGGTCCTCTTCAGCAATCAAAACATGCTGGAGGAATGGTGCTGGCTCACTAAAACTGTCTTCTCCGAACAAATAATCAATACATCTTAGTAGCCTTCATTACTGACGTTGACATAGAGCAGATATTTTGCTATTATGTATGAGAGAAGTAAATAAATAAAATAAAATAGGTAGCTGAGGTTATTAAAAGAAATGGATTATTTTAGTCTAAAGGAAGAAGAGAGATAGAAACTGGGAATAGAAACTAATTGAGATTGGGGTTACTTATACCCATTAATGTGATTGGCCATTAACACAAAGATAAGAACGTTTTATAGTGACTAACAGTGCATTTAATATTTAGCACAATGACTGTGTGTGGAATGTATGCACATTAAAAACTGTTTTCAGAGCTGCAAAATTTATTTGCAGCCATCAGCATACAAAGGGATAATTTGGTAAGCTCACAGGAAAGAAATAGCATTTTACCCTGTTCATCGTGGGAAAATCTTAAGCTTGATTAGAGGAGCTAGCTAATTGTTCTGTGTAAAGGTGGAGGCATCATCTCAGGGAAGGCAGCAGGACGTGTGAAGGCTCAGCATTTTTACATGTTGAATTACTCATTGCAATGCTTAAATTAGGCATCTGAGTGCAAACTTTGCAAACATTGGCCTAAATGATTACCATGAAATGTCACCTCATTACCTGAATTAAACTTGCAGTTGGGTCATGTTGAAATAATCTCTAAAACCCCACATGCTTTATTGCTAAAGAGAAAACACCATATTGACAGTGTCTAAAAAGCAAGACTGAATAAATCTGCAATTTCAGATTAGAGTTTGACATTAATTGAAGAAGCTCAGGGTATCTCAAAGATTTCAGCCATGCTGGAAACCTCACTCTGTCTTGTTTTTTCTGGCATTTCTGGGATAGGATATACTTTACTTTTACTAGCTTGCTTTCTCTGGAAAACCAACTCCTTCCAGGTTCTGGACACAAACTAGAAGCAAACATTTGAATCAATCCCAAATGGGCTTTATTTCAAATGGTATTTTGAAATGTGATAAGATCTATCAAGGCTCTCCCTCCCTCTTTCCACCTCTCCCAGGGCACTTCATACCTATTTCTGAAAGGAGATGGTACCTTTCTCTTGCTGGGGCAAGAGTAGAGTTACTACCTGTTGGGTTGAAGGTTTCCTCTCTGCTCCACAAAAGTCCAAACACTGAGGAGCAGAATGCACATCCAAGGAGTAATCCAGTTCCTAAACTACATCCACCTTGACTTACAGTTAAACGAAACACTGAAGTCAAAGCACGTTCTGGTTCCATACTGTGAAATTGTAATGTCAACAGCACAAAGTGAAAACACTCTAAAATACATGGGAACAAAGATAGCCAAGGAAAGGGACAGCAGGAATGAAGTACTAATATCACACAGAGGGAAACCAGATGATTCTTTGTCCCTCAGCTTTGATGAATGCCATAAAATAAAGAGGCAAATGAATGAGTAAGAGCAATAAAACTCCTGAGACAACAGGTTGCTATATTAATTAACATGGTATTCCAATCAATCAGCAATATTGGGTAATTGGAAAGCCTTCAGCTAGAGTAGCTGCTCCAAAGGATGATTCTCTAATTTTTGTCCCTTTTAAAACCTTCAGCTTTTGAGTCCCACAGAAATATTTCCATCAATTTCAGTGAACCATTTAACCTTCCTTTCTGCCATCCCCTTCCTTCCTATTAAATTAGCTTGCTTTGCACTTTAAACCTCTCTTTCCTGGATTGCTGTGTTTTTAAAGGAACTTTCTGCACTAACTAGACTCAGAGGGTCTAGAATATGGATTGGGGAAAAAGAAAAAATAAAACCAAAACAAAACAAAACAATACTTTGCACAAATGCAATGTCTTTTTTTAGTTCTGTACTATAATCCTACATTGTACATATGTGAGTACGTGTGAACTCACACAGACACCATAAAAACCCTTTTACAGATAGGCAACAACAAGGAAACCATCAGTGCTAAAGGCAGTTATCCTCATGTCACCATAAGATTAGCTGTGGTTATAGTTAATAGGATGACTGTTAAAAATAGCAAGAGAAAATGTGAGATGAAATAAGTTTTTGCTGCTGAGCTGCTTTTTTCACTATTACAAGGCACTCAAAGAGCTTGTATTGCCTGCAGAATTTTTGAACTGAGCCATTAAACTGCATTGCATATTGCAGATCTAATGATAGAGATGGAGGATCAGACAAATGATATCAATGAAGCTGGAATTCCAGTACTAGACTACAAAACTTACACGGACAGAGTCTTCTTCTTGCCCTCCAAAGATGGAGAGAAAGATGTGATGATTACGGGAAAGCTGGATATTCCTGAGGCCAGGCGCCAGACCGTGGAGCAGGCTTTGTACCAGTTCTCCAACCTCCTCAACAGCAAATCATTTCTCATTAATGTGAGTACTGAAGTAGATTCACCTTGTCTCTTAGCTAGGCATACCTGTGTATACATGTGCAAGACAGCAGGTTTGCAAGCACAAGTGAACCAAAATTAATAAAAATAAGTGATTTTCATGTCATTCTGATTTCACAGTAAAAACTGCCGATATGTGACATCACAGCCAGAGCTTCCTGTTAGATCTCATATTTCTGTGCCAGGTTGTGTAATATGGAGTTAGTCAGCATTGCAGTGGCTGTAAAAAGCAGGTATTTCCTAATCTGGCATAAAACCTGGTGTTGCAAGTTTGGTTTAGCCTTTTAAGAAATGTGATCAGAGGCTGATTCCCTCCTAGCTCCTGACAGTAGTCACCTGCGGACAGTCATCTACCAGAATCTCTCCCCCAATGAAGGTAGAGGCTCCTCAAGTGGCCTATTCATCAAAACTGATGAGTGCTCACAGCTGCTCTGAAGAGACTTATAATTGCTCACTCTTAAAAACTGAAGCTCATTGTCAGACACCTAAATATGGATTTAGGCTTCTAGCTTTTTTTTTTTTTTTTTTTTTTTAATTGAGCTAGTTAATGGTAGAATTAGAGTTTATGGTAGATGAGAGTAGATGAGAGCACATTTACAGGTGTACTTACATTAGTGTCTTTGTGATTTGATGTGAAAGGACTGGGAATTTGCAGGAGAGGGGAGTTGATCTTCCCTTTTAAAATTGTCACAGAACACTTTTTACATTTAATTAAAACATCCTTTTTAGATAAGGTTTTAGTTAAGTATATAAGCATTCCTTAGGTCAGTCCAGTACATTGTGTATCTAAAACCAAAATTTAGGCAACATTTTCTTATAAGTTCATTCAAACTTCTGAAAACTTTTTGATTCAGTGCTTAGGAGATTTAATATTAAAATAATATTGCTTGTCTTCTGAGAGCAGACAAGTGTTGAGGTTCTTCAGAAACCTGTCATCTGACTTGATTTTACATTTGTATTCCTTTTCAGTTTATTCACACATTGGAAAACCAAAGGGAGTTCTCTGCTCGAGCTAAAGTGTATTTTGCATCTTTACTGACTGTCGCTTTACATGGAAAACTAGAATACTACACTGACATCATGAGGACGCTGTTCTTAGAACTGATGGAGCAGTATGTTGTGGCCAAAAACCCAAAGCTGATGTTAAGAAGGTTTGAATGATTGTCATATTTTCTGTATGTCTCTGGCTTTCTGTAAATGTGTTTCTTTTGTGGTGAAATGCCAGCTATCTGTAAAAGTCAGAAAAAGCTTGGCCCAAGCATATTAGCAAGACAAGCCCAGCAGGAGCAGCTGTGGAAGGCACTGGCAGGGTGCTGGACAGGATTGCTTATTCAAATACTGCAGTGTAGGAATACCTACCTTACTTAGAAATACCACACTGAACATTTTGTTTACTTTTTAATCTAACTTTATTCCAAATAATCTAGCATTTATACCACACATCACCTCCCTAATGAGCATACATAATCAGCTGCATTGTGTATTCTGTGAGGGCTTGCTCTAGTGGTTTAACCCAGCTATTACTCCAAATAAATTTCACTAGATCTTGCTCTTTGTATGTTGTAGCTTTGTGATCTGTAGGTTGTTTCCCAGTAACTGCACAACTGGGTTAATTTTTTAGCTCTCACAGTGTAGACCCAATTTAAGATTTGAATAAGGGATGTGTGTGTTTCAGCTACAAGATGAAGGTACCTAGTCAGGAATGATGAGCAATACAAAGCACTTATCCTAAAGCAAGTATATGCTTTCAAGACTCTATAGGGAAATCATTGCATTAGGAGACTGAATGCAGTTAAGCATGTAAAAATATTACATTTCAAGCAAGCAGTGTTTTGGGTTTTTTTAAACCTTGTCATTAAGTGCCCTTATTATATTCAGGGTTGTTTGGATTTTTTTTTCAGATCTGAAACGGTTGTTGAGAGAATGTTGTCTAACTGGATGTCTATTTGTTTATATCAGTACCTCAAGGTAAGAGTTGAAGTCTGTTGCCTGTGGGTTTTTTTTTTTTTTAATCCGTAATACTTTAAAAAAATTACTGAGTATATCTTTTGATTTTGCTTTATTTCATTTCCTTTCCTTTACATAGGACAATGCTGGGGAGCCTCTTTATAAATTGTTCAAGGCTATCAAACACCAGGTGGAAAAAGGCCCAGTGGATGCTGTACTGAAGAAAGCAAAGTATACACTGAATGACACAGGTTTACTGGGAGATGATGTAGAGTACACACAGTTGGTAAGCAAAGCATTATTAATAGAGCATAAAATAATTTTTCATTTTACAATTAATTCCTATAGTGTTAAGTCTGTATAGACTTTTCTAGACTACTGTGAACTGCATAGAAATTCTGGTCACGGGCAGGATTGTGAGTAGTTTGACCAAAACAAGACTCCAAGAAGGAAAACAGAATTATAAAGTATCTTCTAAAATAAAATCCAAATCCTGCCAGTGCAGGATCTATTTCAATAAATCCCTTCCATAATTTTCAGTCAGTCTGAAAAGTGGTCAGGATGTTTGGGTTCTTCCCTTTTCCCATCTGAATTCAGTGGCAATTGATTTTTGCAGAATTTTTGCACTACCATTATGCCTGAACTTCAGGTTTTCTCCCTTGTGAGAACCTCTTTCTAGATTTTTTTCTGCGTCAGCCAAGATCTCCTGAATGTAGACAGCGCAACCAGCATTGAAAGTTGTTTATTTCCTCTAGGGAAATAATTCCCTACAGTGCCTCTACAGCCAGTTCTGGAGACTTGTGTTAGTTGCTTCAAGTGGGATGAAATGGACATTCCTGTCAAAGCAACTTCCCCTCTGAACTTAACCTCCTCCTGTATCTGATCACCAGTGCCATGGTCCAGTTCTTTTCTATTACAAATTCTAGTTTAACTTAATTCTGTTCACTGTCAGAAATTTCCAACACTTTTCAAACATACTCCAGAACGCAGATTCACTGTCCTTTTGGAAAAACTCAAGCAGCCTACTCTTTAGCTCTTCAGGGAGTATAATTTTTTTTTTTTTTAACTTTTTTTACTCTTTCTGACAGTCATGCTGGTTTTCTTCAGGTTACAGTGTAGTGAATATCCAAGATGCACAGACTGTCCTTCAGATGCAAATTCATGATTTTTTTTTCCCTTTCCAATTCCTTTTTTATTGACATGTTAGGAGTCATTTTTAGTTGTTTTCAACTGAGAAATGCAGTGACGTATATACAGCATGGAAAAGAAATTTAATAAAAAGTTTTATGGGGGAAATCACCATTTTATGTATTCTGAAAGGATGCTGATGGGAGGGCTCGTGGGAGAAGAGTACTGTAGGATTTGCACTCATAAAGTCATCAGACTGTGACCTAGAGTACCTCAGCAGACTGTGACCTAGCGTACCTGGGTAAAGAATGTGTTGGGCAAGCAGAAATTTTAAGTTTGACTGATATTTTGGGGATTAGTTCAGTAACCGTCTTTTTAAGCCCCACCCACAGAAAATACACTGATTGACAATGCTGGCTATAATTTCTGTTGTGTATGGAAAACAAAATTTACTTGCACTGTACATCATGTAAGGCTTAATGGCAATAATTCTTTATTTGGTCTGTTTCTTTTCATTTAAAAAAAGTGCCTGCAATTAAGTTAAATGAATCAGTGTGAAGGCAGAAAATTCATGTATGCAAACAGATGTGGGCACAACACATATATTAGCTAGGTATTAAACATTATGACATTGTACGGTAGCAGTATTTGGTCCAGATCTACAGATTTCCCATCAAACAAATATTTTAAGTATGTGCATGCATGAAAGTTGATGAGATGTATGTATATGTGCATATATGTATGATAAAAGATTATGGAGGGGGTACTTTGCCATTAGTTTTTGGGATTTTTGGCATGATGATGATGATGTGTTAACTCTGAACAGTTAGGGAGCATTTGTGCACCAATGTAGGTTAAATCATGAGTTAATTCCTTCACTTCTGCCTGAAAGTGAGACAAGGTGGGTAAGTACAGCATAGAGCAGTTGTCTGCTCTCTAATTGTTCTTATTTAAAAGATGAATCTGTTTTGCATCACTGGTTATACTGACATGCTGCATACTGAACCAGCAGCAAAATCATGTCTAATTACCATAAAGCTAATAGGAAAAGGAAGGTGAAATCTCATGATTAGTTTGAGTGTTCTCTCAAGGGACAGTGCAATCATGTTTAATTTGACTGCCGTATGGCATAGCTTTTCTTCACTGTTTCAAAATACCAGCTATGCAAGTTTATTTCTGAGATCTGATGTGATAAAATCAGGCATTATGGTTGGCAGGACCATATGTATCTGAGAGCTGCAGTGCTTTGCATGTGCCTGGCCTCCTAAGTTGCCTAACTGGCAAAAGATCCACGAGGGCTCTGAGCTGTAGTACTGATTCTGCTAGTGAAAGAAAGAGGATTTTTCAGAGTATATTGGGGGGGGTTTGATTTATTTTTTATTCCCTTCTGGGAAGGTATTCTGGCCATGGTTTTCTTATTTGCTTTTGTCTGTATTGAAACTGACACTTACATAGCAAAGCTACTTTCAAAAAAATCACTCTAGATTTAGCAAATTACAGGCTTTCAAGAAATTCTCTTTAGCATTAAAAAACCATGTCAATACTATCAGAAAACAGCAATATTTTAGAACTAGCATAAGTTACTTTGGTGTATTCCCTGGAGCTATTACAGTTATTATGACAACATTAGGCAGTAAATGAGGTTTTCAAACACATAAGATCATAGAAATTACTTTTATATGTACATACATATGTGTATGTGTGTGTGTATTTAATGAACAGCTGGTAACAGGAGGTAAAGTTTGGAGAGCTGAACTGCTCCTCAGCTGAGCCATGTTAAATTACCATATGTACAGAAGTAGTCTGCTTATCTTTAAAATCAAAGCCATGAAGAAAGCATAAAGGAAGGCAAAAGCACATAATAATATTCTAGGAGTTCAACAAAGTGCAGTTCAAATGATTTTTGGGAACTCATGAAATTTGGGCACTGCAATACTTGGCCTTTTTTATGTTAGGATTATCAGGTTAAATGTGAGGCATGTAATGAGTCAGTGGTCCAGCTGCTTTGTTCTTGTGTATTTCTCTTAATAAACTCCCAAGACTTAATAATATTACCATATTAGACATGACTAAATCTATTCTGTATCTTTCCTGTCTTGTCATAGTGGGAGAAATTAACTGGAATTTATGATAGGTGGTTGGCTCAGTAACAGCAAAATATTCTTCAAATAATTCTTCAAATAATCCATACTCCCATTGCAAATATGTGTTTCTGTGCAATAATCATTGCATGGTGAATTTCAGATACTGTTTGCATTTAAATCACCCAGAAAAACAGATTCAGAGGTAATTCAGCAGTGAATTGCCTTAATAACCCTGTACATTCTTTTCTTCACAGACAGTTAATGTATATGTGCAAGAGGGAGGAAATGATTCCATACCTGTGAAAGTGCTGAACTGTGACACTATATCACAAGTAAAGGAAAAGATAATAGACCAAGTCTATCGAAATCTGCCATGTTCTCAGTGGCCAAAAGCTGACAGTGTAGTTCTTGGTACGTAGTTACTTGTGATACTATATTGAACAGGTGAGACCTGCTGTGTGACTTTGTATTTTCTGAAAAAAATGTCTATAAGAGAATTTTATTGCTTGGTTATGGTTTGGTCTGTTGTTCCTTTTATTTGTTTGTTTGGGGGTTTTTTTTAAAGCTGAATTCATGTTCAGCTGAATGCAAAAATACAGCATTTTGCAGCAATCTGAATATGCCTTAAAAATTAATGTTTTCTTACAGAGTTAGTTTTTCTTGACTCCTAAAGTTTTGGTATACTGTCATCAGCATTGTAAGAGCTTGTTAATGACTATTGGCACAAATGAATTCATGTCTGACAGAGTCAGTATCTCAGGTACTAATTAATGTGATAATGACAGCATGGATAATTAACTGATAGAGAAGTAATGATGCAATTTCAGAAACTGGTACTGAATTTTAGTTGCCTTTATGATGGTTATTCAAAAGAATTATAACTTAGAGGAACTGCACTTTTAGGTGATGATGTACCACAATCTCTGAAAATCATCCTTCTTGAAGACTTTCGAAATAGCTGTTCTCTTCTTCACAAAAAGAAAAAAAAAAAGAAATGGTGTTCCTTAAAAGGCCTAATAAACTCAGAATAAAAGCTCCAATTAGTATTTTTTTCAATATTTTCATTACTGCATTAATCTGAAAGTAGAAAGTAGAAGATGGAATTCTTGCACTTCAGAAAACCCTAGTAAATCCCCTAAAAATGTCTTTTCTATTCCATGAAATTCTACTCTGTTTTGGACCAATAGCAGATCTTATTATGTATATATATATATTTATTGAATTCTATGAGAAGGAATTTAAGTTTTTATGGAACATAATCAGAAGTCATATGCATGGTTACAAATAGTTCATGCAAACTTCTGTAATAAAGACCGAACTATTAAGCAATAAAAAACACTTTTGGGCATGTGCTACATTACTTCTTTTGATGTTCCACAGTGTCAGTGGGTCTGTAAAAGATTCTTGGAGTAGTTATTTTTGCATGTGGTTAAAAACTGTTTCCTCTCCTTTTATTGCCCCTTAGAATGGCGTCCAGGTTCTACTGCACAGATTCTCTCAGACTTGGATTTAACATCCCAAAGAGACGGCAGATGGAAACGTATCAACACACTAATGCATTATAATGTAAGGTGTTTCAAAAATGTTGTTCCCACCTGTTATCTGTTTTCTTGTAATAAATAAAACCTTTATTTGTTTATAGAGAAATGTCAGTGCTACATACAGGTTGCCCAGAGAAGTTGTGGATACTCTATCCCTTGAAGTGCTCAAGGCCAGGCTAGAAGGGGCTCTGAGAAACCTGGTCTAGTGGAAGGTGTCCCTGCCCATGGCATGGGAGCTGGAAATCTTAAAGGTCCCTTCCAACCCAAACCATTCTATGATTCTATGATAAAGAATCAAAAGAAAAACATGGAGCTGGGTCTAGTCACTAAAAGTTTACTGTGCAAAGCTGGGTCTAGACATTCTGCCTAAGCATTTTATATAAATACACAAAACCTAAATGCTAGCAACTTGGTTTCCTCAACATTGAAGTATCTAAATCCAAATGCCATTTTGAAGATTCAACTTTTTGCTAGGTCTCATATTCATCTTTTCTTTTTTCCACCACTTCCTACCCCTGAGAATTGTGTTTGTCCTTGCTGTGCTGCTAAATAGTTTTTGAGTTGGTCTGGTTTGTTCAAAAGCCCAGTCAGGAGAGCAGATGTTGATGTTTTTGTGCTGTCTACTTTAGGTATCATACTGTGCACTCTATCACACACTTGTAGTACACTTATCTTTCCTTTTTATGCTATTTATTGTTTTCTAACAACAGTTAATCTTGATTGCAAAAGAGTTTTCCCTAATAAAGCAAACAGGTCTGAATCTTCATGATAAGCCCCATTTTTGTCCAAAGGGCATTCACACCAGGTTGAGGAACCACTTAAGCCTTGAAGATGCTCCAAATATTTCAGTAATCTCAGAGGAGGTGTTGATGGGGGTCTCGTACAGAGTGGGAGGGAGTCTGTTCTGAATTGCAGAGCCAGTCACCCAAGAAGCCTTGGAAGGTTAGCATTTGTCATAGATTCCTTGCAACCAATTACAGAAGCCCCAGTTTACAGTTTAAGAAAGAGGTTCAGTAGCGTGTGGTTCTTTCAAAGAATATCTTTGTGCTTGTATTTTCAAAGGTCCGAGATGGTGCCACACTCATCTTATCAAAAATGGGAATTTCCCAGCAGCCAGAAGATAACCAACAAGATGTCCCAGGGGAAAGTAAGTATCTTGTAGCTTCCCTACCTCCCAAGATGACTAGAAGTCAAAACCCACAAAGTGATGCTGCTGTTTTGATTTTGTTTATCAAGCACTTTCATGGAGCTAGATAATCCCCACCAGACTATATAGGGTTTATTGTTGTGTGTTACGTACTGTACACTTGCAGTGCTTTTCTTTGCCCTTATTATAAAAGTCTTAGACCCTAGGACTGTAATTATAATTGCTGTGAGTCCATACCCCAACTTAATAGAAAGTACTCTTATTAAACATTTCTTTCCATATTTTTAATCACACTACATCTATAGTCAAACTGTACATTTCATCTTCCAAGAGATTTATTTCTTTTTCTCCTTTCTTGATCCTTTACTCACGTTCCTCTTCAAATTTCTTTCACTTCTTTTTAGACTGAGAATTAAATGCAGTGTTCTAGAGGAACCACAGTGGAGACTAGCTCCTCTCTCTGTGACAGAATGAATCTGAAGTAGTTTTTTGCAGCATTTCTTGTATGAAATATGTTGCCTTGCAAATTCATCTCTGTCCCTTCAGATTTTGTGTCGCCCTTCCTTTTGATTAATGGTTCACCAGCTTGGTTTTTTTGGTTTTTGTTCACTAACTTGTTTTTTTCCAGGGCTTTTTAGTTGGCTTTGATTGTTCCAAGCATTTTTTCTCTTTAGATGCACCATTTTTCACAATTCCTTTGCTCTTTTTGAGGTTTTCAATCCTCTGTAAGTTAGCATCAGGAATTTCCTTGCAATGTTTCTTCTCTTTCACATCACTAGTGCATCTGCTGCATAATTCTTGTATTGCTGTCTGCTGCAGTATGCTGGACTTCACAACACAAAACACAACCTATTAGCTTGCAACCCATCTTAAAAGCTTTTACTTTTAGATGGTAGTGTTCTGTCTAGACCAATTTTCTATATTTCAAAATATCTTGAGATACAATATCAGCTACATCCTTGAATGCACTCAGATTTTTGTAGCAATATTTACTTGTGAATATCTGCTTTGTCACATGTATTTCCTTTACTGACTTCAGATGTTCAGTTTCTCTGGGTTTTTTTTTTCCTTAGTTGAGTTATTTTACATGAGGTAGAAGTTAGATTTATGGAACAATAATTGTTCAGATCATTCTTTCTCCCATGAACTCATTTGATATGCTTTTCTGTCTAGCACTGATTGCAAAGGCCATTACTTCACCTAATAGTTTCATTCCTTTAAACAGATTTACTGATCTTAGATTTAATACATTTCAAGAGCTGAGCAGTTAAAAACGTTGGAAATAATATGCCAGAAATGTACATTTTTCAAAAAGATGGGTCTCAGCTGATAGCTCTGACATAAATTGCTATTTAGCAGAAAGGTTCTGACTTCCATTCATTTTGAGTGTTGGACAGAAAATTAAGATGGGCAGAATTACTTATTGTTTGTTTTTTATTCTGTCCTCCTGGATTCTTTCTTTGAGACTTTTTCCATCAGAAAGAAGAGTTTTCTAATGGTTATGTCTACACTGCTGCTGCTATCCTCACTCTTTTACTCCAAGTGCCTGGCATTGCTGGCCAAGCAGTGACTGTTCTGTCACAGCAGGTGCCAACCCAGCATGTTAAGTTAAAAAGCCATCCAGTTTAATATAGAAAGCAGTGGAGTGCAGCCAGGAAAGGTGCTGATTCCTAGTCCCTATTCAGTTTGGTTGCACTGGTGGCTGGGGCTGTAGTCAGCTGGGGCACCCTTAAAGAAGTAGAGTGGACTGTGAATGGAGCCTGGTGGTGCCCTTAACTTACTTTCCTTTCTTAATATAAAATAGTGGTAAGCCTTCTGTTTTAGATTGCCAATCTTCATCCTCCTCACCTCTCTACCCTTGTAGCAGGCAGTAGATCACGTGTCTTTCTTTTTGAATTAGGTTTTTTCCCTTTCCTCATCTGCAATTATATTATGCAGTATGATTCAGTATGATGAAGCTTTTGGAACAAGCATAATAAGTACTCCAAGGTGAATTCCTTAGTTATCTGTGTGGCATACTAAATTGGAAAAGCAGACTTCTGGGGACGGTGCTGTCACACAAAGGCTCTTGTATGTGAGAGAAAAGTCTGCAAAGAATTCAGATCCCAAAGTATCAAGTACAAACAGCTTCCACTGTGTTTCTTCTCCACACCTGTCCTGCGCTATGGTAGTGTACAAATTTGGGATGGCAGTGTTTCATGCCAAGCTATCCTGCTTTCTTTAGCATTGTGAAGTCCTCAGAGCTATCTGCTGCCAACTTGTTCTGTTGGAAAGCTATAAAATGTTACAAAGCTGGTACAAAGTGAGAGCCTGCTGTGACCATGATTTGTGAGACACTATGTATAAAAGGGAGAGGAGAGGATCAGAGGCCTCCCCTCCCACACAAACACATTTATATGGCACAGGGATTTACAGGGTTTGAATAAACAGAAATCCTATCCTGACTATGAATGAGGCTTGTGACAAAGTGGATTTCCTTTTATTCAGTCTCATTAACTTGCACCTTTTGCATTGAGGAGTGTCAGCTGAAGCCATTGACTGCCAGCCAAAGTAGGAGGCTTTGCACTGACCGAAAATGTAAAACCATGTCCAGAGATGTTGCTCTAAAACCTGGCATTGCTTCTATGCTGCTTTTATTCAGAGCTTCTAACAGGAAGACACTGGAAGCTGGAAATTGTGACAAATTAAATGCAGCATCTTTTGCTTCTGGATACAATAAATGCAGTTACTAATTTGTATCAAGAAGGAGAATGATTCCAGTGATTTCATATTAGCATTTCTGTATTGAGCTATGAACCAAAACAATGCATTCGGATATTTTGGGTGTTTTTTCCTGATATCGGGGGGGGGGGGGGGGGGGAGTTTTTTATTGTTGTTGTTTTATTGGGTTTTTTCCTTTTTTAATTCTGAATAAAAATAGACACAGGGTTGCAGATCAGAAATACTAATTAGCAGATCTGTGAGGGCAGCCCTTCCTTCATTTCCATGTAGCAGTATTCATGAGGTAGGGGAGACTGTAAGGAAGATAATTTACTGCAGGTTGCACAAGGGTAAAGGGGATGCATTGCCTGATATTTACATCATGTTTCCTACCGCTAAAATTAGTCAGCACGGTCTATTTTTGCCATTAACACTCCCCCCATCACCCAAATAATTATTTTATATTGGCCAAAGAATGCACAACAGCCAAGACAAAAGAGCTCAGGGGGAAGCATTTGACCCCCTGGAAACAATCTTCTTTCTGCTTACAGCTTGATGCTTAGTGTGAATAAGGAGATAAAAAGGAAGTATTTCCCCTATCTTTTATCGTCTTCACTTCCTACTTTCCCATTGAGAAAAATATTATCTCATAGAACTGTTATTTTCTCTTAGTAACCATATTGCTAAATGGGGCTTTTTTGTCCATGTTCTGAACTTTTCTTCCTATTTCTTCCTGCTATTTATAGCAAGGAAGTGAGATCTTTGGGTTGCAGAAGTTCATCTGGTTGAGCTGTAGTCTATTAATCCTTACTGTCCTATGAAAGAACTACTATTCCACTAGTAGCCAATTCTGCTGTTGCTAAACAAACATGGAACAAACTCAGTCGCATGTGAGAGCCAGTAATCTCAGTGGAAACCCCTTTAGCTGTTTGCTCTTCTGTCCAAAGTTAAACTGGACCATATACCATCAGGAGAGTAAAGAGAGAATAAATTCCTGTGATTCAAAGGAGGAAGCAGGAGTGTACCAAACAACTGACATAAGGCTGGAATATAGTTTCTGGTCTAACTGCATGATTTGATCTGTTAATTTCCAAAAGTAAGTAACAGGGATTGCAAAAGAAATTCCATACTTCATGCCCAGCAGTGGTCCTTACTTTACTGGCAGCTGATTGCCATGATGGTATCTATTGTGAAATCACAACTGCTTCAAAATAAAGTGATAGCTTTTATTTTTTCTGGCTTCATTCACATGAACTTCCAAGTTGAATTAAGTACTCTCAAAGGACAATGTGATTTAATGCGGGATTTATATTTCTTCCCTACCTTGTTAAAAAGAAATAAATGTCCCAGAAGACTGCATAACTAATGCTTTCCATGAGAATATATAAAGTAGATTCAAGCTAAAGTGATGGCTTAGCCAGATCACTCTTAAATGTTGTTTTCCCCTGTGATGTAAAATATTGAATGTACATGCAAACTGGGAAATTCAACATAGCTGTTGAGGAAATTAGTAAATAAACTATTATTGTCAAAGTTAATGTAATTAAAAACTGATATTTTGTGCTGTAACTGGGATTCAGTTATGTTAGAGGTGTATATTAAGGCATAAAAACTTAGCAGAATGCAAAATAATTTGTACAGTGGAGCTGAATCACAATTTTTGTGGGAAAAATAACTTTCATATTTTTAAGATGTCAATGATTTTAAACTTAATGATTCAATAACTTCCACTGGAAAAGTGCCATTCACTTTAGGGACTATGCCAAGTATATGCAAAAGTTCAGGAATTAAAGGAAGAACAAATAAAACCAGATTTGAAAGTGAAACAGAAACCCTTTTCAAGGAATCCTAAGGGAAAGTTAAAACAATTGTAGCATCTCTTTTGGAACTGCCTGTAACAGAAGATCCTTAGGCATGGAGTTTGTCTGAACAACAGTGTTGATGCTGAAATGTAAAACTGCTTTTATCCACTGTGTGATCATTGGCCCAAGCCCGGGACTGGGTGTGTGGCCAAGCACAGTGAGGCACTGTAACCAGATGAGCTGTCATTATTACCCAAGTGCTTACTCCTGTTTCTGCTTTATTGTAACAGACCTGATGGGAGAGTCTCCTTCTGGTTTAAACTATGAATACTGACAAACAATTTTTTAAAAAAATCTTATTATATTGGATATGAATTTGCTTCATTCATTACCTCTGGCTGCTGGAGTTCATGTCATCTCAGTGAAGGGATGCATTTTTCCTCCACTCAGCTGCAAAGTCAAGTGGTGCTTATCAAATGCTGATAAAAGGAAGGTTTGAACTGAGGTACCATACTTTGACCTCAGCAACTGGGGTAAAGATACGAATTGTAATGGTGTGACTTAGAAAAAAGGTTGTACTGGGAGTAGGCCGCAATTGGTATTTCTGTGGCGGCTATGGGGTCAGACCTAGCAAAGATTCTATAACTTGATCATGTCTTCAAGAATTCACAAAGTAAAACACTTGATTGTGTGAACCTCAAAACATATACATACAGTGTTTACATGACTGTCATGATTTAGGAATGGTATTCTCCAGTTTAGTCTTCTGCCACTCAAAGCCATGCACTGCTTGCTCATTTAGCCCTCCACCTCCCCTGCAGTGGGACGGAGAGGACAATGGGAGACAACAAAAGGTAAAAATCATGGGTTGAGATAACAACAAAAAACAATTTACTGGAAACAGCGATGAGATGAGAAAAGAAAACTAATGACAGTGGATACAAGAAAAGAAACATTATTGCTCACCATGGAAACCCCCAACAACAGACAGTATCCGACTGCTCTCTTTGTCAAGCTACTCCCTCCCACTGCTCCCTCCAGCTTGGAACTGGCATTACTCCATTGCTCCCTCCACACTTACTCCACTCCCTTCTCCCCACCTGTGACAGTGACATGAGGGGATATAGAACAACCTTCGTGTCCCAGCCATGACCCCTCCTGGCTACTCCAAAAATTATCCCTGTCCTGGCTTGAACCAGGAAAATGACCTATTTCCTATTGTGTGATTCTTTCCTCTTCTTCTGGTCTTGACAAAAGCAAGCTTTTTCAGCTCTGAGCATTTAGTACTTGGAGTTGTGTGTGTCGGACAGAAACAGAGATCCCCTTGATCTAGATCCCCTTGGCACGAGGACCAGGTATGTTAAGGATAGGGAACATGTCTATATGTATATGATTACTTTTGTGTTGCTGTTTTGGAGTTGGGTGGTTTTTATAATTATTGCAATTACTGTTTCTAGGACATGCACTCCTTGAAGATGAAAATAAGGTCTGGCATCTAGTCCGGCCAGTGGATGAAATGGATGAAGGTAAATCAAAGCGGGGCAGTGTGAAAGAAAAAGAGAGGACCAAAGCTATTACAGAAATCTACCTGACCAGACTTCTTTCTGTGAAGGTAGGGCTCAGATGTGCTACAGTTACACCTTACTTCTACAGATTTTGAGATACAATTGTGGAAATAGATGCAAATATTGTCATGTGTTTGGCTGCAATTTGGAATATGCATCATGGGCATACAAGCTGGTGTTCAAGGCTTCAAGTGATTGATATGCCCTGAGGAACATTCCTGGGAATGAGATAAAGTACAACTGATCAAAGCTGAGAACTATGATTACACGATCATTAAATAAGGATTTCCCTTGCAAGACAAAGATGGATATTCTGCTCTGTGCCACCTGTTTAGATAGTACTTTGTTGGGTTTTCTTTTGAACTGAATGCTTTATAAACTCCTACAGAGCCTTATATTTCCCTGTTCTTGTATGTGATCAATGTTCCAGCAAAACCCCAAAAAAAGAGTTTCCAAATAATAATAGTCCTTTTAGAGTATTTTTATTACCTACATTGCAGAGTTGATAATGAGCAAAATAATATTTTGAAACATTTCTCCTTCGAGAAAGAATGTAGAATAATGTGTTTAATGACCACAAAGCCAGGCTCCTTTTGTGAAAATAAAGTCAGTCTGGCTCCAGCTAGGGCCACTTGTCCAAGTGTAGAAGTGGATATGAAGGAAAGCCTTTGGATAGATGACATAGACTCAGGATGAAGAGCCAAAAAGATGCTTGCATCCCTTTTTTCTGTTAATAAAGCCACTGCTTTGTGTTCCCAATAACCATTTCATAGATGTGTTACAGCTGAGATTGCAACTACCCCTTCAACCCTGGGACTTTTATGTTCTGGCTGACAGTAGAATGTCTTAGAGCTCCTTGCCATCTGGGTCCCTTCCCTCTTTGGAGGCTGTCAGCTGGAGTCATGTTTGGAAAGAGGACACAGCCCTTCAGAGATGTCGGTAGGGCCGATCAGTTGACTGGGTATGCCTCAACAGGGTCCTCTCTAAAATAAGAGGACAATCTCTGAGGTTGCCATTCCTAAGATCTAGGCAGATGCCAAAATCCAAGAACACAGCCCTTCTGGACACTTCATTCCTTGCGCTCCGTGGATCTCATGAAGCTGAGTCAGACTGGGTGTCTGATAAAGCCCATGTGCATGCCCTTAAACGCAAAGGGCAAATGCTCACTGGTACTTCCTCTCAGTCTCTTTCTAAAAATTGCAGTGCTCTGGTGTCAGAGAAACTGGATGTGAAATGAAAGATGCTGACTTCAGCTTGTAAGACAAAGGTAACTGATTTTTAAAAATTTGCTTTCAGGGGACACTTCAGCAGTTTGTAGATGACTTTTTTCATAGTGTGCTCAACTCAAACCATGTGGTGCCACCAGCTGTGAAGTACTTCTTTGACTTTCTTGATGAGCAAGCAGAAAAACATGACATCAAGGATGAAGATACCATTCACATCTGGAAAACGAACAGGTACCGTATGGACAGAGTTGTATTGCAGAGAAGTAAGAGTATAATTCTCAACTATGTACTAGCACTCTTACCATAAATCAAAATAAATTTCATTTATAATCCTCAGAATCATTTATTTAAGTTAACATGTTTGTGTGGTGAAAAAGATTCCCTGTAAGCCTAGAAGCAGCAAAAAATGAAACCAGTTTGCCTACGGGATTGTCATTTCACTGGCAAATTTATCATGTTTTACTTTTTGTCTTTCCTCAGAGAAGAGGAAAGCAAGAGGCAAATGGGACTAGATTTACCTGCAAAATCATGAAATCTAATACATACTACTTGGTAGTTTCTCTGACCACACATACATCCTTCCTTGCTCTTCTGGGGCACTCAAGATCCTTCTCAAATGAGTTTTTCTGAGAGATGTAAGGAGTTTGTTTTCAGGCATGGAATCCAGACAAGTTTGCATAAATGTTGAAATATAAAATTAGCATCACTGTTGTGAGATCAAAATGTAAAGCCCATACTTAATTTCATGTGATCTTCTTATTGTAAAATATTTATTGTGTAAAAAGGATTATTCCTCTTTCCTTGTTTTGCAGCCTGCCTCTAAGATTCTGGGTAAACATACTGAAAAATCCCCATTTCATCTTTGATGTTCATGTTCATGAAGTAGTGGATGCTTCCTTGTCAGTCATTGCACAGACTTTCATGGATGCTTGCACAAGAACAGAGCACAAATTAAGCAGAGTAAGTGATTTGCATTCTACATCCTGACTATGCTCATGCCTGACAAGACAAAGGGCATCCTCACACACAATACCCATTCTCTGAGGAGATACAGCCTTGATCATTTCTTTTTAGTTTTATAATGAAGTTAACATTTCACCACTTAACAGGTAGGTAAACTGTCAGTATTTTTGTGTAGTCTGCCAATTGATACTATTGAAAAAGGAGACAATACCAACTGCTTTTATAAAAAGCATATTTGAAAATTGATTATTTCAGGCCTACCAATAATTCATCATCACCTTGCATTGATATGTTTGTAAAACTCAGCAGTAATGCCAGGTGTCAACATTATTTTTTAATGAAATAATCCTACCAGTGTTAATAAGTATCCAAATGTTAATATCAGTAAAGCTCAAGTGTATATGAATATAGAGGCTTGATCTCACATTCTTGACTTTCTTTTGTTACCTAGAAATGTTCATAAATAACTATGTTTTTCTGTATTCTAAATTTTTCAGGATTCTCCAAGTAATAAATTACTTTATGCTAAAGAAATCTCTAACTATAAGAAAATGGTGGAAGAGTAAGTATCAACTCTTTCCATGGTTATTCAGTTGTTAGGATTTTAAACCTGTGTAAGAGGAAAAGGGAGTGCTGATATAGTCAAAGTCAGCTGTCAAATATTAAAAAATTTAGTCCCAAATGTTTGAAGATCCCCTTGGTGGTGGCATTGGCAGAGTTGAGATGGAGCTCTGTTATGATCCAGTACATATTCTTGTCTATACAGAGAGATGAATAGATTTAGTCAGGAGAAAATATGATGTTGTTTTCTGCAGTCATTGTTGCTACCCATACAATCTGTCTAACAAATGCTGCACTTCCATAACTCAGTAGGGACCAAATCCTGAAAACATTTTCAGAAACATTTTTTCTATTCTGTCTCTGACTTTATTCATTTTCTAATTGGAATTTCTGTTGGTATCATGGAAGATCTGCCACAGAACAAAACTCTTGCCAGTTTTAAGACCCAAAATAATAATTATCTGCAATTATAGATTTTTTCCTGTTGTACATTTCTGTACAATCAGGTATGAGTTGCCTCTACTGCAAAAGTACTAATGTTGGAAGGCAGGATTACTGAAGGAATCACTGGTCTGTTGTGTTAGAGTATCTCCTGTGTTAGTAAGGAAGCATGTTTGAAATAATGGCAGAATTACCAGAAAGACACAGTTCCTTTTACCTAACTTAAATTCTTTTTTAATCTCTTGCAGTTACTACAAAGGTATTCGTCAGATGGTTCCAGTGAGTGACCAAGACATGAATACCCATCTAGCAGAGATTTCTAGGGTAAGAATATAATCCATTTTCTTGCAGTGAAATTGGAGCCAAATATAGCACTATTTTTTGTCTTCTCTTTCTATCTCAACAAATGGGGTTTTATGTATGTGCAAATATCAGATGAATTATTTCATAAATCTCTGAAATACTCCTGTTCATTGTAGTCGTGCCTGTTAGACCTTTGAAATGTTGATTATTGAATGGAATCAAGAATCCTTATTGTCACTAATCTATCTGAGTTATGCAGGGAATAGAGCACAGTGTTTGGATTTTTCATATCCATTGTGGAAAAATTATAGCACTCTTGAACTGTGCTTTCTCTCCACAGCATATAGAGGATTTTTAACATTGATCATACTGATAATGAGTAGTGACTGAATTCACAGTGCTACCACAGCAAAAATTAGATTCCAGAAATTAAAGAAGAGGCATGAACATTAATTGTAGCATATTTTAGAACTGTCTGTACAGGGGAAATACTTCTGCTTTATGTGCATGTGAGAAGTTCATCATGTGCTTGCTCAGTGGCAGCTTATGCACTGTAGGTTGTTTGGGTTACCTCACATGGAGAAGAGCAGAGTGGGTGGTTGCTATCTGGGACTTCGGTTGGAGACGGATGGAACAAAGTCATTACAAAACTTGCTTTAGTCTTGAAAGAGCCTCTGCTCTGCAGCTCAGCTCAGCTGAGCTCGAGCAGGCTCCTGCCTTTGAAGCGCTCTATTTAACTTGAGAACTGGGAGAGTCCCTTACCAGTCCTGAAGACGTTGTTTAGCTTGAGCAAGAAGGCAGTGTACTTACTGGCTGGTTTGCTCATTTGCTTAATTTAGTTGAAGAGTTCTAGCATAAGGAGGATGTTTGGGGAATTTTTTGTGGTTTGTTTATTTCAGTGCCCTTAGGACCTAACATTTTGCAGATCAACATCCTCATGAGAGCGTTTCTATTTTCAGTCATTCTCTGCAAAACTCTGCAGTGACATTTCATGTTACAGTTCACTTTATTTATTAAATAAATTGAGATGTATATAAAATTAGAACATTTGGTGATTAAAAGTAAATTCAATGTAATATTTTAACATCAGCAGGATATGTTCTTTCTTTTATTTTCATTATAAATTATGATAAAAATTAATACGGAAGGAGTGATTGAACACTGCAAATTTTGACCAGCTCTAAAAGTGACTTCTATAGAGCAAGGGAAGATGGATGTTTCTGTGCTGCTTTATCCCCTGGGTAATCATTTATGCCAGTAGCAATATTTTGCAATTCTTCATTTTCTTAACTAACTTAAAAGACTAAGGGCGTAGTTAGAGACTTGAATCCTACAGATTTGAATGAAGAACATCTGTTCAGACAGGTAGAGCACATTCACTAAATAAGTCATATGTGTGGGGGCAGGGGGAAGATGAGGTAATGGAAGGGTTATTTCCTGCTTCATTTGAAATCTTTTCTCTCTCTCTTTCTTCTCTCCACAAGCACACACACACACACACACACACACACACATACACACACACACCCCTTCTATCTTCATGATTCAGGTGGCTTTTTCCAAATGTACATGAGGTCATGATATTGATGAGTTGTACCTTTGCTGTAGAGGGGTGTGAATAATTTCCAGGATGTAAGAAGAGCTGGAGAAAGGATTTTTAACACCCATGGTGACTATGTCAGAACCAATGCTTAATATCTCAGCAATATGTAGATTTTACTGATTAAATGCTTTAGCTTTTCACACCCATGCTGCTAACAGATGTTTGAGCTGTAGCCTGTGGTTTGACATTCGGAGTTGAAAATATCTTCCACCTCCAATGTTGAGTTGTGAGCAGGCTGGAAAAATACCAGAGGGAAGGTCTTGATCTAAAAATAACAAAACAAAAGTTTTCTCACTCCTTTTCTCTGCCCAAAGCGTCATTTAACAAAAGTTAAACACAGAGCTTGCATTTGGAAATCTTTTCAATTGAACCCAACAGTTGTGCATGTACATAACTTTCAGCTGTGTGTGATCCTATTTTGACATGTTTGCTGCCTGCTTGTGTTAACAGGCACATACCGATTCCTTAAACACGCTTGTGGCTCTACACCAACTCTACCAGTACACTAACAAATACTATGATGAGGTAAGTTTTGGTTTTTGTTTTCATGCTTTAATATCAATGATAAAAGGGTAACATTAGTCTAAAGAAGTGATTTCTGGATTTCACTGAATAATCAGGTCAAAGCAACGCTGAACAAAAACCTTGCAGTTATATACCCTGCTTGGCAATTACACTGGTCAAGAGAATGTTCTTATAAGTTAACAATTTAATTATGGCTATCTGGTTTTAGCAGGGATAGTTTAATAAGATCTGAAAGAGAAATAGATTTTAAAATCATTTCTCTTCAGTTCTACCATCCTAATAAGTATATAAGAATGTCACTGAGCAAAAAGTTATCAGAGTTATATGAGGTTTCAAGACAGTCTGCTTTTTTATTAGGAACAATTTGTTAAACTTGTTTTGCTTGTAGGAATTGGACCCATGTCCTTTTTATTAGTTAAAATGCTCTTTGGACTTCTGTGCATAGTACTATCCCTGTTTTGCCATGCCAAGTGAAGTGCCTGCCTAAGGTAAACCAAAGTAGACTAACTGTTGAATGTTGCCTGATTCAAAAGCAGGCTCACAGCTTCAGTTTTAAAAGTTTCTTAGGTTTTTCACACCCTGTAGAAAGGGGGACAAAGAATACCCCAGAGTAGCTGGGCTGTGGCTATGGCTCTCCAAACTTAATCTGAAAACAAAAAGAGAGAAGGAAACTTTTATTCAAAGGTTTCCATGGAAATGAATGCCTCCAGAAAACTCTCAGAATTAAAACAAGTAAGAACAGATGCTGAATCAAAAAGGAGCACAGCACATGTGAGCCCTATTCGGTTAGTCTTGCACCTCAGCACAGTTCATGTTTTCACTTATATTTAGCACTAAAGACAGCGAGTCGCATCCTTCAGTGCAGCTGCTTTATACAGGAGCAGCCAGCCTGTCGCAGCTTTTAAACAGATGCAAGCAGGGAAAATCAAATCACCCTGAGAAGTCTTGCACTGATGGGAGAAGCAGACAGAGGAATGTAGGCCAACCCCATGGCATTCCCTCACCCCTCATCCCCAGTGCTAAGCTGGCATTCAGCACCTTCCCAAATGTGTCTGTAATTTGACCTCTTACAAAAACACTCGGGGACCCTGAATGACAGATGAACTGTAAATCCCTGATTCATCCACACCTCAGGCAGAGTCACCAGCCTGTGGGACTTCATCAGTGGCAGGCCAGCACACCCCAGTACATAGCTGCAGCTCTTCCTTTCTATGTACATCACTGTGTAACAATGAGGTGCATCTGATGAAAAGGTTGCTAATTCAGAATTGTGGAGATAATCTGTCAAGAACCATTCAGTAAAATTAATCAAGCTTATTTATTTTCCATGAAAATGTTTTAATTTGCATAAATTGGAACATTTTGCAGCTGCCCTTATCTTTATTACTGACACAGTGGTTCCCAGCATGTGCTGTACCTTCTGCATCTCTGCAGGGCTTGACAATGACTAAGTGGGTACATTCTAATTGTCCACATTTATTTGAAGGATATATTCACCAGTAGAGATAATCATGAATTATTTAGTCTAGATTTGAGGAGTTACAGCTAGATATAATTGTTTAAATTAAGGAAACAATATCAAATTTAATTAGGCCCAGTTTAAATACTGCAATAAGTGTTTATTAAGTCTGTCTCGTAAAAATATTTTCACACTTTAAAAACAAATTCATTAAAATAATTATTTCTAAACAAATTTGCTCCAGTGCTGGAAATGCAAACACTATATCAGTCCTTCAAAGCAAAATTATTGGCTAGATTGATTCTGACTGCATTAATCTCCATTGTCAGTGATGTTCAAGAAGTAATAAGAACCACAGGTAGTGACAGGCAAACTCCATTTTTCCAGTCCTTGTACTTGCAAGTATATATAGCATTTAAACAGTGCTAAAGCTTTCTGCTTGATTATACTGTCAGACCTGTATTAATAAGGCCAGTTCTAGAAAAGGAATGGTTTTGACATGTAACACATTTTTCTAATGGAGAAATCTAATAGCTGGTGAGAAAGTTTTCCTAAAGGATGGTGGAAATGAAAACCTTTCAAAACGTTTTGAATTTGATCTGGGAAGCCCTAAAAAACTCTATTTGAAGAAAAGCCTTCTCATAACAGCTGACCTTTACTGGCTCTTGTTTTCAAATCCCCTGTGTCCTAAGAGTCATATCCTCTTATATGTATTCTGTACAGCAGAGTCTGTAGGATGCTGGGGGCTGCTCTGAGGAGCTCTTTGCTTTCCTGAACTATGTTGTGCTGGGCCAGAGCCTTGGCACTTCTTGGTGAGAGCCAAAAGGGAGCTGCTGGCTTTATTCCTCATATTGCCTACAGACACAGGAGACCTTGCATTGTCCTACCATATGCCTGTGCATGGACCACCCAGGAGCTTCTCATAACTAAAGCTCATGGGGATGGGATATAATTAATGATGGTAAATGACCCTTAAGCTTTATAGAGTGCACTGTAAGTAAAAGCACTCTTTCTTAAATAGCTTGAAGGAAATTCTTCTCCTGCCTGCTCCATCTTGGAATGTAATCTTTTACAAGATAAAGTACTACCTATTAATTTGCTTGTATCCCAACATAATGGGAAACATTACAGCAACTTAGATAAAGTAACAGAGACAATCATTTTTACTGTCTTTGTGAAAAAATAGAACATGGGGCCTAATAGATGGACTTTGGTACATCATGAATGCAAAAGACTCTTTACAACCGAAGAAGTATCAAATACTTGGTTTCGGAACTATGTCATACATTTTTAGCTAAATTATTCTAAACTTTCTGTGTTTATATCTTCCAGATTATAAATGCACTTGAAGAGGATCCAGCTGCACAAAAAATGCAGCTTGCCTTCCGTTTACAGCAAATAGCAGCTGCGCTAGAGAATAAAGTGACTGACCTTTGACTCAAAAGCCGCAATAAAGAAATCTGATCTGTAGATGTTCAAATTCATTCTTCCTGTTAAGGAAATAGTGTTCTATTTTTTAATGTATAATTACAACTTTAAATGAAAGATTACATGGTTTTTTGATAGCAGAGGTGTAATGTAAAGAATTTTTACTGTAAATTATGCTTCTAATTAAAAGCTGTGTTGTGTGTAAATGAATCTTCTGTGGGAAAGAGAGTCCTTTGGTTGGGGGCAGGGTGGGGGTGGAAGAAGAAAACCCTAGTTCATTTGATTTAGTAGAACCTGTGACATCAGCATTTAGGATTCATTATGCAAGTAAATTCAATACTATAGCATCCTTTCTACCTTAAGCAATATTTGTACTAGGAAAACAGTAACATACTCAGAGACACATGCAATATCCCCTTTTATTTTGATAACTGGAAATTGACTTCCATAGAGCTCTAAACCTTGGTCTATGCTCATAGTGAACAATGTGTCCAATTTCTCTGCGAGATCTAAAAATGGGATTTGCTACCACACAGGGTTCTAAATTAAATAATTTTTCTTGATGGTGATGCACACTATTGCACCCACCACAGTTGGCTGTGAAAGAAATATAAGAGTAATGTCAGTGTAGAAGAGTTCTACTGATGAAGTCTTGTTTGGTTCAGAAATCACTGCAAAGAAGGAATTAGTCCTTAAAACTTTAAAACTCTTTGTTATTATTGTGAGTTTTATGATATATGCTAATGTGCCTTACTTGTACTAATTCTGTGAATCTGATGAATGGTTTTGTAAAAAGAAGCAGATCAGAAAAATAAGTATTTATGTGCTATTGAATGACTTTTGTGTGAAAAACATGACCAGCAGAATGCTTGTAATTAGCTGCTTACCGAGAGTGTGCTGTTTAACATGATTTGATTATGTATAATATCCTATTTTAGAATGGTTCTGATGATTTTTTATTTGAATCTTGGAACTGTCCTAGAAATACCATCACTTGTTTTTATTGTATCTGTGATGTAAAATACTAGTATGATATTGGAAAAATCATATACCCATCTATTGAAAACCACTTGGTCAGTTTTGAGCCTTGGAATGCTGCATTTGATTGAATACACACTATAATCCATAGCAAAGAAAATTGAAATAACTTGTCGGAAAGTGTGTGTTTACAATATAGGTAAGCTCCGTACAAATCAAAAAGTTAGGTACGTCTTCTTAAATTGCTGTATTGCACATCAGAGAACTTTTCTCTTTGTCTTGCAAGTTTTTGGCAGTAAAGTAGCATTTTAATGAAGTGCTGCCATCTGTACTCCTTCATTCATTGTCCTGCCAAGCACCCGGACTCTGCTGACTCTCAGCAAGCTAATGCAGTGTCTGCCGCCCGCCTCTCCCTGCCTGGTAGGTTGTCACACACTGACTTTTACTGTCTGTTGATATTTTTTTTCCCTCCCTTTTTGAAAATTTCCTAGTATTTGTCAGTGGGCCTGTCTTTCAGTTTCTGAAAATCAAAAGCCTCACCAGAACTGGTTTCCTACCCAGTAGGCTGTGAGCAATTTTTTTTTCTTTGTTTTGTACTTGACTTCTTGCATTTGTCTATAATCATTCCTGAACTTGCCTGGGCTGTAAGTTATTTTATACTGTGTAGGACTGAGCTATATGACTTCTACAGGAAGGTGCTTTGCCAGTGATTCTTTCACCAACAAAGGCATCCTAATTTCATGGCTAATCTGTTTCTTTTTCATTATTTGTAAATCCTGTTAATTGTAAATCAAATACAATGTTGTTTTTTCCACCAAGTGTCAGTGGATCTTTACTGAAACCGGAGTGGGGGGGGGGGGGGGGGGGGGAGGTGAGAGTTGAAAGGATTTGTAATGCTCCCTCTGGGAGTGATGGAGCAGCAGCGTCCATCAGTCTGTGGTTGGGAACGGAGGAGTGCAGCACATCCTGCAGATGGAATGCCTGACATCATGCCCTTTTTATTGGCATTTGCTCTGAAAAATGACAGTACTCTAGAGAAGTAAGGATGTAGTGCAACATACCAGAGTGAGGTCTTCTTGCCTCATGTACCTTGGGACCTGAAAGCCAATTAAAAACAGGCTCAGCAGCATCTCTCCAGAGAGACCAGAAAGCCCTACTCGAGCAAGTAGGGCTTTCAGAGGGAACATTATATGTCCCCCATCACCAGTGACTTGACACAGAGCAGTTGCAGGCTGTGGCTGTGGGATGCAGCCATGCTCTAGCTGGATCCTACCTGTGAGGCAACCGGCATGTGCAGGTTCATGATGGATCCATTCGTCATTCTTTGTGCCCTTTTCTCACACCAATTTGCAGGCTATCAGTGTTGTAGTGCTGCCTGCCAGGGAGCACAGAGACAGATAACTGTAAGCAGCTGCAGCTACAAGGACTTAATGCCTGTTCTTCAATTTCTTCAAGTCCTTCATTCCAAAAGCAAAAAGTTGGAATTTGAATTGAAGAACTGAGCTCATTTATTTTATTTTTCCCCCTTTTTGGCTAAGCTCTTCCAGTGCTTGTTTTTCCACTCTGGTCCTCTGTTTGTCCAGGCCTTGTTTTTGGCCTCTGTTTTCATTACATTTTAGCAATCTGATTCTTAAAACCTTCATGCGCCTCATTTGGTTTCTACTACTCCTGACATCTGGCTTATCTACAAGATAAAAGGAAAAAGCACACTGGGGGTCTCCCTCCTTTTAAACCCTTCTGCAGCTCTTCTAAGGGGCACTTTTTAAAGCACAAAAACCTTCTTGCTGCCAAACAGGAATTACTTTACTCCACAGCAGCAGTTGTGAGCAAAGTTCCTTTGCTTGGACATCTCCCAGACCTAGACTGGAGGCTGGTACAGGAATTCAACCATCACCAGCAGGTCTGACAGCAGGTCTGACTGCTGACAGCAGTCTCTCCAAAGTTTCACTTGCGTCCTCACCAGCAAACATACAGAGATATCTTATGATGGGACAAGGTCCCTGCACCTGCTAGTTTGATTAGCAGAACTCACTCAACTGAATAAGAATGGGGTTTTTTGTCTTTTGGGGTTTTTGGCCAGGAATTCACTCTCTATTCCTTAGTGCCAGGTTTCCCTCTGACACCTTACTTGATCTTGCTGCTCTCTATATGCTATAGATTTATTAGCAAGTGGTTATGGGTGGAGAGGACCTCAGTTAGCTCATATATGTGAGGCATTCCTAATGAAGATGACTCCTCTGATCATTCTGTTACACCCTACTTGATTCTCCTCCTTCTGCACCCTGCTGTGTTGGACACATTTCCCAGCCTGCTGAGTCCAAGCTGCATTTACATGCACTCTCTGGTAACCTTTTGAAAATAAACAGAGCCATCACTATAAACAAAACCATACAGGGAATTCAGAAATTCCAACTGCAATTCAAGAATTCACAAACTGTCGTAACATGGGAGAATTTTTAGCCAGCTGCATAAAGACTTAAAATGGCTCTGAGCTTGAAATTCAGTTGCCCTGGACTTACCAGCACTGATGAGATTTCGTGGCCAGTACTTTACTATTCCAGGTTCTCCAGCCTTATTAGTAACACAACCATTTTCAGCCATAGTATGCCCTGATGATGTGTACCTACATGGCCTAAAAAATCTGTGAATCTGATAAACCCCTCTTTTACATGCTTTCTAGGATTCCAACACCTCTATTTACCCTGACAATTGTTCTAGTCAGGATTCCCACATGCACCTAAGCATGTGGTGTAACAGTTCTCTGAGGAGTTCCTTTCTAAAGAATTTGTTCTTAAGCAAAGATGGTTTAAGACTTTTCCCAAATCTGTCATCATCTCTTAGAAAAAATTTACAGGGGAAATTGCTTGGGTTTTTCTCCTTTTTATCTCTGTCTAGAGATACCATTCAGAGCAGTGAGACAGTCAGCTTCAGAGGTTGTCAACTTGCCATTTTTCTACCAACCATTGACTTGAGTCCTGTGTTATCCTGCCTTACACTCAGAGGAGTTGAAATTTGGCACTTGGAGTCACTAGAGTTGATGCACTGGAAATGTAAATACCATTGCCCTTGTGACTTGCTTTCATCCCTCATTCTAAGCTCAATACAGTCAAACTCTGCGCCTGAAGTATTCCAGGTTCTCCATCACACAAAGCTCCTCTCTTATTTGTCTGTTTTGCCAGATCTGCCTGGAGCACAGGATTCCCTGGAGGATGAATGACAGTAGCACACAAGCTATAATAATCCATGATTTTTTTTCCTCAGACTCTACATACCTAGTCTGTGTTTTTTTATTTTGAGAAACCCTCCTTCAGCTGATGAATTATGAGTTTGAAAGGTGGAATTGTAAACTAGAGTTGGTCCTTTAGCCTCCCTGTTTTATTAGCCTTTGTCTTGATGGGGACCAAAACTGATGGTGGAATTCTTGGTGTTTGACAGTTCCTGCAGAAGAGAAGGAAAAGAGACTTTCCAGACCCACAGTTACAAGGAAGTTTTCAAAGGTTTTGTTTTCTTTAAATGGTGTCCCCTTTTGCCTCAGTATCAAGGAACATTTCTCTATCCATTAGAGAAGAAAGTGGTTTCCTCTGTGCAGGCTTGTAATAACTATCTATGCTGTGAAAGATCACTGCTGTTGTACCAGACAGTCAGGGCTGACTTCTGTCTTGCTGGTGCATACTGCTTGCTGCTGCATGTCATTACCAAAGAGGACAAATCCTACTGTCGTTCATAGCCAGGCCATCAAAAGCTATTTCATTTACCCATGTATTCCTGTTTCTTTGCTGCTTCTCAGATAATTGCCATTTGAACCAGAAGAGAGTTTGAGTGCTTTCCTTCTTTTTTAAGCTTTTAAAGAACCTATGTGTCTTAACAGATTGGACGCTTCAGAAAGAAACTATTTCTTCAGTGGGACAGAGGACAATAGATCTCATACAGCTGTATATGGCTCATCTTAAAAGGAAATAAAAATCCCACCATGAACCTCACACTGTGTCTTTGAAATCCTTTATTCAGTGCTCTAATTCTGAACAATGTTTTTGGCTTATTTAATTGTCCTCAAAATTGAACGTTGAACAAAACTCACTTTTTTCTTTTAATCTACTGTAATAAGAAAGGAGTGAAATGAAAAAATGTATTCCTTTGATACCCTTAATCTTTTCTCTCCTGTGGCTATGCTCCCATTCAGTAAGAGATCATACTTGCTAGTTGCAGAGCCTGGATGCCAATCCGTGGGATTTAAAACAAACCCAAATCCATGTTTCCTGCAGCTACATCTAGGTCCATGGCAATGTTCACAATTGTAAAACTGCCTCCAGGATGTTATTTGGAATACTATTATCGGTCTGGCTGCTTTCCTCATCTTCCTTCATATGATCCTTCTTCGTGTGGGTTTTCACCTTGTGTTTCAGTGGCACTTTCTGAACAATAATGCTACATTCCTCTGAAAGCCCAAAGAAGGAAACAATCACTGCCTGGATTAATCATGCACTTTTCATCCCCAAAGCACCCCAAGGGCACTCAGACCCTCCCAGGCTCAGTTCACTGGAAAATTATAGAAGTGGATTTTTTTGTGCTAGAGCAGACAACCTTACTGAAACATAAAACATTTCCTTCTGTCTAAGGTAAAAGACATTTGTTTTGTTAATAATGTACCCTACACATACATTACTATTCACATCTGATGTGCATACATTCACATCTGATGTATGAATGGCCCTTCTTAACTGGTCTGAACTCCACCTAAATTCTGCACACCCTACCCTGGGCAGGTGGTTGCACCATGCTAGCCCTAAACTAGAAAGTGGCATAGATATTAACATCATTTCACCTTTAGACGAGGCTAGAGTCCCATAGCTCACTTGTTTGGTGTGGGAGTTTAGCCTCATTGCTTCTTTTAATGGACTGAAGTTTGTCTTGTGAGGCTGCTATACAGTTATGATATCCAAAAGTCCCATAATAAGGCCTTAATGTACAGCAAAGGGAACAGAAAGACTGCCATCATTTTCAGCAGCAGCAGGTTCTTCTGCTCAGCTGTCAATGTATATTCCACCCTTAATTTTAACATGGCCTTATTTTGTTTCCTTGTGCACTTGAAGCAGTGACAATCCTCTATTTGTATTCTGGCACATTACTGCTGGAGATGAGATCATCCATCTAGGTTTTGTGCTATTTTGGAGCTACAGGTTTGGTATTTAATAGGGTTGTGCCCTCATGTGCTTACTCCTCTTACAATAATATTCGATAGAGAGCTGTGTCAAGTTATGGCTTTGCTGGCTGGCTGTGAAAATTCATATGCTGATTGCTTTGACCTGCCTATCTATAGTGAGAGCCTGTAACTGTCCAAGTACTATTATAGCTTTTGATTTAAGTTACAGTTGTGATCTTATCTTTCTTTTCAGTGAAAGGAAGATTAGAAATGTTTTGATTGCCATTTAACTGGAAAAAGTTAATAGTTTAGCTCCATCTCTTTAAGAAAATAGGGAGAAAGGGGAGGTGGTCCTTTTCCTGTGAGGAGGTTTTGGACTATTCTTTTCTAAAGTTAACGATGACAGTGACGACAAAGAACACTTGAGCACTGCTGTCACTGACAGATATAAGTTTCTTTTTGGTTAATCATTCATGTGAACTAGAAGGGAAAGTTTTTTAATACAGAGCTTAAGTTTAATTTCAATCCATGCTGTCCATCATTGTCTCTCTTTCGAGTATTTTTGAGATGACAGCACACACAATGTATCTAAGATTAGATTCTGGTTTTAAATATTTAGAGTCTGAATCACATCTATTTGTACTTCATTCCAAGGCTGAAGTAATGTGGCAGGACACACATTCTGCAATAGTTAAATCAAAGGAGCACTGAATTATTCATTTTAAACTTTTAACCAATTCCTTTTTGTGGGCCTGCACCCATGTGCTGCTTGGGGTAAACTGGGAATTGCCAGCTGGGCTGGATTCTCTGCCCTGTGCACAGTGCCCTTGTGCTGATCTGACAGCTGAGGCCATTTCCCCACCTGCTGGGCTAGCTAAGGGCTGGGAGCTGTTTGTCCTAATGGCTCCTGTGGTTTTCTAGGAACTGACTGAGTCTGAGGAATTACAGGCTAGGCTTTGCTTAGCTCCTGTTTAAGTCAATCTGCTCTCTGACAGGTTATTTAAGAGTCTCATCAGAAGATGTTCTCCACTAGTGATGACCCAATGGGCATGTCTGCAGACATTTTCAGACAAAAAATATTTCTGTTAACTATCTGCTGGGAAAGTATGCTAATTTTAGCCTCTTGCCAGCAAATGGCAAACCCAAACACAAGTAAGTTCACTATGAAGCCTGAGTCATAAGGCCAGGGAGTAGATCAGATCTTTGAACCTTGCCAAGTTTGGAGTTGCCTTGACAGGCGTGTAGTCCTCAAGATGCAGAGTTACTCTGAAGACTGGCTGCTGCAATAGTAACCTGTAGGACACTCTCCTCAGTAGGGATCACTATGAATGCACCATTTTCTGCCTTGCTGCCATGCAAAGAAGCCATAAGGACTGACTCTCAGGTGGAACAGTCATTAAATGCCTCCAAGATCTTCTACAATTTTCTATGGCTTTGTAGAGAAAAAAAATACAGACACAGGTGGAGTTAGGAAAAACCAGCCTGGCAAGGGTGATATGTGTTTAAAATCTATCATTCAAAAAAAAGTCTGTGCTTATATATATACAGCTTTTTGCTGAAAATAAGTTTGCCCAAGTTGCAGTCTGCAAACTATGGGGATTTAGCATCTATGAAAAGAAAAAGTAAGTTTTTAGTGTTTTTCAGCATGTAGGTTGACCCATCCTGTAAATGTGGGTACAATGTAACTCTGCCAGCCAGTAACAAGTTAAAGAGTGTAACTTTGCCACCATCTATACTTGCCTAATACGTTGTGGACATACACCTGTAGGTGAAGTGTGTATTCCCAGAGGACAGTCAGCTAGACGTGACCACCGCAGCACAGAGCTTGCTGCTGCCTAAGGACAAATGCAGCTCTCCTCTGGCCACATCCACAGCCCCAGCGCAGCCCCCAGGGCACTGGCTGTGCTCCTCACTAAGCTGATGTTTGACCTGGGCACCCCGGCCTGAACTGCAGAAGTCACACCTCCCATTCTACCTCACCAAGTACACAGTGATGCATAAACAGATCCTTGAGCCTCACAAACAGTGGTCCTGTGCATGCCCCGGCTGTGAACAAAGTCCTGCAGGACACATGGTGTCACCTCAGGAAGAGAGCAAAGAATTGCAGTGCTCCTCCTCCAGAACATTTACAGGGTTCAGGCTCACTGGGCTGGTGTCAGCTCCAGCTTGCATTACCCTGACAAAACTCATCACCTCACGCCACAGTCCAGGCTGAGCACTACCATGCTTCAGGACATGGTAGCAGGGAAACCAATTAGATTTCCTGTGCTCCCTCTCCCAGGACCGTCCCTGTCTCACAGACCAGCTGAGTGTACCAAATAGAGAGACCCAGGCAGCAAGGCAGGTCTCACCCCAGCTCACAGCACCAAACTGGTGAGAACATCAAACTGGTTTTCTCAAACTGAGTTAAACATTGCCATGGTGCAAAACTGATTATGATTGGATAAATGTTTCCATACAGACATGATGACAGGAATCAGTGAAGCTGACTGGTCCTTGTGGATTTGATTTGGGGGATTTTTTGGGAGGACAAAGCATTTGGTTGAGCTGAAGGAAACAGAAAATATTACAAAAATATAACACAAGTGGTACAAAGAATTATATGGTATTTAAAAGGGTTTTTTTTTTCTTTTTCAAATTATATAAAATGTCATTTAACAGGAGCAAGGTAATTTGATTTCACAGATACATAAATATACATGTAACTATATATGTGAGGAGGGAGTGCTGTATAACTACATATAACTATGCCACATGCCTTTAATAAAACTTTCCTGTGGAAAACTCTTAAGGATTTTTAATCCAGGCAGCTAACCATAAAGTTTTCTCCTTAACAGTAAATTATGACAATTGCCCAAGGCTTTAACATCCCTGCATTTTGCTCCCTGCTTTGAATTAGATTGTGATGATCAATATTAATAGTCTGCTCAGATATGGTCACTGAAAAACCAAGATGGAACTGTCTTTGCCTCTGAATTTTACTGCAAATGTGAACATTTATCAAAACTTACTCAAGATATAAATGCGAAAGAGAACAGCTATATCATGAAAGAAAGAGCTTAGTTAAAATTTAACCTCCCTGCCACACATCTAGAATATTTGCCAGAAAAAAATGTAGATAGTGGTATTGCAGGAAAGACAGCAAAATCTATGAATATTTGTGATCAACATAAACCTTGTCCACTCCTAACTGTTCTAGGGAGTAACAAGGTATAAAATTTTCTTTGTGCAATCACAGCTCTTTCACACTAGCTCTCAGACATACTCACAGCAGCTTTTTGCCTCCAGCTGTCATTGCTAGAACATAAAAATTGCCTAAGGATCTATTTAAAATAACAATATAACCCAAAGGAGCCAAAGTACCCACCCCCTCCAGTGCCATCAGCTGTACTGTATCAGCATGCCTTTCTTTCTGCTGGGTGTTTTTGCTGCACACATGGCATGAGGAGACAGCTGCACCATGCTTGGGCCAGCCCAGGACGTGTCACCCCCTGCACATCAGAGCTTTCTCTTCCTGGCCTGACTTTGATGTGAACGTTAAGTTCACCTCTGCTGCTTGACAAGAATTATCTCAAAATATTTTGCTTGGGCTCTTTGATGGGACACATAAATGCATCTGCAAGGCAAGGCAGAAAAGGTGTTTGCCCAAAAAAGCTAGCAAGGCCGGTGGGAAATCTTTCAATAAACCATTGGTTAAAAGCAGTAGTTTAGCTGTTGAATATCAAGTGGTCTTGGAGAAAAGTGAGTCATTTTTCAAAGAGTACACTGAGCCACTGGGAGTAGGAGAAAAAAGGAAATATGAATTTTTAAAGCAGATTTTGTATGACTCAAGTCCAACACATTCATCATTGAAATTAGTACATGGAGGTTGCTGCACTAATGACCCTTCAGACCTAGGACATGTCACGTTCCTCATCGTCTCTCCTCAGGGGTAAATCCCTAGAAGAGTAATGCACAAATGTGTGTCCACAGTTCCTCACTGTCACCAAGTAAAAAGAGAGCTTAAAAGCAGGAGACATGTCCCATGTTCACCACAGGTCTGTCTGAACTCTGTATTCCATCATTAGTGTCCCAGGAGGTAGACACACAGTTATGGTAGCCAGTTTGACCAACTACTCTAGGAGCAAGGAATAAAAAAGAGAAAACTATGAAACAGAGGGTCTGGCAGTATTTGCTCTCTAGGTCTTAAACCTTGAAATGTCCTCTATTTTTTCTATGTGCTCACTAAAATCGTAAGTTTTTAGAACCACTTCTTGGTTCTAGAAACTAGAGCTTTAGGAAAACACAAAATATCCTGAGTCTTAGGATGCAGTCTGATGTGACAAGTTTGATCTCCAGCTGAGAGGAGCAGAACAGTTTCATTTGTTGCTCTCCCCTTTGCAATCTCATGTTCCTTTCTAAGCCAAGAGAAGAAGAAAAGCTTTAGCCATGCACTGCCACGCTACAGAATGCCCAGAAACAAAGAAACCTACAGGCATTCTTGCATCCATCTCTTCTTTGCAATGTCTTAATGAGTAATTAAGCAATAACGATAGAAAAGAGATTGCAAGTTCTTACACTGTCTTATACCCTAAACACACCAGGTTCTGATTCAGGAATTTCCTTCCAAAGTTATTCATTTCATCAGCTCCATTTGTAGATTTCCATGTTTCTAGTAAAACCTAGGACTCTTTAACTGAACTTCTGGAGGTGAGTTTTCTCCCACTTTTTTATTTTGTGTTCTCCCACTTCTTCCTTGTTGCCTCAACAACAGCTTTTCTCCTTTAACACCCCTCATCTCTTCATCTTCACCCACCCAATCACCCTACACAGCCCACCTACACTCACATGAAGTCTTATTAGCTTATACTTTTAGGACTTACTAGCCAATCATTTCATTAGATTGTGTAAAAATTCATATTAGAATGGACTTCAGGAAGGCATTACCTCTCTCTGTTTAGAAGCTGTTGGACCTCACCTCAAATACTGTGCCTGGTCTGTTTGTCCCCATCAATGTACAAGACAAATATGTATCAACCAGAACCTGTCCAGCATAGGGCCATGGTGCCAGCTGCATGCTGGAACACTTACCCTGAGGGACATGGGCTTGCCCAGACTTTAGACAGTCCCCACTACCTAACAAGAAGTCATTTGAAGCACAGACAGGGTCTTGATGGTGTGGCATGACAGAAAGGCAACAGACATAAGGCATAGGCTAACACCCATTTCATGAACTCCTAGATGAGCCTGTGGCCAGAAGAACAATACCATTTTGTTTGGATGGCACCCCCTGGCCTGCACTGTTTAGAAAATAAAAAGATCTCTTTTTAAGACTACAGATCTATACATATTAATGTCAAAATATCTAACATGCTACATCAGTCTCCCAAGCCCCTCCCCCCAGTCAGTAAGACCATCAAAGACTTAATTATCTCTACTATTAGGTATATTGTTTACAGCAACACAGAAGATCACAGAGAGAGTTAAAAGGATATTTGCCATCTCTCATTAGCAATGTCAACACTGTCTCTTGGTTAAAAGGATCTTTTAGTAAAATGTTCCATCTGGAAGGTCTGAAAGTCTGAGATTTTATTCCCTAAAGTTTTTGGTGTCTGATCCCTATGGGATAGGAGGGGCAGAGGGCTGTATCTGTACATCAGTTTCTCTTATTTGGAGGCAGGCTGTGTTTTGCAAATCTTGTTTTCCTCTGTTTTGCAAATGGGCAGTTACTAGTCATTCACTCTATGTTGTTTATAATTTTCTGTTCTTTCAGAGTAATTTTGAAAACACTTTGATTTTCTTTTCAGCTGTGAAAGAATAATCCAAAACCAAACATGTTATTCTTTGAAATTAACTCACTAAAGCTGGTTTCCCTATAAATTTGACTGAAGTGGATGATTAAGAAGTCTTCACTACAAATAATGCTTCATGCAATACAGCTGTAATGAGACTACAGTCTGATTAGTTAAATGGATGAACATTTTTATTTACTGCAAAATCACTTCTGGCTTGCCCTATATTTAATACTTAATGAGACTGAAATCACAGTAGTGGTTTCACACATTGTGGGAGAGGTCAACTCCAAAAGCTGCTTATTTCAGTTCTCAGAGTTGACTCTGGCCTTCATGTTCCCCTAGGGCATCAATTAAATTTAAAGGAAGAGCTTTACCAAGAACCTGAACTTGGGAGTTAGTTTCCATATATTGCCTATTTTCATGCCCTGCACAGAGCAAGTGCAAGGTTATTTGGCCCCAGTGTATTTCTGATGTCCTTTAAAGAGCTACTAAATCTCTCTAGCAGAAATTTGAAGACATGTAATATATGCTGGCTCTTCTTCAACAAACTGATATTGTTTTCAGTTATGCTGCAACTCTTTTTGATATGTTTCTCTAAGGTCTGGTAAAATAGTTCTTCAATTGTCTATTATCCCAAATTGTTACGAAGGACGTCTGGGATGAGCACCTGGGTGATCTAGAACCTGAAGGCAGGTTAACTCATTCAAATACAGCCAGATATTTCTACAGAGGCGAATTATTAGGGGACATTAGTTTGAACCTTCACCATGCCCAAGCAACCCTGTCCTCCTTCTCAGCACTGCTGGGCTTGCTGGGGCAATAGACTGTGAATAAAGTGTAGCCTAAGATACATGTGCTACTGTACAAGGTGGATATGACCAGAATCATTTTCATTGTTTGCCTCCAGGCTTAGGTAGCTTCAAGGCTGGCAGGCAATTGTGGTTTGAACGCTTTGCAGTAGAGAACAGTCAAAGAGAAAGAAAATTGCCTGGCAGTACAAAGAGGATTGAGAATGAGATTTTTGTTGTATTTTCAAGTAATGATAGCAGTGAACCATAATGACACCCATGAGGCAGCTCTGTGATCCTTATTGATTCCAATAGGCAGTCCCTACAGTGGTGGTGTCTGCTGTTCTTTCTTAGAGAGGGTTGCAACCAAACTGGAGTGGAGAAGGAAAGCCCTACCTAGCAGATCATTTTAAGCCTTGCTGATTGAACAGAGGAAGAGTGTGAAGCCCTTAGACAGGAACCTTTTCCTTAACTGTCATTTTACAGAACCAGAAAAATCCCACTTAGAAGGAACTTCCTCACATTTCCATGGTATTTTTACTTTGTTTTGTACAGATGTCTACTTTTCCTGCCAAATTCTCCAGCTTAGAGAATGTGAGTCAGAAAATATGATCTGAATCTCAGAGAGCTGCATTCTACAGTACTTAGCTGAAGGGGTAAGCAGAGTATTTTAGAGGACAAAAAGTCTTAGATTTTCACAACAGGTCTGTTGTGAAGGGAAATAGAGCTTGATAGACTTCTAAGTGAAACTGATTTTTTACAGTAAGTGGAACAGTGTGTACACTGAAACAGGCTACCTAGAGAGGCTGTGGATGCCCGATCACAAGTGTTCAAGGCCAGGTTGGATTGTGCCCGAAGCAACCTGATATAGGAAAAGATATCACTGCCCCCAGCAGGGAAGGTTGGACTGGACAATCTTCCAAGGTCCCTTGCAACCCAAACCATTCCATGAGTCTGTGATTTATGAAAAAGTATTTCAACTTCCCAGGTAACATGCCAGAAGCCTCTCAATAAAAATAATCCATGTTCATTTCCTGAGTCTGGTCCAGAGTTACTTAAATTTACTGAATTTACCTGTCTGTGCATGGAGGCAAGGGGAAGTGAAAGGGGGAGAAAAACTTAGAGGTGAGCTAGGATGCACCTTGCTTTTTTATTCTGTTGGGAGTCCAATCTGGCTTTCCTGAACACAAACTAGAGTCACATAAAAGCAAGAGATAGCAAATGCTGCCTCTGTTTCTGGTGCAACTCTCTGCCAAAGAATGACAGATGCATACATAGCCTTATCAGACACAGATGTTTACAAGCATCAGGTTGTTTAAAGTTCTTCCTTTACTTGCCTTTTTTGCCGAAGAGTTAGAATAACATTGGAAAGGATTCAAGCTTATTCAACTGAACCAGATTTCCATTAACGACATAAACAACCAGATAAGGAAAGAGAAGAAAGAAGACCAAGAAGTTTAAAAAAGGGATATTCAGGATGACACAGTGAATGTGATCTAACCAGATTCTGGCTGCCTGAGCAGGTGACACCTCTGGGCTTAGGAGGGTGAAGGGTTGTCACTGGGGGTTCCACAGCCCTAAAGGTGGGAATGTGGCAATCACCACAGTAAAGCTTGCCCCTTTCAGTCCATCTGTTTTCCTGTCATTGATATTTACAGCCCTGCAAATGTGTATAGGCCCAGCCACCCATGCTTTCATTACTAGACCCAGCATGAAGAACATAAATTTTTTTTCATTAATTCCCAATTGCATATTTGTGTTATTTATCAAACACAGCCTTTGGGGGATAATAATGAGAATCTTGGGGTTTGCTAATCTCATCTTTTTTTCTTTAACACTTTCTTTACTTGTATGAACAGTTTTGGATAATGGCTTGACTCTGATTTTTTGTTCTATTTTGAAGTCTTGAAATAAAAAACTCTCTTCACTGTGCCCTCACCTTCTATAAATCTCTCTTGCAGTTAGCAAAAAGAACCAGAACACAGTTTGCTAAAGAAGTAATTCTATATTTCTCTATTCTAAATCATCAGCGCCATTTGCACTCATTCCTGCACCAAGAGCATCCACTTTACCTCCTTCTCTGAACTTCTCTCTCTTAACTTCCTTCTGAAATCAGTAAATATCATTTTTCATCATTCAACCTCAAAAAGATTTGAAGGACAGGAATGTAGGAAACTCTTGTCAACATGGTTTTAGGGAAATATCTCTTATCATATACCTGAATTACTACTAAAATAATGTTACAACTTTGATTAAGTGTGTCATAACTCCACAAATATCTTTGACTTCTATAGATCTGTTAAATTAATACAACATTACACTAATCTAAAAATTGGTGCTATATAACATAAATACAATAAGGTAGAAAGCAAATTCTGGGAAACATTGTTGGAGCGTCGGTAAAAAAGTTTCACTACTCAGATTTTGTTTTCAAAAGTGATGAAGAAAGAAATTGCAATTACAGGGACAAAGACTGAAAACGCAGAAAACAGTAATAAAGGACACAGCAGACAAAACCCTCTGACTGGCTGGTAACCTGAGTAACCCATTCAAAAAATTGGTATAGCCAAAGGATATTCTTTCTTTTTAAAAAAATGAAGGGAACTCTAGACTTACTGAAAGGAAAAGGGATGCAAGAAAAAACTGATGGTACAATAGACCAAAACTGTAACAACAAAACCCAGCTAGCAGAAGTTTGAACAAGATTAATAAACTGATTAAGTGCTATAAGTACGGGTGAATGAAAACTAAAATACTATGTGGAGTTTGGGGCCTATTTTAAAAAAGAATGTTGACAAACAGAAAAAGATAAAGCAACTAAATTATTTGAGAGCTGAAGTGGAAAAGATAAGAAGCCTGGTCTCTTTTAGCTGACCAAAATAATGACCAAAGAGTGGCTAGGCAAGCACTTCAAAAGAGGAAACTACTGAGGTTTTAATTCTATCAGTCAAAACCTATCAAGAATCAGTGGTGAAAGATAGAAAAGGAAGGAAGGAAAACAGAAGGGGGAAGAGGAGGAAAAAACAGGAAGGAGGAACAAGGGATGGGAGGCAGTAAGGTAGGCAAACTGTAGAACCATGTTTTAAAAAGCAGATAACAACATTGAAACAAATTACCAAATTAAAAGGTTCACTCTTCATCATTTGGGTTTCCAGATTAAGTCTACATACTTTCTCAAACATGGCTTTCAGTGGAAAACAAAATGCATGTTCATGAAGAAACAATTAACACTGCAATATAGGGTATCCTTAACCACCTTTGGCATATGGAAAGCTACCTCAACTGGTGTAAGGACCTCTCCTGTGCTGTAAGGTATACTACCAACAAACAGTTTTTGGAAGTACTGAGATCAATGGTTAAGCAAAATTTGCTCAAAACCTTGTATTAAACATTATTTTCACCTAAATTTTGTTTTATAAACTGTACAAAAAAAACCCAACATATGAACTGAGTACATGCTTCATGGTTCCTTTTTTTTTACAGTCGCTTCATGCATGGCAAAAATTATCTGATGTTTTCTTTGAGATGAAATGCTAAGGAAGCTTGTTGCCTTTGTGGTCTAGGGTAGAAGTTTGAAATATGGCACAGGAAAACTGTCTTCTGCTGGCCACAAAACATTTATACTTTACACTATCTGCAATAACTAATTTAAGAAAGGGGAGGAAGTGCCAGACAGTCAAAGGATGATTAGGGAACAAAAAGTGTGAGAAATAGCTGAGGTGACACCAAATGTCTTTATCATGACCCATGAGTTTACTCACTCTGTTATTCCTCTTTTCCCCAATAACTGTCCTGCTGAGGGTGGGGACCAAGCAGCTGGTTGGGAGTTTTGACCATTATGGTATCAAGTATCGGAAGGGAGCCCGAGGAGCAACTCTGTATCACAGCAAGGTCAAGTCACATCCTTTTCCTCCTTGTTCTTTCCTGAGAGGCACAGCAGCAATGTATGGTCTCTTCTGCAGCACGCAGACGAGAGGACATGGCTGGGTCAAGACACAAACTAAACTGCTGGCCAGGGCCAAGAAATACTCCTCCACATAATTCTAGGCTGTAATTCAGGCATTCACATACCAATCCCAAGAGGCAAACTATGTGAGCTGACCCCTTTTGGCAGATAAGAGAGTTTAATGGCATGGACATAGCCTCTTCTATACCAGTTAGCCTCAGTGTCAGAGGCCAAGCTGTACACACTGACTTTGCAATCAATGACTCACCCACAATGTCCTCAGGCTTTAGTCCAGGTGAACAAAAATGTCTTTGCATTTATAGGGTCAATAAAGTTAGTCATATCCTCGCCTGGCATTAACCAACATCTTTAGCAGCTATTCCTTGGAACTGACCCTGTCTCTTAAATTTTAATGTTCTTGTGCAAAAAGTATTTTCCATTTTTCTAAGCACTGCATATTGTTCTTGTCAATTTCAATGAGTTATTTAATTACCAACTTGAAATCTCTCTATTTTCAGAGTAAACATTTGATTTATTATAATTATGCTAAGCAAAAATTAATTTATGTATTTGTGGTATATAATTTTAAATTTTGTGATGCCTTGAGACTTCAAGAAAGACCATATGTGTTTGCTTTAAGAGGCACTTCTGGTGTGGGTAAAATTTCAATAAACAGTGCATGCAAATAATAATAGCTGTAAATAATCAAAAGAGAGTCCTCTACCCATAAGAGTTAATATTTATTATTGTTGCTATCACCATTCCTGGACCCAAAAGTTACAAAACTAGATTTTCTAATTTGACTTATTCATGAACAAATAAAAAGAACCCAAGCCTTTTTTTTTTTCCACCAAATGAATAAAGTCAAGTTTGTTCCCATCTTCCATACTTGTTCCAGCTGAGCAGCTTTTTGTACTACCAATGGAATGCAACAGATTGTGAAGGAGTCAAGGAGACATTTGAAAGTAGATTTGTTCAGCCATACACTGCAAACAGCACATCTGTTATTGACAGTCAAAACAGAGTCTGCAAGAAGTTAGCACTAAATATAATTCAGACTCAGGAACAGAATTCTTGCCTAGATTTTACTTTCTTATTTTACTTAGGAAAAATTGTGTCCGCTTCACTGAAATTGCCATAAGTACACACAGAGGACCTGTTTTAAAGGTTCCTAGGCAATGAAAGACACCATTCAAAATCATATATTACAGTTCATTCCACATCATGCTTGTGACACCTTTACAAATGTGAAAAATCTTGTTAAGAGAACAGAGAGATTGCAGTAAGAAGAGCTCAAACTGTTGGGCAATTAAGGTTATCAAGTCTCAGTGGACATGCCTTATTTTTTCACCTGGAAATGTTACATTACAGGAAACTGAGCTTTTTAGCTCTTCTCCGATTTCTAGAGAGTTCAGCATTCTGTGCAGCAAGTGTGTAAATTATTTTGATGCAATCAGGGTAGCTAAGAAGCATTTCTGTATGCATACAAGAAATTTCTTGAAAGTGCTACAGAATTTGTGGGAAATATCAGAATCCAAGCTATTCATAACAGCAGTAATTTGACTCCTGGAATGTAGTCCTACTTCATATCACCTAACTTCAGCTATTTAAAAGTTTCTCTCCAGGGTTTACTTTCCTCTGCAACTGGGAGGGAGGACAGGGCATATCAAGATGGGTGACAGAGATTCACAGTGATGGATAAGGTATTAGTTTAGACTCGACATCAGTTTCAACATGGCTCAAGTCAGGTAAAAAGATTTGCAGCTTTTGCGTTTAGCCATTTTCCACTCTGGGCAGTCACATTCCACATATTTTATATTTGCATTTTTTGCACAGACCCTTCTGCTTATGGAATGCAGTCTTCTCTGAACATTCACCCAGGTATTCAATATATTTTCCTAATCAGTGCAGAAAGCACATTTCTTGCCGCAGTCTTCTCGGCTGCACACCATCAAAAGCCACACTGAGTTGGATTGTTCATATCCTCATTACTGGAGCTGTAGGTATTTTTGAGATGAGAAGCCCATAACTCATGTTTAGGCATTCAGCAATCTGCTAATGGAAGGCAGAGCTCTTGTCTCCAACCTAAGCAACCATCACAGTTTATTACCAGCTGATGGCAGGATGCTGTTACCCACCACCATTTTCCAAGCGTTCAGTCAAACACAGAACTACAACAAACACCTGTGAAAGAAAGCTGATTACAGGCAGTTTGGAATGTTTTGTCCTCCCACAAAACAATATCTGACTGTGAGTATCTGCACAGCTGCCTGTAGAAGATTGCTCTGCTTCTGTGGATCAGACAAGAGACTTAAATTATCTGTTTGGCTCTTTTTTAGGAGAATCAAATTTGTCCACAATTCCCAGACCAGTACTGGCCTAGCAGAGATCTGCTAAAATGACCTGTTAAGACCTGGAGAAGGTTTTTTTTATTATTATTATTAAAAAATCAGATTTCTTAAGAATGGAAATGAATTGAAGCCACAGCCAGTCTTCAAAGAGAAAGCAGGGTAATTACATTGCTACAAGGCAGTAGTTGAATTACTGGTGTAAAGGACTACTCATACATGTAACTATCCCAAAGGTAATTTTATTATCAGGCTATATGTGATACAGATACTACTGCTTCCCAGGCTGGCTGCATTCTCCTTTCATATAAATAGCCTTCTTGTATTCCCAATTTTATTGGTTTATTTACATCAGGATTTTTAGACACTTCAGAAATTTATCACCTGCAAGTCTTATTACAGTCCCAGGGTGAGGGGATGGAGAAAGACACTTTCTGGAGCACAACTACCCTGATCTTGTGATCAAGAACATTCTTCCTTCCCCAGAGCTGGGGAAGTTTTATTTAAAACTGGCAGTTAAACTGATGTTGTGAGATCTTTCCTACCCTTTATCATTTTCTCCCAGTGCACAAATTGAAAGCTTCACAGTAACAATGCTCCTGCCATGTCTCTGGTGTGGCATTTCCAGTCTTGGATGCACTACTGTCAGGTAAAGAACTTCCACCTGCTTCCCTCTATAATGTGTTCACAGGAGCTTATAATTCTTTCCTCTACTACTCACCATACACACACACACACACACACACACACACACACACACACACACACACACANNNCCCATACACACACACACACACACACACACACACACACACACACACACACACACATATAGGGATTACAGCTATGGGAAAATACCCTTGATAAAACAAAATAACTTAGGCCAAGAAATATGAGGGACAAAAAGTGTCAGGATATCACTTTTTCTCCATCTGAAAATATTTTGTCTATGCATTGCAGTATCCTGTTTTTCTCCAGACGGCTGCATTTTATTTTCAGAATGACAAAATTTACAACAAAATACAGGAAAAGAGCTATTATATCTGCCCAGGAAAAAAAAAAAAAAAAAAACAAAATATAGAATAAGGCATCCTCAGTGTAAATTTTAAACTTCTACAAAGTTTTTTTATGTTGCCTGTAGTTTGACTTTCTAGATCAATAAAAACCATTCTGTTCTCTATTGGGGGGGGGGAGGAATCTCATGTAAATGTTTATCATGAGCTCAGATAGAAAGTAAAGACATCTCAGGTACCTTGTGGGGACGATTTCAACATATGAACAACCTGAATCAAAGTCTCAACGCTGTTCAACAGCTTTTTTCTCTCCACTTGCCATGCTATTTTCTTTCTGCTTTGCTCCTTCCTCCTCTTCTCAATCTCTCTCCTTCCCCTTGCTCTAGCTCTGGGGCTCATCTGAGTTTCAGGTTTTCATGGCCTGTTTTCATGTCATTGTATCAACTGTAAGATAAGCTATTATCTATCACAAGAATAATTTTATTCCACATTGGGCAATACTGTATCATTTATTTTATCAGCACTCAATTCTGGCCTGTTAGGTAGGCAAATCAACCTGTCATCTTAGAATGGTTACTGCTTTATTTCCTTTTCTTTCTGTTTCAATCCCACATTGATAGGAGTGCTTTCAGTGCATATTTCAGTGCGTGCTTCAGCACAGAGCTCACTGCAACAGTAGGACCATGATAACTTCACCAGGACAACTAAATCAGCAACGTGGCTTCCTTTGTTAAAAATACAATTAATAGGGAGAAAAGCAGGCATATTCAGAGAGATTCAACTATCTGACCTGTCCTGCAAAATCCTTCCTCTTTTGTCACAGCAGGAACCCACATCAGCTCTACTCCCATGAGGTATTTATGTCAAGCTCCAAAGTTCATTAGGACTAATCATATATCTGCAATAAGAGGAAGCACCTCTGGAGGCTGAAAAGCAGCACAGAGTAGCTGGGAATCTGATTCTGCCACCACTACGCCTGGGTTATCAACCTTCTACCTGAAGTGCTCTTGTTTGTTTCTCAACAAATATTTGAAATAGATTTGGTGGGAAGGAATACATTTTGAATGTCCAGATCAGCAGAGCCTGGGCCTTTCATTAATAATGGAAGAGGATATAAGAAACAACTCATAAGTCGTTAAGTTCAGCTCCTGGCTTTCAGGTGTCCCTACAGAGCACTGATGTCACGCCAGCTCACATTGCTGACCTATACACCATCTAGAACCTTCTGTTTTGCCAACGATTTTCTTAGGACAGGAAAAGAGTAACATGCATGTTGCAACATTGTATAGATTCATCTGCCAAGTTAGGGATGATAGAGCAGATGCAGAGATATAAATCACTATGTCCAGAGGGTATGTGTCAGGGTGATGTGCAAACCTCAGCTAGTTCCTCTTGCACTGCAGATGAACCCTGAGTCATGTGCTGTGTCCCCAAAGAACCCGTGATAATGCATTGGTGGTTAGGTTTGCAGGCAAGGTTGTATTTTTAGACACAAACAAAAACCTTTTCCTGAAGCAGAAGGAAAACTGCAAACAAGTAGTTTCATTTCTCCCATTTTTCAGGCTGCAAACACTGATTTGTGTTTTTTGTCAGTAAAGACTGCTGTGAGGACACATAAAATTGGAACTGGAAGATCTAGCACCTTCCATGCTGGCTAGAATGACCAGAGATCACCCAGACATGCCAATACAGGAACAGCTCCTTGTTAATGAGGTGAACTGCAGCCAAACACATTCATTTTGTGAAAACTTCCAGGCCTAAAAAAGGCCAGAAAGCAGCACTGAGTGTTGTTACTGAATACTTCCAGAGCAGGAAGAGCCATGGAGAAGAGGTAATGACCAGAGTGAGAGCTGCCTACCAATCCACACCTAATTAATTAAGATTAATGAAGGCCAACAATGTTATCTCTACTTACACCTACCTAAAAGGACTGTACAGTTAAAATAGGCCACATGCCTTTTTTTTTTTTTTTTCCTTAGGAATAGATTAAAAGGTATTTATTCTTCTTTGCTTCAATGGACCTCTCTGGCTGTATTTCCAAGAGCCTAGAAGATCAGGGAGATGTGGGAGAAGGTTGGGTAGGGCTTTGTGCTGAGGCTAGATATATCACAGAAGCAGTGTGTTGTTTGGACCCTGGACTCCATACCCAGAAGGAATTGATCTTTAGTTTCAAAGATGAAGCTCTAAGCTGACAGGCCCACTGTTGCCTAAGCATTGTCTAAAACACATCTGTTCTTTCTCTGATCATTGAAAGCACCTCTCCTAGTAGGAGTGAGTGGGCAGATGAGCTGAGCTCCAGCCATGCCTCCTCAACTTCCAAATTAATTTGCCTGAATAGTCAAAGTGAGGCAAGGGCCATGACTGTTTCACCATAAAGATATGCTGTTCCTAAGCAGCCACATCTTGCACTGCTTAGGTAGATGTAATACCAGCTCAGTAATTAGCAACTGCACCCTCAGCAACTGCAATTGTTTGCTTGACAAAACAGCCCTGAGTCATCAGAATTCTGAACTCTCGTGTTCTGGAGGACATCAGCTCAAACTTATTCAAGCAAATAAACTGATGGCTATAAAGGGTGTTCATAGTAAAGGCGTGCAGAGAAGAGTATGAGCAAAGAACTATTTCCCTAAACAAGTGATAAAGGTACACACCTGGGAAACAAAGAGGTTGGGGTTCAGTCTTTACTCCAGTTGCTTTGAAAGAACTCTGAGCAAAAACAGTGCAGCAAAACCAAGAGAGACAGTCCTGATCATCCTGTAGCTCCAGAACCAGTTCAGTTTCCTTCTCAAAGGCAGGTAGAAAGGATCTGAACTCATATTTCATCCCTTTCGTGACAACCAATGTATACATAAAGGACATCACTACCATTTACCCCATCCTGTGACTTGATATTATCAGATCTGTACAGAAACAAATCAAAACAAGTTTATAATCTATTCTCATGTTTATTTTGACAAAAACCTGTCTGTAAGTCTCTGTATGCAATCTGGTCCTTTCACCTCAGGGAGGGTAGAAGTTGGAAAGCAGAGATGATAGCAGTAAAGATGATCCAAGACAGCAAACAGTTTCTGTATAAAAGAAAATCAAATAGATGAGGAGTCTCCAGGCCTCCAGGAAAAAGAAAAATGAGTAAGGCTACAAACAATGAATGGTGCTGAAGAGGTGACGAGGTAATGACTATTCACTGTGTCACACTACACAAAACATACAGGGCACCCCCTGAAATTATTAGGTGTCAAATTAGGAGGAGAGAGCAGGTATTTCTTCATACAGTGCATAATTATATTGTCATAGGCTTCTGTGCAGGCCAAATATGTTGGTAAAGTCAAAAAGTCAGATAAATTCAGTGAAGGCTGGTCCACTGGTAAAAATTAATAAAAATTTAAACAAAACAATAGTTTTAATTCAACCTCTGACTCAGAAAGTAGGGCAGGAGAGATCACTGTTCACGTTCTTTGTTCACATTCTTGTGCTTTCTCTGAATGTTACTGCTGCAGTGCCATAGTACCATGCAGGCTACTGGGCAAAGTTTTCTCTATAGTGATGTGAAGGTTCTTAGTCTAATGTTAATTTTGTTTCACTTTTTGGCTGAGAAAATCTGATACTCACACAGCTTGCAGCAATGACATAGGCTAGACAGAGACACAGAGGACAGAGGAACCATCCTAACTCTGTGATGTCACTGTCAGGTAAACTCTAATTCCAATGTTTTGAATACCCATGCCATTAACCTCTATCTATACATGCACAAACATAACATGTTTTTCAAGACCATTAATTGAGTTCTTTCTCTAAAGTTACCAAGACAAAAGTATTTATAGTGGAAAAATGAATACAAGACAAGTACCATATCTCACACAGAACACTGATACTTCACACTTTCTCCTGCTAGGAGATATTTAACTTTCTACAAGTGTTTCACTGTTTCTATGCTGTTTCCTATGTTGTTCCCAATATTTCCTTTCTGAAACATGAAGGATCAAATTAAGAAGCTTATTTATTCAAGGATAAGCACTGCCATTCCTCTGCATAACATCCTTGTCTATTTTGGGACGGAATTTGGTTCATCACCTAGTACCTTGCAATACCTTACAACCTAGTCTGGGCTGCTGCCAGAAAACTAACTTTAAAAACCACCTAAGGGAACATCTCGAACTTGTTTAACATTTCTACTAAGATTTCTACTAAGATAAACCACAAGCTGGGTTAGGAAACATGGGGACCTGAAGTTAGTTCTTAGAAGAAATCTTTTTCTTCTCCATGAAGGAGCGCTAGGTAGTTAGTGCTCAAAAATGGCTTGTTTGACTCTCATGGACACTGTCCCAACTCAGGCTCTCTACTATGGAATCCACTAGTGAAAGTCCATGCCCAAACATAGCAATCCCTGCTCCTCCAAGCCCTCAGTGATGCTCAGGCAGCACTGAATTTTTTACAGAATTGAGACAGAGTACAGTGACCTATGCCAAAAGAAATTATTTCCTGTTATAATAAGTTTGGCAAATTAAGAGGAAATAAAGTACTTTTTTTAAAAAACTTTGAAGCTCCTTGTACAGTTTTCCCTAACCTAATGAACTGTAGGAAGTTTTGTGATCTGACAACATAAGCCCAGGTTGCCTCTGATGGAAAATTGAATAATTTTTGCTTCCAAAACAAAAGCTTCTCAGAGGAACCTGTCTTTTTCCCTAGGAATGAGACAGTTGTGCCTCAAAAAATCTATCCTATTCAGCACATCTCAATCAGATACCTAAAAGAGATTAAGAAAAATTAAGCAAGATGGAGTTTTAAAGAAAACCATTTCTGACAGGCAAAAATATAGCAGACCACAGATGTACATCACATGCTTGTGATATGTCTGCCTAGCTGTACTAAGGAAAGAGTCACAAAGGAATGGGAAACATTACATATATCAGTTTAATTAGACTGAATAATTTTCTCACTTTGAAATAAGCATTAAGTATGGAACAGCAGACCCTTTGAAAGTTACTGTGAAAAGAGATACTTGTAATCATGGTATGCTGGTAAAGAACCTGGAAGGGTAAAGGGAAAGCTTGTTCCATGTTCTTGCAAACATTGAGTATCATTAGCTGCCTGTTGAAAGTGGCAAAGCTTAGCTTTCCCACAGGTTCTTTTGTCATTTTTTTGTTTTCACCAAGCTGTTCACACAGACTCTGACGTCGCTCAGTGGCCTAATAAAAAACGGTCTGAACTTTGGAAGAATAAAAAAAAGAGGACAAGCAGGAATCATGCACTCTCTGCAGGGAAAGTGCAGCAGGACACAACGCACACCTGGCTGCTTTCCTCAGGAGCACGGGGGTCATTCCTGGTGAACTCCCTCATCTGAAGTGTGCAGAACGATCCATGTGAGGAGTGTGATGGCAACTTGTTGTTGATTTGAGCTTCAAACTGCAATGCAAATTAAATTCTAGTGAACATGCATGGCCCAGGAGGTAGGAGTTTCCTACCTCCCAGACCTAAGTGAATGATCTTTCTCAGGGTGACCTTTCATCTGGCAGGAAGCTATTTCCCTGCCTATTACCAAAACACATCTGATTATTTGAGGAAATGTGACAGCACCTCTGCACTGGTTTCATTCAGAGGACAATAGTAACTTATTCACTTACTAATTCTGACCAATTCTGGATTTAAAAACAGAAAAAGTCGGCCACAACACAGTGTTACATTTCACATCTGGAATGTGTGTTACAGCTGCACTTCAGTCCCAAGGCAATTATTTCAATCCTAAACCCAGTTGTTGTAAATAAATCTAATTAATGATAATGTTTTTCCTGTGCCTTTACAGAAAAAGATCTCAATATTTCAGCAGAACCATAACCACCAGAAGTAGATTCTTGCTGCTGTTCTGCTCAGTTGTCCTAATTTATAAGAAATGTTCTCCAGTTAAACCTCTATTTCCCACCCACACCAAATCAGTTTTATCTCAGATTTCTGACACTAAATCACTTCTATCAGAAAGCTGCATCACTTCCCTGAAGCCTTAGTTTAATGCTAAGAAAATTAATACTACTACATTCTGGAACATTTCTACACTGTTATTTTAGGTCTATTTATCGTTTTTTCTTCTTTTACGAGTAGCACACAGCTTGCAAAAGTATTACAAACACTGAAATAAATTGTGCACTCTTCCCAAATTCCCAGGCTAGAATTCCCCTCCAGATGAGACAGAAAAAATGCTGCAAGTTGATAACTACTACCAGTGGACATTCTTATACACCAGTAGACTAAACAGCTTCTTGCATTCCTAGGAAACTCTTTTCTCTTACTTGGCAAACTGAAAAATAGACATTACTAAGATCATACTGCTCAAGTAGAGTGACTTCCAGTTAAACAAATAAAATTTCCTAAGTATTTCAGAATTTCTGAATGATGTCACACACAACTAAAATGTTGTTTAGACTAGGTTAAAAATGCTTTTATTGCAATTTACTGCCTTTTGTAATGCCACTGCAACACAAACTACCCTGTTGTAGTGTCTTTGTATTGAGGGAAAAAAAAAAAACCCAAAACCGAAATCCCACCCAAAAAAAGCCCAAAAAAATCCACCCCGCATACCAAACATAGTTTGGTGGCCGAGACAATAAGTCAATCGCAAGGTGTGGGTTTGTTTTAACCGTGGTAATTCCATGACCGAGCTATGCCAGCCGGTACCCAGGCACCACATGCTACGAGGACGTGCGGTTTGACCCAAGGGCGCCGGGGCCCGCAGCAGGCACTGTGGAGCAGGCGGGAACGCTGCCCCAGCGACAAAGCTCTGCCTGGAAATCTCCGGGGGGGGGGGGGTTGGAACTCTCCGCCTTGTTTTGTCAAAATCTTAAACACTTGTGTGAAAAACGGTGCCTGTTTCCCACCCCCCCCCCCCCCCCCCCCGGAGAGGCTGACGGTTCGGCCAAGGCGCGGCCCGCCCGCGCGCCCCTCTCATCCCTCCTGTGCGCCATCGCGGCACCGCCGTCTCCTCCGCCACTGCGAGCGCATCTGGCGGCGAGCGGGCTGCCCGCGCCCCGGGCCGCTCCCTGCGCCAGGCCTGGTGCAGGGCAGGGACACTCCGGTTTCTCGGCCAGGTCGCAGGTAACAGCTCCGGGAACTCGCCGGGTCAGGTACAGCTCCCGGTGGCTCGGCAGGGCCGGTACAGCTCCTGGCTCGGCATGTCCTGCCAAGGCCTGGGCAGGGCCAGTGCAGCTCCGGGGCTCGGCAGGCCAGGGACAGCTCCGGGCTCGGCCTCTCCGCTTGGAACCCGCCCACCGACCCCGGCCCGGCCGATTGCCCAGCCGCAATAAACACGGATTTGTGAAGCGCTTTTAATGGCGCATGGTTCCTTCCATTTCCCCACACGCCTCTAGTTACTTGGAGTTCCTCGGTGAATGCTTTCCTTTTGTGTTCCTGCATTTCTGCCCCGCTTCCAGAGGGAGCACCTAAAATACACCCACTGTTACAGTCCCTGAGTCTCCGTGCCAGAGCCGTGGCATTCCTCTGGGATACTTCCCATGTGTCTCTCTTTAGAAATGACTGGCCAGCCTCCCACATGGCTCTTTCTTCCTCTGGGGCCTGACCATCACTCAGGAGTAGTGCAGCCCCGTTGTAATAAAAGACATCTTGAAGATATAAACCATGCATCTTTTGTATTGTCCAACAACAAACAAACAACTAAAACCAAAACTGGAGTTGCCGCGGCAATTATTTAATGAACTGCACATTCCTCATTATCACGCTGGCTGCCAGCACCCCCAGTTTGCCAACGCCATTGAGCGCAAGAGCAAGACCACATTACTTTTCTTGTGTGACAGGTTAATTAATTCTACAATCCATTATTTTCATGGCAATAATTTCACCAGGAATTCGTCTCTTGGTACCAGTGAATAGTCTCATCACTTTTGCCTGCCCCCTAAATGATATGGCTGTTTGTTGAGTCAAGTGCTGATAACATATCCCCCTGTCCTGACCCATGCAGTCCAGGGCTAATAATATTTCTGACAAAATTTCAACACAATTGCTACCTCCTTTTTACAGCCTATTTCAGAAGACAAGGCTTCCCTACCAGCGATTTTACAATTCTACTAAGAGCTTTTCACAGACCTGAGGATTGTGAACATTCTACAGAGATGTCACATGCTGGGGTTTCAATTAGCTGAGAATGTGTCAGCATGTCAAGATGTTACAAAATTAAGAAATGTTAATTCCTTGGCAATCCCTTTTAACAGAATTCCATTCATTAAGAGTATTTTGTCCATATAATTTTACGGTAGCCCACCTGGCAAAATCCTTTTTCTTCAACTTACTTGGTAGAATCTACATCCATCCGAGGTTATGATCTAAAGTGGGAAAGTCTTTAAATTCACAGTTTAAATTTCAATATACTTACCAGACACTTCTTTTAATATTGTTTTTATGAAAAATTATTTTTACTTGTTTAAAAACCAGCCTCCATGTGTGAGACATTGCTGTCAACCTTACTCAGAAGTCCCATATCTTTTTGCATTAATTATTAACTCAATTCTTCCCTGTCCATATAATTACAGGGACTGACTTGGCACTTTGTTGCTGGGCAACTATAAAAAATCACACACTTTGTATGAATGATGAGTATTGAATATGCCAGCAGGTCTCCTTCATGTTCTTGAATGCAAATCCAATGTGGTCAAGCACAGTCTGATGTCTTTTCTTGGACATTTTTAACTAAAGGGACATCCTATTGTAATTAGGGAAACCTTTTGTTCAAAACCTAAAAAAGAAAGAAAGAGAGAGAGAAGGAAGAGGAAGAGGCGGGGAAGGGAAGGGGAAGGGAAGGGGAAGGGGAAAGGGAATGGGAAGGGGACATGTGACTGGGAAGGGGAAGGGGAGAAAAGAAGAAAAAAGACAAAAGGAAAAGAAAAGGAAAGAGAAAAGAGAAGAAAAGAGAAAAAAGAGAAGAAAAGAGAAGAAAAGAAAAGAAAGAAAAGAAATAAAAAACGAAAAGAAAAGAAAAGATAAAGAAAGAAAGAAAAGAAAAGAAAAGAAAAAGAAAAGAAAAGAAAAGAGAAAGGAAAGAAAGAAGAAGAAAGAAAAGAACGAAAAGAAAAGAAAGAAAGAAAAAAAAGAAAAGAAAAGAAAGAAGAAAGGAAAAAGGAAAGAAAAGAAAAGAAAAGAGGAAAGAAAAGCAGAAAATAAAAGAAGAAAGAAAGAAAAGAGAAAGAAAGAAAGAAAAGAAAATAAAAGAAAAAGAGAAAGAAAAGAAAGAAAAAGAAAAGAAAAGAAAAAAAAGAAAAGGAACAGAAAAGAAAAGAAAAAGAAAGAAAAGAAAGAAAAGAAAGAAAAGAAAGAAAAGAAAAGAAAAGGAAAAGAAAAGAAAAGAAAAAGAAAAGAAAAGAAGAAAAGAAACAGAAAGAAAGAAAAGTGCATGTAGGTGATTCACAGGAAATTAAGTGTACCAATATACTAGTGTGACCTAATAACTTACTTCTAAAACAAATATAATTACTCTAGGATCCTTGCAGGATTAACTGAAGAGTCAGAAGAGCTGTTGTGAGCAACAATCCAGTGGA
>CM031879.1:18071797-18096716 GCA_018697195.1 Certhia americana | reverse complement strand
GTCCCACCTTTGATAATTAGTACAACTCATTGTAGGGGGTGCCAGGGCTGCCCTGTCATTAATTTTTATAAAAGGGAACATGGACTTGCGACACTTTGTTGCATCTGGGCAACTATAAGAAAGATCAAGCAAAACGTTGTGTCTTTAGTTTTTTTTTGTTATGATGATGATGAGGGATGCAGGTATGGCAAACTTGAAATATGCCCAACTTACAGGGCCCCCAGAGCCAGAGAGCCCTAAGCCAGGTCTTCCTTCATGTTATTGAATGCAACCAATGTGTGTCAAGCACAAGTCTGGATGGCTTTTCTTGGACCATTTTTTAAATAAAAGGAAATACTATTGTAATTAGGTAAACCTTTTGTTCAAATCAAAAAAAAGAAAAGAGAAGAGAGAGAGAGAAGGGGAAGAGGAAGAGGAATGGGAAGGGGCAGGGGAAGGGGAAAGGGGAAGTGGAAGGGGGAAGGGGAAGGGGAGAAAAAAGAAAAGAAAAAAGGGAAAAGAAAAAAGGAAAAAGGAAAAGAGAAAGAAAGAAAAGAGAAGAAAAGAGAGAAAAGAGAAGAAAAGAGAAGAAAGAGAAGAAAAGAGAAGAGAAGAGAAGAGAAGAAAAGAGAAGAAAGAGAAGAAAAGAAAAGAAAAGAAAAGAAAGAAAAGAAAGAAAAGAAAAGAAAAGAAAAGAAAAGAAAAAGAAACAGAGAAAAGGAAAAGAAAAGAAAGAAAGAAAAGAAAAGAAAAGAAAAAGAAAAGAAAAGAAAAGAAAAGAAAAGGAAAAGAAAGAAAAGAAAGAAAGAAAGAAAAAAGGAAAGAAAAGAAAAAAAGAAAGAAAAGAAAAGAAAAAGAAAAGAAAAGAAAAGAAAAGAAAAGAAAAGAAAAGAAAAGAAAAGAAAAGAAAAGAAAAGAAAAGAAAAGAAAAGAAAAGAAAAGAAAAGAAAAGGTTCATGTAGGGTGATTCAAAGGGATAATTAGGTAACAGATATACTAGTGTTGACATAATAACATTACTTCTAAAACAAATATAATTACTCTATCTCTTGCAGTATTAACTGAAGATCAGAAAGAGCTGTGTGAGCAACAATCCAGTGAGTAACAGAAGGAAAGAGCCTTTCTTTCAGAAAGGTGCAAACTGGAGTATTTTTCTTCTTATTTTGTCCACCTAACTGGTAGTACGGACTGATCCTTTTGTATTCTGTACCATGCACAGTGCTATTCTACTTCAAAACTGAGCACTTAAAAGGATTAATGTTTGTTGATTGCTTTCATGAGATAATATAGTCTTGTTCTCCTCTATGCTTTTTACCCATAATCTTTTATTTCCAAGGAGAAAATTCTGATTAGCCCTATGCTTTGAATAGCAGAACTATTTCCTAGAGTGTGACAATTGTGTAATCATTCAAATAAACCAGTGAACAAGCTGGCACAAATTTATCCCCAGCATAACAATTCTGATTCAATTGAAATTAAAACAGTCAAAAATCTGCAGTACAGGGTAAAATTCCCTTGAGGGTTCAAGTGAAACCTCTCAGGCTGGAAATACCTGTTTTGATTTCTTTACCAGATTAATGTGTCAGCCTTACAGAATATGCTGTGTGTTAAATACAGCAACATAGACAGAGACCAACAAAAACATTTCACAAACAGGCTGAAATTGCTTTAGTGAATATAAAGCAGAATTAACATTATAGCTCATATAGGCATCTGGGCTTGGAAATAAATTATGAAATTCAGATTTTTAATGATTTTTCAGACATGAGCTGAACTTTTAATGTTTTAAACTAGAGCAGAAAATATGCATGTGACTTTTCAGAGAGACATGGGGCGGGGGGGGGGGGGGGGAAGAGTGCTTGTGGAGCACTGAAGTCAGAAAAAGCAGTGATGATACAATTTCTGTTACCTGGTGGTTTATGCAATGACAAAGTCATGGCCAGAATGGCTTTAATTTAATGAATGGTTAGAAGATCAAGAATGCAATACACCCTACAGCACTCCTGCACCACAGCTGAGATGAAGACTCTATGGCTGTACCTGGAGTACTGACCAACATTAATTTCTGCTTTCTTTGAAGAACTCTGAAAAATGTGAAAGGACTTCCAGAATAACTTAAAAGAATTATATAAAGCCCAGGGAACCTAATAACAGAATTTCAAACTACCTAATTTGTTGAAGACGAAGCTCAGAGTTGATTCAATTGAATATCTGTGTAGAAGATTTCTAATAGTCAAAGGACAGGAAGATTCCTTAGCTGCAAACTAAGCCAAATAAAATGAGAACAGAAATAGGACCACGTTATTCGCAATGTTTGAAATTAACTCCTGGAATTATCAGGAAGCAGGTGTTTTCTCCATCATTCTTTGTCTATTTGGGGCAGATATGGGCTTTGCACAATAGTGTTTGGAAAGATACATACTGAAATCTGTTGAAAAACATTGCTGCAACCTGTCCAAACATTGAAACTGCCAGCTTGCCCAGATGCAGCAAGAAAAGCTTGTGATTCAGCATGAAGTGCCTGCTGCTGCCTACCATTACTGACACCAGTAATGTGTCACAGCTTCTACTGTGTAGATACTATTTCAAATCTTCCCATAGTTGACACAGCAGCTGAGAGGACTAAGAAGAATGTGTTACTTAGATCTAAAGGTCCCAGTACTCAGCCACAGGGCCAAGCAGGATCACAGGTACTCTAAGAGTCAGCCTCAGCAGCCCCTTTGGACCTCCCTTTTCCCATCACAGGGGGCTCACCACCCTGCTGTCCCAACTAGCACAACTCTGGTGCCAGCCACATGACATGACTCTACCTCAGAAACCATACCTGAATTGCCTGTATGCCTTGCTAAGCTCACCTCTGACCAGCCCTCTCACTGTAAACCTAAAGGTAAACCCTCTCCATGTTACTCAGGTAAGGAGAAGACATCCTGTGAACATCTGGTTGGACAAAGAGGCAAGGTGTGGAAAGGGGACATGGGGAAGGACTACTTTGAATATGTGATGTTGTGATGCTTGAGAGGTATTGCTGTCATGAGCTTATTATATAATATATAATATATATATATATATATATTATAATATAACATATAATATAGTCTTATATTCTGTAATGAGCTAGGAAACATCTGTGACTGCAGTATTGGGCAGATGTGTTAACATTCTCTGCCTGCACGTGGGTGACCAACGCATGAATCATCATCACCAGGGTGCAAAGACAAGAACCTGGAGAGTAAAGACCAGGAGAGCCAAAGACCTTCTGAAGGAACCTCCTGCCAGGCATAAAGGAAATAAAATCCTGTTTAAATATCTCTCCTGAGCTCAGAAAGCATAAAGGGTGCTTAAAACGTTATGGTGAGGCTATGAATTATTCTTGGAATTACACAGATTCACTCAGAACTGAACAACAGTGTCAGCAAAACTGTGGGACTCAGCAGGAACAGCTCACAGCCCCAGAACAGCGCCTACCTGGGAAACCAGCACAGCTCTGTGGCACAGCAAGGTGTCACTGTAAAATATGAGTTGGTTGCATTTTACAAAATTTTCGAATAGAAATTTCAGTGCATATGAGATATTGAACAAGGAAACTTCAACAAAACTATTGACATTTGGTGAGACTATAAATATGATGAAGTGTATGAGAACATATTAATTAAATATTAATTGAATCATACAAGGCTGAACTGTTTATTCTGCCTAAAATAATCTCCTTTGCAGAGGGGGGAAACTTAAGTTCTTGTTAACAAGAGGTTACAGTGGAATCAATTATTAAAAGCTTCTAAAAAGGAGCACTGCATTTACAATTCTCCTGTGTAAATTCAATGACAGTTCATCTCTCTTGATCTGTATTTTTGATTTATAATAGATGTAGTCTTTTACATCACTTATTTCTGAAACTTTAACTTTTAAAATCTTCTCTTTTAGATATTTGTCTTGGTTTGAAAGATAATTGTCTGCCAAGGAAGGCGGGAACCTCCCTTGGAATGGAAAATATGACCCCCTTCCCTCACAAATTATTATAACTTTGAAATTAAGCACCTTTCAGGCAAAGATACGGGAAAAGGGGTAACACTTTACTAGTTTGTGTGTATAACAAAGCAAACAACAACAGCAGCAACAACAAACAAAACCAGAAACCCAGTAGCAGCCTTCTCGTGGCTGTCAAGCACCTTCCTCTCAGACAGCATATAAAAATTTCCTCAACATGGAGATGTTCACATCAAGTACTTCTCTAGGATTGAGAGAAATTAGGAGATTCTCTGCACACCACTATCATGCATTGGTAAGTGGCATGGACTCAATCTATACTATTTCTTTGCTAGCTGTAACATAGGTACCTTTATTGTCATGCACTGTATTTTTATCTGCAAGTAGTTCTTTTTGTGTTATCCTCCATAGTAAGTATCTGTTTAAACTCTTGTATCTGTTCTCCTTGGTCTCCTCAATAAATCATTAATGTTGTTGTAGGCCTGATCTGTCATTATTAAGAACTGTGAGAGTGGGTTTGGGGGTGCTGGCCACCTCAATAAAGCTGCTGTCTACTGCCAGAAACCTGTCAAAGGCAGGGACTTGTCTAAGCTCTCCCCTCTCACTTCATAACACATTCAACACCATTTTACCTCTTTATGAAGATTCTTACTGTGATTTCAACTTTTCCTTGGCATAAGCCAAGGAAAGTCAGCAAAATAAGTTAAAATATATATTTATTTTGTATTTAATTTACTGAATTTAAAGGCCTAAATTTTGCCAACAGAAGCAGCTAAAGATGCTGGAAGGAGTTATGCAAATTTAGTCTGACTGAGGTCAGTGGCAATGGCCTTGATCTGTGCATGAATTAGTCCAGCTGCTGACTGTGTGCTTTGAGCTTTGCCTCAGGCATTCCCTGCTCTGGACAAGCTGCTTCTCCCTGCCTGTGTCCTCCACAGCCTCCCCGCCCATGGAAGCCTGTCATTAGACATCTGTGGGTGGTCACCTGGAGTCACCAGGAAGGCTATCAGAAGAGAAGTTCCAGATCTCTGGAGGGGTTTTCTTTACTTGAGAGGCAGGCTGGAGGCTCACTGCTGTCATGCAACCCAGGTGTGCATTTCCTTGTGCTGAATGCAACCAGATGTGTGCCTACTGATGTGAAGAAGTAGGGTTACACACCTCAGTACAATGGGAAGTTCTATTAAGCTACTGTTTTCATGTCTTATGAGAAGTCTAATAAGCTTACTCGAACAATTTAACAAAATGGGTTTCCAAACTCCCAGCTAATCTGTATCAAACTGTGACCAATAGTTAAAATGGTGAGGCCTGCATAAATCAATTGTTTTACACAAAAATCTGATACGTTGTCAATTTGAGCCTTGAAATTTACAAGTTATTTCAGCCAGGTCATTGTGGAAATAATTACAAGGAAATTTCTTTGGAGGGCAGCTACTTTTTATAATAAGGGAGCATATGCCTGGGTTTGATTTTTCTGAATGTACAAAATTTCCCAGGCAGGGCAAATTGAGCCAAGAACAAGACAATCCAAAGATATGCTAAGTCCCTTAGGAACACCAGCATAAAAAAACATGCTTCTGAAATGAACTGAGAGATATCTCTTCTTAGATGATCATATCAGTATTTCATAAAGTGCTCTTAAATCCAGTATGTTTTCAGGATAACTTCTTCGTTTCTTGCAAGAAAAAAACCCATTGCATTCTGCTGTAAACCACATTAGTAAATAAATAAAATTTTTCAGTAATGTAATCATCCTATCTTTGCAGTGATACATTATCCTGTCATTATCAGATTAAGACTGTTTTTTTCTCCTAACTAATCGGATGGAGGGATTAAAACCTGCATACACAAGTGAAACACAGAACAGCCAGAGGGAGAGAAGACAATTCATTGGGACAGATGGGTTGGGAGACAGTGACATGCAGTCTTACCATGACTGGAAAGAAGAGTATGGCATGAAAGTTGATTGGCAAATGAAATGTATCAACAATGGCACTTTGGCAGCCTGGAGGATCTGGTCTTCTTGCCTCCAGCTTTTCAGAATACAGGTTTTTCAGGAGGTTTTGTATGAGGATGCACACAGGTGACACAGGTGATGAACTTCACAATGAACTGCCACAACTTGGAGTAGTTATGATATATCCCATCTACAAAAGTGTTCCAAACATTATGTATGGCCTTATGTGTAAGCAAACTGCTGCATCAAATTAATTACTGTCTTCCCCAACATCTAGCCATTTAAAGCTGGGATAGGCACCTATTTAAATGCACTTGCTAAAACCATTGCCTCTACTTAGCTCCCCCATCAGAGTAATGCCCAAAGGTACCTTTTCTCTTCTGCGTGGTTTTTCTGTGCAGCGCGTGGTGCTCAGTGTGGCTCTGTGCCCCTGGAAAACCAACAGCAGCTGTGCAAGTACCATATAGACTCAAAGGTACTACAGGCAGTTTCTGAATCACAGAGGATCAATATTAATTACATTTCATCACTTTGACACTACACTGCAGGAAAAGAAAACCTAAAAATAACTTTATTTTCCCTGTTAATCCTCTTCCTCCTTTTCAGTCTTTTCGTTCCATTTCTCTTCCTTAAACTCCAGTTGCATCCATAGCTCAGAGGCATCCCAAACCATGTTAGAAAGAAAAATTTGCTTTATGTGGCTTTCAAAAGTCTTTGATCCTTGACTAATCTGAGTGGGAGCTGACCTCCCTATGTCCTGGAGCAGGGAAAAGACACTGTCTAATTACTAGCTGTATATCTGAACTGTTGGGTTTTCCATCAGGCTCTTCTGTCTCTCTCCCCTCTGACAAGCTTCTTTTTCATGAATCCTTTCTTATATTAATTTGAAGATGTGCATTTTTCCTTTTGTCTTTTCAATATTTTTCTTTATTTATTTCTTCAGCTTGAACTTCTTTCTCTCATTCAAGATGATTTTTATTAAATACACATGGTTATTCAATGTAAGTTGCAGAAATCTAATGTATAGCGAGTTGCGGAAGCCTTTCACAATTTCTCTGAGGTTTCTCATGCCTTCAGTCTGAAGAACTGCTTCCAAAGCCATAAAGATATGCTTTGGATGTTAACTTTTGATTTTTTTCCATTTCTTCTGAACTCTTCTTCATACACAGTTCCTTCATCCCATACATCTCCAATTTAATCTTTAAAAACAGCTTATTTTTGAGTTCTCAGACCTTTTAAGGATGTGGGGCTGCTTTTTAAGTTAGCACTTTTCACCTTCCAGTTTCTAAATCGTAATTTCCCATGATGATCACTACTTCTTTACACAGTAAAGTATTTTCAGAGACATAGTCTAGCATTTTCATATCTCTTGCACAAGAAGTCATTTTCTTTAACGCTATTACTCATACTCTGTTTTCTAGGTCTTCATCTCCCTTTTCACTGATCTGTTCTTTATTCTTCCTTTGTGGATCCATTTAATCATCATTTGCACTGTGTACAGCTGTGGCTTCCTTTCCCCCAGCTACTTCATTTCTGCTGGAGGCAGCTATTTCTGCTGCATCTCTCCCTGAAAGTACTCCTCCTTCTACATTAAAAGTGGCAGCATCTTTTAGCAACTTAATTAAACTGGAATATTTCTGCCAACAGCACTTAGAGTTTCTGCAAGGGGACATCTTGCATTGCATGCAAGTGACAGCTTGCTAGAAAAGCTTCATTAAAAATAAGAGAAAACTAAACTTCAGGTCTGACTCTTCTCCCTTTTCAACAACATTAATTGCAGTTGAGTTATTCTCAGTTTGTGTTAGGAAAAGTGAGGAGGATATAGCCCTTGATGTGCCAGTAGGGCGTGTAGCTCACCTGCATACATATTGGGACATAGTTTTTGAGTACTTTAGTTGTAAGTAATATGAATTTCCAAATAATTGAGAAAACCGTAGATCCCTGTTCCCCTCCTTCCTCTTTCCTATTTGTACTCATTAACAAATGCATCTAGTCATGAGTACAGGAGTGGCTTCCCAGTCCTTCCACTAACATGGTGGCCACACTCATGTGTGTGATTCAGCAATCAAGAATCAAATCAATCAAACAAGAGTCCCTGTGTGCATCAGAAATATTTCCCTGCTTTTACAGAACAGCTTTTTTTCCCAGGATGAATTTTGGTTCTTCATCAGTTTTCACTTACTTTGTTTTAATGGAGAAATACCTGTTTTGATGAAAGGCAACATCCTGGACAGTGTGGTATGACTTGTCAGGAGCAAATCAGTCTGCAATCGGATTGGAACTGTGTAGTCAGCAAGGTGACTACACAAAATTCAATGGAACTTCAGAATAACTATTTAACATTACATTGGCAACAGGGTGATGAAGTAAGGGAAGTCATGGGCTACAGGTCTAGACTGTCATTCTCCTCTCATCATGAGCTGGCATAACTGTGTGCTGCTGCTGTCATCACTATTTGCCTCCCACATCAGTAGGTTTGATTCTGTGTCTCACAGCAAAGCTGACTTCTAGAACACTAGCTCATGTGCTTACGAGTGTTCACATAAGCATCAAGTATCTTCATGAATGTTATCACAACTTGAAATACATTAAATTTTAAAGCACGTACAAGATAAAGAACTACAGCACTTGAAAATAATAGACGTCTTCTGAATTAGGGCCAGATTCCAGAAACACATTCGCAATAACAACATAGCAAGGCGTTAGTTGAGTGAGTAGATCTTTGGCTATCAGCTCTCAAAATGTTACAAAAGTATCAGGTAAGATGACACTTGAGGTATAGAAATGAAAAGCCTTTCAAAATGTGTAGAACTGCTTTTTTTCCAAATTATTCTAGCTCTTGTTTTTCATATTGCATTTTAGTTCCATAGTTGTTTATTTAAGCTATTTTTATTATAGAAAAACATGGTGTATTTTGAATTAGTAAACAAAACAGCAAGCATCTACAAGGAATATGTAAAATGAAAATGACAATGTTCAATACCAATAGTTCAAGGAAGAAACTTAAAACAGTTAATTTTAAGGCTGCATCTTTCTCTCACATGTTTCTTAAAACTGAGTTAGTTCTTCTTCACTCTGCTAAAAATAACTGATGACACGGTAAGTCTCCATATTTAGTGATTTATATTTCAGAATATTTTTCAGATAGCAACCTTGGCCTGGCTGAGAGCCAGGAAAGTCTCTTTGTGTTTCCTTTCTTCCATTCAGCTTTTAAAAAAGCTTTGCTTTTAAGTTTTTAGCCTAGAGCTGTAAAAAGGCAACTTGAGACAATAGAGAACTCAGGATATGATGTGATTCATAGGAGACATACCATATTTTAAAAGCACTTTCAGTCTGGAGCTTTAACAGCTTCAATTAAAAACTGTGTTTGAGCCCAAATAAATGGACCATCCTCAAAGACAATTGTACTCTAAAGCTGGAGAAGCAACTTTTTTCTAGAGTATAGGCCAAGCTGTATTTTCTTTCTCAATTTAGAGGTTGAGGGCTGCTCTGAAAGAAGGTCAATGGGAGCAGAGGGATGCTACCTCACAGAAAGGTGATACCAATCAAACAATTGACAGTATCTTGCCTCTGAAGGATAGGGACTGCCTGTGTTCTCTAAATTCAAATTATTTCATATTATTCATTTCATATTCTTCTGGATGCAGAAGAAACTAGAAACTTTTGTCTTCCACAGATGAATTTGCAAATCGTAGCATTTCCCAGCACTGTCCCAAATTGCCCTGTGGGCCATTCAGTATAGGCTCCTGTGTCACAAATTGACCATTGGCCTTTGATTTTTTTGTGTGTGTGCATAATCAATATGACAGAATTTAACGTTAGCTCTTGATTTCAAATGCCAAACACTGTGAAACATAGTAATGGAGGACTTATCTTTGTTGATCCTGTCGAATGTGCTACATGTCCCTTTCAGCCCTAGCAGCAGTGAAAACAAAGTCCAACTCGCACAGATACCAATTCAGTGCTGAGCAACAGGCTGCATCCTATGTCCAGGCTTTCATTGGTCTCCAGCAACAGGGACTTGTAACAACTGCAGATGAATCTTTACTGGAGAGTGAAGGGAAAAAAGGAAAACAAAACAAGCTGCCGAAAGGATGACCATCATCTGTTCTCCAGAGTTTCTTCTTGGGCATTGATTATCCTTTTCACAATACTTGCACCAGAAAGCCATGGCCAACATGCAGCATACTTGTGATGAACTTTAAAAATTATGCACTGCAGCTGAGAAGGTCTTAGGCCTCAGAATGAATTTATCCTACACAAGGATATTCCAGATGGAGCTAAACAAACCTCAAGTTAAGTGCTGCAAGGGAATTACTTTTCCCCTGAAATCTTTTATTCTTTGTTGGAATTACTGTTCATATTGCCAAGGAAAACTTCATAGATTGTTTTTCCAGACCCAGTGTTCCTGGGGCTGTAGACTCTTTGACTCTCTCATCACTAGCCCTAAGTCTCACCCTAACCACAGCCCTAGCACTAGCCACAACCCAGTCCTGAGTTTTCCAGTCAGAAAGACATAGAAGCAGCAAGGTTGGGGTCCTGCCAGGATCACCTTGGCATGCCTTTTCAACCACCAGTGTTCCTGGAGCTGTAGGGTCTTTGATTCTCTGAACCCTAACCCTAACACTCACTCTAAGTCTAACCCTGACACCAGCCCTAGCCCTAACCCTGATTCTATCCTATTGGTTTTCCAGATCAGAAGGATGTAGAAGCAGCAAGACTGGGGACCTGCTGGAATGGCCTTGGCATGCCATTTCTTAGTGTACCTGGAGCTGTAGGCTCTTTGATTCACTCAAGCCTAACCTTAACCCTACCCCTAAACCTAAACCTAAAGTCCCCAGCAGCATTGGTGTTCAAGTTTAGAGAGAAGTAGGAGTAGCAATGTTGCCTTCTGCTGCAGTGAGGGGCATGACTCCCCTAGGCCCTGGAGTCTTGGACCTCAGGCAGCAACTAATGACTAACAGGAAAAGGTGACAGCAGGATGGGTTTTGATTTAGCGAAATCTGGGATTCTTTATCAAGCCAGGGACAAAGAGAAGAAGGAAGGTAGAGTCATGGATTTTATATGCCAGGGTAAGGGTGGAGTTTAGGGTCGGAGTCCAATAGCAAGTGGAGCAGGGGACTGCAAAGGGGTGGATCAAGGAGAACTCAATGGGAAGAACTAAGGAGGGAACACTGCAGTAAAATTTAAACCAATGATGGTACAGGAAAGGAAGAACATTCTGGGGCCATTCCTTATCTGCCAAAATGAGGTAGACTGTCTTTTCCCGGGCTTGCAGGGGGCAATCTTCTTTAAGTCACCTCGCCCTGTGCTGTCTGTCTAGGAAGAATCCCCACCTCCTGGGGCAGGGGCACTCCACACAGCAAGGGGCCCTGTCCAGATGGCCTTGGCATGCCACTTCCAGCCCAAGTGTTCATGGAGCTGTCAGCTCTTTGACTGTCTCAACCCTACCCCTAACCCAAATTATTAACCTTACCCTGTGTTAACCTAACCCTAACCCCAGCCTTAGCCCCAGCCCAAATCTATACCATAGGTTTTCCAGATCAGAAGGAAGTAGGAGTAGCAAGGTTGGGATCTTTCTGGGAACCCATGGGCTTGCCTTTTGAAGCCCCAGTGTTCCTGGAGCTGCAGGCTCTTTGACTCTCTCAACACTAACTGTAAACCTAACCCCAGCCCTAGCACTAGCTCGTACCCAATCCTGTGAGTTTTCCTGATCAGAAAAATGTAGGATCAGCAATGCTGAGACTTTGCCAGAATCGCCTTGACATGTCTTTTCCAGCCCTGGTGTTCCTGGAGCTGTAGGCTCTGACTCTCTGAGTCTTAACCCTAAACCTAGGGCTAACCCTAGCCCTAACACAAAACAAAATCTATGCATTTCCTTACCACTCCAACATCTTTCTGATCTGGAAAACTCTTAGGATTGGTTAGCTAAGGGCTAATGCTAGGGCTGGGGGTAGCACTAGAGCTGGGGTTAGGGTTAGATTTACAGTCAGGGTTGAGAGAGCCAAAGAGCCTAGAGCTCCAGAAACACTTGGGCTGGAAAAGACATGCCAAAGAAATCCCAGCAAAGCCCTGTGTGAGCACAAGAATTGTACCTACATTTCTTAAGGTCTAAGAAACTGCTGACATTGGTGAACAGCCTTCCTCTTTCTGGCTGATACTGGATGTGTCTACTTGCTGTGTGAATTGCCTGGAGCAGTGTGTGGCTTCTGGTAAACAAAAGCAAAAGAGCCAGGATTCAAGTTGTGCTGAAGCCTGTTTGCTTACCTATAGTGATAACTAAGGCTGCAATAATTGCCTTCTCATTATGACTGAGATGAGAGTGGGACAGCTGCTATTTTAACAGATCACCAAACACATGCAGAGGCATAGAGTATTTTACTTCCTGAAGCCACCTGTCCCATACTTTACCAAGTTACCTGCCAAAAAAGAGAAACAGCAGTGCTTTCACTTGCTCTATTTTTGCCCAAGATTTATTTGTAATAAAAAAACCTATTTCTATTTCATAAAAACAGATTTATCTTTAATTTCCTTCCCTGCTTTGATGGAAAAATAGAGCGGGGGAGAAAGCAATAACCCGTCACTTGTCTTCAGTTACTAGTTGCTGTTTCTGAGAATTTAGCAGTCCATGCGAAAAGGCTTTAAATCATGGAAAGCTATTTCCTTTGTGCCTTTGCATTACTTCAGAAAATTCACTATAATGACTTCTGGTCACAGCATTTCCTGATTGCAGGATTGCCACTTTCTCCTGTACTGGAGAGCACAAAAATACAAGCGTTTGTGGTTGGATTGCCCAGGAAAGCTGCACCTGCAGGGAGAGGCATGGTGCATGTGATTGGTTTCCGGAACAGTAGAGCTATTAGCTTTGTGGCAAGACCTAGAGCTGGAAAGATTGCGTTCATTGTGTTGGGGGAATTGCTGAAGCCTGCCATATGTGTGAAACATTTGTCGCTTTCCTCGCTGTGATTACAGTCATTTCATTAAATAAAGCAGGAGACCTACAATATTTACGATGTAAGCATTCTCATCTGTGGCCTTTTCCTTTAAAACATCACCTGTCATATTCCTTAAGCTAAGGGCCATCACCTTAACCAAAAGGTCTAATGAAACTGATATTTCTGCCTAAACTACACTTTCATCAATTTGTACTTCAGAGCCAAGTACAAACCTTGGTTAAGCTTTTGTTATTGATGTTATCTTTGCTGGTTTGTTGAACAAAGATTGCCTAACTACAGGCTGAGTTACGATTACTGCAGATCTCATGAATAAAAGCAGGTCATTGAGCCCAATCTCAGTAATTTTTTTCCTCATACCCCCTTAACAATGGACCTTCCAGGTGGTTCACATACATATACTATTCATAGCTTGCATAACAGAGGGGAGATTCCCTGCTAGGCAGATCCTTACAGAACTATACAGCCTGGATCTATCACCAGAATGGTGAAAAGTAGACATAAGGGAAGAAAAAGATCATGCAGAATCAGTAAGCTAATGAGAGAGAATGCATAATCAACACAGCAGTGGGGACTAATGGAAGGAAGGTGTGGAAGGTGCAGAAGGTGCAGAAGGAAGGTGCGGAAGGAAGGTGCAGAAGGAAGGAAGGTGCGGAAGGAAGGTGCGGAAGGAAGGTGCGGAAGGAAGGTGCGGAAGGTGCGGAAGGTGCGGAAGGTGCGGAAGGTGCGGAAGGAAGGAAGGAAGGAAGGAAGGAAGGAAGGAAGGAAGGAAGGAAGGAAGGAAGGAAGGAAGGAAATGTTCACACTACATGTGGATGTGAATATCCAGGAAAGGAATGTCCAGGAATAATTAGGGTAAGTTGTTCTCCCTCTTAAAGCAGAACTGCTGACAATTATGCATGCATGACTATAAAAGAAATAACTGAAACATGTACTCTTGAAGAAGATTACAGCCTTCTCATCTTTTAATTTTTAAGAAAAAATATATGTTTCCTGGTCTGAACAGGTTTTCACATAGCTGTGAAGATTTGAGCTCTGGTGTAATTAAGTTTTGTAGTGCAGTTTGAAGTACAGTGAGTCACTGTACAGTGAGATTGAGGTAGGGGACTGTGCCTTCACAGAGAACTTCTTGTGATGTTTCACATCTATATGTCATGATTTAACTTTTCCTTCTCTTTGCCATTTGGTCTTTTGTTGGTGTGATTTGCAATAGGAACATCACAGCACTGGGAAAGCATCTCACAGGTCAAATCCAGGCTCCCATTGTCATCAAATATTGTTAGAACAATGACAATTCTTGCCACGCTTAGAAGTACAAATGACTTGATGGTGTCGAGTTGTAACAAATAATTATTTGTGGGGTGAGAGTCCTGCCAGTTTGAAATGAGTCTGGAATCCTCAACTGGAAATGAGCAAAAAGGAGAAGCCAGCTGAATTAAACTAAACAGATCAAATGTGATGACATTGCAGCTGTTGCAGTGTGAGAAAACCACTTCTCTAGGAGGCAAAATAGTTTCAAAAGGCTGAATGCCTGCAAAAAATCTACTGCTCCACCTGCATAAGGAGTATGGGAGGTTCTAATAGCTAATGACATAATTTATAGATTTTCTGAGACTAAAGGAGCTACTCTATAGCCAGCAATTTCTTTAAGTCAGCACATAAAATAGTGCTGAGATTGAATGACTTTGCAGGATCACCTATCCACAAAACCAACAGTGATTGCAAAGCTCTTCTGCTGCCATGGCAGAATCAAATAGAAAGTAGCTTATTTTTCCAGCATGCAGCTAGATTAAGAATTTGATGGGACATCACAAGTTTAGCAATTCATCACACCAAAGCAAGGGGTAGAAACTGCAACAGGAATAACATAGGCTCTTTTGAATGGCACAGAACCAGACTGAGCACCATGGTCTGTCTTGGGGGAGATATCAACAACACTCACAGGTACTGGGATCTCACTGAGTTCAAAACCCAGCAGCCTCTATTTGTATAAAGACAAAACACTACCATTCCACTGAAGTGCTTTAAATGTTGTTAATCCTAATCTCAAAATATATGTTAGTGTAGGATACACGAACTGAAGCAAATCCAGACATTGATTTAGGCCTCAAAATACATTTATAATTGCTGAGTCATGGCAGAGAGACCTGCTAAAACTGTCAGGTAGGTGCAGCAGCATCACACAAAAAACCAAAATACAGATCAGGCAGAAGGAGTATATGGACACTCCATGAAGGCATCCATTAAGTTCAGGAAACCAACTGTAAAGGACTTGAATTTTACATAAGATAACAAAACCACTTTCAAATGAAGCTTGATTCAAGGTTTGCTGCATCTATATTTCAAGGCATAAAAAGTTGTGAAAACCGGTAAAAGAAGAAAAGTTACAGAAAACCTGGTGTTTCTAAAGCCCCTACTGAGAAAAGCATTCTAGAGAGCTTTCTAGAAGAATTAGCTAAAATTGATACAATATTTGCTAAATCTCTGTGTTATAAAATGGAGGTATAAAGACAGGGAGAGAGAATTGGTTTCAATTGCCATACTTCAAATCATTCCAAGGTTTTAAAGAAAATATAAGCTCTACATCTAAGCAAAAATTGTTGAAACTGCTGGACAATGCAGTTGGCTGATGTCTTTCAGAAGGAAAATGGAATATATTGGGACAGATGAAACCTAAAATTGTATTTGAAAAAGAGGCTTCTTACAAATCCACTGTTCCACACTACTGCAAAAAAGTGGCAGACCACTAGATACAGAAGTATTTCATCTTACTGGAGTATGATGAAACTTGTAAGTTACTGTGGCAGTAATAAAAGCTGGGCTCATACCCATCTGTGCAATAATTTCAAGAACACCTGTAGCATGGCATAAAAATCACCATCTGTAAGCCACAATTAAGGACATATTTGCCTTATTTCTGAAGGTAAACTTAGTCTACTTCCACCTCAAATAGAGACCGAAGAAAATAGGTAGTGTTAAGAAACATTAGCTTACCAAGATAATTTGCTGTAAAACAGGCTGGTGTTTAGAACAAATGTGCTGTCTTTGCCAGTAAAGAATTCTTTCATTGGTTCCCTTTAGTGTTAAAAGTCACTACAGACAGAAACATTAACTTGGTATACATAAAAAATTTATATTGAAAAGCCCCCAAATGCACACTGGGAATCTAAAAGGTTTTGCCACAGGTCACTGTCCTGTCACTTAAATGTTCACGCAAATAAGGCAGTGGAGGTGACCTTTGCTTTTGAGAGCCCAGTTATGCCATTCATGTCAGAGTCTCAGTCAATAAAATGTCTCTGCCTATTTATTATTTTATCATTTGAAGCAGGAGATAACAGTAAGCAAGCAGGAAAAAGGACAGTCTGTGTTTTGCTACAGGATCAGTAAAACCCCAAGGAAATTGCAAATAATTAATTCCTCTTTAACAACAGACTCTAGTACAAAAAAGGATTACTTTGTAAATCCCTGGTGGTCACAGAGAGCCATCACATAGTATTTTCATAAAATACTCAACTCCACAGGAGGAGCTGTTACAGCTTCTGCTTGTCCTTTTCCTCAGAATCCTACAGACAAGAGGTGAGCCTGTCTTACCAATGGAGACAAAAAGGGCTCAGAGAACTTAATCTCAATGCTGCCACAGACACAGACTTGATGTCTAGAAATACACTGCAGGAAAGAGAAACACCAAAGAAAGGCAAGAAATCAGCACTGACAAAATCTCAAATATACATTGGTAGTCTACAACCTAATACAAATTTTCTGATAATGCCAGTGAAAATTAATTGGCACTTAGTAAGTTTGTGATGGAGAATGTAACACCTGTAATTCAATGACTGGAAGTCGCCTCCAGTCTGATATTGTCCTTCAGTGTGGCAGCCTTCCCTTGAAAACTCTTTTCAACACAATTACCCTTTTTGTGTGGTGGTCATATGCTTGTTGCAGTCAGGATTTGTCTCACTTATTCCTTGTAACTGCTGATAACCCCACTCCTTTCCATGGCCTCTGATCTTAAAGTGATTCAATATTCCCTTTGTTAAGTTCAAGTTTATAAAAGAGATATTTATGGGCTTAAATCCGTAGGTTCAAGTCCCTCAATTAATAGTTCCTCAAAGCACCTTATGACAGCTATTGCTTTTATTCATTGATTTAACTGTATAATTCAGGTACAATAATATACAACAGGCAAACTGAGGTAACACCTAATATTTATTTCTGAAATATTAGTAGATGTATATCGTATGCCTACACAGTTCTACATACAAAGGTTTATGGCTTAATTTGTTTTAAGATGGCCATATATATATCAGAAAGTTGGTTAAGCTGCGAGCACAGCTTATGTAATTTAATTCCTAAGAACTCCTATAAGTACAAGAAAAACCAAGGAGTAATAAGTTGACCTTTCATAGCATAAAGTCTATGTAGTTTCATTAATAGAACTACAATTAGATTTCAGTTGATGCATGGTCTATATAGCCTGAGAAAGCCAATGTGTATCAAATACATTCTGAATTATGATGAAACTCTGAAAAGTTGCCTTTTTTATGGATAGCAGCTCAACAGAATGTAGATCACAGTTTTTATCCAAATGATTATTTGAAATTATTTTTAAAACACCACATTATTGTCCTACCATCCTGTATAATAATAATAGCAAAAAGTTTGAACCAGATATTTAGCAAGCAAGGTATGTTTTGGGTCCAAATGTGCCCAATAGCAGCCTGCCAGGCCACAGAACAGCCATTTCCTTTGGTTTATTAAGCCCTTGTGAAGCCTCAGTAGAGGGCATGTGGCCATCAGATCCATTATTGTCCACACTGCTCAAAATCTGTAGTATAATTTGTCACACTACAGTCACATTGCAACCATTATTTGAAGCTTTACTGACACATTTATTTTGACGAACCAAAGGTCTGTTCAGAGTCCAAAGACAGGTTATTAAGTCCCAAGAAGGTGACATTGTAATATCAGTGAGGAATAAAACGTTATTAAAGTAGAAATTCCACTTTTTCACCTTTGTGAAGGTGATACCGTGCACTGGAGTCATGCTAATGGAAAATAAAACAACCCTGCAGACAGATTGGACAGGATTACATACAACAGAATAACTGAACTTGTACCTGTACTCAAACTGCCTGAGTTGTATCCTCACAATATGTCAAATAATGACTGAAAAACACAGCTATGAAGAAGGATGCAGTATTTTCAGTATGACAAGGCTGAATGTAACTGCTTTATGGGAAATGAACAGCACCAGATTGGAGTATGAAATTCTGCAGATGAGTAGCAGATGGCAAATGAACGCATGTGAATACATGCACCTTGTACTACGTCAAGATAATTCACTAGAAATTTGTGTTCTGCTTTTACAAGTTTGCATTGGTATCAATTTTCTCTAAGTGTTCATTAAGAGTTAAAGCTGAATCAGATACTGCTTTCATATTGTTCTCTCTCAACTGCAAATATTTGCATATTTTTTTAAAGCACTGGAATAGAGTTTGCTGTGTTCCAAAGCTCACAGGCATCAAGCAGAGCAGCCCTATGGGTGTAGGTGCAAGTTTGTACACATCTACAACCCCATGGCATTTAGAAGTCCTGAAAGTAACAACTTTTCTTCACATTGACTTTGTGTGCAGAATAAGCCCAGTTTTAGCTGGATTGACTGTTGGGGTCTAGAATTCTGAGAAATATTTCTCTGCATGTTTTAAGGGGTCCAAAACCTTTGGCAAACACTGTTTTTTAACCTTTGTCCATGGAAAGGGCTTCTTAGGCTCTGGGATGAAGCAGAACTTTCAAGACTGTGGATTAGATAGTAGCACAATATATAGTTCATCACAGGTTGAGAAATTTAGATTTCTGGGTTTTTAGAATGGTAAGCAGGTGAAGGCAAGATGGAGGAAACCTCATGGTTTCTAGGCTTCTTCCTCCTTCATCTGCTCCATGTTCTGCTGTGATGGTGGCACTTTCTGGTTGGTTTAGAGTAGAGGCTGACTTTCTAACATGGATGATAGGTATTGGAAAGTTGTTGTAAATACTGCATATGTAGTTTTTAGTATAAAAGTAAACACCACGCTGAGGAGGGGGTATTGTGCCTTGAACTGACTTGCTAAACAGACCTCTGCTAGTCAGGGAAAGAATGTAATAGAGAAGAAAGAATAAACAACCTTGAAAAACAGAAGAGACATCTCTTGACTATTTCTTCCATCACCTGGCTGGGGAAAAAAAACTTTTGCATCTTGGGAATCATCAAAACATTTCAAAAACCTTAGAATTGACCTCATTAATATAATTGTTCCAATACATAATTATTTTTGGACTTTGATGAGAGGAACTCATGATTTGCAATACACAGCCATTTTAAAGAACCCATGGTGTTCTTTGGAGCCAAAAGAGACAACACAATAGTCAGTTAAACAGTCTTCCTTGAGTGTGATTTCTTAATGTGCATCAGGAAAGCACAGAGCTTGGTGTACGTGGGCTCTTACATCTGCATCTGCTTTTATCTTTGGAGTACCTTCAGTCACTGTGAAGAAATTTACAGCTGATGTATATTCAGGACAGAAGTCCAAATTAATGCATTTGGAACAATGTGTTCTTGCTCCCATTCTCATAATGAAATTTGACTTGAATGGGAGCAGTGCTGGGCTCTCTGCAGCTACTGATTATACATGTCAATATTAGACTATGTTTGAGTGATGCTGTATTATGCATGAGAATATAGCATCATGGTGTTGTGATTCAGCAGGCAACATAATTACATGGATTGCAAGTGAAAATATAGCACTATATATTAATAGCCCATCTCAGCCTTTCCTTATATCTGGACTTTTGTTTACTTAATTAGGAATTATTATAAATTTAAATCTCTATTTTTCTGGTGATCGCTTTGTTCTGAAAGTACATACACTGCGAAGCCCTTGTTGACATGACTGAGCAGGATATTGTATTTTATTTAATTTGCTTTGGAGACTTCTGACACCAATTGCCAGCATGCTTGCTGTCCCAATTGCATTGAAAATCTAATAGCAACATGATCTTAGAACAACAGCCATATGTTGTTCCTGCATGAAGAAAAAAACACTGCCACCCTGTTCTGGTAGACTACAGGAGGCAAAGATACCCTTCCCTGTAATTTCAGGTAAAGAAGACTGATTTTTTGTCATAATTACATTTTAACAGGATATTAGAAAATATTTCCCACTTTGTATCCACAGCAGTATGAAAGGAATATGTGAAAAATTGTTATCAATGTCTGCAAACAATAAGCTTATCTAGTACAAGTGTTATTATTATCATCTGAGGTAGTATCAGTCTTATATATTTATCCTTAAAATAAGGAAACAATCCTAGTCTTAGTTCATAAATAAGGAAAGCTGTCACAGAGATATCTAGTGGCCATTCTAATTCCACAGAGAAAGAATGTGGAAAAAAAGGAAACAAAGCCTGAGCTCTGAATTCAAACCATATTAGAATCTCTCTTCTCAGAAAGAAAATAAACCTATTCTTGCCATGTAATTAATAGGATATAACCCAGATTTTAAAAGTCCTCAATCAATAGCAGGATTTCTCATTTGATTTCATACCTCATCATACATATGAAATGCCTTGGACTTTTCATAATCAAATTTGTGTTTTAAAATTAATAACTAAATTTTAACAATTTTCTCCAATGCAAGACCCTTCATGTTCTCACAAGATAAAAAAATGCTTTTCCAGTTTAAATATCTAAGATCTAATGGGGCAAAATAGTACCAGGCTGGAGAAGGTCTTTTGAATCAACCTGGGTGCTATGAAGCCTTACAAATAGGTATTTGGCAACAGGCAGTTAATAGAAATAAGAGAATATTTCATGGGCAAATGCAACAAGTGTCTTGTGATTCAGTCACAAAAATACATGGCTCCTGGCAAAGCAATCTCATGAAAACCGATGTGCTAGGAGTAGGTAATGATTGACTTGCTATTTACAGAGGGCTCCATTTAGCCTTTCCTGCTGTCTGTACTTTGTCTTTCAGTCGCTACAAACAGTGTCAGCTTTCCTATGTTATAATTACATACTTAGATGTAGTTTCAGAAATCCACAAGAACCTGCAAATAAAACCAGCATGATAGCTAATTACCACAACATTTTATTATTAACACTAATGCATTCCAATAAATATCTTCTTTTTATAAAGATATTCCATATACCCTACAACATTTTCAAAAGAAAGTGGCACAGGAAGTACCTTCACAACATTACTATGATTAGTTTACTGTCATTAACTTCAGGGAGACATGGTGAAATCCCTTAATGGACATCTCCAAGTACAAAGTTAAGTGTGTAACAGATATAGCGACAGAACCACAGTGGTGCATTTTAAAACCTCAGTGATACTTCGTAGATTTTTAGTTAGAGCCATTCTATGTTTTCAGCAATTCACTTGAGAACAGCCTGAACTCTGATCTGCAAACAGCCTGTCCTATGTTTATCAAAATCTCTTTTAAATCAGTGCTGAGTTTACAGTAATATGATTATGTTTTCCACCAGGAAATTATATGTTTTCAGTACTAAGGTGGCATTTTCTTTGAGTTTTCATGTTTACTGTTAGTATGAAAATTGCAATCTTTGAACTCCATTATGTATTAAATTTGAGATTTTAAAATTGAATATAAAAACCGAACTAGAGAGAATGAATGAGAATTGAAAAGAGCCTGGAGGAGGGTTGCAAAGATGTACAAGCTTTCTGCAATATATCAAACAAAAAAAGGATGTAAAATCATAGAATATACTGAGTTGGAAGGGACCAATCAGGATCATCAAGTCCAACTGAAAAAAATAGGAATGATGAATAACTAGAAATTAGTTATTCATCATTAGTAACTCACAATTGGCTAAAATAATAAATTCCTTTGTTTCCTTCCAAGAGGTTTATTCTAATGAGAGTAATGTAGGGTTTGACTATGCAGTGGGAGAAGAGCCACAACACAAAGTTAGGGCCCTGCCAGTAAGTTTTCTTTCTTTGGTACCTGCTAGATTTGCACAAATCTAGCAGGTACCAAAGAAAGAAAAAGTGGCACTGTTTCCCACCCTGCCCAAGGGCACTGCCTCCTCATGCCTGAATCCAGGGCTCCCTGAATCCACAAGGCTCATACAGCTGATCCCACCCCACAAACTGCCTGGGTGTCTCAGCCTGCCCTGCTGCAGCACCTGGGTGTCCCTCCCTGGTGCCATATGTGAAGTGCAGTGAGTCCCACTGCCCCCCAGCCATCAGCACTTGACTTGGTGAGGAGCTGACACACAGGATGCTGTCAGGGCAAGGTGGGGAGGGGTGTGCAGTGTTCACAGCAGTTTCATGGACTCTCCCTGTTCATGCGAGTGCCAACACAGCTTCAGGTTCAGTTTTATGTAACAGTATTTCTTGTATAGGCAGTGAAAGTTCCTAAGAAGGAAACATATGTACAGCAGAAGCTGTGATCTTATCTTTTCTTCATGCCTTCACACCTTCTGTAAAACTGAAACCAAGAGAGAAGAATCCAGCTGACAAGGGAGCTGTCTCTTCCTCTGCCTCTTCCTTCACAGAGCTGGCAAAGATGGATGAGCTGATTCTGCCATGGGAAGTGTCAGGGCTTACTTTATGGGCAGCTTCTGGAGGCCTATAACCTACCTAGCTCTGAGACAGCTCAAATACACTGTCCTTACATCTTGGTGTGTTCCATTATCTCCCACATTACACACAGTAGAAGAACATATACATAGTATCCAATAAAAAAAGAATATCAAGCACAGTCTCAGAGTCATGATTGCAATACAAATAACTGACAGAAATTCACAGAAGACAGAAAATTGAGACCAACTGTAAATATTTTCCAATATTAATCAATAATATTCAAAATTAACTCCTTTGGAAACTGCATGATTAAAAGCTTGGGCAGACATGGACAGATGCAACTTCCAAAAATCATGGCTGCAGTTAGAAATAAATAATTTAATACACCAAAGCACCTCTAGAGACAAAATACAATAAAAGTTATCAAGTTGGAGTATTGGTTTCATAAGGAATGAAAAACATTTGGGGCCACTTACTTTAAGGGCAAGTAAGATGAGGGATGGCAGTGACAGAAATATTTTTTCTTGGCTTAGTGTAGTGTCACTGCACTGTTATTCAGTTTTTAAAACTCCATACAGTAATGCTGAGAAAAATAAGATAAATTAATGTATTGGATTTTTTAGACTTTTCACTTCCTTCAAGCACTATGCTCTCAGAATAGAAATTCAAGTGGGAACAAGTAGCAGTCTGGAAAGAACTGGAGAGGTCTGCTGCACTAGAACAGGGTAGAAGTGAGAACTAGACCACTGCTTTAGGAGCACTTAGTACTCTTGAAGGGGATGGCTGCAGAAAAATGGCTATAGTAGTATGATTCATGTATTTTTTACACTCAGCAAATGCCAAGTTGCTGGTGCTGTTCACTTGAACAGCCCTAGTATGGAAGTCCTGTCATGCAACATGGGCTGAGGTTTCAGAGCTGGAACTTGAACCATCCAGTGTTTGGAGCATCTGTAACACTTGTCTTCTGTCTCATCATGCTCACAACTATTCAAGCATACGTGTTCTCTACACTCATATTATGTCCCAACACAAACTGAGCAGTTATTTGTCAAAGTGAACAGCAATCCATGGCATTGGAGGGTACTGAAAAGCAAGGATTTATATTCCACACTGATTAAAAGGCAGGTAGAAATCCCAGTACACTGAATCTATGCAAACAGGCTATGTAAAAGTTACTGATGCTCAAAGAAACATAAGAAGCCATGGAAGGAAACAATACCTAAAGAAATATACTGGTAACATTGTAGTAGTGCTGCAATGATTTCCGAGGTCATTGAGATATTGTATAAGGTACATTTTGAAGAGAAGAAAACATGCAGTAAAGAAGTCAGAGAACCTTTAACTGGTGCATGAATTTTGGACTTTTAAAGTTTTCAAGATTATCTATTATCTTGAAGGCTCGAGTCTTCCTTGAGGAAAAGGAAGAGGACTCAGATGATTGCATGCGGGAGTCAGTGCGGTAAGGGGAAATTCTAGGCACCAAAGGACTCAGAAAATCCCCGACCTGCCCGGGGCTCCATCAGTGGGCGGGGGCCGCACTGGCCCGCGGACGATACCCCAGTGTAGGGTCACCGCTGCTGTCGCTGCAGCTCGAGCTGGGGAACGGGGGAACCTGGAGGGCCCGGGGGAACTTCAGGTGACCGTGGCGAAGTAAGAAAGGTGTCTGCAAGGCTTTAGAAAGCCTGAGAGATACCAGGGTAAGGGCGGGACGACCGGGTCCGCCGGTCATCGCCACCCCCGCGGGAAGCGGAGGCAGCGGCGCGGGCCCTTCCCGCACATTCGGGCAGCGGCGGCCGATGCGGTGAGGCCGGCGCTCTGGTCCGTCACCGCCCCGGCTGCGATGCTCCGGGGCGGGATCGGCGCTTCGCCACTCCCCGCAAGCCCTCGGGTGGCCCCGCGGGAAGACACCGGGTGCCGCCCCGGGGATCCTGGGCCCCTTCGCCGAGCCCCCCCTTGTCCCCACCCGGGCTCCCCCGGCCCTGGCCGCTGCCCCCACCCCTTCGGCCTCCGCCTTCCCCTCCCCTTCCCCTCCCGGTCCCTCCTCCCCGCCGGCGCCGGCCGTGCTCGCCTCGACTGAGGGGCGGCTGCCGCTGCTGCTGCCGCTGCCGCCGGCGGCTCCGGGAAAATGTCCGAGCGCGGCGGCTTCTACCGGCAGGAGCTGAACAAGACGGTGTGGGAGGTGCCCCAGCGCTACCAGAACCTCACCCCCGTCGGCTCCGGCGCCTACGGTTCCGTCTGGTAGGTGCGGGGCGGCGGCGGAGGGGCCGGGAGCCGGCAGGTGCAGCCGGCGGGCGGCGAGGACGGACAATGCGGGGCAGGCGGGAGCTGCCGCGCCGTGCCGGGGGTCGTGTGCGGGGAGCGGGGGGGCGCTGGCGGCGGCAGCGGGGCGGGGGCGTGTCCGCCGGGCACCGGTGTGAGCGGCCCGGCGGCTACCCGCCCCTCTGTCCCGGCCGGCGGCCCGCGGG
>CM031879.1:17961005-18071446 GCA_018697195.1 Certhia americana | reverse complement strand
CCCGCCGCCGCCGCCGCCCCACGGCCTTCCCCCCCGGGCTCCGGGATGCCGCCGGGCCGCTCTCTGGGGCCGCCCCCGGGCCGGCAGCACCGAGTGACCGCCCGCCGCGGGGCCGCTGCCGGCTGGTGCTGGGGAGAGAGAATGAATTGCCCCGAAGCCGAGAATCCTGCACAGTCATGGCGGTTCCGAGCGGGGAGGATGGGCAGGCGGCGGCGGGGCTGGGGAAGGGCTGTCCGAGCGGGGTCTGCCGCTGGCCAGGAGGGCTCCCGGCGGCCGCGGCCCTTCCAGCCGGGGCTTTAGCGGGACATCCCGCAAGGCCCCGGGGCATCCGCGGTGGGGGGAAGAGTTCTGTCCGCCGAGACAATGGGAGCAACCCCCGGAGCGGGGCAGGCGGAGGGAGAGGGCGGGATGCTCACCAGGTGCTTTCGGGGGCATCGCAAATTAGGACAGATTGCTGCCCAAGGGCTTCGGCGTTTTAAGCATTTAGAGGAGTTTGCACATGTCAAAAAACGTTCCTCTTTCTTTGATAATTCCTACGTCAGGCTTGCACTCTCGGGAGCTCCCAGTGCAGGTTGTGCTGTTAGTTTAGTATTTGAGGAAGACTTTACTACGCTTATAAAAGCTTTGGATCAATTTTGGGGGGGTTTTGAAAAAGAGTCGTGGAGATTTTTTTGTAAGTTGTGTGAGTGGAATTATGTAAAACAATCCATAATGAGCCTTCAAATATAAGTACTACTTTAAATAAAAAAACTAAAAAAAAAATTTCTTTTGAACTTTGCTTTTTGCCATACTCTAAACTCATGCAGTAGTTCTCACTTTTTCTCCACGCTTAGATACCAGAGAACATTGGTGGAGTTTTGCTTCATTTGTGGAGTAGTTACTTCATTTTCTAGCTCTGTGAAGTGTCTAAGTTTAAACATAAACTAGGAATATGCATTTAAAAAAACTTCCAACTATCAGCAGAAACACTCAGGACTGGTGTGAAGTATCTTTAAATTCTCTTTTTTATTATTTTTAATTTACATTTGCATTAGGGAGGTCTAGGCAAATACCATGTGAGTGTAAATACCTGCCTGTGATGATCTGCAGGGAATAGTTCCACAACGACTTAATTAATTTACACTATAAAAATCCTAGTTTGTGAAATAAAAGAAAAGAAAGTAAACTAAGAGCTGAATGGATATACAGTAGCAAAGTAACTATTTTTGTGTTCCAACTGCAACTGCACTTCTGTTTAATTTCCCTATTTATGCTAACATAGTTTTGAGGGAAAGACCTACTTTACTGAATTTTGTAATGAGATGTCAAGACTTTTGAGAAATTGCAAAGGAAGTGAAAACATGTCGTAGTTCACTTGCAGCACAGCTGGTGCTTTGGTTTTTGAAACTGCACAGCCAAGGAAATCCTAGTAGTTTTTATCAATTGCAAAGCCTAGGAACTGAGATGTAAAATGGAGACTGGAAGATGCTATGACAAAGGTTTACTCTAAAATAGACATTTAAAAATAGAATATAGCAATAAAACATTGCTCTATATTAATAGCCTTGTTAACATCAATGAAGTATAAAACCAAACAGAAGCTTGAATGTGAGGGAAAGGTATGCATCTTTCTGAGAAAAGCCTTCTATTTTTAGTGTCTATTGAAATTGATTTTTTTTTTCTGTCTGCATGCGTGTGCTTTACCCAGGAGACCTATGAGATGCAACCATTCCCTTGAGTAATATGCTGTATTGCTTCTGTGAATAGTTGTACTCATATTCAGTAAAATATCTAAAAACATATTCAAGTCTTACAGAAACTACTTGAATTAAACAAATTCTTAAGTGCTTTGATGAATAGAAGTCAAGGTCCTGAACTCCAAATGCTGGCTTTGAAATGAGAAGAGAGTTGTAACAAATTTTTTCTACTTCAGTGAAGCTGTTCTCTAGGCCTGCACTCTATTTTACAGTAAATTATTGGTCATAGCCCATAGACTTGGGTAATTGAATTGATAACTGATAATAAGAAACATATTGTAAGTACTTGCATTTAAGCATCGTTTGCTGGCAGCTCAAAACCAATAGAACAGTTTGTATCAGAAGGCTATGTTTTGGCCCATTTTATTGACATTTTGTATGTCTGGTAGAATTCATGTTTGAGTTAGTTGCAGATGCATCAAATATGCTATGGAGATAGATATTACTGGTTTAAAACAGATTCACTTTTAGAGAGATATCTGTACCAAGCATAGTGCTTTCCTGTTTGTTTGGGTTTTTGTTGTTTTCATTTAGATGTGGAATAGGTAGAAACCCAAAATCTTCCGTTATCTAAAAAGCTCTACTGCTTTTCTCACTTTTTTAATGACACATCACAAAGAACATTTGGTTTTGGAAATCCTCCAAACTCAGCTGCACTGCCCAGCAGAGTTGCACCTTAGCATCTATGTGACTCACAGAGAGAACTGTGAGATCTTTCCCTCAAGTAGTTAAACCTTGCAGTACTTTTTGTGTTGTTCTTGTACTTTAGCTCTGTGCAAGACTTTCTTTTGCCTGAACTTTTTCCTATGGCCATTTAAGCTCCTGTATGTTCTGTCATACATTTGCCACTGTCACATCTGATTTTTTTAGGTTTAGGGAAAAAAAGTTCAAAACCTGGGGGGTGGGGGGGTTGGAGTATATAGTTTAGTTACAAATAAAATTATCATTGGCATTCTCAACAGTATGCTTTGCCGAATTTCTGTTTTTTCTAGGGGTTGAATTTTATTAGCAAGTATCAAATTAATATGCACAACTGATTTGGTTTGGAATTGTTTTCTTTTTGTGCTATAGCTTTGCCTATTAAGGTGAGGGGTTTTTTCATTATTAGACAATTATTTTAACTCTTTCTCAAGCTAAAATTTTGTTAAATTTGAAGTTTTCTTGAAAAAATGCATTTTTGGTGTCCAGCCTTTATAGTTGGATTTACCTCTCACAGAAGTCAAAGAGCTGGTTGACTCTTAAGGGACCAGGCACTAAACCTGCTAATGCAGAGTTCTGCAGCATTTAAGTTATATTAAGCCATTTAGATAGGAAGCAAGATAGCTTAATTTCACAAGGTAATCTTAATCTATAACCCTTTCTTTTCAGTTCTAGAGAAAAGCAACTATGTCTCAGGTCAAACTGAATTTTAAATTCTTGTCTTGAATTTTAAATTCCTTATGGTTCTGCTCTTTAAAATAAGCATTCTGGTTGTGTTTGAGTCATCTCACTGTCCTAGTGATATTGCTTATAAACAGGACCTTTAGCTTGGAGCATTTGTGCTTTCCAGCTGTGTTGCCTTGGTAGTTCCACTGTGGTTTGGTGCCTGACCACCTTTTCCTCTGGGACGTGGCATTGCTATCTGCTTGAGAAAGAGCTTCGTCTTTTTAAATGACTTCTTATTATACCACAAATTATGTAACGTGTATAGGCTTTTGGTTTCCTGTTCTTTGGATCTTTTTAAAGCCTGTATGCCTCTTTTAATGCCAGCTTTTGTAAACTGTCTTCTAACCTATTTAGTCCTATTTTTGCCTGGGAGGGATTGACGGCATTCTGCAGCATGCTGTCTCTGATCTCTCCAACAGGTTGTTTTCTATTTAGCATATTGCAGGCTCTGTGTTCTGCCTTCTTTGGAAAGAACAGACCTTGCAAGATGAACCAAACTGAGTTCAGAGTTTCTTCACAACCATAAATTCCTGCAGTGTTTTCTCAGAGCTCGTTGGCATCAATAGTATTTATATTCAGTCTCTTTTGATTTCAAGACTATGCAATGCCTAACACCAGGTGACTTAACACATTTTTAAGAGGCCTGCTAAGTCAGAGTGTAATGGCATAGGCATCAGTTCAATAAAAGCAGGAGAGCAAAGCCTGCCTTAAATCATTTACAACACTTCAGCATCCCTCTATCCTGTTAACTTTAAGCACATGCTTAAGATTAATTAAGCTTTTGTCCTGGCTAATTTTAGGTAAAAATGGAGCAAGGTGGAATGGTGTTTAGGCTGCAGTTTTGCTTTGACGAAGTACAAGTGGAAAAATAGGAGCAGAAGGCTCTAATCTTGAAGTTTAACCCCTTCTTTCCTGCCATTTACCCTGTTCTGTGCTTCTGATTAGGTGGTACTCATAAACGTTTTGAGTGCATTAGCTTGCAATACTGGAACATAACACTGCTGATTACATCCTTTTCACATTGAGGAACTCTAAGAAGATGCTAAGACGACTCAGTAGCATATGAGGGTTTTTTAAAAGCTGGTATAAATTGACTTTAGCTGACAAAAAGAAAAATTCTTTCATCCAAGATTGTACTTGATGATTTCAGGGTTTTTTTGAAAGTATGTGTTTAGTTAGCTGTAGTGATACTAAGTGTATGATTTCAACTGTGAGATCAGGTTACTGGAGTTACAGTGTGTATCACTGTAGCACTGCATGCTACTTTAAATAGTAAATGCTGAGATAAACTTTTAGAGTAGTAATAACACACAACTGCTGTGTGTAAATACAGCTGTAAACTGGAGATGGTATAGATCTTTACAGGCTAAATGCGCAATCCCAGGCACATGTAGATTTTAGTGGACTCCATTTGGACCTCTTTCTGATTAAGTCTTTTGTTTCCCATATATGTACAAGGACTGAACTTCATGTTACAAATTGTTATAATTATTGGAAACTTTTCACACGACATTTTTTAAATACTGCTGTCCAAGATTTGATAGGAATTGTCTATTTTTGGTATGCAGCATTCAGAAGGAAAGTATTGAAGCCTTTCTTTAGTTGTGCAGATATTTACAATGGACCCCTGTAAGCATATTCAAACACTTGCTTGAAAACTGAGATGAAGGCTGATATGAGAACCCAGTCAGAGGCAGGACAACTCTTAAAAGTCAGTATATGTAATAACAATACTTTGAAACAAGGCCTGGAAGGCTAGATTGCAGCGGAGAGAGAACTGAATTAGAGGGGTTGCATGGTCAATGTTACTGATTAGAAGGAGGATCTTTGCAGCAGTATTGCTGGAGTGAATGGATGAAAATAAGCGAAACAATCAAAAAATGTTGCAGAGTGAAAAAGACCCTCAGAGGAACGTTACTAGTCATTAGAAATAAAGACACAGTGGGATTTACAGCTACAAAGCCAGGGAAAGTCAAGAATTTAGGAATTTTTTTGAGATATACATGAAGGAAGATGGAAGGGTGTTTCTGAGCAGTGGCTGAGGAGACATCACTAGGGAGTTTGTTGAGAGTGGTCTTGTGGAGTTTTAGGCTGGAATGCAGATTGTTTGTCATTCCTTTGTCTGGTTTCATTCTGAGTGTTTTCCAGCTGTTGGAACAGTGTAGTTAACTGATTTGGGAAAGGGAAGGGAAGCAGGATGGTAATTTAGTGGTGTGAGGTCCCTATTTTAAATGAGAATATCTAATAACACTTTTAATGAAGGAGGTGTTTGTGGAGAAGGATGAGAAAGGCTGAGATTGCTGTGACAATAGCGATTTCTATGTAGGGTGCTGACACTAATCTTGTGGAGTAGTTTGGGAGCAGATAACGTCTGAGTGTATATGAGGAGGGTATTAGAGGGGTTTGTAGGAAAGGTGAAGAAAAGACAAGGTTAAGAGGAGACTTTGTATTGTGCAGGTTTTCTTTCACAGGGAATTAATGAGATCTTTTTCAGAGAAAAGGGTGAGATGGGATGGTAGAGAGATGAGAGGCATGCGGCGAACCAGTTGCGGCAGAAAGGCAACAAGGGTCATGGAATGGCAGCCTTCTGTGTGGCTGTAAGAATACCTTAACTGAGGGTATTCCCTACAGGTCTCCATCCTTACTTCAATAAATTATTTTATGATACATACCTTCCTGAGTGCATGAGGCAGCAGTGGCATAGCTGCATTCTTTCCTGCTCTGCTGTCAGCCATGATGAAAGCTGAGGACACAGTCCCTGTCCCAAAGACCTGAAAGTCTTAGGGCCTGGTTGCTTGCTTCAGTACAGCTTGACTGTACAGGAGCTGTTTGCAATTTCAGAACCTAAACCTATTAGTTGATTCATACCAAAAATACGATGTCTTAGTTCTACCCATGCAGTCAGGAAGGGAGAGGACATTTCAACTCCCTACGTAACCTGGGAATAAATTGCTACCATTTCATATTTTGGCTGTTGTAGAGAGAGGAAACAGGAAATGTGAAGGAGACATGGGGGGAGGAATAGGAAAAAGACAGACAAAGTATAAGTGAGATTTTGTCTGTAGATTTGTTTAGTATTTTTGAAATCAATTATATTTTTCACGTTGAACTTTATATCGAGATTAAGCTTCAAACCCCACATTGTATAACTACCTGTCAGTCTTTTTTTTAAATGCTGAATGGAACACATTTGTCACTAGCAGTGTACTGGCTTAGTGGCAGCTGACTGATATTCTTGTTTACTTACTGACATTGGGCTTAGGCTGTGTAGAATACATGATTATTTTAGAGTCCATGAGCTGGTTGCATATGCTGAGGAAGCTAAAAGCTTATGACCCCAATCTTCTGTACATTTTTCTCACAACCATGATTTTAAATGCATCATTCCCACTGATATAAACTGTGCTGTCTGTAGCTTCACCTGAAAAAGTGTGATTGCTCTTCTGCAAAGTTATTTAAGTGTTTAAGTCACTGTGGAGGCACAGGAGACAGATCAAAAAATAAATAATGGCTTGTGGGTTCAGAGGCTGATACAGCACTTCTATGATCATGTTCCATTGAATGAAAACTGGTGTGTCACATAAACATGTGGAGAGTGATTATTTTTTAGTATTTTTAATGTCTGCTTAAAACAAAAGAACAACATATTTTATTTTGTTGCATATGTAAGAGATCTTTTGTTCAGGGTTTATGTTCAGATTTAGGGGCAAATTAATCTGAGATAATTAACAGTCATTGTACTAAAACCAAAACCATTGATGCTACACACATGCTCAGCATGGTGTGTTGGAATAATATCCAAGTGAGGGGATGTAATTTTTACAGTACAATAACCTGTCATCATCAAGCAAGTGGGTTGTTTTGTCTAATGAGAAGATTAACATGTAGTTTCAGAGTTTCCCATTACTTGTTCTCATCCTGTTTTTTCTTGCTACCATCTACTTTTTCTTTATGGTTTCTTTTTGATTCACATGTATGTTGTAGTTCAAGTGGCTTAGCAAAAAGCTAGCTCCTAGGGAGTGAAAATCACCAATATGAACTTGCAAAACAGTAACAAAACATTTATAGAGAAGAAACAAATGAACCATTTCCTGGGTTTTCTTTACTGCTTAAAATAGCTGTTGGTAACTGTTTTGTGTTCTCTTGCTTCACTGCCAAAAGCTGATATGGTCCATTTGCTGGTATTGGATGGACGCTGCGTGTGCTTTTTTTTTCATGACTACTCTATATCTCAATAAAAAGTAGCTTTTCATTTAAATTAAAAATAAATAAAAATTTGTATTTTAAAGAAGAAGAGCAAGATAGGTAAATCCCAGAAGACAAAGCTCACAAACTAAACCTTGCAAATAAAAAGTGAAATCCGTGTTGTTCATGTGATGACTTTCTTTCACTTACATGATATTCATGAGAAGTATAAAAAAGAGTTGTTATTCACTGTAGTTGTGGGAACCCAAATTACATGAAATTACTAGAAAATGCCCCAAGGCAGGGTTCCTGTGGTCCCTCTTTTCTATGTTACTTGCCAGTGCACAGTGCAGTAAGGGCTGCCTCCATCAGTGACGAGATTCTCTGAGCTGACCCTTCTTCAGTTCTTTCCCCTTCAATATCTGCTCACATAGATCCTTCTGCTGCTGTCATTTATTTTTCTTGGAAATTTAGGATCTTACAAATTAAGAGGACATCTGTCCACAAGGAAGTTCATGTCTCCTCCAGTGGAAGGAGTCAGTGGGTACTTGAAAGGGTGCTACGGTCTGCAGATAAGATTTCAAAATTCTTATCTGAACCTGTGAACCTGTGTTTTGAGCATGAATTGCATTTTGGGGGGGTTCTTTCTTTTCTGTTGTGTTTCTCTTTACAATTACATGTCATGGGGAATTTTTGCATGTTTTGGAGAAATGTGACCCAGTGAAGGAAACAAACTCGTGCTGCAGTGAAAGAAGAAACAAAAATAGAATCCTGGAACAATATGGGGAAACAGCAGACCCAATGTCACTGTCACATGTGCTGTGCCCAGCATTCTCTCCAAGTTTTGGTATAGTGTGTCCAGCCAGTTGTCAAACTTCTGATGATGTAAAAGTAACAGCCTCACAAGCTGAGACACTGAATTGTATATTTAAAAAAAAAAAAAAATAGGAAAAGTTAGTCTTTTGGTTTTTGCACCTAGACAAATCAGTTACTTGGACTGCATATACCTAAATAATTTGTACAGCTGTAATGCTTGTGAAAGACTTTGTAGACAGTCAAAATCTTGTGGTTATCCAGAGTGATGGGGATGGAATATTGATAGGGATGGAATATTGATAGGGATGGAATTTTGTCTGACACAATACGTAACATACAGCAAATGGGAATGTTGCTGGAGACACAAGACGAGCACCACGTACAACCAGCTTTGGGTCATGCCTTCATTCTGCATCAACTACACCTGAGCTGGCTCCAGGAATGAAGAGAACTTGTAGACTGAATGCTCTTTTCAAGATGAACTTTTTCCAGGCACTGTGGGTAGTGCTGTGCCCAGCTAGTAAGCCTTCTCTGAGCCCAAAGTGTTAGGAATTTCAGTGACTGGCTGTAGTTCAAGGGGACCAGCTGATCATGGGAAGGATTCTTCCTGCTTTGGATACTGGAATTTGCTAAATAAGATGCAAGTTTGCTCCATGTGTGGTTTTTAAGATCGGGCTCCTACAAAGAGCCCTCCAGCTGCTGAAGCAAATTTGATCCCAAAGACTAAGTAGCCACAGGTGAATAGTGTGCTTTTAGTCCTAAAATCCCCAAGGGGTCTGAGCAAGCTGCACACATGAATGGCCTGTGTGTCCAGTTTTACTGCTCTGCAACCAGAGAGGATAAACTCCATGGATACTAGGGAAATTACTGTATGTACAGCCATAGTTATAAACACCAGCTACCAAAATCCATATCTCATCAAAAGTTATAAAGTTATCTTGAGGCTGTTAAAATCCTGTGCTTTCTGCCTCTTGAGTTTTTGGACTGTTGTAGCTTCCTATGTTCAAACTTTCCTCTGAAATCTTAAGAACTTAAGAACTGAAATCTCAGTTCTTAAGAACTGAGAAAAGGTGCATATAACTAAAAATTGATATTTCATCTAGTGGAACTTCAATAGAATTATTAAATATAGGACTTGACAACACAAAGAAGGTGAGTCTAATTTAAGCAATGATTGAAAATCACACTAAACCAAGGGCTCTAATCTGTGTGAAAATGATGCCATCCCAGCAGAGTAATGGCTTTTTATCCTTGATCTTAAAAAGGAGAGACAGCAAAAAATGTGTCATAACTCTGATGGGTTCTGGGTCAAGAATGATCATCTCTGAAAAAGCTATTATGATTGTTAAAAAGTTGTTTCTTGTTAACTAAAATGATAGTGGTAATTCTATTTCTTTCTAAATTATGATAGAAAGTCTGTCTAAAATAGTGTTATTTGTCATTATGATTAAATTGTATTATATTTTGTTTCAATTATTAAATTGTTCTTATGTCAACACATAAGGTTTATTTTTCTCTTTCTGAGGTGGAGGTGGATGGGAGAGAGCAGACAGCAGTGTGGGACTTAGTTTCCAGCTGCAGTTAAACCATGACAAAGGGCCTCTAACCCTTTTCTTTCCTGTTAAATCAAACCAGTTAACAGCATGGGTTTGGGTTTTTTTTAAGAAGCAATTTTCAGTCATTTTAATCATGCTGGTTACAAGCCCCTGAAGAAGGCTATACAGGTGCCAAGTGCAGGTGGGCCCGTATTTTTGCTGTGACTGGAACCAGAGATGTCCTCTCCAGGGACAATTCTGAAAGTTAAGCATTCATGGGGAAATCACACAGAAAGAGAAGCAACTCATCCTGCCACCTAATAGTTTACTCAGCTGCTGATGAGGGATTCAGGGACAAACCAGATTGTAGCTATGATGATATAATAGCAAGACACAGAGATCTAGTCTAAAAATGTGATCACAGAGACAGTAGCAGAAATCACAGATGCAAGTCCTCCTTGAATCTGACAAACAAGACAGTTCAAACAACATGAAACATATTTTTGAATGCTTTACTGTTAATAACTTGAATTATGATAATGGTAAACCAGGCAAGGAAGGAGTCCGAAGGCATTAGCTCTGATTATTATTTGGTACAGTTAGTTGAGTGTAGAAGCACTTATTTAAACCAAGCCAGTCCCTGGCCTCTGCAACTTCAATCCATGATTTCCTGTTGGGAGTCTCAGGACTCAACTTTTCCTTTTCCATTTCCTTTTCCTCCTCTCTCCTTATATAATTCCATCTTGGGTCTAAAAAGCTGCTGTCAGAAGAATTATGGGAGCTAAAAAGATTGTGCTTTGTACCATCTGAAAGCTTTGCAGCCTTGAGTCATACAGAGGATAAAAAGCAATTCATCTTAATGATCAGTGGTTTTTAAACCACTGAAACTCACATTTGAACTTAGAATTGGGAGGAGAGTGGTGTTTATCATAACAAAATCTAATTCTTCCTAGCATCATATAATGTGTACAGTGTTTCACAAACAGGAACAAGCATGAGTGGGAAGACTTGTGAATTACCAAAAAAGCTGAGATGTTAAGCAAACTGCTGTTTTGAGCAATGTTATTTATTTACCTGGATAAACATTTCCTTTCCCCAAAAAATTGGAAAGACTAGACAGTGTGCATTTATGAGACTTGGCAGTGTTCTCCAGTGGCTTTGTTGCCCATGACTAAACACAGGGCAATTACATCTAATCTTTGTTATATTAGAAGCTAAGCATTGGCTTCCTTTTTATTTCCTTAGATTTATTTGTGCAACATTCATATTGTCCTTGTGGCTGGTCATGTGGAATTTAAGATATTTCTGTTGTCAGTTCTGTTGTCAACACTGTTTATTCCTTGAGCTGCTCCATGTAATTAAGACACACCATATCCTCACATCCTGAATAACTCTGTCCCTGCCCCACTATTGGAACAAGTTTCTCTGTTGTATCCCTTCCATCCACTCATCAAAGTGGTACCGGTCTTCTTCTTCCTATACATTCTTTCTTCTGCTTAGCAAAACCACAGCACTCTACACCTTTAATACATGCCAGAAGATCAACTTCTGTGATGCTGGCAAAAAAACTAGCTAAGTAATCTGCTTATCTGTGTTATTTATCTCATTAGTGACTCCCTTCTTCCATAGAGCCTGCAGGAAACTTGTTGATGAAATCTATTCTGTCTTTATTAAATTCTGAATTGGCTTCATGGAGGTTGAGTTAATTCTAGGACAGTCACATTTCAGATGCCACTGTTCTTCCTGCACGTTTGTTGATTGTATCCTTTGTTTCTTCTGATTAGAAACACCACCTTGTCCTGCAGATAGAGGCTTTGCTTTTCGTTTACTCTTTAGCATAGCACCAAATATGTGCTATTCATTACTTTAGCATAGCACCAAATATGTGTCAGAGTCCACCTATTTGGAGCAGATTGTAGACTATTAGTTTGGAAGCTACTCCAGGCACCATCAGTGTTTCTTGTCTCTAGTATGTGTGTTCTACAATGATTTGTGGGAGTGTTTAAAACACTGTGCAGAAGAAGTTAATAGCTTTTGGTGTGACTGCTGACTGTTGACATTCTACTCCATGAGTTTTTCATTTTGTTTAGTTTTTGTGTTTTAACTCCAATGTATGGAACGGCTCTTGATTTGTTAGTGCTCTCTAGAAAGTACACAGTGTTATCCACTCTTTAAACTGAGGATTTCTAGGTATTTTCATTGGACAAAATTGCTTATTAGGTAAGAGTAACAACTGAAAGAAATTATTTTCTTCTTAAGAGGAGGTAACAAACAATCTTTTTATAATTGTACTATGTAGTGTCATGAAGAAATACATACAGGGATCATTTTTATCCCTGTGCTACATATCAGACATCACTTATTTGTGGCTTGTGCTTGTCATGTCTTTATAATGCCCAAAAAAGAGTGGGTCTCCCTTGCTTGCAAATATTAACTTGTGTATTTAGTGTCCTCTTCAGCAGGGCACTTCCATATGTGGGACATTAAGCAGATGCTGTGGATGTGTGGGCTGGAGTATAAGACTTGCCCATCCTTCACTTATTGGGAAAGGCATGGCCATGGTTATGTCAGCATCCTAACTTGATACCAGTGTGGGGATGTTATCACCTATCAAGCTAATGCTTACATAATAATTAATATTCATGGATACAAAGGCAGTGTTCCTCTAATAAGTAAAGGTTCCAATTTGCTCAGTAAGAACAAACTTCAGTTTGAATCCCCATATTCCCTAGAGCCCTTGCCTTGGAGCTGGAGGCTGGAGCTGCCGAATGGAGCCAATTGTCTGCAGTTACTTTTCCTGCCGTTTGGGGAAAGGGTTGCCTGGGGGTGAGTCCTGAACAGTACCATAAACCTTAGTAATGTGCTGGATGAAAAACAAGGAACCTGTGTTCGAATACTCAGGAGTTACTGCTGACTAGCTCCCAGGTTGTAGTTCCTGAGAAGAAGGTGAAAAAGGCTAAAAGAAGGGGTAAGAACCCTCAGGGGAGCACAGCTTCCTTCAGTGAACTGGCTGAGAGCTTTGCTGTAGAACATGCCATCCATCACTGTGGACTTTCCCTCTTCCAGCTCAGCTTATGATACCAAAACAAGACAGAAGGTGGCAGTGAAAAAGCTTTCCAGACCTTTTCAATCACTTATCCATGCCCGGAGGACCTATCGAGAGCTTCGGTTGCTTAAGCACATGAAGCATGAGAACGTAAGTGGAGAGTGAGTTCTTCCCTTTGGATTTCCATTACAAAAATTTACAATATAGGCCACCTTAGGTGTAGTGAAGTCACTGGACTTTAGAAAATTTCAGTAATAGGCTGCATGTTTATTTTAAAAATATCTAATTAAATCTTGAGTGTGAGGTTAATGAAACTCAAAACAAGTCATTGTAATCTTCTCTAATAAAGTAATAGAAGTGTTCTATTCACTACTGTTGAAACAGCCCAGGAAAAAAAAAGACCTCATACCTCAAACCGGCTTTTCTGAATATGGATTCTGTTGAGAAATTAAGGGCAGATCAGTCTCGTTGCAATTGACAAGAGTGAAATAGCTAAATGAAAGACCATAGACCTTCAGATCCCACGTAACTGAGTACTGGTCTAAGTTTACCTGGTAAACAGTTGATTTCAGTGGAGAATCCCCTTCCTTAAAGGTAGCTTGATGATTTGAAGCCTGAATAAAATATGGTTGATTGAAAAGTATCCTGGAGAAAGGATAAAAAAGTTAGCAAAAACAGACCAAGAAAACTCATGAAAGTGTGCATAATCTAAAGTATAACAATTGTACAAGGCATGTGTCAGCTTTTCTGTAATGAGACATTACTTCTTTTAAAGTATTTATTTATATATATTATAATATTTATATTTTTTCACTCTTTGTAATTAAGATTATAATTAAGTTGGCTGAGGTGATGCTTTTATAGATACCTAATATGTCAATTTTCAGTATGATCATATTTTTGTAAGTTTCATCCCAAAAATGCTGAGCACTGCCAATACAAATTATATGTTGCTTTGCAGTTTGTAAAAATAAAATGTCACTTCCTTCCCCTTCTTTCACCTGACAGGTTATAGGACTGCTAGATGTTTTTACACCTGCAACATCAATAGAAAACTTTAACGAAGTGTAAGTAAAATTTTTTGAATCATTCTAACTAGTTACTCAGTAAATAAATACCATTCTGGTTTTAAAAAGGAAGAACATACATTGCTAAAAGAGTTTCAGCCACAGTCAGCTTTATAAAAATCTTTTTGCAACTTTTCCACAAAAAGAGGCAGGGAGATGGAACTCATTTTTGTACTTTTCTAAATGAAATTTTAAATCATTTAAATAAGATTGAAGGTATGTAGTAAATGATTTAATGCTGCATAAATGCCAATAAACTTAAAACTTTTTCAGTTCAATTGCGTGTTTGTTAACTGTAGATTGGTTTTCATACACAGATGGCAGAGTTCAGGAGTGCAGGAAAGTATTCTGTTAGTTAACGGAGATGAGGTAAATTTAGGCTAGAGTCCTGGCTAACCTAAAACTAGGTATATTTTGGTGTGACTCAAACACATGATTTATGCTGATTTCCTTTTGGATAACATAATTTTATAAGCACTTAAGTAAACAATTTAGCAAAAGAAATAGTAGTTAACATGTTTTTTGTCTCCATGGATATTAGTGACCAAACCCCTTTGACTCTGGGGCAAACTTACACAAATGGGAATTGGGTATGATGGATGCATACTTTTGTTCTAGCACTGTACTTGGAAAAGAATCAATGTTTCTGCAAAACATGTCAAAAAATAAAACTTCGAATGGGAACAAAAAGGGAGTTACACAAAACACTCTTTTTTCCACCACTCTAATATTACCCTCCATCATCAGATATTCCAGGGCTTTGCAGGTCCTGTAGATTTAGAGCCTTAGGCACTTTGATGTTGGGTGAGGCTTCCTCTTCATCAAAAAATATGTTGCATGGATCACTGCTATAGTGTGTCAACGAGAAAACAGAGATAAAAGCTTTTAATATACAGCAAGGATTTTTCTTTTTCATTATATTAAGCCTCATAGCAGTCATTGCATTATTAGAACTCATAGCTGATTTAAAGGATATAAAATGTGTTAGTAGACTGTGGAAAAGGAACCGACATGGTCTGTGTAGATGCTCTTCTAGAACAATTTATGTTCTGCCATTCTGTGTTGGTTTTTTTTTCTCACTGCTTTATTTTCACAGATATCTTGTGACAAATTTAATGGGTGCTGATCTGAATAACATTGTGAAGTGCCAGAAGTTAACAGATGACCATATACAGTTTCTCATCTATCAGTTACTTCGTGGTCTTAAGGTACTGTCTGAGTGCAGGAATCTAAATGTTGTAGTAACGAGTCAGTAATCTAAATGTTGTAACGACTGGTTGGTTGCAATGAGCATACTTAAACACTTTTTTTTTTTTTTTTTTAATGTCTTAAAAGTGCACAAATAGTAGCTATCATTTTGGAAATTATCAGATAATCTTTCTAGCCAGAAATAAACCCCCAAGCCAACTAAAGTTTTCATGCACAATGCACATGAATACTCCCCTTGAAAGTTAACTTTAGATCAGTATCTATTTCAGTTCCTATTGCAGGACAATAACATGCTTTATAATATCTCAAAAATTCTGACAAATGTGAAATAAAAAATTATATAGAAAGTAACTCACATTTGTGCTTTGAAAGACATGAGCCACTTTGAAAAACGGCATTCCTGATTTTTGTAGAGAGTGTCACATGGGTGAAGAGATAAGCAAGTTAGCTGGGTCCTTTGGGAAATGTCTGGAAGTAGAAATTTATCCCAGCAATGTACGATGCTGCACACAGTCAGTTAGGATTTAGTCTGCCTGTAAAGTCATTATCTCTTTTAATCATATCAGTTAAAATTTATACATTTTAATAACACAGGCAATTGGCAATGAATCTACAAAGCAAAATTTTCTTCCAAACGAATCAGAATATGTACCATTGTAAGTGTCTGTAAACAGGAGAAGATGTAGATAGTGCTTCCCGTTACTAGGTGCTAAGATTTTTCTCAGACCAGTAGGGATTTTCCCAAGATATAAGCAAGCAGAAGAGAAGAGAGAGGTCAGCAGCTTTACTAGCTAACTTAACAGTAATTGGTATTTTAGACATGGAAAATAATTATGTTTTAAAGAAAGTCATGGTAAATACTCGCTCTGAAATATACTTATTACATGGTTTTCAGTAAGTCACCTTGTGCCTGAGATGGTAATTCTTGTTCATGCATGCAGGTTCCATCACTCTAAGTACAGATTTTAGTGAATAAAAATTGCACAACTGAGCCCTTAATTGCTTTGTCTCATTTACATGACCTAATAGATTAGTTAAGAAGATGTATTCCAGCATTAATTATCCTGCTTGTGGTTTCGAATATAAGTCTATGTTGTGTCAAAGCTAAGTAATAGTAAGAATTGTGCTCTAAGTGAATATTAATTTCAGAAATGCACTCAGGTGCATTTCTGGCTCTGTTTCAAAGGGGAGAGGCTGCTGGTGGTTCCTCTCTTCTGGAATTGAAATTCTCATGAAAGTCTCGTGTCTCATTAGTCAAAGAACATTTGATCCTGTATATGACTGCTTGGTGGCAATCAGGAGGGGCTGCTGTGATTGTCTCAGCAGAGCAGGGACATGGCTCCTTCTGTTGATAGCAGTGTTTTGGCTTCCTGTTCATTCTGCTGCTTACAGCTGCTGTGAGGAACATTGAGACGTGGCCCTGTCTTCTGATAAACAGTTATTAGGTCTGGAACATGAAGAGTACCCTTGTGTTCTCTTTGGGTTTTTTCAGTTGCTATACAGGTTTTGTGTCTAATCCCTTCTCCTAAAAAAGGTCAATTCACCTCTAGAGAATAGAAGATTTTCAAGGCCCCTGCTCATGCTGGTTGATAAGATCATAGATAAACATGCTGTTAATCCAAACTAGAGAATGACAGGCAAGGACAGCGTAAGCTGTTTTCAGTTTTTTATTTTAAATGTTTTATGTAAAATAGCAGAGACATGAAATAGCTGCTGAAATACCCCTTTGAAAGTGGACCTGAAGTAATGCTGTGACTTAGGTGGGTATTTTGGTAAGTAACCTGTCCCAGGGTACAGGTGTGGCTGCTTTCACCCACATCAGTGTTCACAGTATGGGAAGGTGACTTCTGTCATGTAGGAGTCAACCACACTGCTCCCTAGGCCACTGATTTCACTAGCTGATCAACCTAGACATCCAGAAAAGGCTAGAACAAATTTCAAATTGGTAAGAGACTTCATACAAAAGAATCACTGGGAGTGCTGCCTTTCATGGTAGAATCTAGTCTTCATGGTTACCTTTCTTGAAATATCCAGTTCTGGATGAGACAAAATAGGGAGGTTTTGAAGTTTGACATACCTCTGATCTGAATACATGATATGACGTAAATATTTTCTGTATATAAAACAGTCAGTCTCAGAAGCAAAAAATAAGACAAGTGGCTTCGACCTCTCTTCACCTCTAACTTTAAATGTTACCTTTCTTTTTTTGTTTTGTTTCGCAGTATATTCACTCAGCTGGAATCATCCATCGGGTGAGTTCAATGTTTGAGGTAATGAAAATCAATGGAGTGTGTCCCTCTGTGCATCAAATGTATTACTAAGACATAGTTACAATATATTTTAAAAGGTTGAAGTAGTACTTGACTAACTCTGTGTTCTGCTACAGGACCTGAAGCCCAGTAACCTAGCTGTAAATGAAGACTGTGAATTGAGGGTGGGTATCATGCTGTTTTAACAGAGTGTTGTAAAAACTCTCAAGATGACAGTTTTCTAAGAAAACATTAGTTACCATTTTTATGTCTCATTCCATTAATTTCAACTGTTTGCTACTATCCTAAATGTTCAATTTAATATGAATACTATCTTTGCAAAATCCCTATGTACCCCTCAGATGGTACATAGATAATAGTTTGGCCACTGAGTGAATACTTAACTGAGTATACCTTGAGAGTCTGACCTGTAATATGTATCTGCATCTGCCGTGTGTAGATGAAGCCTTGTAACAACTTTCATTTTTCTATCTAAAGAACATACAAGCTAAATGAAATAATGGTGGCAAAAAATATACCAATATTACCAGTTACAGGTAGTAAGACAAAAAAACCCAACCAACCAAAAAGAACCCTATAATTCTTGCTTTCCAATGCTATTTTGATGTACACATCTATATAAATACATCTCTTGGTGTGTCTGTGTGATACGATACAATATAGTAAGCGTGGGACTCTGGAGAAGGAAAAGATGTCTTGTAGCTTTCTGAGCCTTTAAACTTAAGAATGAGAAGTTAAGCATTTGTCCCTGACAGCCAGAAAAGTCTTTATTCCTGTTTCTAAGACTCTGATGTAATCACTTTATTCCAGCTGTAAGGGATTTAAGAAAAGACTTCAAATACCACAAGATCAGCAAAAAATCACAATAATGAGTAAGAGCAGTACAGTTAGGTTCTTGCAGTAATCCGGATCTGTGGTGAGAAACTGTAGTTCCTGTTTGATTTAGTGACACTTGCAGATGCTCAGCAAGTTTCATGATTATCTCTTTAATGTCTTCATGCATGTATGTTCAGCATCTGTGAAATTTTGTGGGTCATCTGCATTTGATCATTTAGTCTAAAATGTCTACTGTATTTTTGTACTGTAAGTAAAGGAGACTTTTACTGGTTTTTTCCATTATTATGCAATCTGTCCACCTCCCTGTCTAGCTTTTTTTACACTGTCTCTGCAGTGTTTATATTTGTAACTTTACTTCCTCAATTTATTTTTAATAGGACAAACTATTGGATATTTTCATGTACTAACAAAAAGGAAGTAGAAGCAAAAAGAAGGAAAGTGTGTGTGTGTGTGTGTGTGTGCGCGCGCATGTGTGTGCACATTTGATGGAAGGGATCAGCTGTTAAGGAAAAATATTGCCAAAGTTCTTATAAAAAGAAGGGCATTAGTGTTTGAGTTTCACACCATTATTTGTGTTTGTTTTCCTCATGCATTTTTCTTCACTTACTTAAGAAATAAATTATGCTTTTAAGCTCTACTGGAAATAAAGATGTTAATTGTTTATATATTTTAATGTTTTTCTTTAGGCCTTTTATATCTTTTAATTGGATTACAACTGAGAAATTTTGAATTATACTCTTGAAATTTTCTTATTCCCTATGAAAAGGATTAGCCATCAGCTTAATAAATAATCCTGGATCTCATCACAGGAGATACTCAATGATCTTATGTTTCTGTGTGAAGTGATGCTGGCTTGCCCAAATGACTGACTTAACAGCACTGAGGCACATATGGTACCCTTTCAAAGCAGTCTCTCTTAGAGCTAGGGTCCATAATTAGTGGGACATAGACTAACCAGAGAATAGAACAGAAAGCAATGAAATGAGGTGGGAAAATTCAGTTAAAATAACTTCTCATCTATGTAAACTTAGCAAGGGAAAACATCTGGAGGAGAGCACTTTGTGATCAAGCCTCTGTGTACATAAATAGAGATCCTTTGTTTGTTTTGGTGGGCAAGTTCTACTGAAAACAAATGAGTGAGGTGTGATTTGAATTTACATAGTTACACAGGATATACGTTTCTCTCCTAATGGCATCAGGGTAATTGTGTGATTTGAGTAAATGCTTAGACATAAGAAAATTAAACAGAAATTCTGCAGATGTGTGATCAATTTATTTGGTCTTTAAATGGCCACTGTCACTTGCTGTTAGTGTTTTACACAAACTATCAACTCTGAGTTGATAATAGTGTTTCATTTTTTATAGCAATAGTGTTTATTTTTAGTAAATGAATGTCAGTGGAAAATTGAACTCAAGGCAAAATATAAAGTGTGCCTTGGAGAACAAAGCACCAGGTTCATTGCAATGGAAATATCCTTATGCAGCACCAGAGGCTGTACGGATACAGCAGGGAGAGATGAGCTCATCTGCAGAGTGCTGCTGTTTTACTTCACTGGTAGAGAGAGACTACAGAAAACTCAGAAATGAGTAATGGGAAAATCAGGACCTATAAAAAAAGTGAAAGGGTTTTTTTAAATTATTATTTTATTTTTATTCTGTAGATTTTAGACTTTGGTTTAGCTCGTCAAACTGATGATGAAATGACTGGATATGTTGCAACAAGATGGTACAGAGCTCCAGAAATTATGTTAAACTGGATGCACTACAATCAAACAGGTAAACTGTGAAGGCTTGTGTTTTGTACAGCTGGATGTAGTGATAGTTTTAAACCAAGAAGCAGCTGTGTTTAAGGATCCCTTTGATTCACTGTGCACATTTCTCTCTCTGTTTTTTGGCAGTTGACATATGGTCGGTTGGATGTATCATGGCAGAGTTGTTGAAGGGAAAGGCTCTATTTCCAGGAAATGATTGTATCCTTAATTATTAACTTAAAAAATACTCTCTAATTCTTTCTCTTTTTTTCCTAAGGACTTGAATGTTTCTATGGACATGGTTTTGAGGTAATAAACTTGTAAAAGAATAAACAATTTGCTAATCTTTCAGTTCAGTGTATGTGACAACTGAATATGAGACCCACTGGTAGTATAAAAATCAGTAACAGATGTTCCTAAACAACAAAAAGTTACATTTATTCTTCTGTGTATCAGTATTTAAATAATAACCCAGTTACAACAGGGTAGATTTCTTCCATGTGTGGATCTTATTGAAATAACATATGCTAAAACTGAAGCTGAGTAAAGGCACCATTTTTTTCATCAGCTAATACAATTTAACAAAATAGAACTGCTTTTAGGCTGAAATTCCCAGAAAATGAAAATTAGTTAACTTTTAAATAGTAAGTGAATTAATAGGTCTGTTGTGTTCTGTTATATCAAAAGAAGACCGTAGTTACAGAAATGCCACAGGAGCAACAAAGCCCTTTCCTTTCTGCAGCACTCTGCTGTGGTCCCTGATGGAGCATCAGGGATTTCCATTGGTGTTTCCTGTGCTGGCAGGAGCAAAAAAGAGATGTTTATGAGGAGAGCAGTAAAATAATAAAACTGAAGAAAAACACATAATAAGGAAGGAGGAAACAACTGCATCAAGCTTTTATGAGAAACAAAAACATATTCTTCTGTATTGAATATTGACATTTCTTGCTACTCTGAAACCCCTCAAAAAACAAACACTTATTCTAATAGTAAGCTGTTGCTGGGTGCAAAGCATCGTGACATTAGAATGGCCTGAAATAATCTTAAGAGAGCTGAGACCAAGTCTCACCACTGGCCTTTCTGTTCAGCATCATTAGACTCTATTGTAACTGTAGGCATTCTCCAGGTGTATCATCACTGTGAGATGACTGTCCTCAGACTGTTTGATTACATGATATGTGTTATTTGAAAAAACCAATAAATCTAGTTAGCAAAAAATAATTTTTTTTGTTGTTAGAAAACACTGTCTACAACTATATGATTATATCAATTTAAATAAAGCTGTAAAATAATCTTGAGTCTTTATAAAAAGTGTAATATACTTTACAGGTCCTAGGTGACAATGAAAAATTAACATTTTCAAAGTTTTTAATCTTGAGACCTGTATAAAACAAATTTTTAAAGGTGCCAAATGAGAATTTTTCATTTGCCAGTTTTCAGATTAGTAATTTAGGCCTGTGAGCTGTGTATCGTATTAGACTGATCTTCAGAAATCTCTCAAATGGCTGAAACATAAATAAGTTATTGAGATTAAGCTTAAGAAAGTAATAAATTGGGAACTAAAACAGAAAAGCAATATTTTTCATGCAGCTAACATACCTGACAAGTTAATATAGTGCAGTAGAGAATTTGGTACTCCAGGACTAGGTTTAAGCAGATATGAATTGATATCCTTCCCTGAGCTATGGTGGAATTGTCTTGCTGAATGGTTTTAAGCATCTTAGTTACATGCATGGAAGCTCATTAATTGTCTAAACCCAAGAGGACTGTGTGCTGTTTATTTCCCTGAAATTACGCAGATATCGATCAGCTAAAGAGAATAATGGAAGTTGTGGGCACTCCCAGTTCAGAACTTCTGAAGAAGATATCATCAGAACATGTGAGTTCACAGCTTCATTCAGTTAACTGACTGTCTGTTGTTCTCTCTCTAAATGGCATTGTATGTTACTGCCTGTGTTACACGGACACTCTGATTTGGAAATGAGCAAATGCCTTAAAATGATCTCTGTTTTTTCTGCTAGAATGCCACCATTCAAAAAATACGCTTCTGGAGGCATCCAGGTACCTTGACTGTCACCTGGATAAATTTTGATACTTGTTCTTGTGTATTCAGGTTTTGCAAAGAGTTAAGAAATTAGTCCAGATGATCTTTTAAATTGCTTATAATTAAAAAAATTCAAACTGGTGTTCAGCTCAGAGCATTTTATTGTTGCCTGATGTCTCTGTTATTTGTATGCTTTTCATTGTTGTAAAGTTTTTAAACAGACATCTGAATGAAATAATATCTGAGTACTCTATTTAGATGCCTAACTTGAAAATTGTGTTTATTCATCTCTCTAAATGCTTGTGTGAGGTCCAATTTCTTGATAATATTCATAGTTAAGAGTGGGCTTTTTAACTTTCCATGTGACTTCTTTAAAATAGTAATCTAGTAAATGAACAATTTCCACATAATTTCTCTGCTAAAGTGACACTTAAAAGATTCATTGTAAGCAGTAACTGTGGACAGCCAGCTGAGGAATGAGATGTAGTATTGTTTGATAAAGGCAGGGGATGGGCACAGTGTAAGTGTTCAGATAAACACCAGCACACAGATACCTCCTGATCTGCAGCTGTTTTCTTAAACTCTTCTGTATACATCTCAGACTAATACAAAATGGCTGTTTCTCACCTTTATGAATATTTTCATGGGTTTTCTTTGACCTACTAATGAATACAGTAGCGGGTTAAGGGAGCAGGAGCAGTAGGAGAGCCAGAGCAATTCTATATTTCTGTAAGGTCCAACCATAATGAAACCTCATCATCACAGGCCAATACAGAGTCCCAGAGTTTTTGGGTACCCAGCGCCTAGGAATTTTGGGTACCCAGCACCCAGCCCTCCTGGGACAGGAGGCTAGCTAAGCATCCATCCTTTTGCCAAGGACTGCATCAACCAATAGTCTCGTAGGTCCTTTTGTAGCCTTCATGTGTTATTAAGATCTTACAGGTTTTGCTGTAACACATTCTCAGTATTGTATGCAAATGTGTCATTTACCCACAGTTAGTGAGCTTTTTCATTGTTAGAGAACACCTTAAATACTTACTTGAAATAGTATGTGCTTTGTTCTTTTAATTTCTTATGTTTCAGAGCATACCTCAGTGAGGTACAGGAATCCTGAAACTGTTTTATTTGGACTAATTATACCTTTAGAGCACAGGCAGAACACAAAAACCAGGTTAATGAACGGAAGTACTGCTAGGTCACCTCTGGGCTGCTGCTGCCTGCTAGAGGAGCAATGTCAAAGGAGATACATACCTTGATTGGAGGTAATTGCCAGCTGCAAGGGAGTTTCTTCATTCTAGTTCTTTAACATGTAGTTTGGTCTTACTGTTTAGGTATTTCTTAATGCAGCTTGCAGACATGGACAATTTCTTAACATCCCTGTAACGGCACTGTCAGAGATTTACTGAAATGCCAAGCCTATTTTCTGTTATAAGTAGAAGATTAAAGAACTGGAAACTAAAAGATCAACCTCCTTGGATGTTTCAGCACAAGTTACTGAGGTGTTTGTTGGTGTTTCATGTTAATATGAGTTTAAGTGGTTATTGCATTTCAGAATAATTTAAACATTGGGATTCTCTTGGTCAGGTTTCTGTGGTGAGTATATAAGCAAAGGGGACAGGCTAGTAAGTGCACTTTGATAGGTCTGTGTTGTTTTCAAAGGATTTCTGGGCAAGGTTGGAGATAATTTTCACTGCATCTTGTTCAGTCATGTTAGGATTAGTTTTTGATTAGTAGCTGTTTTCCATAGACCAAGGATGCTTAGTTAGCCTTCTGCACATAGTGTCCTTCTAACAGACTGCTAAATGTGGAGAGATGTCTGTATAACACAAACATGTTTTAAAAGGGTTGGTGTTTGTTCAAGGACCAGCTGAGTTTTTTTATGGATTTAGGGAGTAGCCACCTGCTTCTTTTTTGACAATCCCTTTTCAGAATTCCCTATTCTATCTGATCCAATTATGCAACCTCTTCTCTTGCCAACCTATCTTCCTCAGCGTAAAAATTCTTAGCTCATGTAGTGTCAGGCTGACATTTGTGGATGCTGTATCTGGGCAGGCTTTTACTATCTGACTTTGGATGAGCCTTTCACAGCCACAGTGAAAAGGCAAGCTCTAAGTTCTGTTAAACATCTGAAAATCTGTTCCCATGGAGTATCAGAATTTGTTCTTTGGTCAGTGAAGCTACATCTCACCAGAGAAGAGAGAGAAGGGAAGGCTGCAGATTGAATTATGCCACTTTCTGAGGGTAACTGAAGGACGGTTTAGGCTGCAGTTTCTGATTGAGTATTACAAGCATGTGTTCCCTGGGGATAAACTGTGATGAATTCGTAGGCACAGGTGAAAACTAAAGTGCTAACACTCAAGCCTTAAATCAAAATGTGCCTGCTTAAAACTATCTTGTTTATTGTCCAGTATACAGGAGTGAGTGCTTGAAACAAGCAACAACACTGTGGTTTTATGTAAAGAGGATTTCCCATGTATAAGAAACATAAAACCCATAATGTTTGGTTTGTTAGAGTTGATGTGGTTACTGTTGAGCAAAATTTAACCCTATGGATATGGTATGTATATTGACTTATTTCTAGGCAAGAAAATACATCGAATCTCTTCCACATATGCCTCAACAAGATTTGAAAGCTGTGTTCCGTGGTGCCAATCCATTAGGTAAGAAAATCAGACTGACACAGATAAAATTTTCACTAACATTGGAACTGAAGCATTCCTTTAGTTCCTTGCTGTATGATCCCCTATAATAATAATCAGACCGGTGAGAAAAGCATTGCTTAGCCTTTCATCCTAGGACTGTTTTCCTTCATGAAGCCTGTGGGTTTTTTTTTTTTTTCTGATGGAGATTACAGGAATCTCCTAAAGGGAAATGGTCCATGGATGAAAAGCAAAAGCCAGCTGTACATAGCAGAAATAAATAAAAATGTCATGGGGTCTAGATTAGAGACATCACTTCTGGCTCAGGAAGGCCATGAGCTGTAAATTGCTGGCAAGCAGAACAATATACCAGGAAGTATAGCCGTTTGAATGACCCTTTGGAGTATTATTTCTTAGGAATATTTGAGCCATTGTTGAACACAGGATACTGGGCTAAGCCAGACCTTTGATCTTATCCTGTATAATAGTTTTTTTGTCTAATCAATTGGTTCTGCCTGTGCAGAAGAGATGTTTCTGTGAACTTTCTCTTGTGACATAAAAAGGAGATACTTGAGTCATCAGAGTTATCTCACTGCATCTCACCAGGTCAGTTCCATCAAGTACACATTATAGAGAAGTATTGTGAGTTAAAATGCTTTGAATTAATTTTGTGTACTAATACAAATTTTATTCTTAGAAATACAGGTAGTTTGGAACACTTTCCTGTTAAAAAATGGGATTTATTTGCCTGAAGTACATGAGAGCATGCTACATACTAATAGCATAAAGGCAAATTAATGCCAACGTAAAAGCAGAAAAAACCCCCATTTTTTAATGTTAAGTTTTTTGTTATGTTAAGTATTTGAAATAGTTATGATAAAATTTCCACAAACAACTAATTTCAGCCATACAACTCTCTCTCATTTCTAGTATCATTCAAATGCCAACTTCAAATATATTTTGTTTATGCTAGGTCCTATGAAGTTGCTTTGGAGTTTTCATCTGATCATTGCATTGGTGCAGCTTATTAGAAGTGTAATCTCACACTTTATTATTCACAAGTTGTTAACTCCGTCCTGATCAGTGCAAATGTAAGCACACGATGCACAGCACAGGATATTACCTTATAAGCACACATGGATCTTTTTAGAATTAAAATATTCAGAGAGGTGAATCAGATCTCCAGTTGACTATCCTGAACCTTTGTGCATGCCACAAGCAAACCAGAAGCTTCCTTCAGCTCTCTTCTGTACTCACAGTAGAAAATCTTCAAAACTTACTTCTTAATTTGCCTAAATTTTGCTGGTAATATTAATGTGTTTAAGATGAGTGAGAATAGGTTGTGTGTAAACAGCTGCCGTTTCTTTTATTTCCTTATGGTCTCTTCTGGCTTTGAAGTGCATTTCTGTTTTTAGCTGTAGATCTTCTTGAGAAGATGCTTATTTTAGACAGCGATAAAAGGATCACTGCCTCGGAAGCCCTTGCGCACCCCTACTTCGTACAGTATCACGATCCGGATGACGAACCAGAGGCTGAGCTGTATGACGAGTCCATAGAGAACAAGGAGCGAACCATAGATGAATGGAAAGGTATCAGAACTGCATGCACTAGTCAAGACATGTAGCTGAAGAAAGCCTTACTTAAATAACACTTTTCCTCCATTTCTAGCCAGAGGAATTTGAACTTTTAAGCCTCAGGCAAACAAGATAAGTTCATATGTGTGCTTGTGGGAGTGGATGGACAGAAAGACTTATATTTCCTCTCTGGATTTTGCCCACTCCCCCTCTTCTATCATCTCCTTACTAGATTCCCTGTACCACTGAAAGTTCAACTAAAAGCTGATGCTAGCTACAAAGTAATCACACATTCTGTTTTGCTTTTAGTTTTCTAGGTCAGATCCCCAGCTGAAGTAACTGTCCTGGGGCAAGTGACACTACTTGGGATTCTGATCTAGTTCTGACCAGAACCAGAAAGTAATATTATCCACATAGATGTGTATTTTGTTAATAATTCTTTAGATAGCAAAGGAATTTGGATTAATAACTACACCATGCTATTGGTCCTGTTTGAGATGATGATTTTACTTGGGAGTGACGCCCCAAAACCTTTCTTTGGTAAATACTGCAATAGCCTTCCATGGTTGCACCACAATCATATTGCACTGCAGTATCACGGAAGTAAGGTGGCTCAACATTAGATTACAAGTACACTGAAAAGTACAGTCCAATTTCACCACTGTCTAATGAGGATATATTATTCTAAAAATTCCTTACTAGAGATTTTATATTGAGAATAGTGCTGTAGAAAATTCATTGTTCTGTTTATCAGTAAAGGTTTTTCCTTGGCTTAAGATGAAATATGTCTTCTATAAAATAAATGTTCTTTTGTTTCTATTTGCATTTTCTGTAACTTGGGAAAGATTCGGTAAAAATGTATTATCATAGTGGTTAGGTTTATGATGAAGAATACACTCATGTCTTACTCCTGCCCATCCACTTGTGCCGTGTTTTATCCTGGGCATTACAGGGGAGAAAACAGACTGTCTACAGCAAATGTATCTTAAAGAAAGATAATAGTGGGGTCATGGCTCTTTTTACAAGAAATCCACCTTCTAGAGCCCTGGAAAGGCTTTTGTAGAAGCTGTGTCTGCACAAACAAGGAGAATTGACTGGCATCGCTTATTCCTTATACATGCTCTCCTTTGCAAAACCTGGCAGCCTACAGCACCACCCATACATCTTATTTGTTGAGAGCTCTGTTCATTTGCTGCTGTGCTTAGGACTGGATGATTTTTTTTTTCTGCTGCTTTTTCTGTTGCCTTAGTCTTTAACAGGAAAGTTTAACAATTTCTGAGTCATAAAGAGGATTTCTGTTTGTGATGAAACTCCATTGAAATTATTTAAGGAACAATCTTAGCTTAAGAACTTAACACTTTCTAACCTGAAATGAGGACATGAAGGTGAAATATCTTGGAAGGGCAGTATCATATTATTTGTCATTGCATGTATCATGTATCATTTTTTACATTACTGACCTTGATGGAGCTACAGGTCAAATTTCTTCTTTATTCAGGCTTAAAAAAAGGCCTGAGACAAAAATCTCCTAACTCACACAGCAAGTTTGCTGTTTTTCCTTCTTCCCTCTGGCCATGTTTTTTATCTTGGGGAATAAACTTTTTATTTTCAAGTACAGCATGTGCCCCATTTAAGTAAGATGACATACAACATTTGTAGTGTTGATGAAATACTGATCCAATTTCTCAAGATGTCAGTGGCATGTTTCTGTTCTTTTTCTGTTCAAGTTAAAAATCAGTGGTGCCAGATCTCAAGGGACTGAGTACCAAAATAAAATGAGATTTCAGACGCCTTGTCTTACACATTATGCAGTTCAGAGTTTTCTTGGCCTCCACTGGACACTGCTGAGGCTCACAGCACAAGCTCTTATATTTCTTACTGACAAGTTTAACCAGTTAGAAAATGTTTCAAAATTTTGGAGGCCAAGGGTATGCTATTCAGACTTGAATGCTGTACATTCTCTCCTTAGATATTGCTCCACTTGCACATATCTCTGCTGAGTAGTGCAGTGCAGTGAGAAGTGGGTAAAGAGCTTTATAAACATAAACCACACAGCCAGTGAGAATCATTTCTAATACAGTTCCAGGTGTCCAGTTTGTGAGGACACTAGCTTCTCCAAGTTCAGTCAGCTGTAGCTCCTCCCTGACTGCCTGTAATTCCATGTAATTGTCACAAGTCAGTCACTTAAAGTCACCTAACAAATCCTCCAATGCTTGGAATTCTGCACACAGAATTTTCTTCAGAGAAATTCCTCACTGAAACTGGCACACACATCACTGTACACAGTGGTACAGCATAACACAACCAGAGTGTAAGCAAGATTCAGTCCCATGATCTTTTACATACTTTTTAGAGGAGTCCTAGGTATGCTTCCAGGCATAGCAGCTGTAGAGTTACTTAATAAACAAGCAAATAGGCATGAGTTTGATATGATTTAAACATCACTGTTTGGAAAACAGAACCTGAAGTAATGCCATAACCTGAGGTTAGCTATATGAGAACAGGATTTGCTCCTTAAAAAGCAGCGTGTAATATAACAAAATATGAAAGAGGTAGCCACTGACAACATATTCCAGTAATGTCCAAGGCAGAAAACAAGACATGACTGTTAGCATGAAAAGATAAATGGTTATTCCCAAAGCAAGGTAAAATAGCAAGTAACTTATGTTTCTAGCTATTGATGAATACAGAATTTCCTGATGAAAGCTGTTACATGCTTCTAAGACAAAATCAGAGTACCATAAAATTAATACAGCTACAGTAAAACATTTAAAAAAAAGTAGAATCCCAAGGAATTAGCACAGAATTGCAAATGATATATAATTGAAGGCAACTGACTGAGAGATGATAAAGAATGTTCTCCACAGTTAAAAGTGTACATTTTAAAACCTATCTAGGTACTTTTATCGATTCCATTTTCCATTACATATTGTCTTTTATTACATCATTTTGGCAGGGCATCTGACAGTGTAATTGATGTTTTCATTTCAGTTCCTGTGTGTTTTAGTAATTAGTTGAAGGGGACAGTCATGTTGTACAATAACACTATTTGTGAGTGTAATTTGGAATCTGAGGTTAAGAGGAGGATTCCTGGTGAATTCAGTCTGGTTTTGGATCTGGACGCTGAAAAGGCTGGAATATACAAACTACAAGTCACGTGTATCTGTAGAACTGTTTTGTCTGGAATATTTTTCTTTTGAGGAAAATAGCGCCTAATTCTTCTCTCTTCCTTACATCTCCTCTACAGAACTTACCTATGAAGAAGTGAATAGCTTTAAACCACCCGATTTAAAAATGGACAGCCTGGAGATAGAACAGTGAATACAGGCAGCTCTGTCTTGCCCTGCTGCACTATGAAGACTGTTAAAATATAACCATACAATTTAACCTGTGGTCAGACATAGCTTTTACTATCCAAAGATGTTGGAGGAGATGCAGAAAAACAGATGCATTAAACAGAAGCCAGATTTTGTCTGTTTTGGGTGGGGTTTTTTTTTGCCTTGTAATATGAATGTATTCCCAACTCACAAAGGGTGGTAAAGAACTGCTTCATTCTGACAAAATTATGCACTGAGTTCTGTCAAGCTGTGTGTTCTGCATGTTTCATTTTATCAGTTGTATTGCCAAAATAAAGATGACCTCTTAAATTAATTTTAAAATTGTACATTTAAAGCATGAATGTATACAAACATAAACAAGAAGTCCATACAAGCAATCTTTTTTTCTTTTTTTTTTCTTTTTTCTTTTTTTTTTCTTTTTTTTTTGTGGCATTTTATCTGTCTGTTTTCGTACTATTTATAGTTAGTGCCTTTATGAAGAGAGGGCGTGGTAGTGAGATAGACAGAATATGCATATGTAGTCATATCTGTGGTGGTCTTACACATGTATTGGATGTCTCTCAAGCAATCTTAACACCAGTTGAAAGTCAGTAAAAATAAATCTTTCTCTTCTCTTGCCATTCAAGTGTCTGTTCTCATTATTTTCCACATATATTTTTTAATCTGTACAATACCCATTTGTAAGACAGTTTTGCTTCCCCATGGTATTCCTCACCATGCCAGTGCTGGACTGTTGGTGAATTTGCCTGGGTTTACAGGAAGGTGCCTTGAAGGTACTGCAGCAGAGATCTGTAGACTTCTGCAAGGTTCAGCAAAGGCTGTCACAGACAGCAGTGCAGGAGTGCTCAGTTCAGTTCACAGCTTTGAATTAAATATTCTACATTGTCGTATTTTCCTTCACAAAATATTTGGGAAAATAATCTCATAATTGCCATTGGAAGACCTGACAAAACAAGGAGATTCAAGAATGTGACACATTCTCATTGGAGTTTCTTTTTAAGGAAAATTTTAAAGGTTTTCCGACTCTGAAAAGTTGGAAAAATTGTTTTAAAAACGCAGGATACATCAGATACTGAGATTTTAAAAGAATTTAATTTATCTGATTCCTCCAATATATTGTATTGGAACATAACATGCATAATTCTGTAACAGGAACATCCTTTTGGTACAAGGCCTCTTGTATTGTATTGGCTGTGTCTTTCTACATACTTGTGATTCACAGCTGTTTAACATGTAATTTGTGTCTTGTTCTTGCTGTGTCAGAGTCTTATTTTGGAGGTGGCTTTTTATAATATTTAGGGGTTTTGAAACTTGTCATTAATATTCAATTGTATAGCAGTTATATAAGGTAATGGATTCTACTGCATTTACTTTCCTCTGTATCTTTTCTATGTAAAAAGAAAGGCTTTTTCTTAATAAACAGATTTAAAAACAAAAAATCAAGTCCAAGAACTTTGATTTTTTTCAGAAATCAAAATAGGCATTCCATCTAGAAAATGTGCTTTTAATTTGTGGACTAAGTGATAGACTGTTTTGGTAATGTTGACCAGTTATCCAATACTTGCATCCCATGAAATGCAGCCACTTGTATTCAGCTTTCCCCAGGGCATGTTAATCTGAAAGTAAATGCCTGCATGGATTTCTTGCAGCTCTGCTGGAGTGCTGTCAGCCACCATTACTTTGGCTTCCCGTGAAGCTGGATGAGGCCTGTAGTGATCATGCAGTGACTGAATTTCATGCTGATTAAAATAGGTGAAAAAGTTCTAAATCTTTATTTGTCTGACTACATAATGAAAATATTCACTCAGTCATATCTTAAACTTTTTTTTTAATTTGTTTGTTTGCCAGTTAAAGTAGCTTATTGCTTTATTTTCTCTGAAATATGATATTGAGCTTACAAGCCTATTTTGCAGCTCCATTTCAGTTGGAAGGGCAAGGATAAAGTAAAGAGATTTCACAAGATCTTTTTGTGTCTGACAATAATTAATTTATTATGGGGTTTGTCCCTTCATTTGTTAAATCTGGTTTCTTGGCTCTGAGGGTGGCTGTTGTCAGATGCTTCAAAGGATGCATAAAACTGGTTGCCACAGCTCTGCCACTTGAGGTAGAAAGTTCTATGTTGCTTCCAAAATTTGTTATTCTGGCAACTCTGAATCTTCCTCTGAATAGTCTCTTTGACGTTCAGAGATGCAATTTTTTCTAGGAGATAAATTATGTAGGAAGAATATGGTCACAGCCACATTTAAACTAATCAAAGGTGACAGTAATGGGCAACAATAGCTCAGCCCTTTTTAAAGAATTACCATCAAAACCTGTAAATGGTCTCATTTTAATGTCAAGAAAAACAGTAGGGAGACAGACATCTTTTTCCTAGATGTGCAAAATGAAGGCAATTACTTAGACCTCAAAACCCAATAATTAAAGTATTTTTCTAGAGTAGGTAACCAGCTCCCTTGTGGCAATCAAACATGAGACTACAATTTGATATTTTTATCAGTTTACAACAGCAGGAGAGGGTAATTGGAAAGCCAATACCCCAATGGGACAGAAAGGGGGCTTAGCGCTAACAATGCTTATCATTGAGCACAGATGGAAGAAAACATTTATTAACCAACTCAAACAGGCAGATGGAGGTAAATATAGAGGAGTGAGGGCTTTGTCAGGCTTGGTGAGGCAGATGGCTTAAAAGTAAATTTTAAAGAGTAAGTAAATAGAAAACTTTCATAAAAATTTATTTGCTAAAAATGTATTCAATGAAGGCATTGATTTCATGGCCCAAATGTTATTTGTAAAAATTATAGTGATGCCTGCCTAAACAGCGGGGGAGTCCTGACAGCACTCTTACTTTCAGTAGCACAGTCACACCTTTGTAGGTGCTCTACACATTGCATGTATGCTTGAGGAGAGCAGCATGGGTTTTAGCCCACACTCCTTTAGGGTACTCTCATCTCTGGCTACCTGCATAGCACAGAGGGGAAGCTCAGAGGAGCATGGCTGGGCTTTGCACATGGAGGAGGCAGCTCAGAATTCCAGTGGGGAGAACACAGCGGTCCAAGGGCTTTCACTGGTCCATTACCGACATTGTTAGCAATTTACTTTTAATCTGAATTTATCTAATTTCAGCTTTCAATCACAAGAGCTTGTTATCCATCCTCCTAGTGAATTGAAATCACCTCTAGTATTTATTATCTCACTCTATAATCAGGTTTAATAATCAGGATTAGTGTGACCCCAATTCTAGTAATTTTATCATCACTGGCAGCAAAAGGTGTTGAAAAAGGAAAATCTTTTGCATGCATCTCAGTCTTTTGACATGCCTAAGTATACACTACACTTTTACAACCTGCATCTTTATTTTTTAAGCTGTTTACCTTATCAGAACTGAAACTCAGCAATAGGAAATTGCTATGACACAGCCAAAGCAGATAGGTATTAAAAAACTTTAATCTACAATGGACCAATGGAAAGAAAAAACAAAGATGGTTTAAAGGAAAAGCAGTTTCAGAGTGTCATGCCCTGAAGATACAAAGTGGCTACTTGAGTCTGAAATAGCAGGGTTACTAATAAGTTCGAGAATTTGTAGAGGGGAAAAATAGGAAATTTGGTAATCAATACTGATATATGAAAAGAAATACATCATTATCGATAGGTCAAGAGTCATTATTTAGACAGCATCATTGCAGAGTTCGTTTTAGACAGCATCGTGCTCTTGGTGTTTTTTTTAAATATGGTGTATACCAGGTGAAAGGAAGAGGGAAGGAGGGTCAGTGTGCTGCAGGATCCGACACAGTGAGTTCACCCCAAAGGTCAGGAGGGGAACAACCCTTTCAAGGAAAAAACGTTGGCAGCAAAAGAAACTGACAGAGGTGGAAAGCAGTCAGTACAAAAGTTACTTCCTTCCTTTCTTCCTGTCACATGTGCTCTTGGGTCAAGAAAACAGACCTCCACTTTCACCACTCTTGGAACCTGGTCAAAGATGAATCTGTCCAAAAAGTACTGTACTGAACTGCCAGCACAAATTACATAAATGTCCTTTGCTACATCTGTACATCACTGACTTGGCCCAAGAATCCCCAATAGAGGAGCAGAGGTAAAGGTTTAACTCTCATGAAAAGAGAATTGCATTGTAAATTGGGTGAACTGTCTTTTGTTAGCAGCAGAAAGGGATTCAACCTCGACAAGATCAGCCTCCTTAGGAAGGAATTAATAGTAACACTTCCATTTGCTTTAAAAGCAGCTGCTTTTTTCTCACACTTCACTGCTACTGCTGCTAGTGTTTATGGATGCAAACACTGGTCTTTAGAAAATCAGCACACTTGCACAAGTGAGAGTACCAAGTATCATTAATTTATGAGTCTGGGTAAGGGGTTTTAAGGCACTAGTACCAAGAGATTTAGAAAGCTACATTAGTGTTGCTGCCACTGCCCTTCTTTCTGCTGTAAGATTAAATATTGAACTGATACACCTAAAAGGGTCTAAGTTTTCATTACAAGGAGGGAATATATTGTGAGCTTTCTATGTGAACAATGATCTTCCAACCAATCTGACACTTAATCTATTAGACCAGAAATTTCTACATAATGAGCAAAACTCTTCAATTAGGCTTCAATCTTGCAGACATACAAATGCTTCATTTTGCACTCCCATAGTCCCCCAGCTCCAATTATTGTCGCAAATTAAGATGTGTACCATAGCACAGAGGTTTTAGCCAGTCCTTTTAGGTTCCAATTTGATCACAAGTAATACTGAACACAGTAGAAATACTGAATCACAGTGGCAACGCTGAGACAACTATACACTAAATCTGCCATAACTGGCAGCCTCCACTGAGTAATACTTAGTTCCTTATAGAATAATATCCTTTGGATCAGCACTCAGATATTATATGCCTATTTTATATTAGAGCCTGATTGCTCAAAATGAAGAACCCATAGTTAAATTACAATCTGCAAAAATTATATACAGTACTCCTGTCCTGCTTAGCTCCCTCATTAGGTTGAGATGGAAACAAAGAAAACTAAGGCAGCATTGAGAAGGATGGGTAAGAATGCCATGGTGGTTTGGGTGATTTAAACAGATGTGCACAACTATGCAGTGACAAATGAGTAAAGCTATCCATCAGCGATATCCATTAATGCTCCTTTTGTATGATTTTTTCACTGAAGAGGGAAACACTTGAAGAGGGTTGTTTGGTTTTTTCTCTGTAAACTATAGCATCTCATACTGCAACAATCTGTGAGAGTTTAAAAATTAAATTTCAGTCTATTGTAGGAGAGGACCTTTTGGTGAATTCTGAGAAGGAAAAGTTAGGAGAGTGTTAAAAGTAGTTGATTTATACATAGGTGTCTACTACTCTCTACAATTGGCCTCTTTTCCTCCACCAACCTCCAGCAAGCAGGGATAATGGGGTAATACATAGTTTCTTAGTAAGTTCTCACTTGACATCTTGAAAAAAAGAAACTTATAGTTTTAATTATTTTTTTTTTTAATAAAAGAGCACTTAGGTGGTGCATATTTACTCCTTTCTGCTGATGGCTGAGTGACCTTGAAACACGGCAAGGTCCCCAGGAGGGCTAGATGTCAGAAACTGGAACTAAATCACCCTGCTCATGGGACAGAGACAAAATAAAAAAAGTTGTAAAATAGTTGGCAGTGACTCCAGTGGGGAAGGGTGGGGCTGAAATAGCACAAAAGTATTTTCTGATTAAAACTGAGATGTTTTAATTAATATTTTTTAAGCTTTACTTTTTGTTGCAATAAACAGAATGAACTTACTTCCTCCATGGCAACAGTCTAAGTAGACAAGCACAGAGTATATTTCAAAGGTGGGGATATAGAAAGCTTATTAAAAATAATAATGTTCTAGGAATCAGCTTTTGAAAATTCAGCTAGATTTTATGTTTGTTGATGTTTAAGGTATGTTTTACACAGCCAAATATGTGAATTAGTGTATCAAGAGTAAAATGATCATATGAAAGACAGACATAAACAGGCAGAAATGTGGGAAGATGTTTGATTTTTCAAAGGACTTTGTATGATCTCCTTTCCTGCACATTATCAGTGCCTGGACTGAAGACCAGGTGTCAGTCCCCTCCCCCTGCTCACACTGATGCACTCCTGCACTCAGGGCCGGCAGCCCAAGTGGCAGTTTGTGATTAGTAGCTTTGCCATTAAACTCTCTCACCAGACTTCATACTTGTAGGATTTCTCAGGAAAACATGGCTAGATTTCACACTGCTTGCTTGTAGAGCTTTGCTCCAGTACCAAAGCTTCACCTCCAGTCTGGAGGGAAATTGAGTTCTCAGTTTCCAGAAGGATTAGAAAGAGAACTATACCCATCCCTCCCACCTACCTCATATGCTTTGCAGCTGATGGCAACCATCCAGCACATCAAATGCTGGCTCTTTAAGAAACCCACCACATTCTGATGCCTTTTAAATCTTCCCTTTATGGGATGAGCATTAGAAAAATGCAATTTTTGCACCATTAATGAATTTATTGTATTTTGTTAACGATGTCTGAAGAAGATCCCTTCTTTTTCTTTAAAAAACTTTAACTTTAGAATAAACAAATGCCAGAAGCGGAAACATCTGATAGCATTCTTTCTTTAATCTATCCTGACAAGCACACATTGCCCAGAATAAGATATGGCTGTAGCATCTATTAGTCCCCTTGCAACAAACTGTCTTTGGAAAACACATCACCATGTATCCAGCTGAGCCTAGCAGGATTCAGAGACTCATGCAGTTTGTGACACTGCTGTAAGATCTACCAGCTGTGGATGGACCCAAGTTTCTTGCCTCATTCCCTTCATAGATGTTTGTAATGGCTTATTAGACAAAGCTTCCTTTGTTATGACAGTGCTAATTTCCTAGTCTTTTCAGTGAGTTTACCAGTTCATCTCCTGTATGTGCGACCTAGTAGTCTTATATTTGACCTACACAGCTACTTCGTCCACCTATAGCAAAGTATGCCTAAATACTTACTTGACGGAAAAATGTGGGAAAATCAGCAGTGGGCAACTTTGTCAAAAATGTCTTTTTAAAGTTGCTCTGTAATATTCTCAGCTTCTGCACAAGAGTGACCTTGTTTTGATGCTAAGCTAGTACTTTTATCTACTGTAGCAAAATCATCTAATTTCTGCCTTGATAAAAAGCAAGCAGTAAAACGTATCACAACCAGATAAAGCAAAAAGTAAGTGAGGGATGACAAGCAGAACTAATCCTCTCTGTATTAGAAAAATACATTAAAAGTAATTTAACTAATGGACTACTTCAAAACAAGAGGGAGCTACTCTATGCTTCACCTTACCTGCATCACATATCACACCAGCCAGCATCTGAATTGCAAACAGCATAGAAGGGATGTCAGAAATTAAAAAATAGTCTCCTGGGGCAGTGGATTTTTTAAAGTAAACATCTACCATTGATCTAACACTTCTCACAAGCCTCATGTTAACTGTGGAATGTCAAAAGGTTGCTCTCCACTCTCACTAAACCAGAGGTTCGAACAGCTCAGCGGAGAGCAGCAATGGAACGCAGGGCTGCCGGCTGGAGGCTGTGTTCTCCCTGTACCCCGGGAGCAGCAAGGGCAGGGCGGCTCTTCCACATTTAGTCAGGCACGAAAACGGCTGGGCGCCTGGCAACTACCAAAATGGCATGAAACTTGTCCAGATGGCCCCTTTAGAGCTAAACCACAAATTGAATTCTAGTGACAGCAAATCTGAATTACCTAACCTCAGCAACATTGCTCAGGGCTAAAGTCAAACAAAACAAGGCTTTACCAGACTCTGAAGGACAAGAATTTTAATTATATTCGCACAGAGAACACATAAAACATATTTTAAACCAGGTCTTTGCCTTATATATATGTCTGCCCCAGGCCTATTTATTACAGAGCTACTGAGAAGGTTTCTCTTGTCCGTACTCCAGCACTGCAATCATTTCGTTGCCGGTGCTGCAACAGTTCCATTCCAGTTCGCTTCAGACATGCATAGGACGACTTGCTCCGAGCACCCGAACCAAGTGTGCGCTGGTTTTTAGTTAACTATATGAAATATGGTTGTAACTTGTGGTCTGACCCCGGGATGATCTGGGGACCCCTAAGCTGTTCGTCTCAGGGCAGAAGCCATATAAAAGCTCACTTTTGGACTCCCAGTTCTACCAGCTGCAGCCTCTCGTACTCGCTAACACTCCGATATGCTCAGCAGCCGATGGCATCTCACCGGAACCGGAGCACAAACGCAAAACGGGCCCCGCGTCAGGGGCCGCATCGAGGCGGGGAAGAGACGGCCGGGAGGGGTTTGGTCCCCACTGCAAGGGCTCGCACGGACAGCGAGAGCCTCGGCACCTGCCTGCCTGCCTGCCGACTCCAGTTCTACCAGTGCAGCCTCTCGTACCGTCTAACAACTCCGATACGCTCAGCAGCCGATGGCATTTTTTCTCACCGAACCGGAGCCAAAGTGCCCCCCCCAAAAACGGGCCCGCGTCAGGGGCGCATCGAGGCGGGGAAAGAGACGGACGGAGGGGTTGGTCCCCACTGCAAGGGCTCGCACGGACAGCGAGAGCCTAGGAAACATGCTGCCTGCCTGCCTGGGAACGCTCCGCCACCGGGACACCGAGCACTTCGCTCCCCAGCCTCGGCGGAGCGGAGACCCAGGGTACCGGGTGGAGGGGAAAGGAGGGCGGTGCGAGGCCGGTACCGACGCAGTGCCCGGTGCCCCGGCCCCCCCTTGTGTGGCGGCGGGCCGAGGCGGCGGGCGGGCGGGGCTGCCGGCGGGGCTGCGCGGGGCGGCGCGGGCGCGCCGCTGCTCAGGTCCCAGGCCCCCAGCGCAGCCGGCTCGGCGGCGCCGGCCGCTCCGCCTTCCCCCGGCCCGGGCTCTTTTTGTCGGAGCGTGCCGGCGGGGATCGGTAGCGCCAGTCTTCCCCCAAGAACGGCTTCTACCGGCAGGAGATCACAAGACCCTCTGGGAAGTGCGGGAACGCTACCGGGACCTGCAGCCGGTGGGCTTCCGCGCCTACGGAGCCGTGTGGTGAGCGGGGTGGCGGGGGGCGGGCGGACGGCGGGGCGGCGGCCCCTATGCCGGCCCGGGGGATGCTGCCGGGCCCGGCCCTCTGGCGTGTCGCTCCCTGCCAACTTTTCCCGGCTGTTGTCCGGTCCCGGGCTGGCCCCGCCCGGTGCCGGCGGCCCCGCTGCTCACCTTGCCGCCCCGGGCCGGGCTGTTCCGCCGGGGAGAGCCGCCCCGCGCCTGTTCGGCCCTGGAGCGAGCAGAGCCCGGAGCTCCAGCCCTGCCCAGCCCTGCCCTGCCCTGCCCTGCCCGGGGAGCGCTGCCCGCGGCTGCCGAGCCCGGCCCGCGGCATCCCGGAGCGGCAGCGTCCCTGAACCTCGGGGTGTTGGAGTCCTTGGGGCGGACCCCTAGGTCGGGCTCTGAGTTGGTGGTGGGTTTGGGCGTTTTGTGGGATTTTTTGTTTTATTTTTGGTCTGGGGTTTTTTTTTTCCCACTCCACAGATGTTTCTCTTTAAAGCTTTTGATAATTGTCTACATTTCATCACAGAGTCTGTCAGGCTTCTAAACGAACGACATGAGATGCCTGTTGGCAGAGGTGCTTTGGGGAGGTGATCTCCCCCCATGGCATGCAGCCGCTGCCCAGTTCTGGCCAGGTTTGCTGGGGTTTGCAGACTTGCTTCGGACCCTGCTCACCGAACTCTTTCTTTTCCCTTAAAGCTCAGCCGTCGATGGAAGAAGTAGTACCAAAGTGGCCATTAAGAAATTGTACCGCCCGTTTCAGTCTGAGCTCTTTGCCAAACGAGCTTACCGAGAGCTGCGTCTCCTGAAACACATGAAGCATGAAAACGTGAGTTGAGTTGTTAGCTCAAAACCATAGCCTGGGCACTCTAAATCAAAGGAAATAGATAGATTTGCAGCAGGCATGTGTGTAGCTGAATGGAGTTCTGGAATCTTTCAGCCTGTTTTTTTGTCTGCTTGTCCTACAAACACCAGTTCACACAAACTAGAATATCCTGTGGGAAACACCACTTAATTTCCATGTAGGAAAGATTGGGTGGGGAAGGTTAGGACCACAGTGCAATTTGATCAGTGCTAGTGAGAGGGATTAAAGACCAGAAATTACAACGTTCCTGTGAGTTCAGCTGCCAGCATTTTTTTAATTTTTTTTTTAATTCTGAGCTTGCATGAAGATGCACATATCACACATGCCTATCTTTGGGGAGGGCTTAGCATTTTTCTCTTTTTTTATCGTTCATAAAACATTTGAACCTTTCAGGCTGATACTAATGGGATACAAGACAAGTCCACAAATGACTAAACAAATTGTTTTGCTGTGAAGCAGAGAATAGGTAATAGAACTCTGCATGTAATTCCCATGTAACATGAAAGAAGAACAGCTGTAGAAAAAAGTGTTGAAAGTGTGATTGAGAGAAAGATTCATGGTCCCAATGCTGCTTGGGGGTCTAGAAAACAAATAAAGAAGTTTGTGCAAAAACAGTTTTTATGGAGTCAAAGCATGGATTTGTTTTGGTGAATAGCTCCTTACCTCTGCCCTCCCCTGTAGGTGGAAGGTGAGAAGAGTCTCAGGGTGGGCTTGGGTCACAGTATTAGTTTTAAGTGCTGTTCAGGAAGAATGCATATGGAGGGTGTTGTTAAAATGATGCATAAGAACATCGTTTAAAACATTAGTTGATGTGGAAGATTAGAGCATACCTCCATTCAGATGGGCTTTACCAAGAGCTGAGAGATCAAAAGCAAGGATGAGAGAATGTGGTAATAACAATAACTAGTCTTTGCCATTTATCATTATAATACTAATATTGTGAGTACCAACTAGGTTTGTTTGAGGAATAATTTGTGGGCTATCCTGACAGTCCAGAAGGAAAAAGAGCTTTTTGCAGGCTTAAGAAACTGTCTGCTTATTTTAATCTAAATGTTTTAGTCTGATTACTTCAAAGTACTGCCTCATAACTACTGCTGTATGTTTAAGAGTTAATGTTTGCAGGAAACTTCTTTGTATGGGCTTTAATACTCTCAGCGTTTTCTTTACTGAACATTTGGGAGCAGAGCAACCTGTGCAGTTGCCAAGCTCCTAACTGTGTCCAGAATTTTGAGATTATTTTTCTTCCTTTTCTGAGAATAAGCTGTTGGGTAGCATTTCCCACTCCTAGCAGGTTTTATGCAGTATGCCCTTCAGAATGATACTCTAGAATTCCACTGTGGGCTCCATTGGTAATTAAAGAGTCCAGAAGAAAATGCTCTCTGGGAACTTAAGCACAATCTCTATAAGTCGTGAATCAATATACATGAAGGAAGGGAATGATTTACAATCTTAGGAAAAAATTTGGACCACAGAAAGAAGAGGTTTATGTACTAAGGAAAAGTTTTACCATGAATTATGGCATCTACTCATTAAAGAACAAAGACTGAATAAATGATCCTGCAGGGATTGGAGGCAGAAACTGACTGTTCTGCCCATCTGTGTTGAGACTGACATGGCAGTACAGCCATCAAGACATTTCCTATTTGCCTCCCCAGCTGCACTCCCTTTTGTCAGTCATGTTGGCCATGGTGGTTTAGAAGCAGCAGCAATGCCTTTTAGGATTTTCTGTTTCTGAGCTGATCTCTAGGGTACTCCTTTAGCTGCTCCACCCATCCAAAATTAAACCAGAATTGCAGTATTGCTCCTCATGATGATTTTCAGCCTGATCCCTTTCACCCAGAACCATTCTGTCAAAGAGCTTCTTTTTGCATATATCATAGAAACATAGAACCACAGAATGGCTTGCATTGAAAGGGATATGAGATCATCTAGTTCCAGCCCTTCTGCTGTGGGCAGGGACACCTTTCACTAAACCAGGTTGCTCAGAACTCCATCCAACCTGACCTTGAACGCTTTCAGGATGGGGCATCCACAACTCTCTGGGCAGCCTGTTCCAGTGTCTCACCACCCTCAGGAAAGACTTTCTTTTGTTTATTTGATAGTTAAAATTGTACCAAATTCACTCTTCTTACCAGTTTTTGTTTCAAAATTACTTCTTGTAATCACAAGGAATTTGATGTTGGCTTTTATGGAAAGTGTGATGTTTTATTTGTTTCACTATGATTACCTCTCAATGGACCATCTCTGCCCCTCGTAGCTTTCAGGAAAGTTTTGTATTAAGCATGCAGCAATACATTATCACAGTTTATTTAACCTTATGCTGTATTCAAAATGATCGAAGAAATTGTAATGGTCTGACACATTGTGTTAAAAACAGTGGCTCTGATCCTCCATTAAGATAGCAGAAGATACCATTAAACCTGTGTCTCAGTGCTATAATTCATCAGCATATCAGCAAAGAAAAATGGGGTAAAATTACTGCTTAATACCCTAGATGACCTCCATTATATCCTCTTTGAGGAATATGCTCATCCTTTTTATGTAGAAGGGTTGTAGGATGACCAGAAGTCCTGTAAAAGCAAATGTAGGAGTAATTCTAAGGAATTTTATCGAGTTTTTATTTTACTTTGTAGGGAATTTAAGTCACTGTTCATTTTGCTTGTCTGTTTCAGCATTTTCAGGAGGAGGTGACTAGTTGCTGACATACCATCTTTCATTAGACCTTTGCTCTCCATAAGGTCTCTCAAGTAAATGTAGTGACTCATATTTCTGTATAGACCATGTAGTGAGGAATATTCCTATATAAACTGTGCAGGCTTGATCACATGGCACTTCTCATCAACCCTTTGCTAACAAATCCAAAAGAGTGTTGAGGGCCAAGGGACAGAGGCTGTGTGTGAAGAGGGTGAGACTTGTCTGTTAGATAAATCAGTCTTTAATAGCACTGGTATGCTTTTTTTTTTTTGGTCGGCCTTTTAATTTGAGAGGACACGGGATGTTTCCCAAACTTCATAAGCTGTTTCTGCTACTAAAGAAGGAGTCTAACCCAGATCAATTCCTAAGACATTGCCAAAAACAAAAGTTTGTTTCCAGTGGGATAAGCTGCAGGATCACTCTATAGCTGCACAAATAGCTGGCATGTGGAAGGGCATGGTATGGAAATGAGGAATAAACACAACTAAGGCAAAATGAAGAAAGCTCTTCTTGGGGTTGTTTTTCTCCTTCATTTAATCATGCTAGTTTTTAGTATTCATTCCACTACAGCCTTAGCAGCTCTTGATTATTTCTTTCACATCTGCTGAATCTTGTACAGAGTAACAGTCTTTTTACCTTTAGGAAAGATTTTCCAGTAGTGCTGCTTCTGTTCCATGTTTCTGTCCATTTTGAGTTCATTTGAAATGAGGACCTTTAAAATTTACCTGTTGTGGCTCTGGCTTAAAACCAAAAGCAGTGCAAACATGGCCAGCGTGCTAACTTTTGCCCTGGCTTTAGCTCTCAAACATTTGCATAGCTCTATATTTGTGTATTCTTCTGCACTTGATGGAGATGTCTGTGTATGCAGAGTGAAACCCAGATGAGTAAGTGGAGGTGCAGAACCTTTAGTTTCTTTTGGCAGATAACTTGGATTTTCTTACATGTTTGGACTGTAAGCGATACCTCGAAACCCACTTTTGTTGAAACAAGTGCACAGTTGATTGCAGTGGTCCAGCCCTGATTCTCTTCTCACCTCCAGTTTGTTAAGAGAAGTTTTTGAGCAGAAGTGCAGAATAGCTGGCAAGGGGAGATGACACTGAGTGAAGAGAAGAGCAATGGTTCGTGCTGGTGGTTGGTGTCAGAACGCAGCGTGGATTCTATCAAAGTGTGGTGTTTGTATGTATGTATATACCTATGTGTACATATAGGCACCCACAGGAATTCATAATACACAGTTCTACCAATTAAAGTCTGAATGTGTTTCTGGTGTAAAATTTCTGACAAATGCCCATTAAACATTTCTTGAGTCAGTTAATATTCTACAGATGTTTTCCCTTCCTGGAAACTCTGTATGTAAGAGGCCACTGCAGTATTTGTTTAAAGGTACTCTATATTATGCTCTCATTCATTGCTCAGAGTGGAAATTATTCTCTGGTGTATTCCCACATCTGAAGACCAGTGTGTGTTTTGTATTATGAGAAGTATGTAGCTTTTTTTTCCCCTTTGGAAGGAACTGGATATCCAACAGACACCAAATTCTCTACAGTTACATTTCTGAGGATGATACACTTTTAGGTTGGCCACTTTTTAATTCTGTTTTCTTTTTTATTTTGAAAAAACATTGAGCTTTTTATTTTCACCTACGGAGTGTCAACCAGGGGAGGAATTAGTTCCAAAGAAAATAATTGGTTATGCTATGTTCTTGCTTGAGAAAAATCTTAAATGTGTCACCTTTTACAGTCTGTCTAGCCTGACATGAACAGTGGAAAGCAACTGCATCTGCAGTGTACAAAATCAGACCAACAAGGGAGTTGTAGATGAGTGATGCCTTAATGGATGAGAGCGTGCTCACTGTGTTAGGTTTCCTGCAGCAAGTCCGGCAGGACTGCACCAGCTAAAAATTCACATTCTTTGGGTACATATGTGCCAGTAAAGTGCATATATTTCCTGCCTGGAATTGGCAAATCTCCTTATTGGTCCTTATGAAAGCAAAAACGCAGTTATAACTGGACAGTTTATTGCTGTCAGAAATTTCTGAGGGAGAAACATGCCTGTGCTTTCCTGCAGGCTGAAAGCTTAGCACATCTAGGGAGCTAACAGGACACTGGAGTAATTTTATTCTGGTGCTCAATCAATAAATCAGCATAGGGGTTATCTGTTGTCATCTCTGCCTATTTTCCTAACTAATAGTACTTTATGTAGGCTGGGCTTCAGCTGATAACCATTTATTCACACCCAGCCTTGGGTACTGATAAAGCAAACTGATGAGTTTTTTCCATGAAATAAAAATAAGAAAAGCAGCGCTGAAACCCAAACTTTCTCTTTTTTTTGCCATCCACTCTAGAGATGAAGATGAGTCTGTCTGCAGGATTTGAATCTGTCTGGTGTTACATATGAATTCTTTGAAGGAAGAGTGTGATGATGCTCATGTGTATGGTTTGTGAGTGCCAATGTGCTGACTGGCAGGAGAAAAGAAAAGGAGGTCTTGTAGGCATCCCTCCTCTCTGTGAGGAAGAAAGGTGACTGTGGTACAAGCCTTGGCATGCATAGTAAAAATTTTTAAAAGATTGAGAGTTCTCAGTGTAATAAAAGGATGCAGGTGCCCATGATCAGAATAGCACAGGGACATGAAGTTAATCCTGCAGAAAATTTAATGCAACATAACATGTAGGGCTCTCTCTTAAGAAATGTACTTGCATATTTAGCCTGAGTGCTAAATCCACTCAACTTCACTGTGTTTTCATGCATAACATCTGCAAGAGAAAGCAGCACTTACTGTATGAGAGACATAACCTACATTACTTATTAATTTATACTAGATTCAGGTCTTTTCTTGATGTACTGCTGTTTACATCAGAAACTGTCTTTTACAGAAACTTAATGGGTCAGTCCTTGAATAGAAGTAATCCAATGCATCAAAGTATGGGGGAGGGCAGAGATAAGGAGCTATATTCACCATTGTGCTGTGCCATTGGAAGTGTGTTTGGAAAAGAAGGCAGCTGAGAAGGGAAGGGCAGAAACCAGCATACCAATGTAAACCTGTTTATTTATTGACAATAGTAAAGTTGGTGAGTGTGGTCAGGGGACACACACAGTAGGGTTAAGAAAGGCTGGAGGTGCTGTTATCCACCCTCCCCACTGGCTTCAGAGTAAATATATTGGGTGAAAGCATACCTGTGGAAAACAAGTTGGACCAGTAGGTAGGTACTTTTGTGGGTCTCCACTTCAGGAAGATGGAGCATCTCTCTTATGAAGACAATCTGGGAGGGTTGGAATTGTTCCACCTGGAGAAGAGGGACCTTTGAGCAGCCTTTCAGTACACAAAGAGGGCTACAAGAGGGCTGGAGAGGAACTTTTTACAAGTACGTGTAGTGACAGGACAAGGGACAATAGTTTAAACTGAAAGATGGTAGATTTAGATTGGACATAAGGATTTACTGTGAGGGTTATGGGGCACTGGCATAGGTTGTTCAAAGAAGATGGGGATGCTTCATCCCTGGAAGTGTCCAAGGCTGGGCTGGATGGGGCTTTGGGCAACCTGGTCTAGTCAAAAGTGTCCCTGCCCGTGGTTGGTGATTAGAACTACCTGAGCTTAAAGGTCCCTTCCAAGCCAAACCAACAGTAGTTCTATGGAAGTGATGCTGTATTACACCCTGTCCTTGAGATAAAAGCTGTTAAAGTACTTCAGAGCAGGCTGAAGAAATCCAGGTTATTTTTCAGACAAATGTACCGTAGATGCATTCTTTGTGGGCGTATTTATTTGAGAAACTGCGTTTTGGCAAAGTTAATAAGGGTAAAAATAAGACCCTGAAAAGGCAGCACTGCTGCTGATTTCCACAGATGCTTTTCATTGTCATTGCAGAGTGTACTGGTTCATTCCTCAGCTGGGCTTCCATCTCTGATAGTGTTTGCTGATTAACACCAAAAATACATTTATAGAAGGTTTCACAGGTATCTCTGTTACATTTCATATAGGCAACACTATGAAAAATAAATTATTCTTGTGATTGTTTATGGTGGCTTACTTTAGGGCTGGAACATCATAAAGTTCTTTACAAATACTGTCTTTAATTCAGAGGTTTCAAACAGAAACAGGATTTTCCATCATATTATAAAGGAGGGAGTTGACTACACTTTGTCTGGTTCTTCCCTTTTCTTGTACAAGTAGCTGGAGTTGTATCTTCCTCAGAGGATTTATTTTATCCTGTATTTCCTTGTGCTTAATATAGCTGCAAAAATCTCTGACCTAAATGGAAATATGAATGACTCTGCTCCAGTGCAGGAAAATAATCCCAAACCACAACTACTAAATAAAGATCGCCGAGGAAAAGGAAATGGATCCTTTACTTATATTTTAAAATTGATAAACTATTAGTATGTCTTACCATTTTGGACACTAAGATGGATTTCAGGGTTTTTAGAGAACCTGGTAAAGCAAGAGAAGTATTGTGAAATCCTTGGCATATTTAAAGAGTTTTCTAGTTCATTACTTAAAATTCCCTTCTTTGGGAGCTGAGCATTGGTCTCGTTGGCTTCATTCACTCTAGAGGATTTGCAGCAATGATAGGTTTGTCTCTGTAAGTTTGCAACCTTACCTCAGCAATAATGTACCTCAAGCAGCATTAAGTAAGTACCAGGAACTCTGTTTACTTGAATGGGTACACATTAGAATGTTAGTGAGCTTCATTACTGTGTTTCTGGGCTGGTATGTTCTGCATGGAAACATATTCTTTGTGCTCCTGTGTTTCACAGGGGGTGCCTGATAATGCCTTGGTGCACAGATGCATGTGATAGAGCAGCCACAGCATTTCATCTTCCTCTGTGTCCCTTCTTTTCATTGTGGTGTCCCAGAATCTTTCACTGCTACATTCAGATGTGATGGGGTTTATTTTCTTATGGTCCTTGTGTAGGTGTATGAGAGCATGGAAATTCCTGCTTAAAGGGAGAACAAGCAAGACCTTTGAGAAAGTGGGGCTTCATAAGGAAAGATGCATATTAAATAAGATTGTTGCTAAAATGTAAATTTCCTTCTTTATATATATACATCAGAGGAGAGCACGTAGGCTGTGCATGCTCTGTGTTTGGGTTTGCATACACACACTGCCTTAGGAGCTGCGTTATGCTCCACTATTGCAAAGTATGTCTTTGTAATCCTGTCCCCCTCCTTTCTCTCACTACCTCCACAGAGAAAAGGAACACCTTATGTAAAACTGTCATAAAAAAGAAAATTCTTACTGTATTGTTAGCTCTAGAGGTGTTAGTTCAAATAATAACCACATTCTCTGTGGGTTTAATTATTGTTTTATAGTAGTTATTTAATTAGTTTTATAAAACAGTCTCAGGTAAATATTATTAGTGACTTTTTTTCAAAGAGATACGTGTCTTCAGAGAAAGGGAATTGTAATTTTCCGCCTCCATCTTTATTAGTTTTTGTATCTTCTTCATCATTATGACATTTTGATAATATCCAGGCTAACTGAAAGTAGTCTGCCCAGAATGTGGAAAGACTGAAAATGTGTGCAGTAAGGATTTCATAATGGTTGGGGATTTAAAGCTTTAAATAAAGGAAGGTGTCCTTTTTCTTTTAAAGATACCTGATTTGAATAACAGTTCTTGGTGTATGATCTAATGTCTGTACAGCCACAAAGATAGGGCTGAACAAGGTTATAAAGCTTATTAGTCTTTTAGCTTGCTTCTAGCAAAGTCCTGCTCAGTCTCATGTTGCTAATAACAGCAAAGTTGTGGATTCAATCCCCGTACAGGCCATTCATGTAAGAGTTGTACTCAATGATCCTTGTGGGTCCCTTCCAGTTCAGAAGGTTTTGTGATTCTGTGACATATCAACCTGCACCTGGGAAACACCACGAGCCCTCTGATGCTTGGGAGTCTTCCTCTGAACAGACAGAAATGGTCATTAATTAGCAGCAGAGGTAGAAAGAAACAGCTCTGAAAGCCTGTGTTATTTAGGTATGGCCTGGATTAAGCAGCATCTAAACAAAAATCTGGCCTTAGATCACTCCAGCTACTTCTTTTGAGCATTGAGTTCTGTATATTTAATTTTCTGGTGTTGAACGGGTTTAAAAGAAGCATTGGTATTTAGTGTAATGCACCCAGTCAGTTTGTATAGTTCTCCTGAAAACCATACTATTAGGAAAAGCTGTGGTGGAAAATCCATTTTACTAGATTATTATTTCTCTGTTCAGTGATAGAATGCTTTTGTTTGACAAAAAAAAACCTCTTTGGAGAACCTAAGATATAAACCATACTAAATCAGACAAAGTTCTTGCTAATTTTTTCAATAAAATAATATCATAATAATTTTTCAATAAAAACAGTTTAGTTCTAGTTTCTTCTTTGGACTTCCAAGAAGCTATTGTAGTCTATGTACCTAATCTACTGTTATTGAAATTAGAAGATGTTTGAAGTGCACTTCACTGATAAGCAGCAGGCCCAGCTAGGTGAAGAGCACTTACAAGTGCTTCATATTATAGACTGATTTTTCTGGTTTATTTTCAACACTTCAATAGCTAAAGTGATAAAATACTCTTCTCTTACATAAAGTGGTTAGCCTCTGAACTTTTAGTTCCAGAGGATAAAGCTGCCATCTGAGTTATAAAATCTAACACATAACTAATCCTGGCACTACTTTAGGTATTCTTTCTGCCATGTTTATGCCTGTAGCTAATGTCTCACTATGTTTTAGATTATATTTTTTCACTTACTAGGTGATTTAGGCTATATTGTGTAAACTCAGCCATTAATTTTTTTTTTCTTTTTTTCTTTTTTTTTTAGGTCATTGGAATTTTGGATGTGTTCACACCAGATGTAACACTGGAGAAGTTTAATGACTTGTAAGTTCCAAGTTGTTTGTTTTTTGGAGCAGAGCACTGTTTGTGCGGCAGGAAAGGTTGTTGCTTTTTAAACAGAGAACTTGAAAATTGTTGCTTCATGGACTTTTTTTCTGAGTTTCATCTTAATATAACTTGTATGTGCAACTTCAGTGGGCTGGAGTTTTCAGATTGTCATTCTGTCATTGACAGAATCAGTTTCTGTAGATTCTCCTGTCCCTTTAACCCCCCCACAAGCTGCCAGCCCAGATTTAGGGGGAGTATTGGAAGAGGGAACTGCAGAATAGGGTAGAGAGAGTTGCAAAAGAGGCCCTCTTACCCCAGGATATATTCCAAGGCCTTTATTCCTTGAAGGGGATCCAGAGGCGAGAGAGCGAGTCACATGGGGGAGAGGGGTTTTTATCACCTTTGGGGTCGGGGTCAGGTTACCTGTCCGATCCTATAGGTCAGGAGACCAGGGAGCAGGTAACCCAGGCCAGTTACAGTTTCTGGGGGAGGGGTTTTGGGGGAAAAGCATTCCTAAAGGGAATACAACAAGTTTCCTGTCTTACAAGGTGTGTACTTCTTTCAGCCCTTAGTAAATGACAGTTTAGTGAATTCCCTAATCCATCTTACAAATATTGATTTCTTACCCCAAGGCCCAGGTTGCTCAAATGGTAGGACAATTCTTAACCCAATCAGGTAGGCTGAAAGTTACCCCTACTAAATGGCATATCTCAGTGAGATCCATCTGAGTTCAAGGATAGTTAAAAAGTGCTGGTGCTGCTGAATTTTTTAGTATGTCTCTGCATTGTGGTCTGTTGTTCCCTCGTGACTGTTTTCCCAGTCAGTGGTCCAAACAGCACCTGATACAGGTTGTTTCTACCACATCTTCCTGACCTTTTGGTGGCATCTCAGACACAAGATGTTAACATTGTCTGTTTGTTTACTGCTGCAATTCTGGTGAATTAGAGTTGCTAGAGAAACAGTGCTCAGAAATCCTTTTGGTCTTAATGTAGGTTTCCTGTGTCAGTAGAACTGTTCTGGATTTCATCTAGTGTATCTATGTTCCCTAAACAACCTTGTGTATTTATATGTTAACAAAGAAAACTATCTGACAGAAAAATGTAGAAAATGAAGTACAGAAAACATGGAGCATGTGTTCATATTGATTGTTGAGCCAAAAGGAATGTTGTCCATATTGTCTATTGTGCTAGCATTTTGTATACAGCATATGTAATAGAATGCATATGTATGTGATGAAAATTGAAGCACTGTGTTTTGAATGAGACCCTAAAATCATCCTCCAGATTTTGCTAGTTCAATGAAGTGGTCATGGCAATGAGATATGTTGCCTTGCATGGATGTCTTAGTTTTCTGTGTAGCTGTCTTTGAAATATCATGAGGCTTTTGGTTAGTTTCTTTCTAAGCTAGTTCTGATAACTAGCACATTTCCATAATCAGTGACGGAACTGGGCAATATCTCTTTAAAACAATCAGATATAAGCAGGTAGGCTTGGAGGGTAGGAGGATGATGAAGGAATTGTTTGGTAAATGGAATGATCTACAATATAATATTGTAATTGAACTATAACATACCTTTAAGTTCAAATTTACATGGCAAAGTTAATCTGTTTTGGTTTCTTTCTTTTTTTTTGTTTTGTTTTTTGTTTTGTTTTGTTTTAAGCTACCTCGTCATGCCATTTATGGGAACAGACTTGAGTAAGATAATGAAGCATGAGAAATTAACTGAAGATCGAATCCAGTTCCTAGTATATCAGATGTTGAAAGGCTTAAAGGTTTGCCAGTTCTACTACTATTTTGACTTCACAGTCTTTTTCCCTAGTAAACTGTTATGGAAAACTGTAAGTACTTACAATTTAGCAGCAGGATTAAATTTTTCACCTAGTATAGTAAAAACTATATATTAAATCTAAACCACTATATGAATTTATTATATAAAGTATATTTTTACAGCTAAAAAATCCTGGCTCTTTCAGTTTCTCATCTTAGATTAGATGCTCCAGTCCCATAGTCATCATCATCATCAAGTTTCACTGGCTTTGCTTCAGTGTCTCTCTTTAACTGGGAAGCTCTGATGTGTCTCATCAGAGCTGAGCAAAGGGGAAGGGTCATCTCCTTCAAGTTGCTGGCAATCGTCTGCCTAATGCATGGGGCTTTTGGTTGTCTTTGGTGCAAGGGCACAGGTCCTTTTCTGCCAAGCTGGTCAATCTCCAGCCTTGTCTGGCGCATGGCGTTATTCCCTCCCAGGATTTTGTTGAACTTTGGTGAGCTCCTGTCAGCCCATTTCCTTGGCCTGTGGAGGTCTCACTAAATGGCAGCACAATCATCTGGTGTATCAACATTGTCAGTTCTGCTTCATTTGCTGAGTTGCTGAGGGAGCCCATCATCCAGGTCAGCAATGAAAATGTTAAGCTGAGCTGACCTCCTTACTAACCCAAAGGGGGACATTGCAGGTGATGGGCCTTCAGCTGGACTTCTTGCCACTGATCACAACTGTTTGATGAAGGCAGTTCAGTCAGCTTTGATCCAGGCAGTTCAGTCATTGTCCATTAATCTTAATTCCTACTTCCCCTGTCTCTCAGGGTCTTATGAGAGTTTCAAAAGCCTTGTTAGAGTCAAGATAAACAACACTGTCTGCCCTCCTGTCATCCACCACTCCAGTTGTCTTATCATAGAAGGCTATCAGGCTATCTGGCATGATTTTCTTCTGTGAATCCATGTTGACTACTGCAAATCAATTCTTTTTCCTTGTAGTTTCTGGACATGGTTTCCAGAATTACTTGCTTATCACATTCCCAGAGAGTGAGGTATGGCTGGCTGGCCTTCCTTGATCCCCTTCTTCAATACCCTTTTGAAGACATGAGCAGTATTTGCTTTCTTGCAATCATAAGGAACATTTCCTGATCACCATGATCTTTCACATACTAGTAAGTGGCCTCATGATGACATTACCCAACTTCCCTTAGAATTCATGAGTGCATCCCATCATGGTGCTTGTTTAAATGTTAAATTTGGATGTATTCAGACCTGATCCTCCTCCACTGAGGGTTAAGTCTTCCTTGCTCCAGACGTTTCCAGCAGTTTCAGGGACCTATGATATGGCAAGTATTACCAGTAAAGATGGATGAAAAGGTAGTGAGTACTGTGGCTTTTTCATGCCCGTGGTGCAGTTGCCTGTTCTTTTCCTAGTTTTGTTTTTGCTCTCGGTTTCCATGTAGAAGCCCTTCATGTTGACCTTTGTGTCTCTTACCAGATTCAGGACAAGAGAGTTTTGCCTTTCCAGATTCCTTCTCTGCACTTGGGCAGTATCTCCACATTCCTGCAGAGTGACCTGACTGCTTCCATCTCATGTATGCTTCTTTGTGTTTTGGTTTCCCTAGGAGTTCTTGCCTCCTGTCACCTTCAATTGATCTTGACTTCTAGTGTCTGTTTTAATTATGTGTTGATGTTTTACACTGTGAAATTAGGAAAAGATACATAAAAGACTATAACAGACCATGCAGATTTGTCTAGTTTTGAACTGTACAGGAAAGCTTCATTTTGTAGCTCTTCCAGTAAGTCTTGGGAAGAATAATGATTTCAATATATCATTTTCCTAAATTGAAAGTATAACCAAATGCCATGTGTAAGTTAGTTGTTGGTCTTGTTCTTGATTTTCTTTTTCTTTTCAGATAGTAAGCCTGACTATTAATCCTCCATTCTTTCTCAGAAATAATGTTTATATTCATCTCTGTTTTATCTCTCCGTACTTCTGTGGAGTGCAGAGCTTGCAGCTATAGCAAAACAATATAATCTTGAATTTTAATGACTCTCACAAGAATGATTCTAAATATAGTAGTTATCATAAGCTTTGTATGTTTTTTTTCCTCATCTTTTGCTAAATACTGTTTATTATTGCTACTCCTTTTTTCTACTGTTTGGCTTTTAAAAATTGGACTGTGTATATTGAAGTTCATGGTCTTACAACACAAAAATATATATCTTAGGCTCCCTGTTTTATCTATAACCTATATTAATGTGATATGAAAATGGTTCTTGGTCTGGATTAGTACTACAGTTCTTAAATTACTGTGTTTAACTTTTGGATATACACAGTTGTTGATCATAAAATTCCTTGTAATTCCTTACTCCTTTTTTCTTTTGGTGACACAATTCCAAGAGAAGAAAAACCTTGACCAAGGTATGCAGGCTTAATCCAGGTTCTCCTGCAGTAATGACTGTTTAATTCTCTTTGGTGCTCTGGAGACACATGTAAGGTGTAAGGAGGCTATGGAATGGAACTGTCTTAAGTTGAATGTCATTCCTTGGCTGCTGCTGCCACTGTACAGTTTTGGTTTTACAGTCCCATAAACACACAGTGTACGGGCAGAATGTCCTCTGTGCTTGTACAGATAGGTGAAGTCAGTGTAGGGAAGTGCTTGTGCAGTGGAAATACAGACCTGATTTTGGTATAGGAATGTCTGGCACATCCATCAGGATGTGGATTCACCCAGATCTATACTTGCATTTCCAAACACTATTAAAACATAATTAAATAGCAGGACAGCATGCTGTGCCTGGACAAGAATATAGGAACAGCATAACTATGATTCTGCGGCTCTCAGCCCTTAACAGATACAGAAGGGCAAGTAAATGGTTTTACTCCTGTCACAAAATGTAATAAATATACTTTCTTGTTGAGTCCTGCATTACTAATTTCTCTTTGACCCTACCCTGGATTTTGTGTTCTAATTTTAGTAGATTTTTGCTGACATAGCCTTTTACATGTGCTAAGTAATTATCCTTTGTGTTCTACAGTTGTGCATTTAAGTGCTGTAATTCCCATTTTACAAATGCAGAAACTAAATTCAGGTAAACTAAAGCCAGCATTGGAGAAATTTGTTTTATTTAAACTGGAGAAAATTCACCTCTTATCTGGACTTTGAATGTGGAGTTATGATTTCAGTTTTGTAATTAGTTCCCTAGTCACAAAGCCATGTCCTAAATGTTGTCTCAAGGACTGTGTCAGTGGAGTGATCTGTTTAAGTTTAACTGTCTGGAAAGCAGGTTTCCAAGAGAGGTATGCTATTCACCAGGGATGAAAAACATAATTTTTTTTACAGGCAAGCAATCTATGAACTGTAAATAATTAGCTTAGGTTGAGTGTAGTGGAAAGGATGTATAATTAATTTAATTCCAGTGAAATGGCTTAGAGACATATTTTGCTCCTAGTGACGTACGCAATATGACAGAGGCCAGCAGAGCAGAACTTGTCGCCCCAAAGGTTGATGCTGGAGTCTGTTGGATTAGTAAACTTGGAAGACAAATGGAGCAACTGTGTGTGGTTGGCATACATGAGAAGAAAACAGAGCAGGAATTTATGAGGATATGTTAGGCAGGTTTGTTGCAAAGTTTGTTTGTTAGTGAAGGCTTCAGGGGTGGCCTATGTGAGAAGACACCAGGAACTGCCTCCATGTTCAATGAAGTTCCAGCCGGCCCCAGGGCAGACCTGCTGCTGGCTAAAGCTGAGTCCATCAGCAATATTCATGGCACATCTGTGGTAACAGATTTAAGGAGGGGTAAAAAAATGCTGTGCAGCAGCTGTGAGAGGGGAGTGAGAAAACCTGAAGCAGCCCTGCAGGCACCAGGGTCAGTGAGGATAGAGGGGGAGAAGATGCTACAGATGCTGGAGCAGAGATTTTCCTGCAGGCCACGAAGACCGTGGTTGCACAGGTTGCTCCTCTGTAACCTTGGAGGACCATGACAGAGCAGATAGCTACACAGCAGCCATGGAGAACCCCATGCTGGGGCCCAGGGATGTGGCCTAAATGAAGCTGCAGCCCACAGCAAGCCCGTGCTGGAGCAGGCCCCTGGCAGGTTTTATGGCAAGAGCTGTGGCCCATCGGGGACCCATGCTGGAGCAGTCCACTCTTGAAGGACTGCATCCTGTGTAAAGAACACATGCTGAGAGAGTTCATGGAGGATTTTCTCCTGTGGGAGGGACATAAAAACAAAAGCATGGCAACCAGATACCAGCAGGGAGGCTGATATAGTAACTTTTATAGATCTGTAAGAATTGGTTTACATGAATAGTTTCTTAACCCATGTTTTTGAGAGTACTGTACTTACCTCAAAATTACCAGCAGGAAATAAAGTGTTATTCAGCTACTAGACTGTTTTGTCACTAATTATTACACAGCAAACTCTGGAGAAAAGTCTTTACTATGTCTGTTCCATTAAACTTCGGATTCTTATTGCATTTCAGCCAGAAGTATACATCTAGCTGGAAATAATTTTAGGAATTGGAGTGGTCCAGTATTTGAGGCACATTCTTGTAGCCCTGTCTGTGCTAGGAAATATTCTAAGCTGAAAGCAGTGTTGCTAGCATGCAGACAAAAAAGAAAAGGAGTCAGTAATTTGTTTATTCTTCTACAGATATCAGTAAATTAGCTGTTTAAGAAAGGGTTAGCCAAGTTTTGCACTGTACCTGGGTTAAAGACATCCCATGTGTGTTTACTTGGATTGCTTTTTTGGCGGGGCATGGGGAACAAATGTACACTTAGCTTGTGCTCAGTAGAGGCATTATAAGGGAAAAATGCCTGCAACGCCTGGGAAAGGGGAATATGCCACTGTAGATCTTTGTGGTAAAAGTCATTCAGCTTCTCAAGTTTAGCCTCTCATTTGTATGATGACTTTGTTTTTCACCTTTTAACTTTGATGGTGTCTATTCTGAGGGGTTCTCTTTTTGCGTCTAAGATGTAGCCTACGATATGCATTTGTCCTTTGTAAGGTATATAAGAACTTTGTGGTATCTGTATGTCTGGTCAAAGGCAAGAAGGCTGTTCATCATTTCTGTCACATTGTGTATTCTACTGTAACAACCTGTTTACATGTGGCAGTTCAAAGTATGTAGGAAAAATCCTGTATGACTGATGTACTGTGAAGGGATAAGGGAGATTTTTGCTAAGCCCCCCAGTTGTTTCCTTGCAGGTTTAATTTCTACATTCTATCTGTAGGTTGGTTCTGGATTCATTGTGTACAAAGGGCTCAACAGCCTTGATTTTAAAGCAGCTGTATAAATAGAGGTCAAGACTGAGTTCATGAAGATTTGTATCAATTCTTCAGCCTTTGCTCTGCAAGTCTGTGCAGTTCTTTTTTGTCAGTTCTTGTCATTTTCTTGTCTTTTTTTCTACAGAGAATGAAATATTCATTTTCTTTCTTTGGTGAGCCCTGTAATTTATCAGAATTCAATGTGACGTGACGCTACTTAAAAACAATGACGTGCCTCTCCTTTGTCTGTTTCCTAGTCAGGCCTTAGTCTGGCATTAAATTTTCTTTAAGTGTCAGCTTGCATCTTGGAAGGGTTTTCATAATTTCTTTTTTCTGTTGTTGTTTGACAGAAGAGCTGTGTATTGTCAAAGAATACAGAAGGCAAGCTAAACATAAATGACTGTATATGTAGGTGGAAAGAGACTGGAGCTTTCAGTCTTGGGTCCCTGTTCTGCAGGAATGCCAGCTGGGCTCCTGTTTGTAGAGGTCTGGTGGAGGTGGCTGTCAGTCCTCTCTCCTTATTCATAGTGCTTGAGAAAGGACAGACAGCCCTTGGGCCATATAAACACCTGTTAAAACTTCTTTTGCCATACTTATGGTAAGATGTACCTACTCTAGTTCTCTCTTTTTCTTATTGGTATTTACTGCCTTTTGTTAACATTTATGCTGGATTTTTCCCTTCTCCCTCTGACTCATTTTCTCCTCCGTTTTTACTTCCCTGCCTTGCATTTTGCATGTTGCCTAGAACCCATTCTCCTGAGTCTTTGCTAATTCCCTTTTGATTAGCTTTTTATTTTGTGTAGAGATTACATAATAAAGACAAGAATGCTTAAAATGTAGATGGTTGTTGGATGACTTCCTATCATGATCTGAAGCTTGCATTCCAGGACTTATGCATCCTACCAAAAATTGTCTTTAGGATAATGCACAGAACTCCTGTGCTCCAGGGCACTTTACTTGTGTTAACTGGGTTTTTGAATTGAATATGGTTCACATGAAGTGGTAAAAAAATTGTAAAGGATATATCTACACTGTTCTGAATTGTTTTGCCATGTTAAGAATGAAAAATCTATCAATAGATGGCTAATTTAATGAGTAGAACCAGTAAGAACAGGATCCCATTTTAGAATACTATTGAACAGAAATGGAAAATCTTCTGAATGAAGACTGGCATAGTTCCAACGTTGCTACCTGCCAGGAGATTATGAAAAGCAGTTAAAAAAATACTGCTGTTGTTAAAGAAGTACTGCGGCACAGTAGCAGTATTTCAGCTTACAGAAAGGGTGATGTGTGTATTACCATCAGGAATAACTGCTATTTTATGCAATCTCAGTAGTGTTGAGAGGAGAGTTCAGAAAGTATAGGAGCTTTCCCCAAAGCGTTAACATGATTTTGGTGCTGTGAGCACTCATAAAACCTTCAGTGTGGTGAGAATGCCAGCAAAACTATACTGTTCCCCCCCCAAACACATGAGATTTACTTTAAGTGAAACTGTGAAGAATGCAGACCTTTTAATTCCTGTTTCTACATTCTGCATTCTTAGGTGCCAGATAACTGGGTCTGCCAGCTATTTCTTTACTGTGTACAGTCTTAGCAGCAAAAACTGACTATAGAGTACTTTAAGCATCTGTTCTGGAAAATCAAGAGCCTTCAGTTAGAAGATATTGCAGTAATTTAGAATGCAAATAGACATTGTGATATCCTTGATCAAGATAGCTATGACAGAGGACATCTTTTTCTTCATTTATTGGCAGTTCAGCTATTTACAGTTACATTTCTGGTTTGGGTTTTTTGTTGGTATTTTTTTAAAGTGCATATGGTCTCCATGTACAATTGACAGACTTTCTCATCCCGTCCCAATTCACTTCATGCACATCCATGACAGATAAAACATTTTGTAGCTTTTTGTTTGCTGTAGCGGTTTTATAGCCAACATTATGTGAAGCAGCCACGTGCCTTCCATGTCTTGTGTCACCCCAGGAAATCCTGTGAAGGGTTTTGGCATCTCCTACGGGTGATGCTAAACCTTGCCCAATCTGCGAGTAATCTGCAGCAGGAACTGGTCTACTGCAAATGCCAAGACATGATGGCTCTGGCACAGCAGTCGGTAGTGTGACCGTGCAGCAGCAGGGCCCTACCACAGCCTGGGCTGGATTGGTAAAGTTGTAGGCACAGGGTTAAAGGAAGTGGGGACTTTTCCCCCTTCCCTGTTTTCAGAACCTATGAGACCACATCTGGTGTGGCTAGTCAGGTATAAGAGAGGACTAACTGTCAGTGATGTTTTCAGTCACTGCTTTAAAACCTTGGCACCTTAAATGCAGATCTTGTGCCACTTAGGTTGTATGTAAAGCTGTTCTAAGTTCAGAAATCTAAGTCTGAAAGGCACATTGGTTTCTGTCTGAAAAAGCTGGGTTTTGTTCTGTAGCTTTGCTTTCTTTGTCTTGGTGTTTCTCATCAGTTGGATTATGAGGACCCCTTTTGCAGAGACTGTTGCATTTATGAGGTTAATTGCCCATCCTGAGGGCTGCTGGGGAAGATGATCATTTCTTTGGCTGTAGCTGATTTTCAATTATCCTGCAAAGCTCCTTTCTTCTGTACATTTCTGTGACATTATGCTGACTATTCCTGGTTGGTCTTCTCTGGCTCTGCCAGGTAGTTCCCACTGACTCTTGTTGCCACTTGTCCCATTCTCCAGGATGGAATAAAATGAAAATTCTTCAGGTGAAGCTGGAGGATTTGCATCTTATTAATTTTCTCTCAAGTAGTTTAATTTAAAAGCTTTTACTGTTCTCGTGTTTCTTAGCGTCACTAGTATGGTCTGTCATGTTTCAGATCAGTTCCCCACACCTGAAGGCACTAGCACATCCTAGGCTGCTCTTGGAAACCATGTCCTCAGTTCAGAACAACTTTCTGCATTTCGATCCTTGCAAGAGATGCATATATCTGAATTAGTTACTAGAAGTTCCCTTTATTGACTGTGATAAAAATAGTCTCTTCTAGGGTATCAATCAGCTGGTGAGAGAAACTGCATACCTCTGTGGGGAGCATGTGGTGACAGTCATGGGTTTGCAAATCTGAATTTGATCATGTGTCATCCCAAAAGAACTAGTTCTGGGTGTTCAGTTTGTTGGTTTGGCTTTTGTGAATCCTTAAATAGGTCACTGAAAGGGTGATGAAAATATTCAAGTAAAGAGAATGTCTTTGAACTTGACCTTTCAATTTTCCGTTGAGGAAATACTGAAGCATGTAGCAAGAATTCTCAGATAAGACCTTGACTGGCCTTCATCCCAGTCTTAATGATCTCCTAAAAGTCTGTGCTGCTGAATCATATGAATCTAAGCTATGATAGTACACCAGAGATACCTATTGCAGGAGAGCATTTCTGTTTCATAATATAGCATATTAGCATATTTCATTCTGATATATATATATATATATATATATATAAAATCAGTTGCAGTACTCAAACTGATTTCTGATTTAGTGGTTTCTCATTATTAGGGGAGGGAAAGGACAAAATGCTAGTATAATTATCTGAACATTAAAACCATACCTAAAAGGATCTTCTGTGCAATAAATAAACATTTTCTAATTTCAGTTTACTTCAGCACAGTGAAAAAATACTTTCCTACTCCAGGCAACTTTTTAAAATCAGGACCTTGACTAAAAAAATACTTTCTCTTTTTACAGTATATTCACTCATCAGGTATAATTCACAGGGTAAGTGGAAAAACATGAAAGATGTTTATTTTGATAATGTGAGTGATGTTTGTATATAAACATGCTTATAAATATGCCTAAAATTCTGTTTATAGGTTTTCTCACTTTGTTGATGCTTTTGATTTCTTCTTCAATGGAAACAAAAGGTGGCATGGCTGTGTGTAAGCTGGGCACTCAAATTGCACTGAATACAGCTTAGATCTGGGGTTCCTAGATTACTTTGTGAAGTTGAGTTTTAAGTCTCCACAAGAGCAAATAGTGTCTAAATTGAGATGGGTAAGAGTTTTATTTGGGGTAGGGGGTGGGGGGGTGTGTTTGTTTTTTTATGAAGATTAAACTTCTAAAAACAATGTCTAGGTTTTCTTTAAACATTTTATTAGTGTTCAAAGTTTTGGGGAAACCACAGAAACTGAAAAAAATTGTCCAAAATTACAGAGACTTAAGAACCTCAATTTTTTTTTTATGAGAGAAATTAAGCATTTGTTTCTTTTTGAAGCCCTTCTCTATATAAAGTCTACTTAAAATCACTTCTGCACTGTGGAGAAGGAGTTCTGAATGATGCCTTTGTGGTACCAAGCAGCATATCTTCCCCCAAAATTGCATTAGAACAGTAGAAATTGTCCATTTTTAATAAAGTATCAGGAGCATCATAGAAAGGTGCACATTGTATAGTAGCTTTAAGCTGGACAGGGAAACTATGCAAACTGACAAAATAATGTAAGATATTTATATTTTTATTTTTGCAACTGCTGGGATCATGGTCTAAATTTACCATTTCTTAGTTTTCCTCTAAGGCCTCTCTTGATGACCCTTCAGCGTCTTGGTTTCATTATGTTTTTTTGCGCCAAATTGTTTCTCTCCAAGGCCCCTGTGATCTTAAAAGACCTTTGTATGTAACAGGCGGATCCATGTTAAAAAGTTGAGAGAGAAGATACTTCTAAAGATCTTGTGCTAAAGTGTATCAAAGAAAGGTTTGAAAAAGCTGAAAGAAAATTTATTTCTAATTATGTGTGTTTGAGTCAATGATATTGCAATATCATTTTAGTCTTTGCTAATACTCGTCCCTTTGCTAAACTTTACAACAGTGGAACATCATTACAAGTGTCTAAGGTGGCTTAAGCGACTTAAGGGAATACTTTTTTCATGTTGCAGTTTTATTGACTTTCTTAGGGAATTGATTTTTCCACAGAAGAAAGTATAGGGTTTTTATGTAAAATCTTGTTTGATTCTTCAGTATGCCTTCTAAGTCTATCAGGGTAAGGAACCTTTATAATGCATATTTTGATATTCAGCATCTACAGTCCAGAACTATATTTGTGAATTGTTAACCTTTTGGTGTTAGTATTAAATGCAACAAATTTATGCCCAAACTCCTCTCATAGAAAAATAAGTGATTTCCTTCACTGACAAGTATTTTCCTGACTTCTAGCAGAAAAAAACCCCACCTATTTTTCTTGAGGGGAAAATATACTGGAAAAAAGCCAAACATATGCAAGTTTACATCCTTGCTTGTGTTATTTGTTATGACATCATTTTATCTGTTACTGTTCAAAATAGTTACGTAAAAACTATAAAACCAGAAAGAAAGAAGGAAAGACAGCAAAAATAGGTACTTTATTGTCTTCTGTAAAATTTTTTTAAAAAGCAAAAAAACCCATTCATTTAAAATCTGGTTGCAGGATCTAAAGCCTGGAAACTTGGCGGTAAATGAAGACTGTGAATTGAAGGTAAGGTATGTTTATTTGAAAAAACATATTTGAAAAAGATATGTTAGAAGACAGAAGACAACAGGTGCAGCAGCTCTGGTCATGCTGGCTGGTTTCATTGTTGGGCCAGGCTTTTTGCTCTTGAATCACAATTGGCCTGTACGTCCTCACAAAACAACAGGGAATTTGTATGGAGATTTTTGTGTCCTGGTGTGTAAGGACACATCAGATCTCATGGCCAAGGTTTCATCCCTAGGAGAGACATGAGAATTTATGGGAGTGATTTGGTTATGTAAGAATTTCAGCTTTGAATAAATAGAAGAATTCTAATGCTACAAGCTGGGAGATACAAAAGATCAAACGTTGTGAAGGATACCCTTAATAGAATAAAATAAAAGGTGATGCAAAGCACTACAAAAGCGTGTTTTAGCATGCAACATGCAAACTATATTCTTGCATGTAGCGATTTTAATACAACTTTTGGTCTTTGAAGACTGACCTGAATATACCAAGGTGCTGTGATTTTAGAGTTTTCCTAACACAAAAAGCCATTGACTTTTCCTGGATTGTAGGTGGACAAATGGTGAGTGGATCCCAGGGTGATGGGAAAAGAAGATTGTAGAAAAAACAGTTGCATATGACTGTCTTCCCCCACACCCCCAGCTGTACAATTATATTTTGAGATGCAGGCCAGGTGTCTCCTGATCTGTTATTTAACACATTTTTTTCTGCACAGTCTCGAAGTCAGTTTATGCAAGCACAGGATCACATTGCCAGGGATAGTGCAACCATTTTCCCCCATGTCTTTGCACTCAGCAGCTTCCCTTGCATCAGCTCCAGTGATGATGAGACTGTAAGCAAGTTAGAACAATTCCTTAATGGGTGGTGATTAATTAGCTGTCAGTTTTTTCACAGAGAGCTTTCTGATGCTCATTTTTCCCTCATCTGATGCTCTTAACTCCTAGGTAGGTATCAGAAAAGTGACAGTGAAATCAGTGCCCTTTCTGTAGTCTCAAAGTTACAAGTTATTTTTGTTAGTTACTGAAGCAATGTAGGAAAATGAAGATTGCTGAGTCAAAGGAGACCTATCCTTGAGGAGCTGAGGAAAATTGGGTTATTCTTTCATTAATCACAATCTATAAAAAGGATTTTCAAATGTGCTCTGAAAATTGCTGTGGAAGTTCCAGCTGAAGAGTTGAAGATTAGAGTGGGAGAATAGAAGTTTTATATGAAGATCGTTGTTGAAATGGTAACATGTTAATATTAAGTACACTTCTTCCTAAGCTTAATGAAATGTAAATGAATTTAAATCATGAAGTTAAAGCATAATACACAAAAATTCTTACTATTGTTTTCTACTTCCACAAATCTACAAAACCAAATTATATATTAGCTGTTTCTAACTCTTCATGTCACAAGCCTTGGTAGATAAAATGCCAAAAAGACTGTGACAGAATAGATTGTACCACATCTGGCTTTGTCCTGTTATATAATTTTTTTTTCTTTTTCTTCCACCCTCTCTGCTGTCTTACTGAGAAAATACAATGTGTGCTGAATATGTACAGTAAAAGCCATATATAAAGGTGCATTTTGCCACTACAAAAATTTTGAGTCTCGTAAATCTTCAGTACCCCCAGAATCAGCCATAATCAAGTGCATTTAATTGGTATGAATAAAAAATGTCTCCCTTTGCATTCTGTTCCTGTTTTAAAATCGATTGGTAATCAGCAGTTTTGGGGAAAACATGGAAATTATATTTCCAGTATGGCAGTAAAGATAAGCCATAACATTTTGTAGTCTTGATTTGTGAATGAAAATATAATTTTCCTTTTTGTTAGTGCCAGGGAACGATGAAACTATCCTGAAGTATTTTAGAATGCTTAATTGCAGAAAGCATTACAAAGACATGACTCTTGGTATAGGAATGCTCAGGTGTTCCTATTAAAACCCTGCCCTGTCAATAAACATGTGCAGCGTGATTAACATGGCAAACTGTGGCTCTTCCTGCAAAGCTTCATATTTAGTTGTCTATGTGTGATGATGATTTATCTTCAGTAGGATTTTATTTACCCACACCTCCCACTTCTTGCGTTAGGTACTTATATGTATAATAGAGACTCAACAAAGTAAGGGCTTTGTTGAGCCTCTAAAGGGGGGAACTCATGCCTTAGGTTTTAGCTTTTATATTTTTTCAGATTCTGGGCTGTATTAGTGTGTAGTTCTGGGTTTCGTATTAAGTGCTACTAAGCTCACTTCACAGAGTAGGTAGACAAAACAATTCCTTTTCTAGCTTTGTAGGAAGGACAACCGATGCAGCTTTCAGGCCCAAGAACAAAAACAACAGTGAAGTGAAAAAAAAAAAAACAAACAAGGAGGATGGAGCTTCATAACCTGAAGCTATAATTGGACAATTAACTCCAATATGCTAATGGACTAGAACTTATAAAAGTGTAGGACCTCATGGCCAGTCATCTATTTTTATGATCATTTTGGGGTTCATCTTGGGTGTGGCTCAGCGGAGCTCTTGTGCTGCTCAGGTGTACCCATTGAGAACCTTTTAATAAAGGATAAAACTTTATCCTTTTGCTCTATCTAGTCTCTGTTCGAGGTCAGCCTCTAGAAGGCATCAGTTCAAGCATGAACTTTCCAACAAATAGAAACTGATTGTCGTTTCAGAAGTGGAATTTTCTTGCTGTTTGCTGCATTTTTGATGGTCCATACAGGGCCTTCTTAAGGCAAATTTTATAGAAGTTGACAAAATGCCATAGCATTCATTTTTAATCTTGCTGCTGTACACATTGCTGTATCTAGAGAGAAATATCTGAGAATCTTAGAAATACGCTGAATTGTGCATAGCACTTCAAAAAAATTGCATGGATCTTTTGTTTCTTACAAAAGGTTTTTCTGTAGTTGATGCTGGAGGTTGGAAAAGACTTGAAAGGACAAAGTGATGGTAATTCTCTATTCTTGTTGCCAATTTTCAGTGTCCTAGAGGAAGTCTTCCCTTGTATGAGTCTATCACAAAGTAGAAATAACAATGCCTTCTTAATTCAGAATATCGTTGCAACGCAGTCTTGAATAATTGTGCCACCTAGATATGAGAGTAATGGACTCTGTCTAAAATGAGTGCTGTTCTTTTAGCTGTAACTTGATATAATGGTGATTCTCTGGTCATGGAATTTTTTGCATTAAATATGTCCAATGACCTTTTAATTAATAAGTGAATAATCTATTATTTTCTTAACTTTTCTTACAGCTTTTGATGGTGCCATAGAAGTATGTAACTTGAAAAAAAGTTATTCAAATCTCTGTGCTACTTCTGTCTTAATTTTTAAAATGAGAACAAGACACTTCAATGAGAAAAAAATACAAAAATAAACTAATCTCTGCAGATTGCTCTAGTTTGGTTTTTTTTTTTCCTACAGTTGTACAGAACTGTATGAACTAGATAATGAGCTGTGCTTTGTGCTTCCACTACAGATCCTGGATTTTGGATTGGCAAGGCATACAGACAGTGAGATGACTGGCTATGTGGTTACAAGGTGGTACAGAGCCCCAGAGGTCATACTTAACTGGATGCACTATACTCAGACAGGTCAGTGTCTCTTCAGAAGTATCTTAACAGGGCATTCACTGAATCAGATTATATATAAACAAGACTTTGTTTCTGAAATTAATAAGGAACTGGAGGTGGAAATGACAATATAATTATCCAACATTTACTTGTAGAAAAATTGCAGGTAATCATGTAGTAGTGAGTTTGGTGTTTGTTTATATATGTTTTCTGAGAGTAACAGAAAGTGCCAAGGTGATTAAAAAAATTATTTAAATTATATATACATGACAATGTGGTCTCAGTTCTTGTGTTCCTGTAAAGGTGTGCTGATTTTAATTTGGACAGGGGGAAATGGCAAATGGAGGGAATTCAAATGACACTAAGATAACTATGGAATTTTTTGAAGGCATTGAAAATTTACTTCCTATGTGCCTGAGAAACTCATTCTGCATGATGTGATTATCTCCAGTTTGCTCATTAGAAAGTCTGGTAGTTTTGCCTGTGCTGTTCATCATACTTGGCAAGGCACACATTTATTTTATAACAGGCTATAAAACTAATTCTTATCCTTATTTAAAATACATTTTAAATTAAACTTTATGCACATTTAAACAGACAAGTTAATGTGCCTCTTTGTCGTTTTTTCAGTTGACATCTGGTCTGTGGGCTGTATAATGGCTGAGATGATAACAGGGAGACCTCTGTTCAAGGGAAATGATCGTATCCTTCAGTGAATTTATGATACTGATGTAAGAAAATTATGAGAGGTTGTTACGTGATACAGTAAGTCTGTTCAAAAACTGATGAGTATAAATTGAAATTAATAATAAAATTTCTTGGAGCTTTCTCATTAAATTGTTATTTCATATCTCTACCACTTTTGTACGCCTGCCAATTAAAACTTGTATTACTGATTTTTTTCAGTAGAGGTGATCTTTGAATCACATCTCAAATCATCAAGTAAAAGGTGCTGTGATAATAAAAAAGCCTTTTTTTTTTTTTTCTAGTGCGTTCAATACATGTGTTGATTGTTTAGATACTCTTATATTTATGGATTGATTTTTTGTCCAAACAATACAGAACAGGCCTGATAATATTAGAAAATTCTGCAGATGATTCAATTATGTGTTTTCAAATTTTAGAATTTTTTTTCCTTTTCTAAGAAAAACAGAAGATGGAGAACTTCCATCTTCTGTTGAGTCACTGAATTAAGAATTTTACATTATTCTCCAGCAGCAAAGAAATGCATTACTTTTGCAGGATGCTTAGTTTCCTAATAGTGAAAGAATTTGTTCCTTATTTCTGGTGTTCAGATCTGGACCAACTCACAGAAATAATGAAAATAACAGGTACACCAACTCAAGATTTTGTTCAGAAATTGCACAGTCAAGATGTGAGTATCCTGATTTGTCAGTTGGTTTTCCATGTCTTAATTTTTCTTTAAGCCATGCTCAGTTCTTAGAGAGGCTGAGGTAATATATATTGACTACTGATATGGCCCCTGATGGTCCTTCTCTGCCTTGACATGATTTGTGCACCCACAATAGCTACTGGAGATGGGGGGTGGAACGACAGACAATTATCAGAACATTATTTAAATATTTCAGGATTCCAGTGTGTACCATATAAACAGCTCAGCTGATATATAGCAACTTTTATTGTAAAGGTACTGATGAAAGCATGAAGATACTCAGAAAACCCAGTTGTTTGCAGATGTCTTTCCTGTCCTTATGTCGATGTCCTTCTAGAATCCTGAGGCCCTTACAGCAAAGAACCTAAATCTATTCATTAGACTAATTGTACAATTTAAATATGAAGGAATTACTCTATAAGGTTCACTTCTAGAGATTGCTGTAAACTCATTGTGACATTCTTTCAAATAATTCATACATATTTATTTGAATAAATATATTGAATATGGAGCACTAATGATTAAATCTTTGCATTATTTCTAAATCATTGTTTTAAAGCTTGATTTTAAAAAAAGATTTCAGGAAGAAGGGGAATATCATCAGAAAAAAAGCATTTGTGCAATGTGCTGTCAAAATATTATTGAGAAAGGCATTAAGCATATAGTTAATGTCACATTACAAAAGTGGCAAAGATCTAATTTAATATCCATGTTTCTTTTAAGGCAAAAAACTATATCAAAAGCCTCCCAAAAGTCCAGAAGAAAGATTTTTCCTCCATCTTGAAGTATGCGAATCCTTTGGGTAAGGCTGTTTGTGTGGATGTGTACAGCTTGTTCTTGTGTTTGCACTGGAAGCAGCTGCAGTATCAGTCATGTGACAGGTGATGTGTGAGGTTCTTGTGCTATTCCATCTCTTGCTTTCCATAATTCATAATTTTGAATGTAGTGGCTGAACTTTGCTGAGTTTAAATCCTGCCAGGAATCAGGTGTTTCTTAGAAGCATTAAAAAAAAAAAAAAAAAAAAAAAAATCAGTATTTTATGTTTTGGGTTTCAATCTAGCACCTGGTCATTGGTTTTCTCAAGAGCCCTAGCAGATTAAGTATATGTAATAAAAATTTCTCTGTTCTGAAAGCTGACATTTTAGTAATGGAATTAATACATCCTAAGAAACATCTGTGCATTCCTGAGAAACACTGGCTTGGATTCCATAGATATTAACAGCCAGAAGAGCATACCAAGTGTGCATAACTGTGACATGACCTGAGGCAGCCAGAGCTCTGAAATTTCTTTCCCTAAGCATCATAAATTCCCCAATGTCATAAATACTAACAAAGCCCGTTTTATTAAAATATTAATTAGGATAATTGAATTTTCTTAATTGAAGAAGTTAAAATTTTAGGTTCATATGCAGTACAAATAAATCTGATTAATAAACAGCTCTTACCCTTACTGTATGGTTAGCTGATGGGTAGTTACAGCAAGCTACACGTTTCCATTTAGTTTATAGGATGTCTCTTCTTATCATTTCTGTGGCCATCTGGCTGTTTGTGGTCTGGAGTAGGACTTCAGAGAGTATACAACATGGCAAGCAGGAGTTAAAGCATCCTGTCCCACACTTCTGCCTTTACTTCCTTCCTTTTGGCTGCTCCAAACCCAAGAACATCCTTTCAGAATGGAAAAACGGAAAATAAACAAACCATTCATCATACCTGTTTATATTAGTCCACGTTGACAGTCTAGCAATAGTCCAAATGCAAAATCCACAGGACGGGAACACGCAAAATTTTAATGGGTTGTTTTGGCTGAGGTCAAAACCACCTAACAGATAAAGTTAGCTCTGAGATTCTGAGCTTGGACCTGTCTTAGTGAACTTCCAAGTGTACTTGGTTTGGATTTGGTGACACAGAGCACAGTTCTCTTTCACTGTTCACCTGTTCATTCAGCTGTTGTCAGGAGGTGATGTACCTTAGAACCACAATGAGTGGCAGTGATCGAAGACTCCTGAGAGAGCCCCAGTCACAGCAGTCCTGGAGCCAGAAGCTGAGAAGTCATTAGCTAAGATGTTTTCTTTATTGCATACAGTGCAAGGGAGCACCTCTGCATTGCATCAGGCTTTGTACACATCCCAGCTTGCTCTCAAGAGTTGTGCAAAGAGGCCCCACTGGCTATAAAATGGACACCCAATGATTCTGTTCAATTACTCCATGTATTTATTTGAAATACCTCCAGGACAGTATTACTGTGTACAAGTGGAATGAAGTGCGTGATTTGAATACACTGTTGGTTTTCTGTGCAATAGCTGTAAACCTTTTGGAGAAGATGCTGGTGCTGGATGCAGAGAAGCGAGTCACGGCAGCTGAGGCTTTGATGCATCCTTACTTTGAACCAATTCATGATCCTGAGGAAGAAATTGAAGCTGAGAAATATGACGACACATTTGATAACATGGATCTTCCACTAGATGAGTGGAAACGTGAGTATAATTTTGTGATGTTTTAAAAGATAACCAGATTGAAAGGCCATGCAGAAATAAAAATGTTCTCTCTTACAAATTAACTCCTTTGCTTTTGATGGAACAGAGTAAATAGACAGCATTAAGAGAAGCGCTAATGATAAGCCAGTGTTCCTCTTATCAAGTTCTTGTGGAAGAATCTCCAAACATTTCTTCTCTGCTTCCTAACAAGAGGCTGTCCTCCATTTCCATAATGTTTCTGTCCTCCCATCTTCTGCAACATAGAAAAGAAACCATTTCTGTAACTTGCCTTTCAGTGGATAGGGCAAGGGAGGATAGTTTGACTGTTGTCTCTATATGATTGCAGTGGTTTCTGGCCTTAAAGTTAGATTCTCTGAGGGAGAAAAAACATATCTGTGACAGCAGAAATTTAAGTCTAACGTTGGTTTCATGTAAGGTCAGAGGTTTGAAGTTTGGCTTTTAAGTGAGGACCTGACTTTCTAAATCTAATGTGCTCAATTGCTCTTGTTGAAGATACTGCCTTCTATACTCAAAAATCTGCGCTCGCATCCCTTTGAAAGCACCTGTACCATTTCAGTATTGAGCTACTTTTTCAAACCTGAAATGGTGAAAAAGTGATCCTTGATTCTCTTACTTTTTGTACTCTTCCTCTCTTTTTGCCTGAAGAGGTCTCTCTCTTCCTGAGCTAGATCAGAGCCCAGCCATGCTGGGGTTGCACCTTGCTCATTCATATTTGTGCAGCTCCTTTTCTGATTATACCACAGCAATGCTATATCCATTCTGTTGTTTTGCAGGCATTACATATAAAGAGATATTGAACTTCAAGCCACCACAGACATCGGACTCAAAGGAGACAGCAGTGTAATTCTATGGCTCAGTATTTTCAGAGCTCTGAGGAAGGCAGAAAAGTTCTCAATGTTTGTGGCATTTCAGGTGTATAAAACTTTTTATAAATAAGCCCTATATAATCTGTTTCATCTGCACTGTAAGAAAGCAATGTCCTTTACTCTGCATGTGGAAGTTGGTGCCTGGGGCATAGCATTTCAAAAATATCCAGAAACTTATTTCTGCCTCCAAACTTCTTCCTTCTGCATGAAAGGACTCAGACTGCAATAACCTGGTGCCATCCTCAAAAGAGCAGGACTAATTCTTCAACTCAGAGATCAAAAGAGTACAAGTTACCACCCCAGGCAAGCTGCAAACACAGTACATCTGATTTGCTGTGACTGCTCTCCAAGGCCACTGAACCATCTTGAATGCAAGAAGTATACATGTGAGTTCCTCTGGAATATTTCACTTTGCTGAGATGACTGGGAAGGCTAATCATCTTCTATTACCTCAGGGACTGCAGTGGGTAGCAGAGACACAGCCCAAATGAGTGCCTGCGTCCTGTGTCCTGTGTGAGATGAAAAGAACATCAGAAGTGTTGATGTCCTAGATTTTTTTCAAAGTAACCAGCATAGCAGGACAAGATTTCATAAACTCACTAGGTGAACAGTCACTGGATATATAATCACTGTATAATATTTTTCTCTAAATACAGTGCATTTTCTTTGTATAGTAGACATGGGATCAAGGATTGCCAGAGAGAAATTCTTCAGATTTTCTAAAATTTTGTAAGCTCTCTAACACCTTAGTATTAAAATTATCTCAGACAATCAGCAGTGCTGAGTTTAAAAATAAAGCTGCATGTGAGTCACTTTATAGAAAATGAAATGAGGACCAAAATGATACACTGCAGCTCTTCATCAGGAATACCTGCAGCAAGTATTTTTTTCACAGTGTACAAAGCTGTTACCAGGTGAAGAATAATTATTATTCCCTTTTTTTACGCTTTTGAACTCATCTTACTTGGAAAAACCTTCAGACCTTTTGTTGAAAGGCACCTTAGCAGAAGGAGTCAGCTTCCTGATGGGATGGATTGGTTAGATGCTTCCTGAGTTCCTCCTAGTGTCCTGTTACTGTATTTTACCAGGTGCTTTGTTCATAAGGTGAGCACCTTATGAACAAAGAGGTGGGAAAAAGAATTGGCAAACCTTTGTGAAGAATTTCAGTGTGAAATGGCTTGTCTCTCTTAAAGGTAATATCTTCACAATTGACTGTTTGTATGTGAGTTTTTTCCAACGTAATACACTGTGATGTGTTACTGCTGAGTGAAATGAATGTGAAAAAAAAAATTTGATCTTAGCAGGTAGTAACTGGAAAAAAAAAAGAAAAAATTACTTGGGTTTTTTTTTCCTTTAATATCCAGTATAAACCATAAATTTAATAAAGGCACAGTTATTCTGTTTCTTTCAATGGATGTTTGAATTAAACACCTGTAAATATTAGCATTTGTTTACAAATTGTTTATGATGAGAGTTGATTAGCTGAGGGGGACACCTAGAGAGACTAAATAGTAGCAGAAATGTTAAATTCCTGTATTTGACAAGTCATTAAAAACTACAGTTTCAGGAATGCATGAAACAAAGGCAGAGAATGTAAATTGAATCAAAATATTTTTTTCCAGATTAGAGGTTCCTCACAGAGGAAGGCATACTTAAGAGTCTTATTTTGCACTATGGTATTTCTGCTTGGTCTACACATCTGTGTTAAATAGAAACTTTTATCTTTTACAGAATAGGTGTTTTCCTCTTAGGATCATGTTCTGTGGTTTTCTTAAAAGTCATGGGAGAAAGGTGCCTATTGAAATTAGTGGTGTTGACAGACCAAGTCAATGGGAAATGAAAAATGCCAAACACTAATTTGAAAATGCTGCCTCTATATTTTAAATAGATTTCAACATCCTAAATTCTAGCAAATGCCTAAAATCTGGAGATAATGCAGGTGGCTCAAATCTTAGTCAGACAAGGAGGGAGCATTTTTTTTAATTGAAAAACTGCTTTGCGTTTTCTTCCTGAAAGCCAGTGCTTCAGTGGGCATTTCCACAATGTCAAGCCCTAAAATCCTGCATTGTCTAACGTGAACTTTTCCCTCTCTTAATTTTAACTTAGCATTGGAGAAGCAACCAGCACACATGAGAAAGACATAAAAAGATGTTAGCTTTTCTTGATAGTGGAGAAATAAAGAACTCTTAAAGTAACTGAAGACCTCTATACATATGTCAGCAAAGACTGAAGTACTGCTGTGCCATCAGCAAATGGCAAAAGCAACATCAAGTGGGTTGAGAAGTTTCTGTGAAGAGATTGAATTCTGCAGAAATGGCTTCAAGTGACAATAGAGATCATTTAAAGAACTGTGAGGTGAAAGCAGAAATACTTTGCAGTGGAAGCAGCTGCTGAGGGAGAAACAACAATTCCTAAGTTTTTAGCTGCTATTCCTACTGGCGCTAAGCAACTCAGGTATAAGAACCCAACTTCTGTTTGCCTTAAAAGAGAAATGTAAATACATTCTGCATGTACATGAAATGTGTTGTGACAAATAAAGGTTGTGAGTTTGTTTTTTACACAATAATGGTCTTATTTCTCCATATGTATTCCCAGATGTATAATCAGTACTGAAAATATTTTCAGTAAGGGGATCTGTATATCTGTCTCTATAAAGGGTACATTTCATGTAATATTAGCTGCAGATACAGTTTCTTTTGTAAGCTTGTCAGACCACAGGCACTAATCTTTCTCCCATTTTATGAACCTGGAGTTGCCACAGAGCTGATCTGACTGTACTGTGACCAAATTATTTTGTAACAGCTTCTTGGATTTTACCAGACATCTCTGCTTTGTTCTGAAGGACAGGATTTTGGTTCTTAAAGGCAGTTGCATTTCTCAGCCTGATTTTAAAAGCCAAAGTCAGACTGATGGTCATCAAGTAGATATATATTAGAGTTGGACAGGGAAGTTTTGAGTTAACAGAGTTCCAATAGTATGTATGGGGCTCACATGCTCCCTGACTATTTTAGAGCAAGATTGTCCCTTTAAGTATTAATTCTTTGTTGTATTGAAGACTCACCAAATGTTGAATTTTGATAATGTGTTATTGTGGGCCAGATGTGGCCCACAACTTCCTTTCTTGATTGTTTTCTTTTTTTTTTTTTTTTTTTTTAATAGGGTATCAATGAGGTGCATGCTAATGTGCCCACAAAATGTGCTCAGAAGATGCACTTTGTTCTTGATTGGGAATTACTGGGCATATGAGCTGGGTGGGATTCTTTGAGTTTCCTACTTTCTGATCTCCTCTTCAAAAGTGAATACCAGATGCTTCTGGTCTGTTACAGCTAAGGTTCTCACAGAATGAAGCAGCTGTTAGATGCTATCATTCACTGGATCTTGGTATAAAATAGCCATGTATTTTGATGGTCCCTGCAGGGACCACAGAAAAGAATAGGGGCTCAAAACACCTGCTGTCTCTGCTGATTAATTCTCCATCTCCTGCACACACTGGTGGCAACTGGTTGGGTAAGCCAAACAATACCAGAAGCAGTTTCATGGACAGCAGCACTTAAAATCTCCTCCTAAGTCTTCATAAGAATTCAGAAGCCTGAGTTGGAGAAAGATAAAGGGAAGAGGACTTCCATCATACTGACACTCATTGAAACTTCATGGAGTACCACTTAATGAGCAGCTCTTGTGCACAGATCATTTGCAGCCTGTGGAATAGTAACATCTGAAAACTGCATTTTCACCTAGCAACCACCTGCAGCTCTGAGGCATCGGACTGATGTATGCTTTTTAGCTATCAGGAACAGCATCCCACCAGGAGGTGAGTGGGGACAAGGAAAGTGTTTTAATGATTCATCATTTTTGTCTGTTGCTCTTTTACTGTGTAATGGGAGCTCCTTTATATTTAACCTCGTTACTTTTCTAACCAGGAATTTTCTAGTTTGTGGTCTGCCTCTTGAGTAAGCAATGAAGTGGATTTCCCAGCAAAGTTAGAGTGATCCAGGCATGCAGCTCTTAAACCTTTCATTGAAGCATTTTGAATACGCTGTTATCTTTAAGAAGCAAAATAGACTGCCGGTGAAACAAACCAAATGCAAGGAAAGGAATTGCTCAGGTCTTGTTTGAGAATGCTCTTGGTTTTGCAAAGCAATGTCCTGGGAGCACATGCTCCTACAGAGCAGGTAAAGTTTCTTGCTGTGTTTGCATGGTGCCAGCAGCCCTGATACTCCTGTCAGAGTGATACTTGTAATACCAACACCTAATCCACTTCAGTCTGATACTAATGGGAAATTCACTGTTACTATACCATTGTTACATCACAGCTGATAGCAGTAAAATTGTACTGCTTGGAAATTCATGGGGCATTTAGTCCATGTGAGCTTGGGCCACGATAGCTGGTTTGGGTTTTTGGGGTTTTTTTTGCATTTTTAAAGTCCCATTTATACATGATAGTTCCTGCTGCCAAGTAGTACCACTTTGGCTTGTGCCCAGGCATTTTGCTGTTCCTATGTAACTCCTTACATTTTTGAGTTTGAGCCAAGTTTGACTTTTCTTTTTCATAAAAATGGTAGTGCACTACTTTAAGGAGAAAAAATACAGCCAAGAAATGAAATCATAAAAACATTCACTCAAGTTTTCTCTAAAGCAGTAGATCCAGCAGAGTGCTGCAGGCATGGTTCATTTACTAGCACTGACATGGCCACAGAGCCAACAGTGCCTGGAAAATTGTGCTCAGCCAAACTGATGGGTGCATATGGCTGTCATCTCTTGTCTCTTGTTTTCCAGCCCTAAAGAGTAACAATGCAGCCTTTGTGAGGTAGTTGTTTGGGAAAGCTTGATGGTGAGCTCTGCTGTAAGGGTTATGAGAGTGACTGCAGGAGGTCACAAAGCTTGGGCTGCTGGAACTGGGGGCCAGCTCAGAGCCACTGCAGCTAAGGGTGGCCCCTTCCCCTTAGTGACCTTGGGGGGAGGCTCTCAGGCACTGTGGAGGCAAACCCTGATGGGGGGAGCTGCTTCCAGCAGAGGCTCTTGCCTTGGCCCTGCCTAATCTGCAGCTCCTCACCACCCCACTGCTGTGTCCCTGGCCATGGGTCCCACCAAACCACCTCCACTCATCAGCTGATGTCCCAGTCTGGCCTGTCCCCATCCCTAGGGAGGTGCCCCACACCCAGGGCTGGGGCTGTCCCCTGCCATCTGCCCTGACCTAGATATAGTGATTTATATTAAATTAGATGTAAGTTGAAAAGATTTGTTGGCAGTGCTCCATAATAAATGGAATGAATACGTATTTCTGTGCCATTGGCAAAGCTATTCTAAGTTGCTTTGAGTCTCCATTTGAACTAAGTGTCATGACAACATTGTTAATGAAATTTTTCATACATGATGCATTTCCATACAGGGTGCAGAAGGTAGTGATTAGATAGGAAAGAAAATTATTGCAGATACCCTTTAAATAAAGAAAAAAAAATGCAGGAAGATTTTTTTGGAAGGCATTACTAATATTGTAAATAAACAATCAGACTCATCAGGAGCATAAAACCATAGCAGTGAGAATATTGTGAATACTGAGATCAAGTCCTGCCTGCTGGCAGAGTGGAAGGGCTAGGTCACCAGGCACATATATAACCTGTAGGTCTCATGTCACCTTACAGACTTCAAACATGACTCCCCATATGGCTTTCAAGCACTCTGGTAATGCTTTACATTCAGATTTCTGCATTTTCAGAGCAAATGTGAAACTATGGCCATACAAAAATGAGTGAATATTTGGAGACTCAATGAAAAAAGTGTGATTCTCTCAATGAACAGCTCACTATAACTATAATTACTTTTTCTACTCAGTATTGCCATTGCAACTCTTTAAAACAGGACATTAACTATGTTTCTTTAGGTTTTGCAATGGGATTTATGGCCTCTTACTCTTTATGGGGATTAGTGGTTTTGATCACCTGGATTTGATATGATTAATGTTATGAACTTGCTGCATGTCTTCCAGGTTTTGAATTGCTTTCCATAACTAGTGTTTGATATCATTAGAGTAATTTGGGACATAAATTATTTATGTACAGGGAACATGCCCTTTATGCTGTAACCTCAGATCTTAGCAGTGGGGTAAGCATGACTTCCCATGACAAAATGCTCAGGAAAGGCTGAAGAGCTGAGCCAAACAAGCAGAGAGTATCTCTATGTCTCACACACTGGCTTGCCTTAATGTATCAAATTCGTACCAGTGAATGCCTGAGGGCTCCCTTAGAGTTAATAAAATTTTCTGGAGTTTTAAAGAAGACTAAATCTTTCTCTTCTTGTCCAGAAATGTTAGACCTTAGTAAAAATGGGCATGACAGTAGGGCTGGTTGTGAAGGGCCTCTACCACAAATGGTTCTTTTCTTTTGGAAAGGAGAAAAATAAAAACTTGGGAGTAGCAGAATTTGAAGCACTAATTCCCCTCATTTTTCTGTGTTAGTTTTATCTACTCAAGCAGTATTCTAACCAAGAAAATCAAATGCAACTAATCCTTAAAGAAGCAGCCAAGTGATTGTCCTCACATGGGTGGCTGTGGACCCAAGCTAGCTTCTCCCACCAGAGTGTTGGGACAGAATTGCTGTGTAAGGACTTCAGTAAGCACAGAAGTTGTTTCTTCCCTTTAGAGATTGGCATATGCAACTGCAGCATCCCTTGCTGAAGCCAAAATATTAGGATGAGGTTGCTTTATTGAGACAACCCTATGGCAGGCAAAGTACCTCCCATACTGAATGCTTTTTCAACATCATGGACCAAAACCAAACATTTTATAGAATGTTGTGAAAGATCATTCATCAGAAAGAGTGAAAGAGTGGTCTGTGTATGTTGGCCACTTTTGTCAGTTTTGCTCTCATAAAGGTCTGCCATAAGACTGACATCAATAAGATGTATTCTAACACTCAGCATAAGCAAAACAGGCAGAATATTGCCTTCCAGGATATAGTCATGGATTATGGAAACTGCCTTTGCCTTCCTTATGTACAGAACCTGTCTAGTTACTCCAGTACCTCTCTTTCATTTTGTTAGAATATCAGGAAGAAAAATGCTACTCATCATGAAGAGAAACACATAGCATTTTCTCTGGATGTTTCTAAAAGTAGTTTGCTCTCTCACCAAACAATTCAAAGGTCTCCTGTCCCAATACATTTAACATTAGTAATGCTGTAGTAGAGCTGTAGCTGTAACAAGGCTTATGAGGAGTGGCAATAGCTTTTATCACTTTTATCAGACAGCTGTAAGAGCAAAGGAAAATAGCTGGGGAAACTGCCAGGCAAACATGTGCCTTTTATGGTGTGAAACTAGAGCGACAATCACAAATCCTTTTTCTATGGATGCTCCAGTCCAATTTTAAAATACCTTCCCCTCTAAACTATTTGGTCCTCTATGGTTTCCATAATGAAAGGAGCCTTCTGTGGAGGCAGTTATCAATCTTTGATTGCTGCAACCAGCATGAAACCCTTAATGCTATTTAGAGAATGAAAATGAATCCTAAGACCAAAAAGACCATCAGTCTCTCCTGTCTAACTGTAAATTTAATTATTTCTCTGGTTGTGCCTCCCAGAGCTTCATATACTAGTTAGAAGTAAACTATGCTTTGAGGGATCATTTAGGTATTGTTTGATTTTGAGCTATTTCTAAATAATTGCTCTACCAATTGCTCTACATTTTTTCTTATTTATTCAGCTCTTCATGTTGAGTAGCTATTTAGGATGGATTCACTCATTTCACTTCCCAGTAGCTCCACTGGAAGAAAATAGTTGCCTGGAATGGAGGTAAAGGGCTGTGAAGACTAAGTGACATAACATTTCACAGGCTGGCCCCACAGTCTGCACCCAGATTAGCAAATGGGGGCTGAAGTCTGAAGTCTCGGACCCTCTAATCCTGGCCTGCTGGCTCAGGGGCTCTGCCCAGGTATTGAAATCCAAATAGAGTTTAATCATTAGGGTGGAGACTCCTTTATCAGTGAATTTCTCTTTGAGATAGGGTAATAGAAACCAAATGTCTTTGATGTCAACAGAGGCAATGTGTGCAACATAAGCCATCACAGAGAAAAAGAAGGAGCCTGCCATCTGCCCCAAGGCTCAGAGAAAGAGGATTTTTTTTTTCTTCCCTATCTTTTTGAATAGCATATTACATCGATGCTTTCTCTTTAAGGACGGATTTGTGTTTGTTTGACTTTTGGTTTCTGTTTTTTTTTTAATTGAATTCTCCCGCTTTGCAGAGAACTTAAAGCCTTTCATGAATACTGGCAGGGCTGTCCCACAAAACAGAAGGGAGGGGATGAAGTGGTTGATTCTGTAACTCTCAGGCTTGCTGTGGGAATGGTTGTGGCAATATGAATCTTCTTTATAGGAACAATTGCTGAAGTTTTTCAGATTTTGCAGACCCAGCATCAGTGTTACAGGAAGGCACTATGCATTCACCATTAAAGTGCATATAAAAAGTTTTAATAAGAATACAAGATGCAGAATCCACTTACTTTTACAAAACTGTTTAGATGTCTTCTCGGACAAAGAGACTTAGAATTTACAGAGATACCATGCCTGCATGATAACAGAGAGAAAATCATAAAGGTTCAAATCAAAAAGTAGTGTCTGTGAAGCCATTATCACATTTGAAATCTAGACCTTCCCACGATGATCCACCTAATGCCTGGCATGGACCTGCCAGTTGTCTGCCACAGTTCTGTGCTCCTGCTGTCTCTTGAATTCTTCACTCCTCACACAGAAGTGTGATTTGGCTAAGTATTTGTAGTCAAAACAGGTTACACATAAGTTGCTTCATTCATTGAACCTTGAAAAATGTTTTGAATTCCTTGATATATGAGGAATACTGAAAAAAAGTAGATTAGTAGCAGCTGCAATAGTAAGTGTGTCTTTTGTCGGGATAGGAAAGTGTTTAAAGGCTTCAAAGGGCTCCCTTTTGTAGTCATCCTTGTCCAAAAGGTGTGGGTAAGGTAATATCTAAAACAGGGAGAGTGAAGAAAAGTATTCACACTGTCAGTGAGTAATCCTTAGCCTTTGAGCACATAGCTTATGGTGCAGAACAGAAAAGAACAATTCCCATCAAATATTTGTATAGCTGTCATGTAAAAATTGTATGCCATACCCTATGAATGGACATACTGATTTGTGAAGCATTTACTCTTGTAATTTGTAATTGCCACAGTTAAAAATATATTTCCTCAGAATTCCAAGGAGTTTTTTAATATTGTCTATATACACATTAGCATTTAGGACACAACTATTTGTTTTGAATAGAGTTTAGTACACACCTCTGTACTTGAATTTAAAAGTTTGCAAATGTTTTTAGTTAGAAAGCCCAAAATAATAATTCTCTTTCCAAAACTATGCTAACATAGAAACCTAAAGCTAGGATTTATCAAGAAGATATATGTTCTTTTTTAAATTTTAAAATTCCATTCTACAGTCTTAAAAACACTATGTATCCTGATTTGGACAGAAATCGGGGGGGGGGGGGGGGAAGCTGCCAGGATTCTAATGATCAGAAGTTCAAATTCATGTGCAGGGTGTAACTTTCACCATTTCTTGACGAGTCTTTGGTTTCACCAAGAGCATTTGCAACAGGAACATTTGGTTTTGTTATTTAGATTTAAATACATATTCAGCGTCTGGAATGAGAACATTTTACCATGAAGGTGTGCCAGAGTAGGTTTACACTGGATATGAGGAAAAATGTCTTCATGGAAAGAGCTATCAAATGTTGCAACAGGCTGCCCAGGGAAGTGGTTGAGTCTCGTTCCCTGGGAGTATTCAAAACACATGTAGATGTGACATTTAGGGATGTGGTGTAGTGGTACTTCACAGTGTTAGGTTTATGGCTGAACTTGGTGGTCTTAAGGGTCTTCCAGCCTAAATGATTTTATGAATCTATTTTTTTTTTATATATATAATAATATATATGTTATATATATTATATATATATAATATATATATAATATAAATATAATATATAATAATATATATAATATAATAATTTTATGAGTCTACATTACTCAAGAAAAGAATTATGCAAATGCCAGAGGGACTCTTGCTTAGAGAAGATTTGGCCACAATATCTGGTTCAAGTATTTAAAGCACATCTGTGTATTTGTGAAACGTTACAGAAATTATTTAAATTTTGCTTATTCAACAAAGTATTTATGCTGAAGTTTGCCTTTTAAACAGGGGCTTCAGGTCTGTTGCTTCCCCGGTGTTAAAGTGAATCAAGCCTGTCCTGCCATGTGTTGTGAAAACGTCAGATGTCAAGAGCATTTCCTGCGGGTGGCTGGGATACATAGAAGTTAAATGCGAAATACTGCCAAGCGACTTAAAAGGGATGGGCTCCAGGCGTACTGGAGTCAGCAGAACTCTCCCGGGGTTTTACTTGTTTAACTGATAGAGCTATCTCTAGTGGCAGCTAGAAGCCAGACACGATTTTCAAGACTTAATGTGTTTCTGTCTTATCTTGATGATCACTAGTTGGCTACAGACCACAGACAAAGAAAGAATCGGGGAGGGGAAATAGACAAGGTGACGATGTTTACTTTCTCAATGGACTACAAATAGTTGGTATGTAATGTTTACTTGTAGCCCAAACAGCCCTTGTTCTGTCTCCCTCTGAAAGAGTTTGTGTCTACTTGTATTCGCTTATGTTCATAGAGGTTCAGAAACAATTCAGTGAGCTCTGTGTTTAACTTCACTTTTTATTTAATTTGGAGCTGTTTGTAACAGACAGTATGTGAGAGGGGACTCAGCTATGATAGAAATTTGATAGAGGGAAAACCAGCATCAGCCCGGTTGCCAAAAGACTGCCAAATCTGCTTAAGTCTAAAAGAAAAGAGGAGCTATTCTGTGTCAGAAATTGTGCCAGAAATACATGATACTCCATTTGTCAAATAGTCCTTCATTTACAAAATTAAATCAGAGCAAGATGAAATTGAAATCCAGCAAAACTGACTCAAGACTAAAAAGAAAGATATTAGCCAAAGCAGCAAAGCAATACCAATCAAGGAATAAAAATACCCTATGAGATTTAACTTTTTACCTGGGGGAGAACAGAGAAGAATGGCTATTACTATTGTCTGTTTGTGGAAGGTGCTCATCTGGTACATGATCAATAGTGTAAAACCCTAAATTCAGACAGACTGTATTTTGCTCCCACCTGAAAGCCATTATTTGGAATTTGCTTACCCCTGGAGCAAAACCAACAACAGTATTTGTCCTGCCCATGGTTTTTATGACTGAAAAACAAAAATCCACTTTCTTAATAACAACCGTGACAGCATTTCTTCCCTATTTTCAGCCACCTTGAATGCAAACAGCTTCACACAGCATTTAACCAATGTGGTGTTCACCATAAGCACACAGAACGTGCAGCACACAGGACATGGCCTAAATACAGTTTTAGTGTGCCACTAGTAAGTCAGTCCTGGATTTCAGTTCTTCCTCTAAAATCACTTTGTCCTGCTCTGCATTGACAAAACATTGCTGGGTAGGACCTCCAAAAGCTGAATGGGTGAATTGAACATTGTGATGTCAAAGCTCAGATTTGTATGCCTGAGTTAGCTCCTAGCTGGTTAGCGAGTACCTCATCTTCCTGTGTCCTTCTTTTTGGCCCTGACTGACTTAGCTTACTTAGAAAATGCTACTTACCCTGATTTTGTACTGTATTCAGCACCCTTATGCTTTGAGGGATACTCTTGGGATCTGTGTGGGTATTTACATGCCCTCTCCCCACTCTTGTAGCATCTGAACACTTCATATTTGAACATATTTAACTCCAGCATCCCCCGTCATTGTTAACCAGGACAATCTGTGTGTGTGTGCAGGAGTACAGTGCAGCAGGGTTAAAGCTTCCAGAAGAAATGTGGCAGAGTCAGAAACTAAGTTTGGGTCACCCAAAGCATAGAATTTTTCTTTCACTATTAAAACAATCTTTCAGTTAATCAACTGACAATAAAACAGGCAGTGTTAAGCATGCCAAAGCAGTGAGCCTGTAACAATTTCCATTACTGATTTATAAGGAAATAGAGTATTTCTGTCCTTTAAAAATTGAACCAATGCTAAAGCCATTGTGACAAATTGAGGCCTTTTCAAAGGCATTCAAAGGCATCCATGACTCTCTGCTGTTTTACGGATACCATATGTGGCCTAATTATTTTTTTAATAAAGCAAAGGAAACGTTATGAAGTAAATCCTGCACTTGAGAGTATAGAAGTTAGTCCAGCAAAGCTTTCGTCAGAGCAAGGACCACCTCTCCCCTGCCTTCTTGCATGGTGACAAACTTTGATCTTTGTCTGGGAGCCTTGCATCTCTGCAATTGACTTCAGTTAAAAATGACTCAAGCCAAATATTGCAACAAATACTTAGATTAAAAACAAAAATCCCCACATCAGGAAATTTGCTCTCAACCCCCTGCTTTGAAGAAAATTTTAATCCTGTTTGTTACTGGGCTCTGATGGGTGGCTCCTGTTTAATCTCCGTCTGGTAACAGTCAAAGGAGAGGACACAGAGATGGGCAGGGAGTGAGTCTCCAGCCACTGTTCCTCTTATCATGGTGCATCAGCAGGTGTCCCTTGCTCATATCCAGGAATAAATACAGCCTGTGGCTAAGGAAACCACCACACAGCTTTCTTCAGAAGTCTCAAAGAGCAGTACCTGGCCTCCAGATTTTGAGATCTCTAGCTGTATGCAGGCACTGCAATTGCCACAGACAAACAACACTGCGAACAGAAATACTGAGCCACCGGATTTTGTGCAATCTGAATGTTAAGCTAGTGTGGCAACAGTAAAACATTTTACATTGTTCACAAAATCAATCTGTATGATTGAATTGATCAATCAATTTGCTTGATGTTTTTTCCCCACCATGAAATGAGCAGCTGCATGTTTGCAAAAAAAAGGAGAATCTATGGAACAGCAACATGGGTGCTGCAGGTTGTGCTTACTGCCAACATCTGCTGACCTATAGCACTCTCCAACCAATGGCAATCTACTCTGCATGCTCACTTTTAATAACTGTTCTGCAACACTCCTGCTAAAAATTAAAATTATAAAGGCTTGCTGTCAAACCAAATTCAAAGGTAACATCTGCTCATGAAGAGTATCAAAATAATTGAGCCTGAACAGAAGCACTCTCCCTTACTTAAAAGTGACCTGGGAGTGTAGTGAAAAGGATGTAAAATTGGTAAATGCCTTGATAAATTATGACACTGAAAATACCACAGGGTAAGGAATTTCACCCACTTGAACCAAGTCATTTCCAGAGGAAAATCAAAAGCTCCCATAAATGATTCTCTTTCCTGACAGAAGAGGGCTATCAAAAATTACTGAATTATGGATAATGATCTCACTTCAGAACCATCCTTGGACCCAGTACAGCCATGGGTGTTCAGCAAAGGCATTTAGGCACATTTTTCTCTGGAAACTGATGACAATTCTTCAGCCCTTTAGTCTACCAAAAGTCAGCTCTCCAAAAGCAAAGCATCAAAAGATGTCCCTAAGAGGCTAAAAGAAACTTTAAAGCACAGCTCTCAGTGTCTCATAAATGACCTACTCCCTGGGAAGCCTGGCAGGAAACTGACTCAGAGACACACCATTATTTATTTCTAAGACAGTTCCTATGGAGACTAAATTTGCCAGGACAGGTATTAGCTCGTATTAGATGCTCTTTGTCTCACATGCTCTCATTATGCTTGCTTCTGTTCTGTCCATCAGTCGTGATTCAGGGGACCTCTCAAATCAGCCCCACTGGCACACAAGCCATCACACAAGGTTTTGGGTACGGCCAGAGCCTGGCACAGGCGGCTTTAAGGCACTGGGAAGGGGCCCAGCAGCCTTCCTCCTGCAGAGCAGCACCAAGGGTACAGCTAGAGACTCAGCTACCCCTCATTAGCTGGAGTAACAATGCTGAGTCAGGTTTTAAGATGAATCAGATTTTCTTGTAGGTTGTGAGACAGTCACTGAGAAAAACAGAGAGAAAAACATCTAAATAATTGAGAGACAAGTACTCTTTCTTACTCTATGTTTTATACCATTTAGAAATCTGCATGTAATTCCATGCACCACGTGCAAGAAAAAGGCTTTCACCAGAGATCTTGCCACCTACTTTCAGATAGCAATCAGATGAGAGAAGTATTACAGAAGAATATCACTGGAGACAGAGAGGAATTTGATTTATTTCATAAAAGTACAAGACGAAGGGCTGTGCAGTTGGCTTGGCCTGGACCTGCCTCTCCTTGGGTTAAGCAACTTTGTGAAGTCATTTCACAGCAAAATGGTAGCAAGAGGAGCTGTGTGAAAGTGTGGCCTGCAGACATAACTGCATAGATTTAGCAAGGATGGGACTTTTACTGAAGGCTCTAACTTTTTAAGAAATACATGGAGCGTCTGTCAAAAGGCCTAAGTCAGCCTGGTTAGGTGTTCAGTTCTTCTGCTTTGAGGTGAGATAAGGGATACAGAGAAACCCCATTTGCTGGGAAAAAAACACCATGCTGGCAACAAAGCATGAGGAAAAAAAACTGAGTTATTTTAAATACATTTTTAGTTCCTGGGACCTTGCATGCCGTCCATGCTTTTTTTCATTTTTACTTCTTTAAACAGATACTGTAATTTTACTAGTTGCTTAGAGTAGCAGCTAAGAAAGAATCAGTGGGGGGTTGTCTTTGGTTTCAAAGATGCTAGGATTAGTAACCTAACCTTTAAGTATAAACATGTAAATTATATGTGATGCATGGGCTAAGTGTGCCACATCTCAGTATAAGCACAAAAAGCTATAGTTTCGGAAAAAATGTACTTCAACCAAGTGATGCCTTCTGGAGGCTGACCTGGAACAGTGACTAGACAGAGCAAAAGGATAAAGTAGGTATTTATTAAAAGGCCTCAGTGGGTACTCCTGGGCCACACAAGAGTCCACCTGGACCACACCCAAAATACACCCCAAAATGGTCACAAAATGGAAAACCAATCATGAGTTCTCACACTTTTATAAGTTCTGGTCCATTAGCATATTAGAATCAATTGTCCAGCCATAGTTTCAGGTTATGAAGCTCCATCCTCCTTGTTTTTCTTCTCACTTCACCGTGAAAGTTGTCCTTGGTATCAAACTAGAGAAGGAATTGTTTTGTCTATCTACTCTGTGAAGAGAGCTTAGTAGCACTTAATATGAAACCTAAAACTATCAACCAAAACAGCACAGAATCTAAAAAATACAAAAGCCAAAACTTAAGGCATCACAAGCACCAGTAATACTAGATAAACTATTATGAAGGTACTTATTTTAGCCTAAAACCCAAGATATTTTACAGTAGATCCACCTGCAAATTACTAATAGGTAAACACTTCTGCTAATAAATCTTGTAACCAGATGTGGAAATACAAATTAACACCCATAACTAATTGGAAAAAATGTTTTCATCAAATAAAAAAATTCCACAAAATGTTTTGTTTAGATCTCCAGCTTTTAAAACTCATTATCTTACTTTTCTATTTATAATAGGTAAGCTATGCATTACTCAGGTCCTCTTTCATCTTAATTGGTTCCCAACTTCTGTATAATGAAGAGCTGTACTAACGGTGATAACACCATTTTTTTGTGCTATGAACAGAAAAAGTACACATTGGTATCATTTGCTTTCATACACTTTAATGGAATTATAATTTATTAATAAATAGTTGAAATGCTGCATTATTTGAGCATTTATAAATGTAGACAGCTTCATTCAAAATAGAAAATGCTTTTTTCCTGAATAAATACTGATAGTCACAACAGTGCTACAAATTCCATTCTGTATTTTCAGGTGTCTATTAAAATTAATAGAAGTCGGGGCCTTTAGCATGTCACAGAATAGGAATCCAAATTTCTAGTCAAAATACTTTGTTAATAGCAGATGTCTGTCTCTTTTGTAGTTCCTGACAAAAGAAAGTGCCTCTTCTACATTGTAAAACAGTGGAAGAGACGTGGGCCATTAGCACAAGCAAAACATCTTCACTTGATAAGTCAATCTGGGCTGTTTTTTTCTGTCATGTCAGCAGTGTCTGAAAACAAAGGAGACACAGAAGCCCCAGGAGACAGCATGTCTGTCCATCCCTGTTTCAGAGGGATCTCTTAATTTGTTTTTGAAAGCACATCGTAAACCTTCCAGGTGTCAAAATTTAATATGCTACATAGCATGCTGCAGCCACTGACACCGTGGGACATGCGAAAGGCTGTTCCAAATCAGTGTCCTGGGGGAACATACATCTATACTTCTTCTCCACCTCCCTGGCTGTCACAACAATCCCTTGATTAGGCAATAAGACCTGGTCTTGTCTCGAGTGATTTGATAAGCAGTTGATAACCAACAGTTCATTAAGCTCTTGGGATATATAAGCCACAAGGTTTTCGGTATGCCTCTGCACTTGAGTGGTTTGACATCTCCCTGTTCAGCAGCCTAGGAGTCACTGGAAGATGTTATTGACTGCAAAAATACTTGTTTTTGCCGTGAATGGTTTCCTCAGAGTGGCCACAGGCTTGGACATTGGACTATCCACGAAATGCGTAGTGATACCCAAGGAAATGGGCATGTGCCACAAGATTGGATACTCTGAAATGAGACTTCCCAACCTGATGGGACACACAAGCATGGCAGAGGTTATTCTAAAATCTGCCACCTGGCAGCACCTTGTACATACAGACTGTCACCCTCATGTGAGGACGTTCCTGTGCTCCCTGTTTGCACCCATCTGTTTAGATACGTAAGTATCACAGCATAGTACAAAACTCCAGCCTTTATTTGCTAGAACAGGAATGAAATCAAATGCATGTTTATGATAAAGGTAATCTCCACTTTTTCTGAAGTAATTCTGTTAGCTTTTTCGTATTAATCAGGAAAAAAAAACTACTATAAACTTGTTCCACTTCAACTTTAATTTGCCTTGGGAACATGAATGGTGTTGTCAAATGATATAATGTTTTGTTTTGTTACAGCTGAACTTTATTCTTATTCATTTAGGGTTGAAGCACCTACGGTGAATAGAATCAGGCACAGACTGAAGCTTTTTGTCATAATGGCATTTTTTTAATCATAACTAAATATTGTAAGCCAAATCCATACACAGACTGCATAATTTGCACAGCTGCTGCTTCTGGAATTATATTATTATTGAAGGATGTTAAATGTCAGCAAAGATTATGTACTTTGCAAAGGAATCACTGTTGCAATAGTTTCTGTTATCACTGAGCTAACTGACTCAGCCTGGTATTTCCTCTGGCAACAGGTTCATCCACCCTTGCAGGAGTATGTGTGTTGCAGTCCGTGACAGCTGTGCCCCCGTGCTCCTCTGCCATGGGCATTCCTGGCCTGCCAGCCTGGACTGTGATCGATTCCCTGGAGATGAGGACATGTGCCTGGCACCTCTTACCAAGGACTACCAACACCTGCAGAAAGGTAGCTCAAAGGTGGTGGAGGGGACGGTGGCCATCCCCTGTGTTCCCGGGAAGCAAGGAGATACCAGGGACACTATTCCCAGCAATTGTGTGATTTTGTAAATGCAGTCACATCTACCTTTACCGCTCCATGTGTGTGTGCAGATGGGTGGCAGAGTGCCCGTGCTGGCAGTGCAGGCTGCAGCAGACCTGCAGTGCTGTAAGTCAGCTGTGCAGCAGGCTATGCTGTGATGGAGGAAGGCAATTATCACCCTGCACAGCTGTGGGCAGTGTCATACACACAGCAGCACACCATCTTTCAATTGTTTTGAGGTCTCTTTATAGACTTATCAATGGCCCTTACCACAGATGATGCATTTATGCTTACTACAAGTTGGTTCTCAGATCAGCTTAGGAAAATTGGGATGATTTTATCTGATTTTCCTTAAAGAAACATGAGCTATCTTGGCATTAACATTCAAATCTTCAAATTCACTAACACTTACTAACTCTAGAGAAAAAAGTAAGATTAAGTTGCTGCTAGCCCACCCAAATTCGTATATATTCACAGGATTAGCACAGCTGAACCCAGAGACTGACAGAATCAGCCACTTAACCCCTTACCACCCACTGTAATTGTGTTAAAAATTATACTGTATTTGTTATTTTGTTTGTTGCTGATAATTGATCTTGTCAGTCTGAACAAGGGCTGAATGTGCATGGAAAATGAAACTCTTTTTCATGTCTAGCCTTGTTTTCAGAGAAGTGTGTTGACTTTTTACCTATTAGCACTGTCCCTGTATTTGATGTGCATTTTGTCTGTCATCCCTGTGGTTAAACAGGGGGTTCCCAGCTTTGACAGCAGAAAATTAAAACAAATTATTCTGAAAGATAACAATGAGACTTTGTAATTTCTTATCAGCCCTACCAAAGCCTACCTGCCAGACCTGCCCAGCAGTGGAGGAATTCTTTACACACAAAAGAGTTCTTGAAGTTTTCTGTGACAGTAACTTTGGTAAGTCCTTGCTAATGTACCTGGTGTTAAAAGAGACTAACAACTCTTCTTCTAAATGCTTTAAAAGTAGGATTACAATTAGTGACAGTTTCTGCAGGGATTTTGAAGGATTAAGAGTTTGGCTGCTAAATTAGCTTTAGGTTGGATTTCAGAATAAATTCTTTCTAATCTTAATATAAGGAGGATTTATTGTGCATGAAAGATTTATTAATGATCTGGTTTCCAACCAAATAGCTGTTCTGGTCTAGTTGGCTACAGAATGCTTGATGGAAAATATTTCTGTCAAAAGCAGAAAAATAAGCAAGTTTGCCTTTTATTAGCATTTAAACTGAAAGTAAATCTTTGGTGTTTTACCAGTACATGGTGTATCTTTGCTGCTTTTGTGAACAAGTGTTTTGTGATACCCAACTTACTGAGAAGACTCAGAAAATCATATCAGTAAAAGGAATTCTTACCTTCTGTTGTCTTCTTGGAGTGATAAGTGGAGTTTACCCTAGAGACTTCCTGGAAAGCCCTTGATGGCAGTGCAGAGACTTTCAGCAACTTTGGCTAGAATTAGATCAAGAAATACAGACGAATGTCATGCTAAAAATTGTTGAGTCAAGTGGGGTAGGTAGATGCCTATAATGAAAAGGGAATATCCAGAAGGGTGGTATCAGCAAGGTATTTTTGCCTAGGGATTCCACACATGGACAAGGTAAGTTTCAAGAAAATTGCTTGGGCAGTTGCTGGGCAGTTTTCTGATACAAGAACAAGACCAACAGCTTACAATATGCAATTACTCAAAGTCTGATGTAACATGGTGATGGTAAAAGTACATTACTCAGGCTTGTGAAAATATTTTTTCCTAGTTACCTAATTCAATGGAAAAACCCCTTTATTACATAAAATTTATTTTTCAAAAATGTTTTAAACTTCTGCTGGAAAAGGCTTCACCATGCTCTGTCAGCATAAATTATGATCATATTTTTAAGGAATTATCCTGTTTTTGCTGGTACTGTTTCTTACTGCATTTGAGAAATGGTCTGACTTGCATTTCCTTTTCCTTTTTCCTTAGCAGTGAAAGTAAAGCTGTCCAAGAAGAGAACAGCGTTTGAGGACCAAGAGTATAACATTGAATGCCAGGTGGAATTCATTACCCAGGGCTCTCTCTTGCCCTACGAAACTCAGAGTATGATACAACAGTGGCTGCTCATTAATGAAAAATGTATAGAGAGGATGACTCCAACCCACCGTCCCATGGTGTATCTCCTTGTGGGGAATATTGAAGAGGGCATCATTTTAGTAAAACAGGTTTATCGCTGGCAGAGGAAGGACTCCCAGCTGACTCTGGCCACTCAGAAATGGAGATACCATAAATGCTTGTAAATATTTATCATATTATTTGTAAAAAGATGATTATACTTCTCCTGCCAAACCTATCTTGTAAATAGGAATATATTATTATTATAAGCTGAATATGAAGCTTTAATTTCCTTTTAAATTGTACTGCAAGTTGAACTCAAACCCCAGTGTTATCAGGCTTCCTTTTAGTAGTGTTACAGCTACTCTCATCCTGTTTGAACTTGGACAGCTATGGATAAATGTTTCTTTGAGTTATGATTTTAAAAAAAAAATGTAATATTTGCAAAAACCAGCATAAATTAGTTTCAAATCCACCTGACTACTTTTAATGTGTTTGTCTATACCACCCACTCTACCATTTCCTCCAGTTACCTAAACTTTCACTTGCCTAGTGTTTCATGAACCCGCCTCATTGTCTCCCGTTGGAGTATTTTGAAAGGAGGCAGCCCTCTGCTGGTCGCTTTTCCCAGAATCAGAGTGGAATAGAGGAGAGAAAGTATATGGTTGGCCCCAGTCACAGGAATATTTGGTAATCGGGTGTCATAAATCAGATCCCTGCTACTGAAAAGTCCCTTTGCATTTCCAGACACATTACAAAAGTTAATTTATAAAATTTACCCGTTCTCCAAATGGTCTGCAGGGAACTAAGGGAGTCAAAATTATTAAAATTTATTAAAATTATTTTAAATTTATTAACATTTATTTAAAAATAAATTATTAATTACAGTAGGCACTTCATTATCATCCTCACGGTCAGTGTAATACACTGATATTAAAGAGTACATGAAGAGGGACAGAACTTGACTTTAGTTCTGTAAATATGTACAATAAACACAGTAACAGGTGGTAATACATACATTAGAAACTACTTCAATAATACAATGTCTAGTATTATATTTGCTTGCAACAAATATGGGGAAAGTTTATGGGTAGTAGATTTCTAAAATTCGCACCTGTAATGATCTGGGTTTCAGATACATTACCCAAAAGTGTAGGCTTGTATCAGGTTATTGAATGTGATGACACCTGTCCCATCACTTTCTACCATGAACTGGGAAACTACCATGAACTGAGGAAAAAAGCTGTCAAAAATAGAAGCAGCTTTGTACGCACATTTGCCAGCTGTCCCTTCCCGCATCAGCGCCCGGGCCACGTCACTGCGAAATGGAAGAGCCATCCCTTAGGTCCAGGTTCTTTATTTTTCATTGTTTCAGAGGGTGCCGCACAGCCTGGGGCTGGGGGCTGTTTTGCTCTTGGGTCAGTTCCACGCTGAACCCCTTCCAGCGGTTTCACTCCCCGGGCACGGCCCGGCCCACAGCAGCGCCACAGGCGGCGCCGTTCAAACTGCGCGCCCGGGCCGGGGCGGCCTCGGCCCGCCCACAGCCACAGCCGGCACCGCCTCCCCGCCCTCGGAAGGAGTCGGTCGGGCACGGAGCTGGGCTGGTTCCGTGACCGGCTGCCGGGCAGTACCGGGGGCCGCCGGGCTGTGCGGGAGGCGAGCGGAGCTTGCCCAGGGTACTGCGGGGCCGGCAGTGTGTGTGCGGGGCAGGGAGCAGGCGGGCCGTGCTCGGAGCGCGGGGCTCGGCGAGCTGCGGGCACCCACAGCAGCGCTCCGACACTCGGTCAGTGTCAGCCCTGCCTGCCCGCACCCAGTCTCGGTGCGTGCAGCTTGGTCAGAACATGAGCCCTTAATGTTTTCCTTCTGTAAGTACAAAGTCGAAAGTACAAAACAGTCATGCAAGCAGGTATGCTCTGTACTTATAGTCTCACTATCTAGTGTGATAGTGACTGGTTTAAGTTTACTTCTTAAGTTTACTTCTTCTGAAATTTCGTGTCTTGGGGTTTTTGTTCTGCTCAGTTGCAGCAATGGCTTCAGGAACAGCGCTGATTTATGATGAGGAGATGACCACTCACAAACTACTATGGAACGAGTAAGTCACTGCTGTTGTTTTTATTAATAGATTCTTATTAGGATTCATGAGAGCAGTATCAAATAAATGCATTTTTTGTAAATGCAATAGGAAGTATCTGGTGATACTTCCTGTCATTTTCAAGTAAACAGAAAGTCTTCCCTTTAGGAGGAAAAAAAAAAATTATCCACAATTTGTATGTAGTTACTGTAATAATTATCTGAAACTGGATTTGAAAAGCTGCAGGCATCCAGTCTGGGAGGCCTTAACAAGAGGTGTTATGATGAGGCAACTGAGTAGCCCCCTAAATAATGTGTTTTAAGCTAATTAAATTGTTTATAAAACTAAAGTGTCATTGACCTTGGAAAAGTATGTAGATATATTCACTCAGCTGAAACGTGTCAATTACATTCAGTCAAAAATTGGTATATTACTTACATTTACATAAATTAGAGGAGTTCCTTTGCAGTATTCAGAGCAACAATCCATTGTTGTCTTCTCTCCCAAACCTGCTTCTCTTCTGTTCACCTTCATTGTAACATACAGCTTTTAGTTGCAGCATTCCTGTGTCCATAGGTAAGCATTGCAACTTTTTACCAGTGAGAGAGGAAACAAAAAATGATGCTATTGTATTGTTTGTTTGGGTTTTTTTACAATTCATTTTTGCTTACATATTTTAGAATCAATTTCTGACTCCGTTCCAAACCAGAAAATATTAAAGACTTTTTTTTTTCCATGTTTGCTCTCATGTATCTCTCTTTTAGGGTAATGAATTTTCTTAAAATGTGGAGTTAAAAGCTAGGCTTTATGAAGTGTATTAATTACCTGTGCTGATATAATATTGTAGTAATATAATTATTGCTTATTTTTAGTCCCATTTGTGATATTGAAGTTCCAGAAAGACTTTCATCCTCCTATGAGCAGCTTAAAAGTTACCACCTTGTGGAAAGATGTGTCCATGTGCCTGCCAGAGAAGGAAGTGAGGAGGAGATCCTGTTGGTTCACAGGTCTGAAACATAATTTTCATCCAGATTAATTCAGTGAAACAGCAGATCTCACATCTCCAGATTGTATTTTGATCCATTTGAAAAGAATGTTCCAAAATTCAATGGCTACCATTAATTTCAGTGGAAAATGTATCACAATGTTGAGTATGGCATAGGTGCTGAATTATCAATCTGCTATTCCACTAAATCTATATTCTCACTCTGTGGGGTCTTAAGCAATGAAAGTTGATTTATACATAGGAATAAAAGTAAATTTCTAAAAAATATTTGTAGTTGCTTACTTAAGTGTTGTGTTAATCGTTCTTTCCCCTGCAGTTCAGAGCACTTGGAAGTGGCAAAGAGCACTCAGACAATGAATGAGGAGGAGCTGAAAAGGGTCTCTGAAAATTACGATGCTTTTTTCTTTCATCCGGTGTGTAAGTTAAACTGCTTCCTCTATTTGGAGTTAGAATTGCTTGTGTTTCTGCACTTGAGTAGCATTTTTCTAAGAAGGAAAAGATGAAAACACATTTTTTGCTACTGATGTAGTCTCACATTTATTTATGATATTATCATTATCTGTTTCTAGTTTAGTATGATGCTGTAATTTAAATTGCTCAAGTGTCCTGTCATCTATTTTGTCATTGTATCACAACAGTATAATGCACTACTCAAATTTTAGATATATTTTTGTCACTTATTGTCACTGTAGACAATTAGTGACCTGCAAATCACATTTTGGAAACAATTGCTCTTAAATATTGTGTCATGAAGTGGAGAGAGAAGTCTTCTTTGTTATGGTTCTGTAGGATTTCGTTCCTTATTTCAAAGATGCTATGTTATTCCACTCAATACATCTATCTCACATTTTTTTAACTGCTCCACAGAGAACATCCTTATAAGGATTATGGTAATCACTGGTAATAATCAAAAGGGAAAGCACATTGGAACCTGTGTTGTAAAGTTCTGTTTCAGCTATCTTCATATCGCTTCAGTGGGGTAGAATTATGGCAAGATGGTTTGCTGTAGGGATGCTAAAGCATGTCATGTTTAAGCTGATGAGTTTCTCTTTCTTAGAGCACTTACCGCTGTGCCAGACTAGCAGTGGGAGCAACTTTGCAGCTGGTGGATGCTGTGATGTCAGGAGAAGTGCGCAATGGAATGGCGTTAGTCAGGTAAGAAAATACGTGAGGAAGTTTTCACTTTGCAAAATTCCTTTTGTTGTGAATAATTTATAAAATTTTGTTTCAGACCTCCAGGTCACCACAGCCAGAGAAATGCAGCTAACGGGTTCTGTTTGTTCAACAATGTTGCCATTGCAGCAGAATATGTGAAACTGAAATATGGTCTGCAGAGGTAAGGGCATGGTTGACTCTAGAGAAGCTTTTCATATATAAACAACAGCATGATATATGACAAAGTACTAGTAGTTTAGATTAATGTCTAGGATTTTCTGGGTGTCATATTCCTTTTTGGTTCAGAAAAACGTTTTTCATTTGTACCTGCTGTAGATTAAGATGCTTTGGCTCTTCCTCTAAATGTTTTCTTTTACTGATCTGTACAGAATCCTAATTGTTGACTGGGATGTGCACCATGGGCAAGGAACTCAATATATATTTGAAGAAGATCCAAGGTTCGAAGAGTTTTATTTCTTCTTTAATGTCAGCTGTTTAAAGATTGCTTACCTTTCTAGAGAATAAGATTTCTTAAACTTCAAAAACTAGAATCTCGCAAAGCATTCACCTTGCTATTTTAATCTCTGTTTTTCATTTATTATAAACTAGCAGGAAATATATAAATAAAAATAAAATGCAAATCTGTTCTACTTTAAAGAATAACAAACAAAATAAGCAATATGGTTATCTTAGTTTACCAGTATTCAGATAGTAAATTTATTCTCTGTTCATGAATTGGTTGAAGTCTTCAAGTAGTAGTTGAATAAAATACATGAGCTTTATATTTTTTTTTTGGAAAGTGACATTAAGTAGGTTCTAGAAACAAGTCTGCTGTTCTGAAAATTCCTTTATTTGATCCTTATGGAGTGCATGCTTACAAGGCATTTTTAGCATGTTATTTTTTAGGTTAATTTTGACATAGGACTGTACCAATTTTCACAGTCTAAATCCCTTGAGAGAACTAAGAATAAAGGATAGAATAGTTTTGATTTCTTGCTTTCAGGCAATGCAGTCACCAGGTTCAGGCTATAAAGTCATTTCCACAATCTTTTTGTCCATTTGGATTTTTTTTTTTAATTTTCAGTGTTTTGTACTTTTCTTGGCATCGCTATGAACATCAGGAATTCTGGCCATCACTCAAAGAATCTGATTATGATGCTGTGGGTCTGGGAAAAGGAAAAGGTTTTAATATAAATTTGCCCTGGAATAAGGTAAATGCTGTTTACACCACAACAAAGCAAGTTCAATATCTTTGTATCTCAGCCTTTATGTAACACCTTCTGAGTAAGTGCACTACTTCACTTGCTTGGCAAATGTCTTACACATTGTATGTCCTTCCTGTCAGGGGAATGTCTGCTGGAAAAATATGGCTCAGAATGTGATAATTTTTGAAAAATAAAAGGGAGAGAAAAATTTACACACTCATTTTTACTTGAATATCTTGCCTAGCCATCAAATCAAAAAGTGTTTCAGGAGATGGTTACATCCATCCTTGTTTAGCAGAGAACTGAAGCTCATTAAGATTAAAAATGGTGGATATTTATGACCTTTATTTAAATAGAGGGTTTTTTACTGTACTTCATAAGATGGCCTCATCCTTAACTTTTCCTATCTTTCCCTAAAGTCTTGAAGAACCTTATAAAATTTGTCATTCCAGCTGGAAAACATGACCAGTGTTTCTCATATTTTTCAGGTTGGGATGGGAAATTCAGATTATCTTGCTGCATTTTTCCATGTGTTGCTTCCAATGGCTTTTGAGGTAATTTTTTACTGCCAAAGAGTACTTCCTAAGTGTTTCTTAAGCAGATACCATTGAATATTTTACAGAAAGACTGTAATTGCAAGTAGCACAGTTAATACATTTATTCTGCTGGTATGACATTGCCCTGATCAATACTATTCATAATATTTATGGAACTTTAGCTCTTAAATATTCAACATAATCATTTGCAGCTTCTCCAGCAGAAATAAAAATAGTGTAAAAGGGTTATGTATTCAAGGAGAATACTTATTTGTGTTCGTATTCTAATTGAAATAACAGCTGATCACGGTACAGTTGAAATCCTGTACAAAATTAAAAATAGGACCTAAAGATGTGCTGCAACTGTCTCTCTTTTATAACAGTTTGACCCTGAACTGGTTATTGTTTCCTCTGGATACGATTCTGGAATTGGTGACCCTGAAGTAAGTAACTAACTTGTCTTTGTGTTGTCTATGAATCTATCAGGAAAATATTCCTGCTGTTTTAATGTCCTGTGATTGCTAAGTGAAATTCACTTTGATCAAGCTAAAAATACATGCTTGAGTCTTTAGGCTGTCCCAAATTAATTAAACATTACAACAGGACCTGTAAAGACAGATTATCCCATATGTGCAATTACTGTGCTGGCTTTTTTCAGTTTCCTTAAATGTAGTTGGTGCAGCATTCTTTGATATAATGAGAAGCAAATGTTCTGGTATTCCATCTCAGACTTGAGAGCATCAGATTGATTGTTTGAGTTTCTTACCAGTGTTTTTGAATCAAGGTATCATCTCTTAAATTTTTGTCTTTGATTTAGGGTCAGATGAATGCCACTCCTGAGGTTTTTGCCCACCTTACCCATTTCCTGATGCAGTTAGCTAATGGAAAGCTGTGTGTCATCCTAGAGGTAAAGACTTTTGGAATGTTCTCCCAGGGGAAAGGTCTTTGTATTAGAGCCATTTAGGGCAAACTAGAAGCTAGGAAGCAAAACTTCTTAACAAAAATTTTCTTATTTTTATCTTTCTTTCGAGTACCAGGAATGCAAAAATGGCTAAGATTTGACAGTGCTCTTCACTTTAGAGTTTTGAAACAAAGGAGCCATATGCTCATCATTGAAAGAAACATATCTTCCACAAATCTGTACAGTTCTTGTGAATAGTGATTAGTTTAATGCTCTTGACAGTCCCAAACTCATTAAAATGTATTTAGTGAATAGGCTGTATTACCAATGTTTTTTATATGTGTATCTTACTCTAGGAGACTTTATAAAACCTTTAACCTATATATACTCTTACTTAGTAATGGAGCACTTAAAAAATTCCCTCCTTTTTTGTTTTCATGACTCTTTAGGAGTAGTTTTTAAAGAAAAAATAATTAAAATGTTTTCTCCTTTTGAAACCTAGACTTCAACTCCCTATTTCTGCTGCATATTAGAAAAATAGTGGCTTTTCAGGTAAATAAGTGTGTGGAAATACTGCTGCCAACAAGGTCTTCAAGAGTGAACTGCATATTAATTGATTCACTTGACTTCTTGTTTTGCATGACCTTTTGTCCTTCTGTAAATACAGATGTATTTCAAAAGGATAGTTTATTTTCTATGTTAAAATTCAGAGAGAGATTAAAAGTGCTTGTCCCTTAGTTGACACAAAATACTTTTTAGGGTGGATACCACTTGAAATCATTGGGTGAATCTGTGTGCATGACTGTAAAAACTTTGCTTGGAGATCCTGTACCTCAAATAACCGGAGAAATGGCACCTTGTCTAAGGTAAGCATATAAAAAATTTTAGGACTAATATGCTTTTTAAAGAGACTAAAGACATGCCTGTTTTGAACATTTTGCTGAAGTAAGGTTTTAATATGATAGTTTATAATATATTATTTCCTACTTTGGATAACTTGCATTTTTAAAAAGTCATCCAAGGTACAGTTTTATATACTTTTGTTTCTGAAATTATTTCAAGTTGTGAGATCTTACAGTATAAAACTATAAGCCATTTTATCCTTAGGCCTTTTTACCCTATAGAAATCCATCTCACTCGAGGCTGAGATAATCGTGGTGTAGTCAAGGTAATACTAATTAACTACAGCCAGTATTTGGGCATGTATGCAGCTGCAAGGATTAGTGCTTCAGACCCCAGAGCCACTTCAATCACTGTAGTACAGCAATAGCTGGGGCAATCCTTTCTCTTAACAGAGAGAGTTGATGCTATGCATGGCCAGTCTTGATGAATACTTGTATTTCTGGAATTTGGAGCATCGAGGCCTGGAGTGCAAAAGCACTTGACTATGTAGAGCTGTACCAAGATAATTAAATTTCAAGTCTAACTTCTTTTTAGAGACACTAAGACTGTTTGTGTACAGTGGTGGAATCAGACCTAGTAAAGCATTTTGAACCTTGGGCCTGAATCAGTCCCACATCTAAGAGTGTCTTTCTCTCTACCTGTCTGCACTATCTCCTCCACATTTCCAGGTTCTGTCCTCCATCTTTCTCCCAGCTCAGTAGATGTTCTGTGCTTTTTCTAGCAGAAATGCTCCTCATGCACTTTGGTGACCACACCTCCCAGCTGTCCATGTTAGTTAAAACTCAGAGTTTGGATCAGTCAGGGAAGCAGGGTGGATATACATAGACTGTGGGCTGAATTGCATTTGGTAAACTGATGGTGGAAAATTGGTTATTTTGCTCCTAGCACATCCCATAAGCCCTCTATGTCCTCTTCTCTACCAGCTGTAGTATCTCATATTGCTACCATCCTATGTCATAGAGAGTTGATTACATACTTATCCAATATATCAGTCCAGCTCCTGAGCACCTTACAAGTAATCTGCAAGTACACGGAATTTCTTCCGGATTTAATGCGACCTGAATTATGTTTGTGTGATAGCAAATGCAATGGGACCGTTTGCCCATAGTGCTGCAGATACCAGTGATAAAAAAGGGAGACTTCAACACAAAGAATGGCAGGATATGTGATTTATTTAGTTCCTGAACAGATTGTCTTGCTTTTGAGTCAGTCTAATTAAATCTTCACATTGTGTAGATAAAATCTCTTGGCAAGACATTGACAGACAGGAGAAATTTTTCCTGAACTCATACTGATGTGCTTCCTCCAACAGCAAGGTTGGGATTTCAAGTGATGTGTAAATGTGTGTACATGCTCTGTGTGTTCTTCTCTTCTTTTTTGACTCTAATCTTTTCAAGCAATGTGCCCATTGACTCTCATTCTGTTTTGCATTCTTGGAAGAGATGAAAGTTTGTTCATTTTCAGTTGGAATTTTTGGTTTTGTTTTTTTGTTGAGGTAAATTATGATTCCTTTTATGGTTTTCATTATTGCTGATATGGTCAATCTGGTTTGTTTTTTAGTGCTGTTGAATCTATTCAAAATGTGAGAGCAGCACATAAACCCTACTGGAAATGGTTGGCTTATGAAGGTAGTTTCTCTTGATTCAAGCAAATGTTATTGATAAATGGATTTATACAGAAATTGAAAATTATTAAAATTAATACCAGTGGTTTAAACTAATTGAACAAGCAGTTATTCATCAAGTGACTGATGAAGCAGTATGAGGTTTCATTCGAGGTCATGTCTTCAGCTGGTCTGAAAAGAACTTTCTGAAGCTGGCAAACATCATGCCAAAAAGCAGCACTTTGATATCTTTGTTTGAGGATGCCATTTTCTGTGTCAAAAATATGGGCATAAGCTATATTACAATATATGACCTTTCACTAAATTAAAACAAATGTAGCAGCACTGAAAAAATAACATCTGTGTCAGGAAACATTGTAGCTAGTGCATGGAAGTAAATATGCATACTGTGAATACAAATGTATTCTATTTCATGAATAAATATATCCAAATATTAACACATTGCTTAGAAACTTATACCTGTGAAACCCTCTTTCTTTTTCTCTAGATACATCATTTTTGCAAAATTTGAGCACCAAGTCACACTTACTAAAGAAGGATAATTTAAACCCCTCCGCAGAACACGAATCAAAGATAACTGACAACAACAACACTGTCAAAGTAGAAAGGTTTTTGGAATTGCACATGAAAAATATTTTGTTTACGGTGCCTCCCATCAAAACAGCAACAGCTGGCTCTGAAGGTTCAGAACATTTTCTCCCTGAACATGTTCAGCTGGTGAAGGAAATAGACAAAACTGAAATAAAAGCTCTTGTCAGGTTGGTCCTATTTATTTTATTTTCCACAGAGGATGAGAGGTCTCTGTACAGACTGTCATGTAGCTCTGTGTCTGAAATGGTCATCTTTTTGGCATTAGTCTACTCAGTTACAGCCAGAATTTTGTCCTTTATAAATAAAGACATTTGTGTTGTATAGCGCTCATAGACTGAAATACTTCAAAGAAATAATCAGAATACTTTTTCTCTATAACTCTTTCAATAGAGATAGGACAGCTAATGTGAATGTATTAATTTAGAGAGATTTTGCTAGGAAGCTGTCTTGAAGCTCTGTACTCACTTTTAGCTGGTAAAAATACCAAACTGCTCTGATTTGAGAAACTCAATGTTTTGTCTTGTCTTCATCTAATTTTGACAGAACTCTGTTTCCTGAATATCATCATGCATTTTTGTTTTCTTTCCAGTGCAGAATGGAGACAGGTTTAGGGAGCTGAAGACTGTCAGGCACCAGTGTTTTCATCTTCTTGCTAGAGCAGGTTTCTGAGAGTCTATATGTAGCACCTATACAAAATGTACCCCATTAATACCGCAAAGCACTTTATCAGTGTCCTCTTTGAAGACTTTATTGCCTCTAACCTAGTTTTGCTTCATTTAATTTATTTTACAGTGGGTTTTATGCAGACCTTGTGCAAGATGACAAAACTTTGCTCTCTCTTGGCAATATGTTTGTGGTCCTAGATAAAATACTTAAGAAGGAGGTAATAATATATTGCCTTGGTCTTGGGGGTAGGGGTGGAGTTGGATTCCTCTGATTTTTTGCTTCTACTGTATTGTTGTCCAGACACTAGTTATTTATCTCCCAAGTCCACTAATCTCAGCTAGAATGTGTTTAGCCATGTGTGTGAGCATGCAAGATGAGAAAACGACTACTTAGGGATAGCTGTTAACTCAAATCCATCTTTCTAGTCATCTTTGGGCAACTCATTGTCCAGACTTTCTGTAGGTAGTAACAGAATATGAGTCCCTAAGAACCTTCTCATTGCTTTTTAGACTTACAGGGAAGCCAGGCATTAAGTCTTCCAGTTAAGGGGAGTAGCAGTTGCTGTATCAAGCACCAGTAAGCAACAGCAAGAAATTTGAAGAAATGTCAACACTTTTCCTGTCTCAATGTGCAAAGTTTGCACAAAAAATTTTAACTTACATATGCATGCACACACATACTCTTTAGTGGTGTTTTCAACAGCTCTACTGTATGCTCTGATTCTGAACAGAGTAATTCTAGTTCAGTATTTTGATTCTTTCCGGTCAGGAATGAAGAGAGGACAGGCTTAGAGGGTGCATCTTCATATTTATGTGTAAAAACTTGGATGAGCACAGAAGAACTGAACAAAAGTTAAAAATACTACATCATAATAAGTCACTCTTCCTTTGAGTGAAAAGCTCTCTTTAAGGTACCAGGCTTGCAAGGAAGAAGTAACTACCACAATGGCCTCTTTCTTCTAAGACATCTTGCTCTTGGAAGTCACAGAGGAAGATCCTGTGGACAAATCTGACATTATAAACTGCACACAGCTCCAGGAGAGCCTATAAATAGATTTTAAAAGATGGTTACTGGAAATAGAACTTCTAATGAGTTACAGATGTAAGTTAACTTTTTGTGCTGACAAAGAAGAATGAGAAGGGGAAACATCTTTTTGCGTAGCTTTTCTGTAGAGTTCAAAGCACACATCACAAATGAACACGGAAAGGTTGACTGAGTAGTACAGTAATTGTACTTTCCAGAGAAGAGCAGCTTGCCTAGGTTAAAAGAAGAGCCAGAATATTCAGGAACAACCTCCTTTTCATAGGGTGTAGTTTTCTGCACAGTTTGTAGACTATCTATTTACTCAGTAAATATGGCCTTCCCCATGAAAAGCTAATTTTACAGTTTCCTTCTGGTATAACACCATACTTTTGGAATAATAGTGCAGTTTATGGCATTATAATCAAATATGGCCTTTCTGGAGAAAATTAATTAATACAACTGTTACACTTTAAAAATGACATGATCTTTTGCAGCATTGCTTCTGATTGAAAAATGTTTTTTGCAGGTGTGTAATGGAATTGCTGCATCACCGTCAGCTGCGCTTTCTGCTGCTGTTGCACTAAGACATTCTGTTTGTTTTGGATTTCAAAGGTGAATTTGTATGTTTTGTGTTTAGAACCCTGTGACAACATGTTAAAATCGTATACTAAGTGTAGCGAATACAGCAAATTGCCTGTGAAACCTTGATTTTAAAACAAATAGTGTGCCCACACACATAGCATTTTCAACATGTATTCCAGGTAACAGTATATATGCCAGCAACAAACTTCTGCCTTTCCAAAGGATGATGGCAGTGCTAGCTGCACTTTCTTTGTCAGATTTAAATTAGCTTTGGCCTGGGGACAATTTCTTGATTTTTGTTTTTCCTTTCCAGTGTTTGATGGAAGAAATGGGGTTCCCTTGAGCTGTCCTAAATGTGCTCTACTTTTAATGGAACAAATTCAATATACATTCTTTTTAATGCTTCTAATCTACACGCAAACTTTTATACAAATCACACAAACTGAAAAAAAAAATTATTTGTAATGTATGTAAATTTTTGTTTCCTGCAGAGTGCTTTGTGTATTTGTTGGAGACATGCAGATGATACCAAGCACAGAAGATGGGTGAGGTCTTCCTTTACATTAGGGGGTACAGTCCCAAGGGCTTTCTGTGTGTTCATAGGTGTCTGTATGTGTGATGAAATCTGCACTAAGGAATCAGTTATAAGCTGACATTTATTAAGTTTAGCTTGAGACATAATACAAAGTATCCTCAAATCTTCAAAGATAAATTATTGTCTCTAAATGCTATTTCATGCATTTGGTGGTAGGTTTAAAGTACAATCCTTCTGAACTAATTGAAATTTAGATTTTTATTAAAAATAAAATGTGATAAATAAAGCAATTATTAATTAAATGGGATCTGTCTCCCTTGTGACTGCAGGAGGCACATATTGCTGATGCAGAGTTCCTTACTGAAAGTCTTCTTTACTTATATATAATTTTTCCACCTTCTCTTTTTCTTAAAAGTAATTTGCCAATAGTCTTTAATTATCTTTTTAAAAATCCCATTAAAATGTTTTCATTTTTAATTGTTTACACATTGGTATGTACTAATGCAAATAGTTCTTTGCTCCTGTATTATGAATTAGTATTTAAAGAATGATGAAAGAAAATATCCCATTTTTATCCCATTGGGAAATAATTAGTTAAATACTCAAGTAGGTTTTTATTACAGAAGAATGCTTATCATAAACATCTGTGAGAAAGAACAGTCTGGGAAGACCAGCTGCAAACACTATATTTCTCTAAACTGGAAAGAGGTAAGAGTCACCTTCTGGAAACAACATAGGAGAATAATGTTTTAAACGGAAATAATAGAATATATTTTAAAACTTATAAAATTACATGGAGAATTACACCCCTAAGTCCACTTTGGACCTTTGAAAATTTTCCCTTTTCTTGCCCTTGCCAGATTACTGCTCCTTCAGGAAGATTTAGAGTGTATTAGAATGCATAGGTTTGAGGAAACCTTCATAGTTACTGCAGTTCATCGTCAGCAAGGCAGAGTTACACTGCACAGAGTTACAAGACACTAAGGAAAAGATGAATAATCCTGCATGCTTAATATAAAAATTTCTGGGAAAATAGATCAGTAAAATATCAGTACAATCAAAAGCTTTTTGAGAATCACCTGTTTTGTTTCATATATGGGAATTTGGGGCTTTATATTTATGCTAACAAATTTGTTGTTGTTGTTAAAGGATGCTGAAGGAAATGATTTCTTTTCTGCTGTACTTGGATTCATTCTTCCTGTAGCATATAGTTATCAACCAAACTTAACAGTAATAGCTGTTGGACCAAACAGGAACCTTGGAATAAGTGGGATTTCTCTGCTTGTTGCTTTGCTACAAGGATTAGCTGAGTCTCGAATTTTTGCTGTGATTGAGGTAAGAAGTGGTGTTAAGCCATGGTTCTTTTGTGTGTCTGGCAGAGGTGCTGGTATGAACTGCTTCAAGCTCCACACTAGAATATACTGCCTGTATTTATCCTGTCTTTGGTACCCCTGTGTTCACAGCACAAACTGCCCAAGTTTCTTTCTGTTCTGAGAGCAAGACATCACACAGTTGGACACTGAGCTGTAGGCAGCTGTTGCAGCCTGTACAAAGGAGAAGCCAAGGCATGAACTCAAGCCCATGGTTATGTCTGTGGACCATAGATGTCAGTTTGACATAAATTCCATTTTAATCTGTCTCCTGAAAAGAGGCACTTCCTGTCTGTTAAATCATCTGGCCTCTTTCCAGCAAATGTGATTGAAAACAGCCCATTGTCCTGTTTATAACAGAACACTAAATTTCCTCTCCTCTCCCTGGTGCTGTAGTTTGGACACATGACTTCCAGCCTGCAGAATATAAATCAGAAGGGCACATATCCTTCAAGTGAACTTAACTGGGATAATACATAATTGAGGCCCAAACTACCCCAACTTTGTGTTTCAGGTAGAGAGCACAGGAAAGAAAATAAAAAATGTAGGGATTTTTCCTAAACTAACTTTCTCCATATGCTACTTCATTAAGGATGCCTAAATTTAGGAGTTGGAGGCTGTATCCAGAGCAGTGATCAGTGTCAGTGAGTGTATCTTCCATGAATTATTTGTCTAATCACATAAAGAACTTAGTTTACACTCTTGGCCTCTCTAGTATCCTGTGGTTGTAACACAGTTTCTCTATGTGATCTATGAAACAGTAACTTTTGATTACTTTTGTGCTTTCTAGTTCTTCTTCAATGAGAAACAGCAAAAAAGTCCTTGATGTATTCTTATTCTAATCTGTTCCCCAGCAAGTACCTAGTTAAAGCCATGCTATTCATTAAGCTGCCAATTAAGTGGATTTTGACATCGTTTACTCTGTAGTTTCCTCAAATGTTATTTGTTTTAATTTACAATGCTGATACATAAATTGTCTAAGCTAAAATAATTTGTACATTGATATTCAGTATCCATAAATAATGTATTTGCACGCTACTAATTAGGAGTATGAAATGGAGAGAATTACTGATATTGTGAAGTGTGAACTCGGACAATAAAAGGATATTAGGCATACATGTTAAAAAAAATGATTGATACTTTTATATTGGTACTCTGCAGGTAGCTCCATAACAGGATCATGATTTTCTAATGCATTTTAGAATGCTTGCATAAATGCTTCTGTCTCTTAAAAACAAAATAGTGTTGCAGTCTTCCAAATATAATCTTTATATAGCATCAACATTTCAAATACAATTTCTGCAAGGAAATGATATTGAGTTAGACTGTGAGAAGTCCAAAAGAATAAAATTCTTGAATAAGCAAAATATATTATTTTCCACTCATAGAAAGTAAATGATACATGAAGTAAGCAAGCTCCATGCTCCTATTAACCTCATAGTATTTTCTGTCCTTAACCCAGCATTATTTCTTTTCAGTCATAAAGGGGAAAGTGAGATTCTTTCTCTATTTGAAAGAAACAAGTTTTATGACAGATAAAAATTATTTTACATTTTCAGAAAAAAACTCCATTTGAACACATTTTTATTTGAAAATGGGAGGTTACTCATTCTTGCTACTAATGCTAACAATTTAATTACAAAAGCTTGTTCTAAAATATTTCATGTTTCACTGAAACAAAGAGAGCTTTGTTCACAGAGGTATTTTTTCTTCCTAATTAGGACACAGAGATAAGTTTAATGCAAAGTGTAGCCAAAGTGTTAGTGGGTGCTTCTACACCTTCCTTTGGAATTTATGTGCCTCCTACCCAAGAAAAAGTAAATAAAATAAAAGCACTAAGAGAGCAGTTTCAGCAGGAATGGAAAATGCTTCAATGTTCAGGTAAGTTGTCAGATTTTATCTTTAACTCTTATATACTATAAGTTTCTGAAAAGATGACATATAAATACAGCTGGGCCCTGTAAGTCAATGGGACCAGATTGATATAATGTGAACCTGGTGAAACTCTGAATGCTTCTAATTTTACCACTTGGGCTGGAAAGCACCAAATTTCATAGCATAACAACTGTACCTCTGTGACTTAAAATATTGCTACTCCAAAATTTTGGAATAAAATTACCAAAATATGTGCTTAAAGAATGGGTAACAAGATGTTCCTTGGCTCTGATTGCTAATGTGTTTTCTGAATATAGTGCCAAACCAGGAATCAGGCCCAGCAGCTATATATATATGTTTTCAAGCACACATAAGAAATGTTTCTTTGCTGGATGGCTTCTGTTTTTCAACCAAAAAAAACCCTAAAAAAACCAAAAAAACCCACAAAAAACCAAAACTCAAACAAACAAAAATTATAAAGGTGGACATCTGTAAAAGAAAATATCATTTTCTCTTTCAGAAGAAATTCCCAATACTGGGGGTCTGGTTTCAATGAAAATACTCTTGTGGGGTCAGGAATTGTGGCATGAACTTGATTAAAATCTAGTTTTCTTATTGCTGTTCTTTTCAGTGAAGGAGGGGATTTCAAGAAATTGATTTCACTTCGGAATCATTTTACAAACAAGGAGAAAAAGAAAATACGAGGACTTCACTCTACCTTCTTTTCAAGTATAAATTATCTACATAAAAAATAAGAGCTCCAAATCTCCAGAGACTTAGTAGTGGCCTAAGGCCACATCATGTAAATTCTTAAAATTAAATAAACATCTCAAGGCAATAGCCATGATATGCCTTGTTTGGTAGTGTTCCAGGTATGATTTAGGGATCATTTTCAAGGGCACTCTTTTGTTACTGTGACTTCAATAATTTGACCTTGTGATTTCAGACACTTGAAATTATGTTTATACTGGTGTTTCCTACTGGGTTCAACTTTATATCACGTCGAATAAATAAATCTGTCTTTGCAGTTCTTTTTTAATTGTTTGCTGTGTTTCTCTTCTCATTTGTTCTAGTTTTTGGATATTGCTGGAGGGGAAATGATACCCATCCTTGAATATTTTGAAATTAAAATCTCTTTTGAAAGAGAATAAAAGCTATGTGAAAGGTTTTTCACAAAGAAGAGCTGAAGAACACGATGATGTTCTATTTCAGTTTAGAGTGTTTGTAAACTGACCTTTGAAGTCCAAAAAGGTATTTAAATTGGTAACTGGCCAATGACCAAACTTTAGCTTCAGCATTTTTCCGAACAGGAAATTTGTTTCCTAACGGGAGATTTTGCCATTCTCCCCTCTCGCGCTGTCTCCCCTACATGCCTCCTCCCCCTCCCTTTTTTTACCTCGGCGTTTTCAATGAAAAAACATTTTCTTACAAATAGCTCAGCTATTACCCCTTTCCCCTGACGTTCAATGGAATTTATAGCGTTTGAATCACAATAATGTTGCATTTTGATATGTATTTTTCTAAGCCTTTATTAAAACGTGAATGAAGAGGGGAAAGAAACACTGTAGTCTCGGTACATTTGTGTGGAGTGACCGTCACAAGGCTGCAGTTTGCCTCCCGCTCGGGACCAGCGTGGATCATGCTTTCTGGCATTAGCGTGTGTATGTTTGTCAGCTGAGTGGCGAAAACGTTTAGTTGGTAGGAATGGCTTTAAAATGATGGCGGAGCCCATCGGCTGCCGTCCGGGGTCGGTCAGGGTCGGGTTGAGGCCCAGCTATGCGGCCAGCGAGCCGGGGCCCTGCACCCCCCCCGCCGCGCGCGGCCGCCCCCGGTGCGGCGGCGCCGGCTCCTCGGCGGCGGGGCGGCACACCCACGGTGCGGCGCGGGCTCCACGCGCGGCGGCCGCGCCGGTTTGCCTCTTTTTGTTTTTTTGTTGTTCGGCCGGCGGGTTGTTTTTTTTCGTTCTACCCTCGCGGCGGGGCGGGCCCAGTGCCACGGCCGGCACCCCGGCCCCCCCGGATCTCGCGGCCAGTGGTGGGGGACGGGCGCGCATATGTTTGTTTGTGATCGGATCTGGCGCGGCTGGGAGGGAAGGACTCCTGTGTTTGTGGCGGCTCGATTCTGCGCGGTTCCCGCCTGCCCCGGGGGCGCGCGGTACGGCCCGGGCAGCCTGTGTACTTATAATTCATCGGGCCGGGAGGGCGGGACGGGCGAGGCGCCCCGCGGGGGTGTGGCGGCGGGGGGTCGGGGGGTGGTGCGCCGTGCTCGGGCCCAGCTGGAGTGTCAGGGTGGCACCGCCGCCCCGGCAGCGCCTCGGTGTGCAGACCACACGCTTGTCTTCGGTGGGCCTCGCAGTTGCCCCAGGAGGGCCGGGTGGCCCCAGCCCACGACACGCGGCGGTCGCCTCCCGTTCACCATCACCGCACGACGTCATGCCCACAGTCCTCTGGCCGCCACACGACGGCTGTAGGCACCACCGCGTGGGGAGGGGAGGCGGTGGGTATCGCCGGGAGAAGAGAACGGGACAGGGGTTCCTGCAAGAATCGGGATTAGATCCAGGATATTTTTATTTTTTTCTTTCGTGTGTCTTTTTTTCAGTCTGCCGGGAAAAAATGGACATCTGGAATTATTAAGCTTTCTGCACTGTCATTTTCAATGGTGTATTTAAAGTAAAATGGTGTTGTGTCGGTTTGTTCACTAGTTTCATTTTTCCTGCCTAAATATGGGGAGGTTGCAGTGGTCTTTTTCTTTGGGGCTGCCTCTGTCAAGTTAAGCATACTCACAAGATCTTATACACCGTACAAGTTTTTCTTTTCCTGGTATTTTTTCAGGTCTTCCTTCCCATGAAATCAGAGAGCCAGACCTGTAACTGCCAGTACCTGTACAGTTGATTTGAAATGGTTAGTTAGATTGTACAGAGTAGAGTCAATGACTTGTGTGAAGCCATTTGGACCGGTGGTGTCATTTTTAGTTGTCTTTGAAGGTTCACTTAGGCTCGTGTTCAGACAGATCAGCAAGAGAAGGGCTAAGCGAATCGGAAAAAGGGTTGATCGATTAAGCCCCTGTTCTATGAACCTTTTTCAAGATGAGGCTGTAAGCTTGCAATCAAACGTTTCCAGACTCCAGGTGAAAAACAAAATTTGAGCCGGTTCTTTCAACTGAGGGTGTGGCCTAGTGCTCAGGCCAGATAGACTGGAGAATCTTGGGGAGGAAGGGAACAGCTGAATGCTTGCCATTACGGAAGTTAATCTGTCTTAGATCGCTTAGTACAGCTTGCGGGATCAGGTCCTACTCAGATGGTACCACAAAAAAAGGACTAGTTTCTGAACAACAAAATTGTGGAGGAATGTCCAAATACCAAGGTTACTTTGATATTATGTGTGAGTGTGTTGAAGCTGAATACAGTCTCTGATAACAAACGAAGAAATATCAGTTCAAACGACACAACTCAAGCAGACGCCTAGATAATGGAGGCTGCACCTGGCACGGGACTCCCTGCATAGGGATGATCTCACCCAGCTATCCTGCCTGGGGAAAGTTTGAGAGAGAAACACGCGTCTAGCTCTTCGTGCCTTGTCCACAGCCGTACTATGATATGGGACATCAAGTTGGATTTACACCAGTGCTGACAACCTGCAGATCTGTATGGCCTTGCAATTAAAGTATGGTACGTTTGTTTGGGACTAAACGGAGTGTGTGCAGCTTTCAGTGTCACTGTGAAACTACTAGTTTAAAACGCAGGTAATTAGTTTTTATATTTGGGGTAGAAGCACACCGCACTGGCATTTAAGCTGGAGCAGAGATCCTTGCTTTGCAGAGAAACAGATAAGCGTTTTGAAGATGTTTTTGGATAACATAAAACCTTTTTGGTCTTGACCCTTTTTTCTGTAGCTATGCAAAACCAGCCTATGGCATGGGGTTTATGAATTTAAGCCATCAGATGTGACCATACTTTCCACCCCTAGCAAACCTTTTGCATTGCATTTTGCCCGGCAGGTATGTTGAACTCCTCTGCCACTGTTGCTTATTGTCAGTTTGGCCAGACTGACCTGGCCTAAGCATGCTGTTGAATGTATGTGCTTTGCTGCTCAGATTGCATACCCTAACTCCACTGTATTGTGGTATTGGTTGTATATCTTAAGCATTTCTTCCATTCATGGGTTTTTTCTTCCCTTTTTTGATACTTGCTTCGTCCTTTGGTCTTTTACGTTTCAGTGTGCACAGTTTCTTACTGTATCTTATTTTCCCTTTTGCTGTCCATTCTGTTTATTTGCTGGTTTATTCGCATAGAGTACTAGATTACTGTCTAGAGTTTGTCTTTCTTTCCATTTGTACGTGTGTAGGTGGTTTATGTGCTTATTTTTAGCCTACCCTTAGGCATCATCCTGTTCCATTTACTTAATATATGGATAGATCTGCAATTCCTTAAGTCAGGGTCGAATTGAAACTTGAATGCAACCACATTAATAGAAAACCCCTGTGCCATTCAGGGTTCACATGTGATGTAAATTGTAACTAGAGGGGGCAGAAGAACCTTTTTGAGTTAGTGCTGAAATCTTTCCCATTGGACTGGAAAAATTGGACCAATCTGAGGAATATATGCTGCTTTTTGCCGTGGGTGTGATTGGATTTTGCTAATTGAGGACAATTCTGCTAGATGACTCCTGTGAGTGGGAGTTGAGGAGTGGCATAAACACTGTTTGGACACATTAGATTTTCTGCAGATGAATAGGGAACAAACTATGTTAGTTCATAGTTAACAAAATGTTTAAAATTTGAAAATTTGGGGCCTGGATCGTTCGCCTTTTGTTATTTTAATTTATTTCCAAGTTTTTGGTAAAGAGCAGTATGATTTATTAATGCTGCAGAGTGTTGGAAATGTCCATACCTGAGATCTCATTTGTAGAACTATACTGACTTTGCAAACATGAAAGTTTCAAGTTTAAACCAACAAGCATATTATATCTATATTATTTACAGTAAAAATATTTGCTAATTATTGTTTGAGTATAATTTAGGGAGGGTAGGTTGTGAGGGTTGGGTCAATAGAAGTCGTTTGGTATAATGAAAGGATAGTACATATTTTTTTTTT
>CM031879.1:17874313-17960905 GCA_018697195.1 Certhia americana | reverse complement strand
TGCAAGATGGTGCCTGTGCTCTGATTGCGAAGGTTTTCTGAATATAGTGCAACCGAATCAGAGCCCACATCTATATATATATGTTTTCAAGCACACATAAATGTTTCTTTGCTGGATGGCTTCTGTTTTTCAACCACAAAAAAAACCATAAAAAAACAAAAAACCCCCAAAAACCCAAAACTCAACAAAACAAAAAAGTAGCAGGCGACATTCTGAAATAAAATATCATTTTCTCTTCAAAGAAATTCCCAATAACTGGGGGTCTGGTTTCAATGAAAAACTCTTGTGGGTTCAGGAGTGTGTCATGAACTGATTTAAAATCTAGTTTCTTAGTGCTGTTCTTTCAGTAAGAGGGATTTCAAGAAATTGATTTCACTTCGGAATCATTGTACAAACCCAGGAGAAAAGAAAAACGAGGACTTCCCCTACCTTCTTTCAATATAAATTATCTACATAAAATAAACTCCCCATCTCCAGAGACTTAGTATTGGACTAAGGCCACATCATGTAAATTCTTAAATTAAATAACATCTCAGGCAATGCCATATAAATTGCTGTTTTGGTAGTGTTCCAGGATGATTTAGGGATCAGTTTCAAGTGGCACCTTTTGTTCTGTGACTGTTCAATATTTTGACCTTGTGATTTCGAGACACTTGCAATTTGTTTATATACTGGTGTTTTCCTACTGGTTTCACCTTTATATCACGTCGAATAAAATCAATCTGTCTTTGTCAGTTCTTTTTTAATGGTTGTTTGCTGTGTTCTCTTCTCTTTGTTCTAGTTTTTGGATATTGCGGGCGGGAAATTATACCCATCCCGTGATATTTTGAATTAAAAAATCTCTTTGAAAAGAGAATAAACAGCTAGTGAAAGGTGGTTTTTTTCTTTCACAAGAAGAGCTGAAAGAACACTATTATGTTCTATTTCGTTTTAGTGTTTGTAAACTGAACCTTTGACGTCCAAAGTATTTAAATTGGTAACTGGCAAGGACCAAAACTTTAGCTTCAGCTTTTTCCGAACAGGAAACTTTGTTTCCCTAACGGGCAGATTTTCTGTCCATTCTCCCCCTCCTCGCGCTGTCTCCCGAACAGGCCTCCTCCCCCCTCCCTTTTTTTTACCTCGCGTTTTCCAAATGAAAAACCTTTTCTTACAATAGCCAGCTATTACCCACCCCTTTCCCTGAAGTTCATGGATTTATTCGTTTGAATCACATAATGAGTTCATTCTGATATGTATTTTCTAGCCTTTATTAAAACGTGACTGAAGAGGGGAGAGAAACACTGTACGCAAACCGGTACATTTGTGTGGAGTGACCAGTCACATGGCTGCAGTTTGCCATCCCGCCGGTACCAGCGTGGTTCTTGCTTTTCTGGCACTAGCCGTGTTGTATGTTTGTCAGCTATTGCGACAACGTTTGTTTGCGTAAGGAATGTCTTAAAATGCGAGGACCGGCCGCCATCGGCTGTTTGCCGGACCGGTGTCGGCAGGTGCGGTGTTGTGGCAGAAAAGGCCTCTGCTGTCAGCTCGTGCCTGAGGGCGCCCCCGGTGCCGCGGCGGGCTCCCTCGCGCGGTGCGGGCCCCCGTGCCCGGCGAGCGGGTCTCCCCTTCGGCGTCGGGTCGGGCCACGTGCCGTCGGCGGCTCCCTTCGGCTGCGGGGCGGGCCCGTGCCGGCGGCGGGCTCCCCGTCGGCGGTGGGCGGGTCCGGGCTGCGCTCGGGGTTTTTTTTTTTTTTGTTGGGGGTGGACGGCCGGCGGGCGGTAGGAGTGAGGAGGAGTAGGCGCGGCGGCGGCCGCGCGGTTCCCGCTCGCCCCGTTAGTCGCCGCATGTTCGTCCCCGGGCCGTGCCGTGAGGCGGTAAGGGCGAGGGGCTGCCCCGCGGGGCTGCTGGGCGCGGGGGGCTCGGGGGGTTGGTGCGCCGTGGCTCGGCCCCGCTGGTGCTGCAGGGTGAGGCCCCTCCGCCGGCAGCTCCTCCGGTCGTGCCGACAACCCCTCCTGTCTTCGTGGGCGCTCCGCAGTGCCCCAGGGATGGCGGGTGCCCTCCAGCCCAGCCGGGCGGTCGCCTCCCGTCACCATCACCGCCCGCGTTCCGCCCACGTCCTCTGGCCGCCGCGGCTGTAGGCACCACCGCGTGGGGAGGGAGGTGGTGGGTATCTCCGGGAGAAAGGTACAGGGGTTCCTGCAAGAATCCGGGATTAGATCAGGACAACCTTCTCTTTTATTTCAGTCTGCCGGGAAAAATTTGACATCTGGAATTAAGCTTTCTGCACTGTCATTTCACTGGTGATAAAAGTTAAAGTGGGTTTTTTATAGCTCATGTCCTAAATATGTGGGAGGTCAGTTGTCTCTTCTTTTGGGCTGCCTCTGTTCAAGTTAAAGCATACTCACCAATATCTTATACACCTTACAAGTTTCTTCCTTTTCCTGGTATTTTTCAGGTCTTCCTTCCCATGAAATCAGAGAGCCAGACTGTAACTGCCAGTACCTGACAGTTTGATTTGAAATGGAGAGCATTACACAGATGTTCAATGACTTGTGTGAAGCACATTTGACAGGTTTGCCATGGAAGGTTCACTTAGGCAGGCAGAAGATCAGCAAGAGAAGGGCTAAGCAGAATCTGAAAAGGGTTGCTTATAACGCCCTGTTCATGAACCTTTTTCAAGATGAGGCTCGTAAGCTGCAATCAAACGTTTCCAGACTCCCAGTGAAAAACAAAATTTTGATGCTGTCTTTCAACTTGAGGGTTGCTGGCCTAGGTGCTCAGGCAGATAGACTGGAGAATCTTGTGGAGGAACTGGAAACAGCTGAATGCTTGCCATTTACTGAAGTTAATTCTGTCTTAGATCTCTTAGTACAGCTTGCTGGATCAGGTCCTCCTCAGCTGGTACCACAAAAAAAGGACTATTTTCTGAACAACAAATATGTTGGGAGGAATGTCAAATACCAAGGTTATGATTATTATGATGTGAGTGTGTTTGAAGCTGACATACAGTCTCTGATAACAAACGAAGAATATCAGTTCAACGACACAATTCAGCAGACGCTTCAGATAATGGAGGCTGCACCTGGCACTGGACTCCCTGCCATAGGGCTGTTCTCACAGAGCTATCCTGCTGGGGACAAGTTTGAGAGAGAAACACGCGTCTCGCTCTTCGGTGCTCTTGTCCACAGCCGTACCTATGATATGGACATCAAGTTGGATTTACCACCAGTGCCTGACAATGCAGATCTGTCTGGACTTGCAATTAAAGTATGGTATCGTTTGTTTTGGACTAACGAGTGTGTGCATGCTTTCATGTGTCACTGTGAAACTATAGTTTAAAACGCAGGTAATAGTTTAATTGGTGATAGAAGCACACAGCACTGGAATTTAAGATGGAGCAGAGATCCTTTGCTTTGCAGAGAACCAGATAAGCTTTTTGAAGATGTATGATAACAAAAACCTTGGTCTTGCCCTGTAGCTATGTCAAAACCCAGCATATGGCCATGGGTTTTATGAATTTAAGCCATCAGCTGGATCCATACCTTTCCCACCCTAGCAACCTTTTGCTTGCATTTTTGCCTGCATTGTCTGTTGAACTCCTCTGCACTGTTGCTTACTTGTCAGTGCTCAGACTGACTGCCTAAGCATGCCTGTCTGAATGTATGTGCTTTGCTGTTCAGATTGCATTACCTAACTCACTGTATTGTTGTCTTGGCTTGTTATATCTTAAAGCATTTCTTCCATTCATTGGGTTTTTTTCTTCCCTTGAATTGCTTAGTTCCTTTTGTCCTTTTACGTTTTCAGTGTGCAGTTTCTACTGTATCTTTTTCCCCTTTTGCTGTCCATTCTGTTTATTTTTGCTGGTTTATTCTCATAGAAGTACTAGATACATGTCTAGAGTTTTTCTTTCTTTCCATTTTTACTGTGTGTAGGTAGGCTTATTTATAGCCTACCCTTAGATCCTCATCCTGTTCCCTTTACTTAATATATGGATAGATCTTGCAATTCCTTTAATTCAGGGTCTGAATTGAAACTTGAATGCAAACACATTAAATAGAAAACCCCTGTGCCATTCAGTGTTCACATGTGGATGTAAATTGTAACCTAGAGGGGGCAGAACCTTTTTGAGTTAGTGCTGAACTCTTTCCATTGGACTGGAAAATTTGCAATTTCTTGAGGAATATGCTGCTTTTTGCGTGGGTGTGATTGGCTTTTGCTAAAATTGAGGACAATTCTGCATATATGACTCCTGTTGAGTGGGAGTTGAGGATGTGGCATAAACACTGTTTGGACACTTAAAGATTTTCTGCATATGAATTAGGGAACAAACTATGTTAGTCATAGTTAACAAAATGTTTACAAATTTGAAAATTTGGGGCCTGGATCGTTCGCCTCAAACAAGTGGCAGAGCAGTATGATTTTATTAATGCTGCATATTGTTGAATGTCCATACCTGAGATTCTCAATTTGTAGAACTATATGCTTTTCAAACATGAAAGTTTCAAGTTTAATACCAACAAGCATATTATATTATATTATTTACAGTAAAAACTTAACATTGATATAAAGGGAGGGTAGGTGTGAGAGGTTGGGTCACATAGAGTCATTTGGTAATGAAGGATAGCAAAACATCTTTTTCATTAGCAAATGTATCTTCAGTAAAATGTTTTCATGTCTGACATTTGAACTCTTTCTGACAGGTTCCCCAAAGTATAGACCAGTCAGAAGATGAGGGATTCCAGTCAGCATCCAATCTGACTCCTGATTCTCAGTCAGAGCCAAGCATGACTCCAGACGTAGACTTGTGGGATGCAGTGCTTACATATGGACCCAGCAAACGAAGATGTTGGGAAAGAATTGGGTAGTATGTGTCTGATCTCACTGGTAAACTTATTATGCACCATATGCAAATGTGTGAAGGTCCATTGCATCTTAGTTCACATGACCTCGGTATAAGTAGTGAAATGAGTATGTTTAATTCACAGATTTCAGTACAGTGCATTAATAGGCATAAAGGAATAATGACTCTGTGGTTTCAACAAGCTTGTTCTTAGAGTGCAGCAGTTTCATAGGAAGAGGTGAAATCATCTTTGTCAAAAAATGAAGGGATTAGGAAAACACTTTTTGTGTGAAATTCAGCTTCTAACTGTTTTGAATTCTTACATGCTATGCAGGTTGTATCAGTCTAAAATGATTCTATGTTTTCAGTTTCAAAAGAGCAGGTGGTGATTGTAGAGCAGTAGAAGAATTAAACAAATATCTCCCTTTGGAATACAAAAATGCTATTCCTTTCCCCATTCTGTAGAAAAAACAGAAAATTATAAAGGATTTATTGGTGGTCTAGTTGGATCTGTAGTTCTTTCGGCTCTTGAGTAGAAGATGCATCTCCTGAGAGAAAGCTCTCTGCAGTCCTGTTAAGGGTTCCTGGCTCCCCTGAAATGAAAGGTAGAAGAAAAGGCAGGTATGGCAGGTATCCTGACATTTCAGATGGACAGCTGTGTGCCTGATTCTTGAAGAAGCTTTGCTCTGTATGTTTTTTGTAATTTTAAATAATAAATAATCTAGTGGTGTGCTGTTGCATTGTTAAACAGTGTTTTTTCCATCTCTGATCCTTAGAAGTTCAAAAGCTGAGCAGTTCCCTGTTGTGATTTTTGAAAGCCACTGTAGCCCACTTGAGCTTTTTTCCTAGAACAAGGCAGTTTTTCTTGCTGCTATATTTAGATTGTAAGGGTCTAAGAGTCATATATAGACCATATGCCTGACAGATTTTGTGTAATTGCTGCTACTAGAATTCAGAATTTTTGGAGGAATTGGAAATAGACACTGTTTTGGAGGGGATAGTAATCTTCAGTGCAAAGAGGTAAAATGTGTTAATAGAAGTTCATTCTAGCACTTTGAGTGTATTTCTCTTTAACTTACTTGAATATTAACATTAAATGAACCATGGAAATATGGCGTATATTGGCCTCATGAAGACTGCATCAGGGAAGGCCATAAAAGCAGCTGGTGATTCTCTGTCAAGGACTCTGTCTGAACTGATGTTCAAGTTATCTATGTATTTCTCTGTACTGAGTTTGAGCTATGTTTCATTTACCGAATGCACATTCCCTTAAAAATGTATATTACAAGTATATTACGAGTAATTTTTCTGTGAGGAATTTTGTCTATGCAAGCCTATGAAATGCTTTTTTCTTTCTGTATGAGATATATTTCCTTCCTTTCGCATAATCACCTTGTAATGTTGTGTTTACTCTGACACAGCCCACCTGGTAAAAAAGAGGAGCCCTATCTTACTGAAGCTGGGAGAGAAGCTTTTGACAAATTTTATAAACTTCGAGAAGGGGAATTGCAACTGTTTACTAATACTGTACTTCAGCTTCCTCAGCTTGTGCTGGTGAAAGAACCTGAACTGGTTAAGGATGTCTTGAATGTCCTCATTGGTGTGGTATCCACTACATTTTCACTCAACCAGGTAGGGAAGATTTTTATCTGCACTTCTTTGTCATATCTTTTTGGGTTTTTTCCTTCACAGATGTTTCCTCTTCAATACATTTATTTTGCTGAGATCTTGCAGTTGTGGCTAGTATTAAGAAGTTGAATGTTGCCTTATGTCAAAAAGGCAGTATTGATATATTACAGTAATTATGTTACTGGAATAGGCTAAGAGTATTTGTGGTTCTCTAAAGGAAAAATAGCTTTGTGAGTGCTTGAAAATAGATGTGTAAATAATTTTGTAGATTGTATTTTCTTTAAGGAATTAGATAAGGAGTCTTATTCTGTATATTCTGTATATTTGAAGGCATCATTCATACTTCTACAATTCTGCTACAATTCAATGTTCATCTCACTGTCCTAGCTATATAGTCTCAGTCTATAGTACTCAGTCTGAGTATTTAAGAATTTTTCTGCTATTATTTTTGTGTGTGTTTGCTATTTTAAATCAGAATACAGCTCTGAAATAGTTGAATCTGCCTTTCTTTTTCTTTTGTCCTCCCTATGGCCTTTTAGGCTGCTCAATCGTTTGTGATAAAGGAGGGGGTCTATGTATCTGGAACATCACCAGAGACAATGCATAACCTGCTCTCGGAAGTTGCAGAGTATGGAACCTATTACACACGGCTAAGTCGTTTTTCTCTTCAGCCAGTTTTGGATTCCTCATACAGCAAAGGGCTCGTGTTTCAGGTAAAACAATTGTATTACATCAACTAGATTTAATGGGCCAATTATCTGAAGTAGAGAAGGTGATTTATTTCATATATAGCTGGAATTTCTGCATTCCGCACAACTGCAAAGTAATTTCAGTGTAAAGCTTCATCCCAGGTCAGCAAGGAGCAGTGCCACTGTATTTAAATCAAAGCTCTCTGTGCTGAGGGCTTGCTTGCACTGAAACATGCTGTAAAATGTCTTTGTTCCCTGAAGTGTGATTTTTTTTAGTTATATTGTTCTGTTGTGGGTTAAAGAATTATCATTTTTAAATGCTGTAAAAGCATTACATATTTATACAAAAAGATACATAAAATTAAAATACAAGAACTTTCTTAGTATACTGTGTCTCTCTATATATATATTTCAAAAATAAATACTGAGGTAGAGAAATATGGTATTGAATAGCTTTAATTAATTTTCCTTGGTTCAAAATTAAGTGCAAATTTTCCATGTCAGTCCTCTGTATATTATGTTGAGCTGTATGTACACTGTGTAATATCTGGTGATTTAATCTCTTCCTAATGCTTAGAATTAAGTTAGGATTAGTTATGAAAATGTATTAATTCTGAATATTTGATTTACAGCAATGTTATTTAATTTCTGTTAAGAAGGTCTCTTTGTTAGATAAAGTTCTAGATAAGTTTTTTGCAGTATCTGGTTTAGGCAGAAAAATAAGGAAAGAGGTTTCCCTGGATTGGTATTACAGAGAATAAGGAGCTCCTCAAAGGACAAGTCAAAGAAGCTGAACCAGGATGCTTTATTTCACTGTGCATGGGTACAGGCTCTGTGCACTGGATGTGTGAAGGGTCTAGAGGAGTCATCTGGCTCATTGGAGTGTCTGAAGTTGCATGAACCCTCACTGGCCCCTTACTTTGGTGTACAAGTCCCCCTTACCTGCATATGCCATTTAGTTTACTAGAAGGTTTGTTTTCATGCTGATGCAATTGATGAGACATTGATAGACTGTTAACAACTTTCACAGTAAGACTTTAAATATTTTCTGTTCGTACCAGGCATTCACAAGTGGACTGAGAAAGTATCTTCAATATTACCGAGCCTGTGTTTTATCAACACCTCCTACTTTAAGTCTTCTGACAATCAGCTTTCTATTCAGAAAATTAGGTCGTCAGCTGAGGTAAGAGAATGGTATTAAATGTTTAAGATTTTCATAGCAGAAAAAATGTAATCTCTTCATATGCACTAAAAAAGACCATATTACATGGGCATTCTTACTTATTCTATCAGTATTTTCCCTCTTTTTTACAGATTTTTTTTTTTTTTTTTATATCCAGACTGTTCTAGGGAAGACATACAAGGTCTTTATACTCAGTTTCTTTGTTATCCCTGTTATCATTCAGCTGATAGAGTATGATTGTTGTACAATATTCAAATTCAGCAAAGTTCATCACTGATCTTGGAGACTCCTGATTGAAATTTTTATATATGTTTTAATATTGTTTTTTAGGTATTTAGCTGAACTGTGTGGCATAGGAACAACAGCACTGGGGATCAATGGTGGAGCTGGTGATTCATTTCCTACGGTGATTTTTTTGTTTGATGTGTTTATGTTTGATTTGGGTTGCAATGTTAATATTCTCCAACTTATGTTGGATTTTACATGAAATACATAGTGTTGGTCTCTCTGCTAGCAAAGCTATGATCCTGGACCTCCAGTTAGAACGCTATAGTCGTTTCTCCAGATACTTAAAAATTTGGAAATTTGTCCAGTGTTTTCAATTCCTGAAATAAACAGAGGACTCAAAATAAGCCTTCTAGTCATGTGAATCCAACTCTAAACCTAGCTGTTTCACTCTAGAGATGATAAAGTGAGTTTGAGGTAACTTGCTCAGGTAAGGTGATCTTAACTGCAGATACATGGAAGAAGTGAGATGAATCCTGATATTTGTATTTAGTGAAATATGTAAAGCCATGTATTTTTGTTATTAAAGTTATTGTGAAGTTTGTTGCTTAATGTTAAAATATTTTTCATTTTTAGGGTGTTAAATTGCTTTCATATCTGTACAAAGAGGCTCTCAACAATTGTAGCAATGAGCATTACCCAGTTCTTCTGTCTTTGTTAAAGACAAGCTGTGAACCATACACAAGGTGTGTCCATACTGTTCTCTGCATAATTGAGTTTAATTATGAATTGGTAATCTGGTGAGTGACTGTGTTTAACAGTGGCCTTTAATATTTCCAGAAAAAATATGTGTCTGTTTATGTAGTATATATTAAAATTAATTAAATTAATTTTGCCTGAAACTGGAAACTGAGAACTTTCTTTTGTTGTACAAACTGGGGAAGTTCATGCATTTTTTCCATTGTCTTTTTGTTGTAAGCTTTTTAGTAAGCAAAAATGAATAAAATATCTGTTGTTCATTAAGTATATGTAACTAACTGATAATAGGAATAATTACAAATAAAGTTCCTTGGATTGCAACAGTTTCATTAAGCAGTGCACATCAGTTTAGAAATTATGTGCACTGAATGCACATACTTCCAAGAGATGGTCAATTTTTTAATTAGCTATTTACAGGAATTACAGCTGTAGGCCATCATCAGTTTGCAATGGTATATAATTGATATAAAAATACTTTGAAGAGAAAACAAAATCTGTCAAAGTGCTGTAAATTTAAGATTCCTCCCATGGCCACCCTTCTTATGTTTTCTTCCTTCTACATGGAACAATCGTCAGAGAAATTTAATTTCAGATTTACCAGAAGCCTCACTGAAATATCTTCACAGCTCTTACCCTGCTATTTATAGAAGGAAGTCAGATTTCTGAAATACCAAGAGCATCACATGGAACCTAAAAAAATCTGGATTGCTGCATTGATTCCTAAATTTGCTGCAGATATCTATTGAAGCATCAATTATACATGATCAGTGCTACCCTGGAAGGAAGCCTCTATTATGTGCAGAAAGTGTTAACCACTCATTTATTAACCTGAAATAAATTAAGTAATACAAGTTGTTGCTCAGATAAATCATAGAAGCATCAGATTTAATAATTTGAAAGTTTTTAACTTTTTACTTAGAATCTTGAAGTTGAGCAGTGGTTGCTGTATTAAATGCTTCCTCTTTGTTGCACAGTGTTAAGTAAAAACTAAAAAAAACTAAAAAACCAAAAAAAAGACCTAACAAACCTTAAAAATAAAAAATTTCCAGGACCTCTGACCCTTTTTATCTATAGCCTCAGATTGTGTTATATAAAAATAGTGGGGTTTTTATTTCTTCAAAAGTTTGGCTTGCACAGAGAAGATATATAAAAGCATAAATAAATTTGCCAAAGTAGTAGTTCTCATCATTGCATGTATATTAAAAATGCCTCTGGGTCTGGGGAAAAAGTGCTTGGTATTGCATCTTTATTTTATACCCATCTAGTTTCTCCCTGCTGAAATTACCTCTTTTTAAAACACATCCTTTCTCTTTTTCTCTTGCTGTGCCCTTGATGTGCAGCAAAGTTTTCTATACATTTTTTAATATATATTTAGTAAACTGGTATGCAGGAATAAAATCATTGTTTTAATTGAGGCACTGTTCTTGTATCTAAGCTAATTATTGCTGAAATGTTCTATTAAAAATAGTTTAAGAAAAATGTAGAGCCACTGTCTCCTGTATATTTAAACATCATTGTCACAGCACTAAATTGATGGCTTCTTTATGCTGCCTATAGCTTGTCTTTTGGGATTTTAAAGAACTTGCTAACTCTTTGGTTATAATAAAGGAGAGAATACAAAAGAATTGATTTTCAGTATTGTACTTTCTTTTTTTTTTTTTTTTTTTTTTTTTTTTTTTTTTTTCAGATTTATCTATGATTGGGTATACAGTGGTGTATTCAGAGATGTTTATGGAGAATTTATGATTCAGGTGAATGAGGATTATCTTTGTTTCAGAGGTACAGTATATATATATGGAGCATTTCTAATTTATATAATTTGTGCTGTTAATTAAATAACTAAAATATATTCTTCCATCTTTTTGTTATATAGATAAACATTACTGGACTCATGGTTATGTTTTGATTTCGAAAGAAGTAGAAGACTGTGTCCCTGTATTTCTTAAACATATTGCTAATGATGTATACATATGTGGGAAAACCATAAACTTGCTGAAATTGTGCTGTCCTAGGGTAAGTTTTGGGTTGCTTGCTTCCTATTACATTGAGAGAATCCTGTCTCTCTAGAGCAAGAGTCTAGGTTTTTAGCAGGTTCACTCCTTTGCCAAAACCAGGTATTGCATAAGTAGGATCATGAAAGGCAATTACTTACTCTCAGATACTTGTGAGCTGATTATCCACTCTACTTGCTGCCACCTCACTGCAGAAATATTCTTTTTAACACCATCAGATTTTGTGTACAATACATATGCCGTATTTCTTTTCTTTGTATTGCAAGCAGAAATGTTTTTGGCAAGTGCCTTCCACTTTTTGCACTACTCCTTTTTGTGTTTAATGTTGCCTCACTTAGCCATAGCATAGCTCTTCCATCTGTATCACTACATTTTCAGGAAGTGCTTAAACAGTTCTGTTTATTGGTATTTTGCAGAACAATTCTTGTCCTTGATAAGAAAAACGTGTTCGTCCCTCTGCTCTCTATATGTGCAAAAATTAAAACCAGAGAGGTGGCTGAAGTCTGTAGACATTCCCAGGTAGCTAGTATTCTCTCTAAGATCAGAGCTGCTCGGCCTCAACAGAGCACAGCAGAGCAGCTCATTATCAGGTCAGTGTAGTGCCTAATCCCCCAAGTGAAATGTCCCTCTGCCAGTTCTCCCGAGTCTGTTCTGATAACCATTCCCAGACTGTGACTGAGGTGTGCCAGTTGCGCTCGGCTTTTTATAAAAGTGTCAGCCATCACCTCCATGATAAGTTACAGCTGTATGCGTCACTAACACAGTATCTTCCCCCAGGTCATATGGCACCCAGGCTCAATCATCTTCCATCTGTTTGAGAGTGCTAGGCACATTTCATCCCTTTTTGATAATGCCCTCAAGAGCTGGTTCTTCCCTTCTGCTTAGGCAACATATTCCCAGGAATACAGACTGGGGGAATCCAGTGTGAGTGTGCTTGTGCACTTGTTCATTTTTTCCCTTCAAGCTCAGTTATCTGTTTTCTGCACTGAACAGAATGACTTCAGAAATTTAGTGTGTTGATGCAGAGTAGGAAGAGCAAGTATAGTTAAAGAATAGGTTCTCTGTGGTGTGCACTGGCATGGTTTTGAGAGTTTTGTCTTGTGCAGAGCTCTCTCCTGTAAGAGTGTTGGTTCTGTCTTAATGAGTTCCTACTGAGTGGGGATCTGTGGGGGATGTAGGTGAACAAAGCCTAACTTTTGACAAGAGAGATGCATTCAGCGTTAAGTCACTCGTGCTCAGTTAATTTGAATATTCAAAAAAGGAAAATTTGAGGCATTTAAAACATGATTAGTATAAATGTATGTATTAGATTTTCAGCAGCGAAGACAGAACTCTAAAACTTTGACCTGTGAACCAAGCTGTAGACCATTGTACCGTTGTCTCCTACTTTGAATTATAAAAATGCCAAAAGATGATACTAATAAAAGCTTTAGATCCTCTATGAAGGTTTGTGTCAGTGTCTTGAAGCATAACTAACTTAAAAAAATGTATAATGTGAATTCATAATATAAAATTTTACGCTTTTAAAAATGTATGTAAAAGGAAATCTCTTATTTTTCAGCATTATATATGCTGGTCAGATATACCTGTTCCCCGGATTTCAGTTATTTTTTCGCTTGAAGAACTGAAAGAAATAGAGAGAGATTGTGCAGTGTACGTAGGTCGAATGGAAAGAATTGCCCGATATAGTTCCATAAGCAAGGAGGAAAAGGTAAATTAATAAAGGAATAAACACCTCATTATTATTTTTTAAGTAGTCAATTTTCATTTTTGTTGTAATCTAAAGAATTTGCATTCATAGTCAGAATTTTTTCATGGGTTAATTGCAGTTTTAATTGCAGCAAATAAATGTATTTAATACAACTTTTAAAAGTATAGGTGGTGTGTTGACATTTTTTTGCCTTTTCATAAATTGAATGAGTGTTAGACTTCAATCTTAGTTCTTTGCTTTAGGAGATTTGTCCTCCTACTGAAAAGACTGTTAGATTCGACTTTAACAAATGAGATAAGCTGCTTAGTAACCAGATAAAACTATTTGTAATTTCTATAGCTAATTGTTTATTCAGAATATTTTAGCTACAAAGAGACTTCTGGCCTTCAGATTCCATCAATGTAGTGTATATATCAGATGGATTTGGTTTGGTTTAAAATCTGGAGTATTAACTTTCAATACTAGTTTGTAGATTTTGCATTTACTTATATTTTATTCATATTTTTGTTGTATTATTGATTAATAATCATTATAAAATGCACATCTGCCTTTGCAACAGTGTATTTCAAGTCTAAAATAATAGAAAAAAATTTAAAATTCCACCTTAGCCTTTTGTTTGTTTGTTGATTTTTTTTTTAAAATTTTTTTTTTTTTTAGGATTTGCGCGTGGAAATAGCCAAACAAGAATTAATTGTTCACGCTCGAGAAACTGCTAGCAAAGTACTAAAAGCCATTAGTGGTAAGTTATAGTGGCAATTTTTGTGTTTTCTAGTGGGTTTGTTAATGCAAACTAACAGTGTCTTTATTTTAATACAGACAAGCAAATATCAGAACGAATGGCTTTGGATGCAAAGAAACGGGAACAATTTCAGAAGCTGAAAGAGCAGTTTGCAAAGGATCAAGAGGTATCTCTCTGTGTTTCTAGAGGCAAATTGTATTTCTTAGGCAAATAAATGAAAGGATATAGTTGTACTGAAGTTGAATTAAGTAGCTCATAGTGTACAAATAGTTCTTGTAGATGTGTGTGTTCCGGCTGGTGTTGAGAACAGCTTTTAAAAGTGTTAAATATTTATGCAGCGTCGTCTTGCAATAAAGCAGGAGGAGATTGATGATGATTTCAGCTATGCCAGAGAGCTCAGAGAGAGAGAAAAAAGACTGAAAGCTTTAGAAGAAGAACTGGAAAAAAAGGCAAGGTAAATGTATCTGAGTAGTCTTCAAAACCTTCATAAAGATCTCAGGAAAAAAATATTGTGTGTTGAAATTTACAGTAGTAGTAGTTCACAGACATTTCTCTACAAGGGTAATATTTGCAGTTAGAAGATACATGCAGGGTTTTTTTGTAATCTGAGTGCAATTTTTTTACGAATGGTTAGTGGCCAAAAAATTTGGGACCCGTTCATTTGTGCCAATCCTATCCAGTCTGGGTTTTGTTATTATCAAAATTTCAGGGAAAAAATTTGACTGCGTCTTACAATTTTAAAGCGGAGCCATAGCAAAAATGGTCACATGTATGTCAAAGCATAAATAAAAAGCAGCTGGAGTTAGATTGATATTTCACCTTCTTCTGTTTCGTCTAAAATCACTTAAGCCAAATGAGTGACCTACTAAAAATAGTTACAGAAATACATGTTGACTGAAAATACAGTCCTGTGTTTTCCCTGTTTATTCTCTGTGACTGAAGCCTCTGGCTTCTATATTTTAAGAACCAATTCTCAGTTCTGAAGTGCTAAAAAGTCTTATTCTTTAGAAGGAAAATGAAAATCAGTGTGCAAAAATCTGTAACTTACCTTTCTTTTTACCTTCATTTAGGCAGGAATTAATTGACCATTATAGCAAACTTTCTGATGATGCAGCCCGTAGGGAACAAAGAACATTATGGAAAATCCAGCGCCACAAATTGGAAACAGCCCGTCTTAAATTTCTGTTAGAAGATCAAAAACGCATTGAGGTACCTCCTAAAAAGATTTAAGAAATGTAACTTAGAAAATTTGATACTTGGTACTTAAAGACTTTTGTCTTTTGTTTTTTTACTTGTAGGAAATGCTTGAAAATCTTCCAGATGGAAACTACAGGAGAAAATTAGATATTATTCCTTATAAACAGTGCCAGTCGGCTTTGGATAAAAAGCCTGTTGAGAAAGATCCACCTTCACAAGTGAGTTTATTTCCTTACGTAAACTTCAAGTTGCCATTCCAGGTTTCCCTAAAGGGATTTCATTTCACGGTTCATTTCAGTTCAGTAAACACAAAGTTCACTCTAACAGCAAGGTGTGTAGTTGACATTTATAGTACATCAGAAAAATCAGAAAATTTTTAATCCGGGAATAAAATGATCCTTAATTAGTAGCTTGATATGTGACCATTTGTATAGTGTAATAATTATTTCTTTTTTAGGTGTCTTTTGTGAAACCTCTGCATTCTAATGAGACAGTTGGCAGAAAAGAATCTGAGCCTGAACAGGGTTATGCTGCTTCTGCTGACAAAGCACTGCCCATGCCAGAGCCAGCAAATAATAATGCTGATGAGTATTCTCAGCCTGAAGCAACAGGATCTGAAAGCAATCTCCAAAATTCAGAGAAAGCATGCAGTTCTCTATACAGTGCTGAGTCCTTGCCTGAATCCAGTGTGAATATAGAAGATTTCTTATCAAAGTCACAAGATGAACAGTCTGTTGGCGTTAGGATGCAAGGATCTTCGCTAGATGAAGCATTCCGAAATATCAACTCGGATCTTTCTGAGACTTTGCAAGTGAGTGAAAGTGAGCCCGTCTTGAGAGGAGCACCAGCAGAAGACAATGCACCATTGCATCAGCAAAGCGAGTATGATTTTAATACAGTTCTCAGGCCATCTGCAGCTTGGCAGAGACCTGTTAGAATTGGGGAAAATGTATTCGATGTGGACAACAGAAGGCCTCGGTGGAGTATTCATGGACACACATCTGATGCCAGCATTAGAGTGGGAGAATATATGGACACTTACCAGCCACAGTCAAGTCCTTATGGACATTCTTCTGATTCCCATATAAAAAGCAGCAGCTATACTTCTGAAGTTGAATCTAGACGACCCCGATGGAATATTCATGGACATGTTTCTGAAGCTCATATTAAAATTGGGGAATATGCTTCAGACATAGAGACCTCAAGGCCCAGGTGGAACATCCATGGACATGCTTCAGAAGCCAATATTAAGATTGGGGAGTATGTGTCAAATGTAGCTCCTACAAGGCCACGATGGAGCAGCCATGGTCATGCATCTGATGCCAATATCAAGATTGGTGAAAACGTGTCAGAGGTGGTCTCAGCCAGACCTCGTTGGAACATCCATGGGCATGCTTCACAGTCGCACATCAAAATTGGAGAACTGGTTTCGGATACAGAGCCTTTGAAATCCCGTTGCAGCCCATTTGGGCATGCATCCCAGTCAAGTATCCAAATAGGGAAGTGGTCCCCATCTACAGAAAATGATCCCATACCTCATCGTAAAGCCATATCAGGTTCTTCATCCGACTCCACAGTTCAGACACTTCTGTACAGTGAAGAGTTATCTCCTGCTGAAGGGAGCAGAAAGGAAGCAAAACCATCACAAGTTCAGAAGGAGATTTTGCCACAGTCACAGATATCTGACACTGTTACAGACTTGCCTGATTCTAATATTAAGGATGATAAAAAGGAAAATATAACAGAAAAGAAACAAGAAGGTAAAATGAAATTAGGTTTATTCAGTCAGCATTTGTTTAAGGGCTTGTGAAAGTAAATCTGAATTTATTTTCTAAATGGGTACTTTCTTCCTTGCTTGTTCCACTTAATTCCTTGCATTACTTTTCATATAGTGCTAGAATTCAGAGAAAAGAATTGGAGCTTAGATTTGTCTCCTATATGCAAGAAACAGAGCATTAAAAAATTCTAGCCTGAAACTTTGTGAATCCTTAAGTAGAGAACATGCATAAAATTGCCTGGGTGGGGCTATGGAAAGGTACTGTTATTGGTGTGGTTGTTTCTGTGGTAGTTTATACAGGAATTTTGAATACCTTTAGGAGCAGATCTGAGGTATGAACCAAGTATTGTAAGTATGTCTAAGTTAATGCTGACTTTAATTGTATTTACAGTAATTGCAGATGTTGTCAACAAGGACCCTTCTCTAGATTCCTCACAGAGCTTACAGGTAAGAAACAAAAGTGGTTGTTGAGAGGACTTGTTTTTCTTTTGAAGAATTGAATACACTGGTATTTAAAGTAATAAATTTCTCTCCTAATCTAATAGTCACTGTAAAATCATATTATTTTGACATGTCTGAAACAGGTGAGTAGGCTCTTCTCTTTTCATTTGGAACAGCTAGGCATTTACCTATAGGAACACATTAAGCCTGAGAAGACAAAGCCAGCATCTCTCATAAAACTTGTCCATTTATGAATTTTAGAGAGAAGAACCTGAAAAGGCCATTCCACAAGATACAGTGCCTCAAGATGCTTTATCTTCTGAAGCTAATGGTCCCACAACTAAGGAGGAGGAAGGCGAAGAGGAAGATACATGGAAGAAAGAACAAGCATATTTGAAAGCCTTATCGGATCAGTATTGTATTGAAAAGTATCAAGATAGTTATGATTTGATGTGTGAGTAGAACTGTTGGAACAGTAGATCAATAGAAGATGTGGTAAATTTGAGCAAGAAAGCTGAATGCCTTGACCTACCTGTAAATTACCAATGTTATGAAATGCAATAGCAAAACAATTTACTCCAAGGCACAAAGATGAGAAATACATTTTGACGTGTTACCATTTTCTAACCTAGAGGTGTTTGTATACAGAGTTTAATAGGAACATATTATTAAGCTTCTTAAATATAATAACTTATAATGTTTGTATATTTTTAAATGTAGCAGAACCACCAGTTTCTCATCTCTTGCATCACGTAATACCAAGATCATACACGTTTCCTGTGGATCCTACAGTGCAGTCTGCAACAGATGAAACTGCTGTACAGCTGAGTGAGCTCTTGTCTCTTCCAGTGCTGATGAAACGTTCTATTACTGCTCCACTTGTATCACAGTGAGTATTTGTTAGGAATTTTGCAATTAATGTTGTATTCTGTTTGGAGACGGAAGTGGCACATAGATCTCTTAAATTTGCTCTTACCTCTTAGAAGTAATTCAGTAAATGGTCCATTACTAATCAAAAAGTTCAGATCTGCATGGTAGATAATAACACAAACTTAGATGTTAATGTGCAAATTAAAAATTTGAATGTGTGTTTGGAGTATAAGTGCTCAGAGGGAAGTCTTTTAGATTATGCAGCATTGATTTTGACACCATTAGTTTCATTGTTCTTTTTAAAAAAGGTGTATTCTTTATAATATGTGTGCTAGTTTATATTTGAAAGATGAAAGCTAAGGGAGTAAAAAGAAATCTTTTGATTACTTGAAATCTCATATTAGTCAGGGTATATCTCATGTTTCTATGGGAACTGCAGCTTTAAGGCTGTTTTGAGGTATATTAGAAGCTGTTCTTGTTACTATTGGAATATATAAGGAAACCACATATATGTTGGATGGTTTAATTAGTATATTTTTTTATATTAAATAAAAGTTTTTGTTACTTTGTGCAAGATTCGCTTTTGTCAGGAAAACAATTGCTCACAGGCACTTTTTTAAGAATCTGCTTTCTTGTAAGTTTCCATCTGCTAGCTCTGAGTATGCTATATACTCAGTGTAGAAAGGTGTTATTGTCTAACTTAATATTAAACATCTGGTTGGCTATCAGAATGATCTCTGTACAGATTCATGCTTTTAGCAAACCGAGCCTGAGTTTCTGTGCTGCCAGAATTACCCTATCCCTGACAGGCAAGTTAAATTATTTAAAGGTAGTTTGAATACCTACACTGTATTATAGACTGTAGTACTGATCTGCCCTTAATATCTGTTGGCAGAGCTTTTTCAATTAGTATATTCTTACTGGGGATTTAATGTCTTTTAATTTGTGAAGGTGTTGGAGATAAGAAGGCTACTGATAAAATGTTGCTCCAGGTCCAGCAGCATATTCTAAAGATCACTATGTGTAGCCAGTCTTTAGATACATCCCCAGTATTTTTCAGAACCCAATTACCTGAAGTGGGAGGTTTTAATTCTAGTATATAATGGATGAAGATTTTTTGTCTTATGTTTTTTGCCTATATGAATAAAATCTTGTCTTAGATAGCAGAGTTAAGTACTGGAGCGTTAGTCTAGCCACAGCTGAATGTTAACAGTAAGGAAGGAGTTGCATGTAAGTATAATACCTTTTCTGTGTTTTTATTCTTAGTGTTTCTCTTGTGAACAAAGCAATAGTTGATTACTACTTTGTGGAGTTGAATGTAGAGAAGCATTTTGAAGCATTGAGACACTTTTTGTTAATGGAAGACGGGGAGTTTGCTCAGTCACTCAGTGACCTGTTGTTTGAGAAGGTATTTGTTTTGTTGTCTTAACCCCAGTGTTTGGGTTGTCTGCTTTTCCTTGATGCCTTTGAATTGATTTGGATGGGAATGAGGGAATGGTGTGAATTAGAATCCTGGCTTGTGGAGTTTTCCTCTTTTGTACTGCATCGAGAAGTCTGTAGTCAAGAGCTCTGTTAATGTTGTGAGGATGGAAAAAAAGGTCTTGGACAGATAAGCACTCCTGGAAAGGTATTTCACTCTTTCCTGTGAAAACTGCTCCACTATTGCTGTCCCTTCCTGCCCGCTGGCAGCAAGGCTGGAAGAGCCTGTTTTGCTGAAATCCAGTGGAAAGGCCTGTGTTGCAAGCTACCTATTCTTACCTTAAATATCTTCAAATGGAGAGCAGAGGGGAGGGCATGTGAAGAGAGTGCTGGGCCCTCTGATAAGGCAGTATTTTCATGACTTACTGCTGTGTTCATGGGGAAGAGAGCAGGGTAGGAGAGATAGCCTAGGTTGATATAGATGGTTGCCCATGGAGATAGGTGGCTGTAGAAGAGTTAATGCATTTCTCTGAGTACTGAAAATGCTTTAGACCCAACTAGGGAAAAGCACTTGGGGATTTAGACTTGATGAATAGCTTTATTTGTAAACCTCTGAGTGTGCTGAGGTGATGAGATAGGCAGATTCAAGTCAGAAAAATTTATTGGGTGCCTGGCTTTCTGAAGACTCTATTCCCTGCAGCAGGAGCTTGTAGCAGCTCCTGAACTGCAGCAGACATATGGAAATAAATCAGTGTAGGTATGATATTACCTTCATGCTGTGAACAGAAACTAGTTCAGAAGTTGCTTCTTAAGCTGTTCATGCATCCCTGTGGCAGAAGTAAAAACTTCCAGTCAAGGCAGAGTAGTCACCACTTTACCATTGTGCTTTAATTCACCTGTGTTCAAAAGCCAAGACTTTTTATTAATATGGTGTAATTAGGATTTTTTTTTATTTTTTTTTTATCCCTAGCTTGGATCAGGACAAACACCTGGTGAATTGCTGAATCCACTGGTTCTTAATTCTATCCTAAATAAAGCACTACAGTACAGTCTTCATGGTGATACCCAACTTGCTTCCAATCTTTCTTTTGCCCTCAAGTATCTCCCAGAAATGTTCAAGCCCAATGCACCAGATGCTCTGAGTTGCTTAGAGCTCAGGTACAAGGTAAGAAGGCATGGAGCAAGGCAGAATACTGCAGTTATGCCATGGTTCTTATGCACAATGGTAAAGTGAATATGTTAATAAGAATGCAGTATCTAAGAATGGAGTAAAATAATGTGTAATGGAAACTACAGGATTTACTTAGCCTGACCATTGCATTACATTATTAAAATATGTAATGATAATTGAAATACTTGTATTTTAAATAATGTTATAATTTCTAACAAAAAATGCGGTATGATCAGAGCTGTTATTTCTTTTAGGTTGACTGGCCTCTGAACATTGTCATTACTGAGAGCTGCATGAATAAATACAACAAGATTTTCTCCTTTTTGCTTCAGCTGAAGCACATGGTGTGGACTCTCAAGGATGTTTGGTTTCACTTAAAGCGCACTGGTAAGTGTGACTAGTGAACAAGAGAGTATCCTGTTTAAAATGTCTTCAGCACCCTGTGCTAGACAATTGTTTATGTACAGTCATATCAAACTTCGAAAGCCACAATTTTTTTAAAAATCCCCCTTGGCATTTTAAACAGACTCTACTAACAAAAACCTTAATTCCTTTAAAAATTCTGATTTTTAGATGGTCTCTGTGGCTGATAATATATTTCTGCTTTTACTTTCAGCTTTAGTGAGTCGTGCATCAAATTCTGTTCAGTTTCGACAGCTCCAGCTGTATAAACATGAGATGCAGCATTTTGTGAAAGTAATTCAAGGTTACATTGCTAATCAGATTCTTCATGTCACATGGTGTGAATTTGGAAACAAACTGTCTTCTGTGGGCAACCTAGAAGAAATTCATAGAACACATGCTGAATACCTCAACAAAGCAATCTTCAGGCAAGCTACCATACTTACTTCTACTTTAAATACATGTTAAGGGTGTTGCCAGTCCTAGCCTAATGTATTTGTGCAAAACTGACTTTTATGTGACATATTTACATATGAAAGTGTTCTTATGTAAGAAACCAACTTCATGGTATCTTACAAGGTCTGTACTTTCATACTTTTCCTCACCTATCCATCCTTTTCATTTCCCTGGACTCCTTGAGTTACCTCACACTCCTGTTCACCATGCCTCTGCAAGCTTCCAGTCTACTCAGGACAGTTCTAAACCAAGAGCCCTAAAATAAGGGCACACATGTAACAGTTCTTTTTCTTTCATTCCATCCTTTGTAAATTACTGCTGTTTCATTAATCATGAGTAGTGTGCACAGAAAGCCTTGCTAAAGGATGTAAAATGCATCTCCTATACAGTGTATATGCTTTTAATATATGTGCAGTGACCAGGGCTGGACTTGGAAAGGTCAAAAAGATGCCTCTGTCTAGATTTTTGAGCAGTGCAAGAGACACCTGTCTTTTAGGAATCACAGGCTTTTAGCCCCTTAGTCACTCACTGTATGTGAGGCAGAGAGGTGGTGTGACTAAAATGAAAGAAGCTAGAGTTTATTTGGTTTCTTCTTGAAGAGTGTACACTAAAATGATGAAGTGGTGAAATGGAGGGAGATGAAGGGAACAGAAATTATAAACAAAAAAAAGAAATCTCTCCTTTCATGTCTCTCTTTTTGAGTTTTAATCAGAAAAGACTTGCCTAGAGCTGATGTTAAGATAGCAGGTGGTAGGATGAGAGGAGATTAAAGTTTAAGGAAACTCAGAGCATGTTGTTAAATGTCATCTCTTTTGCAAAGGCAGATGTCATTCTAGAAATCAGATACTCTAGGGCAAATGTAAGTTTCTTGGAAGTGCAAATAAACTGTTACATTTAGGCACCTTGTTTAAAATCTGTTGGCTGCAGTCTTGGGTATTTTTTAATCAATTATCTTTAACCTAAAGGAATTGTCGCTCTTTGTATTTGTAATCTTACAACCAATAAATTACATCAACTAATTTCTGAAATTGTTTTTGTTCTGTTAGGGGTCTGTTGACAGAGAAGGCAGCCCCTGTGATGAACATTATACATAGCATCTTCAGCCTTATTTTGAAGTTCCGCAGCCAGCTCATCTCTCAGTCGTGGAGCTTTGATGCAGGGAAGCAAATGGCTGTTCATCCCAACTTTGGTCTGATGCAGCAGTCATACAATACCTTCAAGTATTACTCCCATTTCTTATTCAAAGGTAAGAAATTTCATAAATTCTAGACAGACGAAATGGTCAGCTGGCAACTGGAATGTTTTGGTAGTATAATGTAAAAATAGGAAGATTTGTGTACTTAGGCAGTGTTGGAAATGCAATTCCCAAATTAAAACTGCATTATTGTTGTTTACCAAGATTTGCATATACATCTATAAGATGTCCACACAAGAAATCTAACAGATATTTCAAAACTGACTGAGGTTTTGCTGATTTACAAAATAAGTATTTGGTATTTAGCTGTACTTACATGCATACATTTTTTTCTTTTCTTTGGAATTGAGTTCTGGAACTTTTTATTGGCAGCAATGAGAGATAGTTAGATACCACTCAGAAGTAATTTCAGATATGCAATAGTTCCGTTTTGCCACTGGTACGAGATTTGGAAATTCCAATTTCCGTGTTGGACTAAAGCTTAGAGAGCCTCCCAGCACGTGGTCCAGGCAAGTTTTTCAGCTACACGGATTGTTTGCTACATGTTCATTCCTTTACCATGATAAAATTTCATCTGTCAGCTTAGGCTATATTGTGCTGAAATGGTTACCTTCCATTTGTCTTTCAGTTCTTCCTTGTGTTTTAGTACATTGCTTATCCTTCCTCTAGTATAAAGGTGGTTTGTGGGGTCTGGGTTCCTTTTTTTATAGGAAATTCTGAATTCCTGAAGGAAGTGCAACTGCTTTTCTTTGATCTGTTTTTCTAGAGTATTTTCTAGTTTAGAGTATATTCTTCAGGAAATGAGCTGCCCTTTTTATTCTTTAAGGGTGTCCAAAAATGGTATCAAAGGACCAAAAACAGATATTTCAGGATGAGTTAGAATGGCTGCTTCCAAATTCTACAGGAAGTCAGAACACCTGTGGGAGCTACCTAAGCCCATACTACGAGATCTATGGTTGCTTCATGGACAGAGATTAATAGACCATTCCGTAAGGAAATCTGATGAGTCACCCAGTTTTTTACACCCTCCTTTTTAAGCACTACAAGACAAATACGTGCTTGTTCATCTTCACTTGTACCTTCAGTCACCATGTATTGTAAAATGCTCTTTCCACAATGGGTTGATCCAGAATCCATTGAAAGCCAATACAAAGTTGTCTGGACTTCAATGGCTTTGGCTTGGGCCCTGACTTCTAATAATACACCTCCCCTTCTTCCTTGCATGCTGCTGCTGCTTGCTAATTCCCTTGATTAGTGCATGGGATGTTTGTGAGCTTAGGGAGTTTCTGTTGGCTTTTTTCCTTTGTAATTGAGGATGTTTAGAGCAGTCAGTTTGTTTGTTCATAGAGCAAGAGGGGTTTGTCCTAGAAATTTCTCTTTGTTTTTCTCTCTCACAATGGACTTTGCTCAAGAAAGCTTCAGCAGAGCTGCTTCTTTCACAGAGGTCTCCTGAAGACCTAAACATGCTTCTGGGTCAGTTGAAACTATGATAGGAACACACCTATTGTGAAAGATTCTGTGATTTCTATGTTTCTATGAAAGCAACTTGGTAAGGAAATGCTTTGTTAGAATAATGCACTTACACTTAGAACTGCCACATATCTGTCTTTTGCATTTATTTGAAATATTTTATAATTCCAGAAAGAAATACTGGACTTTTCTTATGTTAAAATATACATTTGTTTCTATTATTCTGATTTCTGCATTAGGCTTTTTTTTTTTTTTTTTTTTTTTTTTTTTTTTTTTTTTTTTTTTTTTTAGTTAAAAGTCACAGGTGCTGTCAAGGATGAATTTACAACATTAATCTTAGTTGAAGCTTACTTTTTTTTTTTTTAAATTTTCTTGCAGTGGTAACAAAGCTTGTAAATAGAGGATACCAACCACATTTGGAGGACTTTCTGCTGCGAATTAACTTCAACAACTACTATAAGGACAACTGAACTCTATATATAGAGTAAGGATCACTGATAACACAGTAAAACAGAAACTCTGTGTATATGCTTATGACTTATAGAAGCTTATGCAAATTCCATACAGGATGCATTTTCAGAGAAAATAATCTGCCATCTAAAAGCTTGAAGAGTATAACCACCATATACACAGCATGATGATGTTTAAAATCCACTAAACCTGCCTGATCTTCTAAAAATTGATAATGTCATTATTGCGGAGATAGAAGAGCTGAGTGCCTGGCTTTAACACAGGAGAGAGTGCAAAACTGTACATCTGTGAATGTGTAAATGTTATATTTTCAGTGGTGTGAATTTCCTTCAATGTAAATACATGTATGTGAAATAAATTAACAGATACTTTCTAAAACTGTTGAGAGATGGGTATGAGGTACAAATGTTCCCACAGATATTAGTACCTGTTATTTGATGTGGTTTATTTTCAAAGAGATATTAATTCTTCATCTAAATATAACTAATTTCTTTAGGACTTTTAGTCACAGTGGAAGAGGACATGATGTGCCAAAGTGGTCTGCAAGGAGATACAGTATTTGACTATTCAAGCACTTGGTGATTGTTGGATCACTTTTACCAAACTTAGTTTCTTTATCCTTCATTTAAATTATGCATCTTATTTTGTGGTGATTATTTAAAACACCGAAAACAGAAATTCAGGATCACTAAGGCAAAATTAAGCTGTAAATCCCAATATATTCCAAGTGCTGCTTTCAACTGGAGGATCATACTTGCATAATTTTCCTTTTCCCTCTGTTTTTTCCCTTATATTGTAAGAAGAGACAATTCAACTTTCAATGTCATAATATGAGAGTGTTAGAGAGAAGCAGTCAGCTTTGAAATATGTTGGGTTTGATATCCTGAAGTCATGGTTGGTTAAAATGTGGATATATTCATGAGGAGCTCATTGTCTGATTAGGGGACAGTTATTTAAAGCAGCAGACTTGGCTAGCATGTTATCAGGACCATGGACTATTGTGTAAGATTATTTTATGATGTGTAGATAGTTTTATGATTTTTTTTCTGAATGAGAAATAAGTAATAGAGACCGAATATACCAACTGTGATGCTGACCCAAATGTTTCTGCTGATTCCAAAGTCAGTGTCAAAACATGATAATGCACAGTTGTAACATACATCTTCTATGCCATTTCTTTATCTGTGCTCTATTTATTTAACTCTCTTCTATGCCATTTCTGTATCTGTGCTGTATTTATTTAACTCTGCGTTTTGTTCTACAGAAAAGGGCATTGCAAGAGCAAGTGGCTTGCACACTGAGCTGTTTTGCCCAGGGAGGCAGCTTACCTGACTTGTTCTTCAGGAATTTACAGGAGTGGGTGTGTACGTGCAGGCTTGGCTTCTGGTGCAGACTGATGCCTTGTCCTGAGGCCACTGGCCTTCCCACCCAGCGTCTTTGGGAGCAGTATCTGATGTTCGGCACCTTGTTGCTTGGCATTACCCTGTTACTGTAGAAAGACCCATCCAACACTGTCTGAGTCCCGTCCCGTGGTTTGCCTGGGGCAGACCTTTAACATAAACACAAGCAGTAACACACAACAAAGACGATCATGGAAGCACTGGTTGGACATATCTGAGCAGTCTTGGAATTCCTCCTTCCAGCAATGATGTTCTAAGTGAGACAGCCCTGAGTGAAGCAAAGAAAAATGTTATTCCTTTTAAGGAAAGTCGTTCAGACTAGCGTGAAATGGGAAGATGGAAAAGATCTGATCGATGTCAGGAGCCTGCCGAACGGGCCATCCCGCCCGTGGGGTTTGGAGCCCTGTCCTACTGCCGGGGCCGGGGGCTGGTCCGAGCCGAGCCGAGCCGAGCCGTGCGGGGCCGGAGCCGCGGGTGCAGTTGCTGGCAGCGCCCTCGAGGTGGAACCTTCTCACCGAGGCTGAGCGGACGCTCCGGGCGGGCGGTGCGGCCCCGCCGGGGCTGCGCTCCCGCCGCTCCGCGGGGCCGGCCCGGGCGCTCCCGCCTGGCGGCGTGGGGCACCGCTGTGCAATGGCCGTGTGGTGGGCAGAGCCTTTAGGAGCCGAGCAAACTTCCAGAGCCTGCGGCGAGGCGCTCCCGGCTGTGCCCCTTCCCCTCCGCGATGGCCCTGGCTCGGCACTACCGAAACCTCCCTGATGTCGGGGGATAAATGGGAACTCCGCCACCCGGCATCCGAGCTGCGAGCCAAAACGGGGACGGGACTAAGAGCGTCGGGAATCTTAGCCCGTGTCATCGATCCTGAGGCGGGGGACACGACTCCGCCGCCCGCGGAAGGCGGGATGGGGATGGAGGCTCCGCAGCCTGGGGGAGATCGCATTAAACAGACCCGGCCGGTGCCGGAGACCCCCTCTTTGTCCCGCTCCCTGCTCCCGCTCCCCCCGTGCCACAGCCTCAGCCTCTCCCGGCTCCCCGTGCTCAGAAACCCCGCGGCACGCGTTTGCCGGGCACCGCGCCCCGGGCGGAGCGGGCGTGCCGGGGAGGGCGGTGCCGACCGCGGGCGGGCGGGCCCGGAGCCACAGCCCGTCACCGGCTGGGGATTCACCTGGAGCCGTGCCGTGCCGTGCCGTGCCGTGCCGTGCCGTGCCGTGCCGTGCCGTGCCGTGCCGTGCCCTGTCCTGTCCTGCCACGGAGCGTCGCCTCCTTCAGCACCAAGAACAGCTACAAGGGTGGCTACGTGCCCGCCCCGCTGTGCCGAGCCGAGCCGTGCCCCGCCACGCTGAGCCGTTCCGTGCCGTCCCCAACTGAATGCTTTTGTAACTTATTCTGCATTTTCCTCCCTTTTTTGGCTCTGCTATAATTTGCCATCCTTAAACGGTTTTCCTGCATGGGAAGTGTAAGCTACTTTCTCAGTCAGGAACCACAGTTGACTGTTTTTCCAAGAACTGAGGTATGAAGGCCTGGGAGTTGTAAAAGAAAAATCATTTAAATTCTGATCCTTGAGAGAGATTTGTGAAGTCACTACAGAAAGACGAACTTTTAAATTCATGTTTTCATGGAGGATCCAACAAATGAATACAAAGAGCATCCTAAGGCACCGAAGGGTTGGAGTGGCAATGTCAGTGCTTACAATTGCGTTCTAGGAAATCCGTGGAAGGATGGGGGAGACTGCTGTAGAAAAAGGTAAGGCTTTGACAGCAGTACACCTGTGTAACTATTGTCTGCTTTAGACCCTTCATAACATCAGAAGCTGCTTTGGAGTCTGCAATGTGCCTTGTTTAAGGTATTCATCAAGTTCACTGGTGGAAACTCCACAGGGTATATTGATACCAAGCCCTTTGTGCCAGAGACCTGGCTGACATCATCAGACTGAAACAAAAATATACTCCCCAGAGCTTTTGCATCCATGTCCCATTTCATGTTCTAGGGGGACCCCTTTCCCCCTAGGATTTTACTGCTGCTTGTACATGCTTGAAAAAACTAGGGTTTGAAATTTGGGGGCATGGTGGGGAGATGGTCCTTCTCATTGTTCTTTGAACTCAGTGCCCCTCTCTCCTGTTTGCCAATATGAAGGCTGCCCAATGGAGCCGGGGCATAGTTTGTGTTTTGGCTTCCTCTGAGGGGGTGATCCTGTTGGTTTGGTCCAAGACAGCTCTGTGATCCAATCTGAGTGGGGGGAGCAGTGGTGAAAAAGAGGTTTGCATCAAAATAACAGTCCTAAGCTAGGATGCAAATACAGACATGTGCAATGAAGCCCATCCTGGGGTATGTTTGAAATTAGGGCAGTTTCTTGATGTCAGGGAGTGCTGGTTTCAATCATTGGGTGCAAGGAGTCAGGAAAAGGATGCCTTCATGTGCTTCTGTCATGGCAAATGAATAGCATAGCTACAGGGTTGGAGCTTCCATCAGTTTCTCCTCTTATGTAACTCCAGCCCTTTATTGGCAAATTTCCATTTTTTAAAATGTTGAATACAAACTAAAAACACAAAACATAACAAAAAACAACCCAAACCAACAAAAACAGTAACAAAGCCACATAATAGCATTTAGAGGTAAAAAAATAAATATTTTTTGTCTGATCCTCCGTTATTTATTTTATGTTTATGTCATTCATTGCTTATTTCATCTTCCTTCAAATGTTCAAGTGTTTCTAAGTTAGTCTGACAAATAAGATTTAGACTATGGACATTCCAACTAGGAAGTTTTAGGAAAAAATGGCAGAATTGTTTCTTTCTAAATATATAATTTCTTAAAAAATACCATTTTTTCCTAAGTATTTTCCACTTCAAGTACTTAGCACACTTAAGAGTTGATTGACTTCTTAAGACCATTTTGAATATTTGTCAGCAACTCACTGTGGGAAGGGTAGAGGCAGGACTCATGAATGTTGGAGCATTAGCTACCACCACACCAGGCACAATGAGAAATCAGCCATGAACTGGTGCTGCCAGTTCAGACCCTGAGCCTGACCTGTTGTCTGACTGTCTGCACCTTCCCATGCTCCAGTGGAGGATATACCTCACCTTGCTTTGATCTTCTACACTGCAGACATTCACATCTGAGCCAGCTGTTTAAACTCTTTTTATAGTTCATGGAGAGAAAAAGACACTTCTGAGGCATGATTTTCATGTTCTATTTAGATGTCTGTGTTAATATCAGGTGACTCACTGCCTGGAAAGAAACTATTTCTTTCCATTTCCATATTTTTCTTTTACACAGGGAGCCTAGAGGAATGTTTTAAATACAGGAGTTTACATCTTAGATGTTTGAGAATCTCTCCTGAAGATCTGTGTATTTTGCCCAAGAAAAGTCACCTCTGAGAACCCAATAATATATTTATATGATTCTTACAGAACAATTTCAAGAGGAATTGGCTAATAGGGCATGCTCACGTGCTTATTCTGATGGATCTGGGCACATGAAGTGTCACCATAATGTACCTAACATCAACCTTGTGAATTTACATATCCACTCAGAGAATAACTTCAGGCCAAATGCTGGGCTGGGTATCTATCTGCTGCCTGTGTGGACTCTGTATGGAAGCTGTGGTTTTAGGGCAATTCTCAGAGCCTCGTCAGAAATGCTCTCCCTGCTCCCTGCTGCATGAGGGCGGGTCTTGTGATTTTAAGTTTAAATGTTGCATTTAAAAAAAGTGGCTTTTTGCTTCAAGTGAGTCTTCACTCATGATTTTGGTGATTCCTAGAGCTACAAGTCTATTGCTACTGCAACAAGCCATGAAAAAAATGCCTTGAAGTCCAGACAAAGGATTAATGGTTTGTTTTCTGGCTATAGAGGCAGTGTTAAACTGCCTATATCAAAGTTTATTTTATATCAAGCCCTTTGGTATGTGTTTTTTACCCAGGAAGTACAAAGATTTTGCACATTTAGTTTAGAAAACCTGACTTCTCCCCCTGATTTTCTGCTCCCTCATTAATTAGGCAGCTGCTGCAAGAATTGCACAAACAAAAATGGTGCAGTCTGTACTCACTTCTGTCTGGAGTTTTATCATGGCCCCTCATGTCCTTTGATTTATATGGCATGGTACCTGTGCCACACACAGGATGGCTGCATCCTTCAGCTGCACACCTGATGACAGGGTGAGGGAAAACAGAAGTGTTAAGGTGAAGTGGCAGGACCAAATCCAACAGTTGTATAGAGTTGAGAGGAACTGAGAACTGTCACTGCACACTTAAAACCTCCCACTGCCAACGCAGGAAGCATAAAGCCAAATGACAAGATGTAACCACGTAACCAAGGTAGTGGTGGCATTATTTAGAATACAGACTTTGTCATCATACACTGGATGTGACACCATTGTGAAACCCTCCTGTTGGGTTCACATCTGTGAATAGTACAGTTAACAGTAAAACTTCCAGAAAATAGGTATGAACAAGAATATTAAAACTGAAATTTTAATTAATAGAAGAATCAAATCTGTACCACTTATCTGGAGAAAAAAACCCAAACCCAGCCCACAAACAAACAAAAAACCCCAAACAACCCACACAACAGTCCAAAATAAGAGCTGACAGTAAAACATTCAGCAACTGTAGATTTACAAGCTCATGAAGCAGAGTTATGGTGAAATTTTACCAAGTCATGAAAGGAGTCCCACTATCACATGAGACTATCCAGAGATTCATCTCCAACAGGCTCTCATTTTAGTTTTGTAATCTGGGTACCACTTGATTTTACGTGAGGGTACTTCAGGATATATGGTATAGCCACAGGCTAAGTCTAATCAAGTATTTCCACAGAAAGCTTTTGATAAGAAGACCCACCACTTCATTTTGAGCACAACTCCATGGCTTTTATATAAGCAGAATATCTGACCAGTAATATTTTTTTCAGAACCTATTGCAAATACAAGCAATAAAAAACAAGAAGCAAATTATGATTCAAGTACTTATAGATTCCCAAATGCTATTGTAAGCTGTACTCCCTTCTCTCTGAAGAACTGAACTAAGTGATAACATTCTAATCTGAATAAAATTTTGCCTAATTGTGCTGAACAACCTCCTGCTTCCCCACTGCTCCAGGAACAAGAACAGAAGAAACTCACTGTCATCAGACACCAAATTACGACCCATCTGCTGAAATGAGAGTGCTGGAAAAGCACAAGCATTCCACTTGGCTCTGGATCATCATGCTTCTTCATACACAAAGCACTGATATTATTGCATGCCCTGGGGAACTGAGCACTCAGATGTCAGTGCAGCTGGAACATGTGAAAACCTTCTGAGTTTCTACCTGTTGGTGAACAACTATTACACATACAACTTTCCTGAGTGGCACACCAAAGCAGCCACACCAAGGGGCGGCATTAATCATTCCAACCCTGCTAGATCTCTTGCACTTCATCAACATGTAAGCAAAGAATATTTAGTAGCAAATAACACTGCATTTGCATTTCTCATTGTAACATTCATTTTCCCTTTTAAGCATAAGAAAATTGCTAGTAAATTATTCCAAAGTATCTCTTTCCATGATTTTGGCAATATAGGTGCACAATAATTTGTTAGTTAATTCAAATTCTTTTATGTCCAAACACACAGTTACAATATTATTCTCCTTCTCTATACCACTATTAATAGAGACCTACTCAACTCCCCCAAATTATTATCACAATGCCATTGAAAAGACTTGATCCCTTAGGCATGGTTAAGAATCATTACTTTTTACACCATTTTGTTAAGCAGAAAGCTTGGTCAGTGCTCCTCTAAAACTCTGTTCCCCTCTGCATCCCAAAAGAAAAAATATATAAACTGAGAAACAAAATCATCGTAGTTATGTTCATCAGTTTGGAGCAACTCCTCCTCCCTCCGTTACTCCCTTGCAGACCAGGCACACTGTAAGAGACCACAGATTCTGCAAGGCAATACATTCTCAAATGTATTTGAAATGTATTTCAAACTGCTGACACACTTTCCCTCCCTGATGCAGTCCTGTCTACCCAGCACTGACTTTCTGCAAAAGTTTCCTTTAAATAGTTTGGTTCCAGTAACCCAAATTCAAAGGAAGGATAATCCTCAATGAAAGTCTTAAATTCCCACAAAAATGGATTATTCCCAGAAGACCTCTTTCAACTACATCATTCTTCCATGGGCTAGGTAAGACACCTAGTTTGTCCTTTTCTGTAAGGACTCCAAAATCACACAGGGGCTTGTCAGAGATGATCGTTTCTTACAAATCAGTTCCTCCAGCTCCAAGACATAGTGAATGCTTACATGCAAAGCATGCCCAATGTCTGCGACAGCGAGGAGGACAAACTGACTATTAGTACAGATGGGTAAGCAACAGTCCAGCTGTTATCACTGTCTTCTGACATCTCATACTGAGGAAGACTTAAAAAGCCACAACTCAACTCGAGCTGACAGCAAGTTTGCATGGGGGTAGCAGAGGAATTTCCTTGAGGCACAATCAGTATGAGACAGTGGTCTCTTTGGAAAGAGGAGCCTTTGCATTAAACCAAACCTTTCAGGTGTCAGAACTAGTAACATAGTCCTTCAAAAAGAAGTTCAGAAAGCTAAGTAGTAACTAACTAAAGAATAACTTTCTTTTGATGATATGACAACCACCCTCCCCCTTGAAACCTCAACTGACACATTGTAAGTAACTTGCAAGCAAGTCAGTTCCTCTTCTCCTTCCACATCCTCCATCATCTTTTACCCAAGCTCAAACAGCACATCCCTAAATAGCCAACTTCCAGAGTGAAGATTTTCAAGGACCATGGAAGCAACCTAAATGGTGCAAGAGTAGAAAATGAGTGGAAGAACCCCACTGATCAGTGTGATGAGCAGGTATCTCACCTGCACACTTCTCAAAAAGACTTTGTTAGGAGTGCAGAAATAAATACACAAAACCTGGATTTGACTGCTGAGGTGATTTAAGGCTCACACTAATTTGGCTTACGGATTCTGTCCGATGCAATTGGCTTACAAACTGCACTCCTGAATTTAGTAGATATTTATGGGTGTTGTGTGCAAGTACTGAACCACCAAATTTTCAAGTGCAAATATATGTAATCTCCCTTAATTCTGCTCCTAAAAAAATTCAGTTGCTCCCCTCAAATTCTAGCCTGCACAAATTCTCAGAAAATAGATAATGACTAAATATAAATCTGAAAGTTCACAAGAAATGAACTACTTAATTAAATGAAACATAGCTTCAAACAAGCAACACTGAATCTATTCCTCCATTAAAGAGGACTAAAAGTTTCTGCATAGAGAAAGCAGTAAATAAATATTAGAAGTACTATTAGTTAAGACATCAGACAAAAACAGATCAGATTCCTGACTTGCTATTTTTGTCTTCACGTAACAACTCCATTTGGATGTTTGAAGTTCAGCCCACCTCAACATAAAACACTGCTTTTTACTTGCAATGTAGTGAGGATAAAGGAAAGACTTTGGGTCTTTTAGCATTTAGATTACTGATGTGCATAGGCTGTTGATTGTTACTGATTTGTTCCAATGATCCACAATTGCTCTCAATTAAGCACAGCTCAAGACTGCTGCAGGTGCATCCAAATGTAGTGTTGTTTCAATAACTTAATAGCACTTTGATATTTGCCCTGCTGAATTCTTCACTGTTGAATGAGGATCAGAGTCTTCAGTTCACAGCAAAAAACAAAACAAGGCAGTTATGAAGATCACGTAACACAGAGCTCCGAAGCCCACAGTGGAGGTTTGCTGCAATATGATTGTCTGCTGCTGGTCTCTTGAGAGCAAACAGCTGCTGTAGCAGTTGCTCCTTCCTCTTCTGCATCTTCCTTTACCTCCTGGGAATCTTCTGCTTCTTGGAATGGATGTTCTAAAAGTTTCAGTACATTTCTTACCTATAGCATAAACACAGCATGGTTTTAAGAATTTAGAAAGTGAAGGCAAAATGATATGGAGAAGAACTTCATGCCAAATAACAAATAAGTATATTGTACTGAATTCAAGAATTGCAGACAAGCCAAATATTAAACAGATGAACAATATACACAAGATGCAAACTGTAAAATTGTACCTGGCTGAGTTTGTATCTATATGGAACTCAGGCTCAAATAACTTGAAATGCAAACATTAAATACAAATTCTTATTTAATTTCTCAAAATAATTTTCCCATATTCTGCACGTAATGTTCCACATGCTGAAGTTCATAGGTGAAAGCTGTAAATTTTAAAAGGTAACACTCTCCAGAAAGGAACAAGTATAAATTAATCCCCAACTGCCTTCCAAGCCACTCTCAAGATAGTAAAAGCAGAGTGAGTGTCTTGTCCTGAGGTCAGCCTACAAAAGCTGGTGAAGTCCAGATTCAGTTTTGATTCCATTATTTGTACTGCAGTCATTAAAATTACAGTTTCTACAGAAACAATAGAGACCTCTTGAACAATGAATTCCCAATCCCCTTACTGCCCAAGAGTCCAGACTATATTTTGCCTGGTATAATGTCAGTCATTGACAGCACCACTACACATCCACACAAGCCTAGAGAGAGAGAAGCAATAATAGCATACCTCTGAGAAATCCCCGTTTTCAGCTGCTTCTATGGCATTCTGGGCAATATAATTTCTCAAGATATATTTTGGATTGTTTGAATTCATGACCTTCACACGCTCAGTGTTCCAGGCATCAGCATTACCAACGCTTTCTATTTCTTTTTGCAAACGGACTCTGAAATTAAGCAGGTGACAACAACTTGGTTTTTACCAAGAACCACATCTAGAAGTTGACCCATTTTCTTGTTTTGCAATACTTCGTTTGCAGTTCTTAAAAAATACTATATCATTTATAATCTTCTCAGTTTATAAAATGCAGCATGACAACAGAATATAGAACACCACTTAAGTTTTAAAGCAGTACTATGGACAGTGAGCAGGTCCTGGCTTGAGGAAGTGGCACAGCACAGCTTTTCTATTCTCTGAAGTCAGATCAAAACATGGGATATGGTCTGTTCTGCATTGCAATGACTGATACATTCAGGTCTTGTCTTTCAACTATTTCTATATTGTTTATTGGTTAAAGCTTTTGCTGTTCTGGTAAAAGCACAGTGATGCAATACAGCTGAGGCAGTTTGAGGTACTTTTTATCAGTAATACTTGATAAAGCTCTCAATCCTGCTGGAGAGCAAGATCACAGGCAGCCAGGTGAGGAAAGATCTGACCTAATCTACACAGTACAAAGAATTAATGCTCTGTTCAGGGGTCTGCTTTAAAAAACAAAAACAACTCCTGCTAACACTTAAGTTTTTAGGCTTTAGAACAGTCTGGACATTTGTTTTTCCTGGCCATGATTTCTGCTTTCACTCTTTGATTAAGAATACTTGCTTTCTGTATTAACACACAGACTTTTCTTTTGGAAAAAAAAAAATAAATCCAAGGATAGAATGCTTAGAGGTCAGTCAGTTGTAGTTACCAAGCACTTAAAAAGTTGACAACTGGAAATAGTCTACAACTGGAAATGTCAGAATCACCACCAATATTGTTGAAGCACTTTTCATACAAGATTTGATGCTAGGTGATTTCTACCCCTCACACTCAAAGGTGCTACTCAAAAGGTACTAAACAAAATAAAAAGATGCCCTTGAACTTTCACAGCAACAAGGACACTGATCATGGCAGTAGATAACATTTTTGGGTTGCATGCCCCCCCCACACCTCCTAATCTGTATTTGAGACAGAGTGTCTTTTGTGAAACATGCATACTGTTCTCAAAATGCAGAAATATCATAGTGCTATCAGTACTGAGAAACCTTACCTGTATTTCTCCAGCCATTCTTTCCAGTGTCTTTTATTTCTGCTAAGTAAATCATCTGCTGTTAACTGCTGCAGCTTAGAGGACTGTTCAATGCGCTCCAATTCTTTATTTATATTAGCTTTTGTTCCAATTAATGCAAACAGCTGAGGATTAGACTGAGCCAGCATCAGCATCATTGACAGTTGTCTGGAAACAAAAGTAACAAATGTGTTAGATACTGAAGTTGAGCTGCCTGTCAAAAACCATCTCTTTGCAATCAAAGTAGATTCAAAAACATTCACAATGAACTAGGATTTCATCAGAGATGTTAAGTAACAGAAATTTGTAATTAACTATTTTTATTACAAATTATCCTAATTTTACTGTTTCTTCCTCCTTCTTCAGTGTGTTTAATTCATGTTCCTGTGGTATATAAAGTGTAGACAGTAGATTTTTAAAATTACTGGTTTAGTTGCACAATTCTCATCAAAACATCCTTTGAACTTCAAAGGGAATTTGGTTTAAAAAATTTCATCTTACTTAGATATCAAGATAATGTAGATTTCACAGGTTTAGTTGTTTGGATTTTTAAAATTTCTTTAAAACCTACTATTTTTGCCAGTACTAATAAAAACCTACATGATATGGGGAAAAAATACTTCATTTAAGTCACATGAGACAACACTGTGTTTGATTTTTTTTTTAGTCAGCTAGTCTAAATAACTGAGACTGAGAACTACTTTCTGGTAATAAATTTCAAACAATATCCAGACTATTTTGCTGCAAGTTTGACTAGAATTGCATCTTTTCATATTTCACTGTGTTAGCTGGTGCTGTACAACAGCTCCACCTTATTTTGCAATACCACGCTAGCTTTTATATTTCCTGAATTAATAACTACAGTATAGCATAAAGTAAACTAAAAACCTAAAGAGTTGCAGCATATTAAAATACAAGGTGTTTTTATTTCCTCTGTGAATGCATTTTTAAGCAAAGGAGAAAAACATTTCTCCTGGCCTCAAAACAGACAACTCATTATATGTCAAGTTATATTTTCCTACTTTTAGTCAGCAGAGATAAGCCAGGTGCTTTGATTTCTGAGTTTATATAAAGTACTTTCCACATCTGATGTACACTTCTGACACACCCAGATCTACGATATCCAAGTGCTGGGATTAAAAAAAGAAATCAGTCATGCATTCACTTTAATACAGTACTATTTCCCTCCAAAATGTCACATCCCTACCATGATTTATAGCTACTTTTCATGTTTGTCTAGTCCTGACTGCATTGTTTAAAAAATACTGTCCCATCTCTACCACACAAGCTGTTTGTATCATGCTATCAACACACAGCAGAAGCTGGAATATTTGGTAGATTCATTACCTTCATGGAGCACTTACTAAACAAGGAGGGGAGGGAGAGAAGTATAACCAAAACACCTTTAATTTTTTCCCCCCATCTCCAAAAAGTGAAAAACTGCTGCAATCACTGCTCTAAGTAGCAGCTGAACATGAGTTATTATTTTTCCATTTCCAGCTCAGAGTAGCTGGACTGCAGAACAAATGGGGTATGGACTATACATCTAAAGGTTATCCTCAGGCCAGAACTTTGGCAGTTGGAAGTGACTTCTTGCAGACAGTACACTAGCAGAACACAGTAGCATGTAGTTCAAACTGATTTCTTCTGTAAAATACTTCTGTATCACTTCATTATTTGGCACTCTCATTGCCTCAAGTCAACAGAAACAGGGAAGGAAATAAGAAAAAAAGACCAAGCAAAAGCTCAGACAACTTTAACTCAAGAGCCAACTGCTGAAAGTCACTACTGTATACCATGATGCATCTACTTAACAGTGACATTTCCAATCTTAAAATCAATAAAGTATTACATACCATGCAGAGTTCATTATGGCTATAATGAAACTAACAGCAAAAGCATTTAAGCAGATTAATACCTTGGATCCATTTGTGGTTTAAAAACAACTTTCAGTTCTTCCACAGAAGCACACTGACTTGTAAGCTCTTCTAAGAAATCTTCAAATTTTGAAGGATCAATGTCTACTGAGAATGAACTCAGCAAGTAAAAAATATTTGTGAAGTCTCCAGCTGAAAAAAAATGAATCGCATGAGTAATGCAATTAATAAACCAGCAGGAAAGCAGTTCCCTTACCTCCTTCCTACCTCCTCCCACAGAAGTACAGGTCACCATTCTAAAGAGGCAAATAAACTGTTCTCTCAGTGAGAGTGCAGATGTGAGACAGGGGCCCTGTAAAAGGCAACAACTACTTCACAGTTCACAATAAGGCAATTATTTTCAGCCTTTTGTTCTTCTCTCAGATAATGTAGTTACGCAAGTTGCACACTTTCTTTTAAGGTCAAGATATAAATTGTATTTTGATTTGATAATAGATTCCGATAGGCTCTTAAATAAGCACCTTCTGTGCTGTTTACCAACCTGTGAGATGCATGGTTTCAAGCAGTTCAGACACCAGCTTACTATCCTCTTCTAATTCCAGTTGGATTAGGCCTAGTTTTTTTCTCATTTTCTGCAAATAGTGTTTCTCAAATTCTGCATCATATTCCTCTTCCAGGATGAGCTGGCTTATTTCCAAGGGCAGCTCTGGAACTAAAGCTTCAGCAAGTTTTCCCAGGTTCCACTTGCAGATCTCTGGCTGTTTGTTGTAAGCGTAGCGCCCTGTATTATCAGAACCATTGCAAATGTGTTCAGGGTCATACCTACAAGAGAAGAAATAGTTAGTATTCTTCTAGTTATCTGGATAAAAATACTGTGAGAAACAGTACTTTTCTTATTTTAGCCTGCTCTAGGAACTGAAAAATTTGAAAGGAAACACTCCTTGATTCCTTTCCCAAAGCCACAAGCTACAAGAACAGTCTAACAGCTATTGATGTTGTGAACAGAGTTTAAAGTACATTGACAGGAAGAATTACAGGATAACCAGAACTACCTTAATCTCCTTTGCCATAAGGATAACTCAAAAATCTGCTTTGGAGTTAAAATATTAAAGCAACCACAAACACCAGGGTTATCCTACATAGCAAGAACATATGCACATTCCAAACAATGATGGTACACTAACCTGTCCATAAAGCCAAAAGGGCCATAGTCAATGGTTAGTCCAACTATACTCATGTTATCTGTGTTCAGCACGCCATGGCAAAACCCCACACACTGCCATTCAGCAACCAATCTCGCCGTCCGTTTGGTTATCTGAAAGAAAAAAAAAAAAAAATCATTTTTCTTCATCATAATCGATTTCCAAAACTATTTCCTAGTCTGAACTGAGGTTTCTACAGCTCCAGTGGAAACAGATTCTGTCAGCATGCCATACACACAAACATCCTAAGGATTGTTTGCCTCTCTCCTCCTGTCAGTAACTCCCCTGTTCCTCTGCCTCCCATTTCCATTTGCCTCTGCTTCTCTCCTTCCTTGCTTCTCATGCTTGACTTGCCAGTCAATTGAACAGCTTTCAAATGCACTGGAGACAGCACACTGAAATTAACTGTTTGACATCAGACTTGCATACTACTCTAGTCATCACACAAATATATTATTTTGCCTATTATTGATTTTAAAGAGTAACTACAGGCAGGAAATCACACAAGCAAGTGTAACCTTTTGGTATGTAGGGGTGATTTACAGGGAGGTTAAAGGGCTGACAAGAAAACTATTCCCTGCAAATGTATTTTAGCACTGATAAGCATTTATCTCCATGTTCTGAGAGTGGAAATAAGGCAACAAGATTAAATAAAAATATTGCAAGAACAACAATTTTATTTAAATCAAATTCTTCACTGAACGCATGCTTCATCAGTAATTTTCCACTGCTTAACTGACAACTGTTTTTATGGAATTCACTAAAATCATGCAAGTACCCCATCCTTCAAACGAATAGTACAATATTTTAAAGCAGTCCTAGTTATTTAAATACATTAACCCACCTGTCAACTTCATCACTAAAAATCTATAATACAGGAAACTAACATGGTTTTAAAATAAAACTAGTTACAAATACTTAACTAAACTGCTGTAAGTAAAAATTTTGCATAGCTACGCACTAAAACTTTTATATCAAATCATTTTCATAGATAAAATCCTTCTTCTTCCCAAACAGCAAACAATGCGCAGAAATTCAAAACAACTATTTGCTCCATGCTGCAGTGTAACTATATTTCATTAAGGTTCAAAAAGCAATCTATGAATTGTTTCATTAGATGTTTCTATGCCTTTGTGTTCAAATTCAGAATTTTTCTACCTTTTTTTTAAAAAACATATGCAGTCAAGTAAAGAAGAAAAATTAGACAAAACTTGCCCTGACAGGTAGTGAAAACCACAAATCATGCATGGAAGAAAACCTTTTGGTTCACTTTGAGATCCCACACTTTTATTTTTCCAATATTCTCATGGTAGGTACTTTACCTATTTTTTTTGAATGCTGATTCATGGGGCAGCTGAAAGCCAGCAGGCAGCTACATGTGTCCAAAACTGATTACCTAGGCCATGAACCAGTAAGAGAGGCACACCCTGCACAATGGCTCTGTGCCAGGAAAATGAAAAATTTAAAAATGAAAAAATCCTGGTCACCAGGATTGGGATGAAAGCACTCCAGTGGTAAGGCAGTGCTTGTATGGATGCATTGCACACCACCAAGCTTCTAGTAAAAAGAAATGCCCCTGATGAGAGTGCCCAAAAGCAACTAAAGCTTGGGTGCCACTCAAAGATGGGTATATTGATAATGAAGAGACAGCTCTGCATCCTCTTTGATCTTTATTATTTTTGATCAACATTTTCTACAGCTAGCCAAACTAGAAGGCAAGTATGGTGTATATATAACTAAAACTGTCAGCCAAAGGACATGCTCATTTAAATCTAAACAACAGCTATATTTGACAAGTACAGATAATGATGTCTGCTTTCTAGACAGTGCTGTGAAATGTAATCACCTGTACTTTTTTTCTCCATTTCCTCCACAATTGCAGAAAGAATGAAAAAACAAGATAGAGTTGAAGTGACAGCAGTTCTCTGCTAATGGATGTGTTTGTTCAATTAGAGAATGGACTGGGGTGATTTTCAGGTGGAGAGAAGACTGGAAAGTCTCCACTAAGGATGAGAGAAAATACGAGGAGGCAACGATAGCTCATGGAGTGTGGACAGTCAGTGGCACAAGGAGCACAACAAACAAGAAACGGATCTGGGGAAATGAGAAAAGGATGCTAGGAATAGAGGTGGGGAGAAGGAGAAGGAAACCAGTAGTAACTGGGCCAGGAAAAGTAGCCAAAAGCAGGAAGAGGCAGGACTGGGCACACACACACAGATTCCCAAGACCCATGACGTTTCTGCCATCAGGAGGTAAGCATGCCATCAGCTACATAGCTGGACACACACAGAGTGAGCGATAAGCCACAGCTCACCTCATCAACCCCAATTCTTCACGCACAATGGGCTTGTCCAGCACAGTTAAATCCTTTGGAACTTAGTGGGGAACCAAGCCACAGCTTGGTTTGAAGAACTAATGTAAGTATGCACGGGTTGTGGTAAAGAAAAAAAAAAAGGCCATGAAACCAAACCACAGAATGTCAGCTATCAAGTCTAGCTTTTGACCTCTTACCAGTCTGTTATGAAAGTGGATCATGCTGCAGCCATTCCCTCAGTCCATACCAGATTATCTCAGATTTCAAAGCACCACAGCAGCTTGCAGAGAGACTAGTGAAGTATTACACTGGTATTTTTTAATTACTCTCTTTGCTGACTAGTTATAAGAGTGCTCAATTGCCTTTAAAGGCATTTCAGTTCTAAAGTCTGAAGTTAAACTGATTTGCAGACAACATTTCTGTTTGTAATTTGGGAAATGAGACTTAGCATTCTCAGTTATTTTACAAAATGATGCATTGCAAGTGATGTCTCAGCACCATCAACTCATCATGTGGCAGTCAGACCCAAAACTCCCTCTCACAGTCTAGGACAGTTCTAGAAAATGGAGACAAGCCTTTGGAAGCTCCCCCTAAGCAGGAAAATCATGACTTACCATTAGGAAGGTTAAACTGTTTTCACTGGTTAGATCAGTATCAACAGTGCTGTTATCAGTAAGAGGGTCTACTAGGAGTGCTTTCTTCAAAGAAGAGTTCAGACAATTGAATGATACAAAGTATTAACTGACTCCAGTCATCTGTGCTTGCAGATGAAGTTCCTAAAGATGACTGGTATGGATTTATGAAGAGATTCTGATATTCCTTACCTCTTTGAAGAAAGCAGCATTCCTCTGAACAGTGTTGTCTGAATAAGCCTCCTGGATTTCTGGGTAGAAAGTGCTGATCACATAATCAAGCATCTGTATTCGAATATCATTTCGGTTAACGCTGGGACCCTTGCGTCCAGTGTACTCATCAGGGGGTTTAAAAATTTCAAAAGAGCCAAACCTGTTCAAAATAAAGACATGTTTGTGAATTATCTGATACTATTAACATCATTTGATATTGCATGTAATAAAAACATTTACTGTTGTTACAGTAACAGCACATCATCTCTTAACACCAAATCTTCAGGTGACAGAGAAAAGTCCTGCAAGATTCCTACACTAAACACAGTGAGGCTCAGTGACTTGGTGAAAGGGAGTTCCTACATCCACATGTACCTAAACTGACCAACCCTGCCAGTACTGAACAGCAGCTCATTACAGTTTCTTACAACTCCTTCTACTGAAAAAATTTTATCCAGGAAATATGTGGAAGTTGGTATTTATATTAATCTTAATATTAATAAGATATTATTTTAAATATCAGGCTGTACATCAAGCATACCAGATATATTCTCCAATTATGCAAACACACAGGAAAATACACAAATATACACATACATATGAAAGCACATATTCCTTATATTTCAGCTTCCCCTAATATTCTGTAACTTTAGAGGAAGCAATGCAACTTCCTGAAATGCCTACTAGCTTCTGCTGGAGCAGGAACCTCATAGACTTCTCATGCAGAGAAAGCACGCCCAAACTTTCCCAGTACTACATTAGAATTGGAATTTAGTATAGAGCTATAATCCACCACCACCACTAATAGTACTACTATTAAAAAAAATAAATCACGTATTTTGTACAGGAATAAACATGAAAAGTATCTTCTCCTAAGTCTGAAGAACTTACTTCTTCCTTCTACCAGGCCAGCATCCCTAGTATTTATCTGTTTCAATGCAAAGACAGCAGCCCATCCCATCTGCTGAGCAAGAAAAGCAGCTTCCTACAGCCCAGCAAAAGAAGTTCCAAACCTCCAGAACAAGAAACACACAAACGGTGTTGTTAGGGAAATACACTTAAAATGGTATTTCAAAAGACTGCTTAGTTTTAAAGGAAAAAAACCGAAACAAAATCAATCAAAAAAATAGGCTTCTACCTTATAAATGTAGAGGCTATTCTCAGAACAACTGTACACCTTTCATTTTTTGGATTCCCATCATAAAATATGTCCCGAACGACTCTGGAGTCGGACGTCACGCAGGTGCCAGCCCGTGTTGTTGGTATTCCCAGGTGAAACATGGCCTCGCTGCACAGGAACTCCCGAATGCTCGACCGCAGCACTTTCCGCCCATCAGCTTGCCTGCAGCGAGAAGACAGGGAGAGGTTTGGGGCTATAAAGGCAGGAACTCCTGTCTCCTCTGCAGCAGCAGAGAAATAAAAGCCTAGAAGTAGCATACTCTGTCCATGGTCACACAAAAAAGCAGTGGCAGATGTGAAAAGAAAAGCTGGACCTTCAAACTTCTGGTAAAGTTCAATTAGATGTACACAACAACTTGCAATGAAGAGCACACAGAATAAACCTTCCAGGTACATGTATCCCTTCTAATCATTAACTATGCTGGTTTTAGTGATGCAATAGTCTTGCAAAATATCTTTACAATTTGGACAGCTATAGCTATTATATTGTATATCAAGACAGTAGTTTCCTCTTCATAAAATGAAATATAATGAAAAATACTATTTTGAATCTTTCTGGGTAAGCAATCTGGGTAAGAAATGGGGTCTAAAACATGAGCATGCACAACAGTTGCATTAAAAAAACCAAACCCACCTAAACAGACAGAAAACAACCTGGCATATTTAATAGACACTAAGCAAATGTAACAGACAGAAGTGGTTCTCTGCATTTCCAAAGCCACAGGCAAGCAGAAGAGCCGCCGAGGGCAGATCTACAAAGCTACCACTACATCTGGGATTTTCTCTGTGATTTCCTTAACCCTCACAGAAAACCCAAATAAAGCCTTCCAAGGACCTGAAGTACATGAAACTGAGGTGTTACCAACCCTGTGCAGAGCTGGGACAGAAAATACAGAAAGTCCAAGTGGAAAAAAATACCTGAAATATTTAAAGTATTTGAAGACTAATGTGGCTAACGAAGATACCCATCCATTGCAGGGATTTGGTCAGTATGTCATTTTGGGGACTTTTCCACTACTCCCTCCCACAGCTGGGAACCAGCGGCACAACCAAGCAGGCACATTAAAAAAACATCTGCGTGGGTGGCAATTACACACTGCTCTCCGCACTGCCACCATGGTCTGCATCCTCCCAAAGGAGGAGACTTTGTCTCTCTCAAAGGGGGAGACCCGCAAAGGAGGATAACCAGGGACAGAAGTAACGTGCCACCTGAACGATGCAGTGAGATGCAGCTATACTCTTGTTTTCCAGGAGAAAGTTTCGCCTCCTCCTGATCTGGCATTTAAGCACCACACTCGCTGCTGCCAAGTTAAACAAAAAACAAACAACCACGAGGGCTTAAGAAATGACCTTTGCCTCAGGGAACGATCCTCAGCACGGCACCAGCCCCTCGCTAATGCCACGTGCGGGCCGGTAAGTCCGTGCCCGTTCTCCCCGCACGGCAGGCGTGTGGCAGCGGGTGCCGCCGCTCCCAAACCGCGCCCCGCCGGCTGTTCCGGCCCCGCCCGGCCCGGGCCTTACCGGGAAAAGGGGGTGATGCCGGCGCCCTTGAGCTGGATCTCCCAGCGCTCGCCCCGCGGGCCCAGCACCTCGCCCAGGTACATGGCGGCGCCGTCGCCCAGCTGCCCCGCGAAGCTGCCGAACTGGTGGCCGCAGTAGCAGTGCGCCGCGGGCTCCGCGCCCGCCAGCACCCGGTTCCCGCTGAAGAACAGCGCGGCCTCGGCCTCGGCCTCGGCCGGGTCGGCCGCGGGCGGCTCCAGCCCCAGCAGCGCCAGCGCCGGCAGCGACATGGCAACGAGCCGCGGGTTCTGCAGCGGGCTGGGCCGCACCCGAGCGAAGCAGGCGCCGGGCACGGTCCGCGGGCCGCCCTCCTCCGAGGCGTCCACGGGCAGCGAGCGCAGAGCCAGGTTGTCGAAGCGCAGCGCGCCCAGCCAGCCCCCGCCGCCCTCGGGCTGCTGCATGGCCGCACCCGCGGAGCCGCGCCGGGCCGGGCCCCTGGCCGCCCTCAGCAGCCGCGGGGGCAAGCGGCGAGCGCTGCGCAGCACCGAGTCCATGCGCCCGGGCCGGGGGAGGAGCTGCGGCCAGTCCCGCCCATGGAGCCACCCTGCCCGCAGGGCGGGGAGCGGGGAGAGCGGCCGGGCCCGGGCGGGCACAGCTGGAACCGGCGGGCGGCTCGGAGGCGTCGCGACGGGCGGCAGCCGTCAGCAGGCCGCGGGGGTGCTGACCCACAAGAAGGAAAAAAGATAAACGAAAGTGTGTCACAAGTCAGTACTTATTCAGAGCCCTCCTGCTTTTTGTTAATTCAGTTAATAGCACCTACCTCATTGGTGGGCCAAGACCAAACCTCTCCAAGGTGTGCACGCGTAATTTCTCTGAAGGGTCCAGTGGATGCCTCCACTTAAACCCGGACATAGCAGGTATACCATCTGCAGACAGTAGATGGCACTAAATTATTATTATTACTATTACTTGTACTTTCCAGCGAAAATCAGAGGTGAGTCTCAGCTCTGAAGCATTGGGGTGTAACCATAACAGAGAGAGAACACGGTGATGGCAGCAGGAGAGGGAGAGGAGCTGCCCGGTGGGCGGTGATACACACCCAGAACCTCCGTCGCACTTGTACAAACTTAAAGCCCTGAGCAGCCTTTGCCAGGCTTGCCCACACACAGCTCCAGGAGCAGAACACTCCTGCTGGCCCTGGAGAAAGCAGATGTGCAGCTTAGTTGCTGCAGAGACATCACGTTAATAACCATCCTGCTCTAATCAAATATCACTTTTCATTAATTTGTAAATCATCGCTGTGGCCAGAATCAGGGTCATTTTACCGCTGAAAGAACGTCACCTAGCTGGGATATGTTTTTTTCTTTTGTGTTTTCTTTTTTTTTTTTAGGTCTGATCCTTCCCACTTTCCCTCACGCATTAGTCATGATACACAAGTACCAAGTATCTAGGATAAGGCAAGTGTGAAAGTAGCTGTATCTTTCCCCCTGCCCCTGTCATCAGTAGAGCTTTCCCCTGTCATGCTACACAAACCGACAGAACATCCATCAAGCAAAAGCACTTTGAGGCAATTGGACGTATTTCTCAGTTTCTTAGATGTTTTACAATATACACAGAAATACAACTGCCAGTGGAAACAGAGATTTTAATCCACCACAAAAAGTCAATTTTTTAATTTTTTCGGTATTTGGTATAGAAAAGACACCTCAAATCAAATGTGAGGTGGGCCAGCAGTGTGCAGTGTAGTGCTGGTGAGCGATGCACTCCCAAAGCAGGCAGCTGCTGGGTGTCACCTGAGGCTGGCTGACCACTGCTCCAGAGCTGAGCTGCTGTGCAGGGAGAGTACAGGACTACAGTATTCTAAGTTTTTTCTTCCACCTAAATGGTTTAACCAGCAATTCTTTTTGACAGCTCCAATTGCAACTGGAGGGAACTTTGCCTGATCAAGGAAAAACACACTGCATTTTGCTTTACACACAATCTAAAAAGATGGACCACTGATTGACAAGGGGTACAAACAGATTACCATTCCAAACATATCTGTTTGGAATACAGCTTGTCACATATATGAATACAGGGTCTTTGTATTAAAATCTTTTTTTTTTTTTTTAAAGTAGTGGTCATATTGATTTACCTGTGTCAATTTGAAAGATAGAACACTTTGCCACCCATTCAATATCTTTTACACTTAAAGGATCTTTATTTCCCACATGGAAGACAGTACTTTAAGCACAAATGACTGTGCCTGATGTGAAGGCAATGTTGGAGTGCTTTGCTGGACTGGGACTACAGCTGTCAGCTCCTTGCAAGACTGAGCACTGGAGACATGAAAAGAAAAGCAACAAGAACAACATCAACTCACCATGGCTAACTCTGGACTCTGAATTTAAATTCTCATGTTGAGCAGACAGTCTCCCTATGTGTTTAGTAGGACAGGGGAACTCACCCTTTCCCCCTAAACCAGTTACATGTGGTAGGTAGAGAAACTAGTTCCCCTGCTTCAGCATTACAGTCAGATGCCCCTCATCAGGGAGTAATTAGTTCAAGTAATGTTCTCCAGGGCAATGTGATATATGGTGGAATTATCCTGTACTACACCTAGCTAACCAGTGTTTGCTCTCAATAAAAATACTGATTAGGAAAATAAATACCTTCAACAGAAATGATGGTTAAAATATTTTATTTTTTATATAATAGAACATACTGCTGTTTACTTTAAATCACTTTAAAGGCACACATTGTTAAAAATACTTCAAATTTACATCACATGTACAAATGCATAAAACAGATGTACATGTCACCAAAAAAATACAATATGGCTTCATAAAGTTGAGGCGGGGCTGGGAAAATTCAACATATACTTAAATTTTACAGGATGTTAACACTGAAAGGACTGACTAGAACAGAAAAGAATGGACCTAAACCACGGATTATGTTATATAAACAGTACAACACATTGAATATACAACATCAAGAATTTGTGTATGGATTCATAGAATTGTTAGTTCTGCAAATTCATCACTTTCCAGTGCCACTGAACAAACAGTGCATGCATATGATCTGCCAATTTGCAACAGTGGGAAGATAAACTGCAAATTCTCCATCCACAAAGTTCCCTGAAGAATCTGCTGATATGCTTTGTTATTAAAAAAAAAAAAATTAAAAAAAAAAAGTTGAAACAATAGACTTAAGGTAATGACTGGAGAGAATAACTGAGTAACGAATAGACACCTTAGATGGTAATCACTTTTGGCTAAAAAGCATAAGACATCAACATTCTGCAAGAATGCTCCATGACAATCATTTAGCATTAGTCCCACCCAAGATTAAGGCTCCTATCTAAAATTTACCTTAGATTTGTTTTCCTTTGTGTAAAATTACCTGAGCACAGATATCAAAGATCTACAGAGCTTTTAAAATACCTGCAGATACTTTAGAAATCTGTAGATAACTTAAAGCAAAATATCCATATATTTAATTCTACCAGCTAAATATTCTCAAGAAAATAACCAACAGAACATCATTTTGGTATGTCAGTAAAGCCAGGAGAAAGAAGAGTGAGCTTAAGCTTTTGCTTCCATCTTTTAAAAATGTACATAAAATGTAATAGAATTATTCAAATAGAACTGCTTAATTGTAAACAATACATTAAATGTTTTTAAAAAACAGTAATCAAAATTCAGGCAGTCACTCTTCTATAAATTGTTTACAAATGCTGCTTTTCCTCTTGCTAGAGATGGCTGATGGTTTCTTAAGCACTAATAAATAGAAAATAAAAAGACCTGCCCCACTGTTTTCTGTAATATCATTTACACTTTGTGTCCTAGAAGCATGAATCGCTGTCATTGTTATTTGCTAACATTTATTTCCTGGACACCTGTAAGGCCCAGACCCAGAAAAGCACCAGAAAAGCATCTTAAGAGCTCTGCAGAATTGGGTTAGATTTAGTAAGGTTAAACATGCACTTTAATAATTTGCTGCACTGGAAGTCATAAATTCTCTCAACGTGAGAATTTGCTCATAAATTTTCAAAGAGCAAGGCAGAAAAGCTTCGGGTTGCATGGACAGACCAGCTCCCAGCAAAGTCAATGCCATCACAAAGAGGAGCATCAGACCCTTAATTTTAAAAGCTCAAAAAAGACTACACTGTACAGAAGATAGATGTACATACTTTCAGCAAACCAAGGACTGTTTGGAACTATTTCCAACACAAACCTTTGGAAAAATACCCTATTAGAAGTGGTTTCTGGATGTTATTGAACCAACTGAAAAAACACAAAGAAACACAAAACACAACAGCACCTTTTCCTCCTCCTGCCTCACATACTGGTTCCCATCTTTCATTCCCAAAAGAAATTAACACAGATAAAACCCTCACTTTAAGCAATGAGCAACTGTAAATGAGCCTGAGGAGCAAATGGGACTCTTCCATTCAAATACATCAGGTTAACTTTGATATGACAATGTTATCTGTGTTGTTGAACTAGGACTAGCTGATTGCCAAGAGCATTTTACAATCACTGAAAATCCTGTAAAAAGGGAAGGTACCAAAAAATTCCAATGAAATATGAACCTAGGATTATTTAAAAAAAAAAAAAAAGGGAAGAAAGAAATAGATTGATGATGGATGAGTGTTCCAGATAATTAAAAAATAACAGCAGTCTGTAGTACCCATAATTCTATGTATAAATAGCAGGTAATCCAAATAAAATGCTACAGTTGGTTGAAAAACTAATTTAAACACTGCTTTCCTATTAAATAGATTAAAATATTCATCCACCGAGAAATTACATTGATAAATAAAATATTTTCATGTAGCAAAACCAAGGGGCAGGTTAATTCCAGGCTTTTAATGCCAAATATGAAAGATGAAACAAAAGTAAATTGTACAGTAGTTCTAGTCTCTTAAATTTACAATACTGAAACCAGCAGGATTTGGCTAAATAATACAGTTTAAATAAGCTAATCTAAAGGAACAGAGTGTCCTGTAAACATCTGACACAAACCACATTGCATTCTGATGGGGTGGCTATACCTTCTCTATGCAGGAGAAAGACAATTCAACTGGTGGTGGTAACAAGGGATGCAATCTAAAGGCAACATTCCTGTTCTTCAGTAAGGCTTGTAAAAAATCAGAGCCGTGTACGTATGACAGCCTGTACAATTATGAAATTTCTGGAAAGCTCTTAAGTTTAAAAAAAGCCTAAATGTTTTAGATATAAAACACACACTGAGAAGATGTCCTTTTAAATTATGTGTAAAAGTGTCTGGCACCAGAAACAAACACTTGGTATTATTATACCTAAGGAAAAAAAGCAAAGAATCACTCAAGTGTCCCTGAACTTCAGAGGAGATGCAGCCCAATTAGGCTACTTTGTGTTGTTTTTTCCTCTGAAAAAGGAGCCAAGAACACACACCCTTTAAGCTGCCTGTACTACATCATCAATTTTATATATATATTATATATAATGCATATATATAGCATACATGTATATAGTATGCATATATAATATATATATATATATTTGCATACACATTTCTTTTACCTCAATCTGGAATCATCTGGTTTCATGCAACACACCTATCAAGAATCAAAACTATTAATTAGATCATAGCTGGTGTAACTTTAGTATCAAATCTTTTATTATATAGTGATTGAGTGTTGCTTATCAGCCAGCTCTGACTAGAATCCTCATCCTTTAGTCCAGTTCACGCATTGTCTCCATCACCCTTTCTTCAGCCACCTTCTTCACACAGAGCCTCTACTTGATGTTCACTGTTGAGGCACCTCTGTCAGCCTCTGAAGACAGCTCTGTGTTGCTGGCATTGAGAGAACAAACTGAACTGTCCTGTGACCTATTCGGTAGCAGCCATATCCCAGCAGTCCAAAAACTGTTGCTTTTAAAGCAAATTTGAAAAACTTACTTGAAGCTGATGGAGGAGGCACACTGAAATGGAAGACAGAAAACAATATTAATATTTGCATAGCTGGAAACAGTATGCATTTTCCAATTAAAAAAAAAAAAAGGGATCTTTTATCCCCTTCTTCCCCACTGTGCAGGAAGTTTTCAGGTAACAGATGCATCATGAATGAACAATGTATTTTTTCATGTTCAAGGGCTATATACAATTAAATAACAATAAAAATTAATAAACACAAACAAAGCTTCATCTACTTACATATTATGCCACACTAAATGGCTAGGAACCTTTACTTGTCCATCACCCTGCCAAAATAACTAAGTCAATATCCAGACTTCTTGAAGAATACTAAAAGAGAATACTGAGATTGTCACAGAACCGCTTGGAAATCTCTGCACTGGCCACCTGAACCAGGAGGGCAGAGGACAACCCACACCAGGTCTACCCCCCAACCTTCAAGCAGTCTCACTGTTGGCATATGAAGCAAACAGTTAATGTTACTTCCACAATAAAGCTGGCTTTGAGAACACAGCCACATGCATCTGCAGCCCTGCACCTTCACTAACAGGCTCTGCAGCTGGTCCTGCACCTGCAGCAACTCATAATCCTCTTACAAGCAACTCAGACGTTTCCATATATTATTTCAAAGGAGCCTAAAGTTAACATTCATTCATACCCAGAAAAAGTTTATAATGTATTCAGAAGTAATCAGTTACAATGGGGCAAAAACACTGGGTGCTCTCAAACCACGTTAGATGTGCTGACATTAGGATACAACTACGCTGAATTTAGCTCCATGTGCTCAAACTACGGAAAGGTTATCACTGGTAGGACTTTGCACATTACAGCAATATAGAGGAGAGTTTAAAAAAAGCTTATGTATTGAACCAAGATGGTGTAAAGGCATCTCTTTATATGTTCTTATACCCTCTCTACCTACTCTTTTCTCAATCCTAATACCTCACCACAATTAAAAAAAAAATCAATTAATAACAGCTGTTCAGAGCACAATGCTAATAATGTCTAGGTCATGGGTTCAATCCCTGTATGGGTCATTCACTTAGAAGTTGGACTCCATGATCCTTGTACATCCCTTCCAACTCAAAATATTCTGTGGCAGACAGTACAGTCTGCTTGGAGTCAGGTTCAATGTATGAACTTAAAAATTAGAAAAAAAAATCAGAAATATATGTATGTTTTTATCCAGAAAATTTTCAAGTTCATGTTACAACTTCTAAAATTAACTAAATACCTGTGAAAGTCTTAAAAACTTGCCACCTTAGAGAGGTGATGAACAGTAAACATACAAAAGAAAGCCCTAACTCTGTTCTACAACTGCAGTGCAATAGCATAAGGGGCAAAAAAGTTTAAAGAAAAATAAGTTGCAAATACAGCACTTTTATAATCGTCATTTGCTTCATATTATTTCAGAAAATCAAGTTAATGCAATATTAATGTCTTGTGAAAGATACCAGTAACTCTTCTGCTCAGTTATGGCACTGGCAAGGTAAAAGCAATCTAGTCAGAGCCTAAACTTCGATGAGAAAGACTTTCTCAGCAGGCTTGAAGACATGCATTTGGCCTTTGGGTGATTTAGTTCTGTGTTGTCAATGGTGCAACCAACAGCCACCACACAACAACATGGATTTGGACAGCCTCATTATACAGGTTATTTGCAAGGCTGCAGAGTACATTGGACATCTAGTTTGTGGCTCTAGGTGAGGCTTAGCCTTGAAAGATAGTTATAAATGACTAGGCAGAAATTCTGTACCTTGCATTCTTGACTCCAGACATATTTTAGATGTCTAAATATACCATTTACGTGGATGTCAGTCTTTTCTGGTTTTCATAGCCTCCGAAGAGATTGGTGAGGTGGTTACATAAACACAACAAACGGATGTGATAAGTAAAGTGTGAATGTTTGAAAGACTATAATCCTAAAGCACCACAGACCAACTACTAGGTTGTATTATAATCTCTCCTGTATTTCTGAAGTCCTGACCTTTGTGGCTTTATGGGATATACATAGTCTGAATGCTTTGGTTCTTCAATTCTGTTTTTTACAAAGCAAATGCATCTATTTTAATAGGTACTGTGAAGTAAGAGTTCACCAGAATACATAGCATAAACCAACTCATAATTAGTTAGGTATACACATTAAAATAAGTCCTTACTTACATATACTCTTAAAAATAGGGTACAAGCAACTGCGACACTAAGCTTGCCAGAGCCAGCAGCGCCTTGACAAAACAAAAGCTTTAAATCCAATGATTTATATTTATCTAAGTTGGACTAAAAAGCCTTGTTGTTTTCACCATCTTCTACAGCCTTCATTTGAATTTTCATTTTAGGAGACTTAAATGGGGACCAATTTTCTTTCTAGACAAAGGCATGTTCTCATCCTCTATGTTCCTCCATATTAAACTATTTATTTTTTTCTTTGATATTTTCTTTTTCTTTGCTGTAAGCACAATCTGCAAGCACTGCACAGCAAGTCAGTGAATTGACAGGGCAGGGATGACAGTAGAGATCCTTCTTCAAGCTGTGACAACCAACCAAAAAAACTCCAAAGAAACAGCTGGTTTTTAGCAAGAGAAGCTGTTACATCAAAATGTAGGAAAGGATGAATGTTACCTCATTATTTCCTGTATCTTTAAGTCAGAATTCCAGTTCTTTTCAATTCCAGGTACATGACCCATGCCAACAACACCAACTACAACAGCTGGGATATATTTTCTAGGTTCATCTGAGAAAAGAGATGGAGAGAAAGGAATGTATCTGTAAAAGAACTAATCTCAAGCTATAAATAGATAGGCAATGTGTGAGATTACAAAACTGATTTTTCTAAGATATAGGGGCTTTTACTACCAGATATTGAAATACTGTTGTTACATACTCATCTCACCTACTGCCTCTTTCATTGAAAGTCTGAAAAAGTCAGCATGGTTTCTGGATTTTCAGGAATCATTTATTTAATAAATAGACCAGGCCAGTGCTCATACTCCAGCCTCAGGATGACAGGCTCAGCAGATGCAAGCTAAATTAACTTCTTTCTTTCTGTGTAGGTCATGTTTCTGTGCTGCTTTTGAGGAACATCCCTGGTCTTTGTCATCTCCCGGACAGAGAACTTTCTCCACTACTTTGGACAGTGGCACCTGGCACATGAAGTGTAACAAGATTTGGGCTCACAATTGTACAACAACGCTTGAGACCATGCCTGTCCCTGGGAAGTTCAATTTTAGAGACCTGGCCTCAGCAACAGCAAACCCAGGCCAGTGACATCCAGCAGTTGGCCAGTTACCATCAGATCAACGCAACACATGCCAGCTCTCACCCTCACCTCCCATCTACCATCCCAATTTCACAACACCCAAAATGTGGTTACTGGAAGTTTTCCCCAATGAAAAACATAGCACCATGCCACAATAAAAATAACTCACGAAAAGCTTCCTAAGTAATAATGACCAGGCTGCTTTCCTATGGAGAAAATTCTACATAATACATAAATATAAAATACAAGTTCCACTGTTTTACTTTAAATATACACCCTTGATTTTACCAGAAAAAAAGTAAAAACGTGAAAAGCAGCCCACCTCAAAAGGGAACAAAACTGTATTGAAAACACTAGAACTATTGTACATATTTAACAAATTGGTTTTTCTGAATTTTCTTTTTCTCAGTTTATTCTAGGATTGCTCTAAATCGGAACTGCAACTACAACAGAAGTTCTGCCCAAAAGTGATGACCAATACTATCTTCTTAAGATACAAAGTGGTAACATCCCTCAGTAAGCTTATAGGGAAGGGCATGCAGATCATATATGCCAGCAGAACACTTCCAAAGACTGGACAAATACTATTTTCTACACACCTATACCTTGCTGAAACAGCAGAGTGACATGGTTATTACTGCCAATCATCAAAGATCCTAGCAGCCCAGTTTACAACAATAAAAAAACCTATGAAGAGTACTGAAATTAGAGAATTAACTTATCAAGAAATGAGTCCCTCAGCAGCCAGTGACAACAATGAATTTGGTGAGAATGGGGCAAGTGAGATAGACAGCTGTCCCATACTGTGCTGTCATACCAGATTCCTGCCTTTTGAAATAGTTGTCTGGCTAATTAGTACTTTCCAGTTTTAAGTAACACAATGGGAAAGGAAACATAATTTAAAGTCTACTGCTCTAAGTGGTTTCAACAGAAGAGTAATACCCCTTTTTAATTTTTTAAGCATGGTATCTTATGTGACATGTGGCATTCATGAACAGAACATCCCAGATTTCCTGAGAACTGAACTTTGGACCAGCACACAAAGAACACCTTGCTGGTTATAATCTCTGCTTCAAAACAATTACTTTCTGAAGCTCGAGGTAGTTCTATCTGCTTTGCTGCTTGCTTCAGCATGTAGGTCAAGTAAATATCTCGTTCGGAGACAATAGTTCGATGAAGATCAGGGAATTCTCCAATCATTTCTGCCATCATCTGTTCCAGTAAATCCTTCTGTTTGCATTTCTCCACATCATCTTTACTGAAAGAAAGGTTAAGTTTTCTCAGTATCTGTTACACTTTTAAAGGACAAAACTAATATAAGACAAACTAATGAATAAAAACAATTGGGCGTTACACCTAAACAGTCTACAGTTCTCCTCCCCCAGTTTTTCTCTCCAGAAGGAAAAAAATCTCCATAAACCTGGACAACTTACAATACCTAACAATGCCTGTACAGTGAAGGAAAGGGAAAGAAAAGAGGTCACTTGCCTTTAGCTAGTTCAACTGGATTTTCTCCCTTCCCAACTTTAAAAGCTGACAACCCAATTCAGCAAAGCCACTAGGGCTTCAAAGGCAGGAGTTAGCATGGTGCCCCACTTTGAGTGTGCATTACTAACTATAGAAGAGCCCACACACAGCTCTTGTGAGGAAGCAGATCTGATCACTGAATGCACAGACTCTACTTAAGGAACAAAACAGGCACATGGTAATGCACAGTCTGAGGGCATGGAAAGAGATCTGCAGGTTCATAGTGTCAATCACAGGTCTTCAGCAGTGAAGTCAAAGTTATAAACTAATTCCCAGAACAGAAGAATAGCAAACAGGCAGGAAATGCAAAATAAGAACTGCAGGAGTAAATGTAAAGAGCTTTTATTCTTTTCATAGGTGCTATAAACCCTTCTGTTAGTACTCCTATCTGCAGGTCATAGCTTGTGGCAATGAAATTAACTGGTTTGGCATTACTGTCTACTAAAGAATGATGTCAAACAGGCTTCCTTTTGTTCCCAAGATGGAAACAACACTACAAACATCAGTAGGGCAAGCTAAAGAAGAAATGCTAGCTTTCAACAGACCCAGAGACATCAACAGATTGACAATTTTGATGTTGAATTATTACTCCATTTTCCATGGAATCTCATGTTGATGGCTGGATGTGGAACTTTTTAAGAATATACAAATTATTGCACTGAGGCCTTTACTCTCTTATTTACAATATCCATGCACAGTGGTGGGAAAGGTTTTATTTTCTGCATAAAAATAACAAAATAATAATTTAAAGAGTTTTTAAAAATATACTAGGAATTCTTCTGCACCTCATCTTACACTTCACCTGGAAGTAATGCATTGAAAGACAATTAAAGGAAGACCTGATATAGGTCAGATCAGAAAGACAACTTTCACTTCAAAAATACATATTATTGCAGCATAGTTTGTATATTCATTCTTCTCACTAACTTCAAAATTCATTGCATCAGGCTGGGTACCCTCATACCAAATTGAATAATTGAACAACCCACCCCAAACATAAAACATACGGGGTGCTTATTCGTACCTGATGGGGTCAGATAAGAAGCAAAGGCCCCAGGCAAGCTTGACTTTTTGCCAGAAGGAAAGTGCAGCAATTGCTCTCTTAAATGTAACAGGGATGGGTCGGTCACCGAGGTGGAATTTACAGAAAGGTACTTTACTGGCCTGAAAGAGAAGATACAAATAACTAGTCAACATTTCATACTGCAGCACAACACATTCTTATTAATGAATGCTAAGGATTTACTGTATTATACAAGGTATCTTAAAAAAGAGTAAGTAGTGTTATACTTCAACATAAAATATTTTGGCTTTGCAGTAGATAAAATTTACAAAGTAGTGCTACGTTACTTCAAAAAGGAATAAATCTGCTACACAATGCAATAGGTATTACAGTAAAAAACATTAAATTGTAATGCCACAACCTTGAAGCTACTTGTATTGAAGCAGAAGGCTTCTGATTATTAGTATATTAGGTGACAATGGGGCTCAATATCTGTATGGGTCTGAATAAAGTCTGAGGTGAACCAACTGTCATAATTTTGCTTTCACCTAGGATTTGTCAGAGTCATCAACCTTACAGCTGGTCATGGTAAAATATATTAAACAAAGAGTTTATGAGATAATAACTGATGCCAGACACCACGTGATAATGTGAGACTTGGCTGTAGCTCACACTGACAAATTTTAGCACAGTACAGAATTTCTAGAAAATTCTTTCCTATGCATAGTTGTTGAAAAATTTCCAGCAATTGCTTTAGAATAGGACAGAGCTATTTTTTTTTCTTTCCTACTTAAAATAGGAAACACTTGAAATGTTTCATTCTGGTCTAGAATGCTCAAGAAAAACCTTGAAGAAGTTTTCTTTTTATTAAGTATAAATACACCAAATTCCAGATTGTTTATCAGTAATGTTCTCTCAGATTTCCTTAATAGTACATAATTTACACAAAAATAGCAAGATACATTCTGCAAGATGGATACATACACAGAAAATAAATTTTGTCCCAGCCAAAAAAAGTAGTGCAAAACACAGCTACTATTTAGTTCCAGGTATCACTGCTGGCAGTAGTACAAAAGGTGATTTAAATTATTTAAAAGAAACTAAGTTATTAATGAAAACAAATATAATCAGAAATATCATCAGGAAAATGCCTTATCATTTGAAGCTTTTTTGGAATTGCTTTCCTACCACTTACGTTTACATATCTTTACTGTACCTTGAGGTACAGTTTGAAGTAGAAAATGATTTTTACTACTTCATTAGCTTCAGCACAGGTATGGCCAGAGTGCTCTTTTCTACGCATTAACAAAATGGTTTTATTGAGTTCAACTCTGGAAGCAAAAGGCCAGTAATCTGACCTCAGAAAAGCCATATCAAGTTCGCACCTCTTTGAAAGCCTCCCTGAATTCTCCTCCTGGGGCCATTCCCAGCTGTTCTGTGATGTGAGCAGAAACCTTCAGAAGCAGCATTTGCATCAATCCAGACATGACTCCGTTCTGGCAGACGAGAGAGAAAAACATGTAAAAAGAAAAAAGTCAACAGGCTGAAGAACGCATTGTTCACAGAAGTAAAAAACCCCAGTAATTATTTTAATGAAGAAACAGCACTGAACTACATTTTGGAGCCAATTCCCTGATCCATACAGCCCATATTTCAGTTTTTATCAGTTTACTTCAATGTCCAGCCAAAGTATTCTGCCTTTCAACAAAAATGTACAGCAGGTTAAGAAAATAAAGGATAACAAGACTTATTTCAGTCTATATTTACTCTGCTTGAACATAGTGTCTGAATACAAAATAACTTAATGGTTAAACATACTGTGTGTTTAATTTTTGTTAACCTATGTGGATACAAAAGAATAAAAGGACCATAGGAGCATGTTCCATTAAACGTACAGTGAATGCCACATCCTAGAAACACTGAAGTAAATAGGCAGTGTCGTAATCCCCAGCATGTCTACAATCATGAAAAACACTAGGCTGAGGATGGCTTAGATGCAGAAACACAGAAAATCTAACATCGTACAAGAAATTGTCTGTGATTTTGGCACACAAGATCTTAAAAGAGACCTCACAGTCCTGAGTATGAGTCAGTCCCACAACAAGATTGAAGGCTCTCTATTGCTTTTTTGAACTAGACATAAATCAAAACTCTTCTCTCGAAAAAGAATTCTCCTATATATATTAAAGCAAGATTTTCCGTTCCTGACCTTCCACAAAAAGAATGAAAAGAACATCTCAAATCTGTCCTTTCTGTCCAGCTCTGGCTGTCCTCAACAAGTTGCTTTTATGAGTAGAACTCAATTGTAGTAGTGTGATTTTGAAACTTATCTAGGATACCTGGTTCCTCCCCTAAAGATTCCCTTCCAATCAGCCTTCCTTCCCCACCCTGACCCCTGATAGGCTTGTCTATCAATCCTGGAATGCCAAAAAGACGTCCAGTGGTTGGTAGATTTAAAAGATACTCTGTACCCTTTAGGAATCATTGGGCTGCCCAGGTGTCCTTTGTCCTTAGAAAACTCCCCTCCCTTACCTGGTGGTGGACACCATTCCCCTCCCCTCTCCCCCTGCCCCCAGGTAAAAGGACTGGGACCACACGGTCTCGGGAGTTCCATCAGAGTTCCATCATAGCTACATTGGCAATTCCATCATAGCTTCATCTGGACTTCCATCAGCAGTTACAGCAGCTACTGTAGCCTCTTACAGAGTTGGGCTACAGTTCTGATAGATTCTGTTAGAGGACTTGATACATTCAGAAGTATGAGTGCAGGAATAAAAAGCCTGGATTAGTCCCTCTATCAAATCGACTCTTTCCCTCACCTCCGCCTCAGAGCTGCTCTGTGGAAGAGAAACCTGAAAGCTCAGACAAGTCTGGCCTTGCCTCCTGTGCCCAGTGAGCCTAAAGTGTCTCTGAGGTAACACAGCGCAGTTGCTGCTATTTGGTTCAGTCAGCCTCAGAGCCAGGAAAGCCAGGTTCGGTTCTGTTTGTGATATTGGCAAACACCAATACTCGATGAATCAACATTACCCATCCCAAAGCATAACCTGCACCTTGGTTACACATCTCCTCCAATTTGGCATCACTGCATAATTCTGCCAAAAGGGGCACTGCCCCTTCCCTCAACAAAGGCTTATTTCCTGCTATTGTCATCAGCTTCATAAAACTGAAGATGAGGCTACATAGGATAGCCTGACTTAATATAACTGCTGGAAGTTACCAGAGAAAGGTCCTGGTCTCCATTCCTTGCTCCAATGACCCACCCTGTGCCAGATTCAATGCTGTGTGACCTCTCCAAAGGCTGTGGGTGGGTTTGTGCTGTTAAATAGACTCAAGAGTTACTTAGGACCAGAAGTGGAAAAATAGAGGAGTTATATTCAAAGTTAGTTGATTGCCTGCTTTATCATACTACAAACTAGCAAGCATGGAAGAAAGTCAAGTGCTGGGCTTCTGGGGAGAGCCAAAAAAGAAACAGAAGTGTTTTCACAGCATCCCTGAGATCCAGTTAAAATGCCTGGGCAACAAAGGTTTCCAAAAGTTCAGAAAAGATACTCACAACACTCCCCCCCACCACCAAAAAACTAGGATAATGCAGCCTGAGGTTATTTGTTGGCTGATCTCTCCTTCAGGATTGATGCACCTGAAGTTGTATTTTTTACACTGTGACAGGAAGATTCATCCTGTTGGCTAACAGAGGGATGCATCTTTGAAGAGTTTCCAAATTGTCTGTGCTCTTAACCTGCATGAAACTTAGTGCCTGCCATATTTGTTTAGCATGAAGGAGAGATAAAGGTAACAAGCAGCTGTATGTAGCAGGAAACAGCAGCAACTGGCCAGTAAGGCATTGTCGGGGGATAAAGAGAAAAATGTACAAAAAATTATGAGAGCAAAACAGTAAAGGAGGTTATTATCCTTACTAGATTATACAGCGTTGTATAAAGGAAAGCTGACCTGAGTAGATGGCAATAATTTCTTAGGTTAGACACAACAGCCATAAATAAATATAGCCATGAACAAGTATAAAGAAATTTAACTGCACAGGCAGAGGGATGCAAAGCTATTAGCACACAGGAAAGAGAAAGCAAACCACCAATTTTATCAGCACAATGTTCAATAGCAATCAGAAGGCAAGAAGAACAATAGAGATTACAGGGAAAGGAACAATAGCAAAACATGAAAGCACTGCTGTACAATCTTTAGCAAACTCCTGCCTTGAAAGCAAAATACTTCAACTAGAAAACGTGCAAAGAAATACTGAACATATGAGAAGAGATTAAACATACTAAATACTCATGCAGCTTGGGAAAGATACACTATTGGACACACAACTAGCATAGAGACAGTGAAAAGGGCAGAAAGAGAGCGCAATACCCAGACAAAGAATACTTATACTATGTATGGGAATATGCATAACAAGTCACTGATCCAGCACTAAGCTCAGAAGCAAGCCATGTGTACTTTTAAATTTTTAAAGTCCAAATTTTTAAATTCCAATTTTTAAATTCCAAATTCTGAAAAACACAAATTCCCATAAAGGAAGGCAGCACAGCCTTGACACATGGAGCCTGGAACTTGCCTTCCTACTGCTGCAAGACCACTGGAGGTTAGACTCCAAAACACAACTGAAGGTAGCAACTAAACAGCCTGCTCCTGTCCATACGGATGTACCTATCATCTACCAATTCATGTTATATCCATTTTATTTAAGAGGCCTGTCCCTGTGGGTTGCCTAAACATGGAGGGCTGTATTGCACAGTGCAAAAGGTGAGCTTTTTTCACTAGCCAGAACCAATATTATCATATATTCCTCCACATGTAACTTCAGACAAAAAGAGGTTAAGCTATGATTCTGCTCACTTTCCCTTCTGTCCCCAGAGCAAGGTTTCTCAACTGCCCCTCTGTGCCAAGAGTAGCAATCTTACAGCCACAGGGAGGTAATGTAGCAAAAAAATAAGCCCTACTCAAACTATCACAGGGACATGGTATGGACATATGGGGATAGCAGAACCAGGAAGACAGGGAGAAGATAAGAAAAAACCTGTCTTACTAGTTTGGTTTAAGCCAACTGTTACTGCACATCTCCAGGTTATCCACATTTGAGCCAGATACCAGTCTGTTCCATGTTGCTTTGCTTAATGGAAAGCAGACACCTCTCTGCAAACTGTAAGGGTTTTGAAATTCAAGGAAGGGCTAAAGGAAGTCTGGTTTTAACCTGCAGCAGTTACTTGATAAGCTGTGAATGCCAGTGACCCATTGCAAACATGTATGTTTTGTGTTAACATTCTGCTTAGCTCCCAGCTTCAATTTTTAGCAATGAAATCCAATTTTAGTGCTTAATATTTATGTAAGTGATTACAAAAAGACCCCATTTGGGCTTTTATTCCTCATTTCCAAACTCAAGGATGAAAGTTGAAAGTAGCTTCAACTTTTAGCTTTTGGGCCTGTCTCATTTCAATGAGAGGAGGAAACTAAGGCATAACTGAGCAACTTACCAACTGGTCTGATTTTTATCAGAGAAAAAGACACTATAATTTGCCATGAAACAGTTGGACTGTTCTTTTTGCTTTTCCCTACATAATCCACACTGTTAGTGATTCAAAAGGGAAAGGTTGGGGGATTTTTTGGTGGAGACCATAGATAGAGAAATACGTTCTTCAAATGGCCCAATGTTCAAATTTTATTATTTGCATTATTCCTGCAAATGAAGTAAAGGAGACTAATACTGAGCTGTGAGAATAGGAAGGATCCTTGCAGTATCCTCTGGCTTTGGAGCCAACAGAGTCTGTGTTTTCTACTGTCTTCAAGCCCTGGTAGTAAGTGGTAACTGCAAAGCTGCCAACATGAATTTACATCACAGAGAAAAAGAAGTCTGCTATATTGTTTTCATTGTCCTTTTCCTCTTAACACAACAAAAACTGTTGCATGTAGCTGTAATATAACGAAAAAGAAGTTTCTGTGCCTGTTCACAAGGTCAGAAGACCCCCAGCGATACTGTTCCAGTTGTGAACATGCATTTTGGCTACATGCATCTGAGTAATCCACCTTACCTAAGATAAACAGATAGATGCAGCAATTCATGCAATATTCAAGTGTTTTGCAGTGTCTTTTCCTTTGATAGGGCATACATAAAGGAAACAGGAAAAAGGCATTATTGCCTAACTCTTCCAGTCAGAAAGCTTGCTCTGAGACCCTGAGTGTGAACACACACACTGCATAGGCAAGTGCTTCTGCATGCATGCAGATTATAATCCTGTGGGGGAGGGCAGCCCTGGAAATTCCCCAATTACATCAATAAAGCAATTTACAGTTACCACCCAATCAAAGTAACAATCTATTAATTTCTTCATCCCAATGACACAAACTCTTTTCACTACTGACTATGCACTGCCATTCTAGTCAAGTCTCCTGCATTTTTAAGTCAACTTTGTGTTTTTTCACTGTGCCTAGCTTAAAATTACTTAAAAGCAAGCTAGCTAGGTGAAACTGAAAAATACAGGACTTCTTTTTTGTACTCACATCCAGACATGTCCACATCAAACTGCCAGAGTAGTTAGAATTTGAATAGACTCTCACACATTTTAGCCCAAATTTTTCAGAATCCCCTTTTGTCAATTAGAAACTACTCAAAAGACAAGTAGATAGGTAGGAATTAAAGAGCAACACACTAGGATGAAGAAGGAATGCAGCTAAACAGAAAATACAAAATTAAGTGCTCTTTAAATAGCTGTGATACAGATGCAGATTGCAGGAATAATAATTACATTTAAATATATTAGTAAGGCATTAGAATTGCAAAGTTAGACTTTTGTCCTGCAAATGAAGCAGGAGGATTCCTGTCCTAGTGAAAAGTCCTCAATGCTCCATCTGAAAACAGAAAAAATACCTAAGCCTAGCTTTGCTGCTGTAATAGTACTCTCACCTACATCAACAGTATTAGGTTCCCAGCTGGTGAGAACACTGGTTCTGATTGCAATTTGACAAACTGCTCTTAACATAAACCTTTAATTCTCACTGTAGGAATCATACCTGCTTTATAGCTTGTTGAAGTTTTTCCAGATTTATTTCTTTGGCTTCTTTTAGTAATGTCTTTTCATCCATCTTTAACATAGAAACTCTGTACTGGCACAGTTCCACCACAACCACATCAGGCTGTACTTCTTGTATTGTCTGAAAAAGATTCATTTATTTATACTGCTTTAGAAAGGAATAAACAGAAACACAGCCAATATCAACACTTTAAAGAGAAAAGGGACCTTAAAAGCACATTCCAATAATCATTTTCAATTAAAAACCCAGCTGAATAGTAAATAAGAGTTCTCCAAATAACGATGCAGTGACAAAAATATGAAGGAAGGTGATAGCAAAATGTTGGTTACTGGATGCTTTGGGACAGGATAATGGTGAACATATTGTGCTGGGGAGGGGAGTGGGAAGAAACACTTCATGTTAAGCTTTACACATTCACAAAATTCATTTGACTGTACTTCTTGATATTTTGCAATCTGAGTTAGAATACACTTTGTGCCAGAACTGTCAACCCTGCAACCCTGGTTTTTGCAAGATTCCTCCCCCTCTAGCTCCTGAATAAAGCCACTCTAAACTGCAGAGTTTGCAGGAGGTACAATATGAAATAGTTCCTACTTGCACGATGGCTTCAGACCTATTTGAAGCCATAAAATGGAATCCAAGTTCTGTGTGGCATGGATTTGCAGGCAAATACTATCCAAGCAATGTAAACTTCACTGGCCCTTCCAGTACTGGCCCTGTATCTGCCTTTATTGAAGGGCAAGTACAAATATTTGAGCTTGGAGACCAATGTATTGCATCAAAAATTATTACTGTAACATATCTGCCTCTCATCCCATAGTGCTGACAGTCCTCCAACAGCCAACCAGAAAAGTCAGAGTCTGAAGGTTACAGCACAGAACCAAGTCAGAGACCTGGATTTCATTCTACTCAGTGCTAAGATGAAACATTAAAAAGATGCTGCTGCAGGGCTCACACTGAGTATTTACCTTTACTACATCCTTTTTGCTGCTGTCACTGAAGTGGGCTGTTCCAACCACATATACTTTAGAACCATCCTCAGTGTCAAGCTCAGTCACAGTGCTTGGTAAAGCAGGCTTTTTCTGCCTCTTCTTCAACTTCATCTCCAGGAGAATTTTAAATGCATCTGCATCAGCTATAAATGGAAAGAAAAACAGAAAAGAAAAGCACACATGATATAAAGTGCAGGTAAGTAAGACAGAAAATAAAAATGTCGCCACTAAACAGCAGAGCAGAGCTAAAAGGCCATTGATTTACCACTGTAATCTTACATTCAATTCTGAAGCTACATCATTGAGAGTGCCATCACTGGAGAGGCTGCCTCCAAGCATGGGTCTCAGTCCAGGTTTCCTACCCTGTGGACACTGGGACAGGTTGTCCACGCAGTTCAGTAAGGGAAAGAGAGAAGCTGTGTGGCAGGTGAGGTGGACAGAGAAGCAAAGAATACTTAGAAAAGGTATACACTAAATTAGAGAAAAAAAAAAAGAAAAAAAGAAAAAAAAAAGAGCATTTTTAAAATTCTAAACCCAAAGTGTTCCATTTTGGGATTCTTATTTATATAAACAATAGCAACACATGGACACTGGTGTGAATATGATGGCAAAGTCACCTGCACATACCGGCACATATAGGATACCTACAGTACCAACCTTAGCCTTTTTGGTGATTAACACACCAGGGATCAGTACACAAAGGAAAATTAAATCTCAAGAGGTACTGAGGTCAGGAATCCAATCATTCTTCCCTAGATTCAACAACTATCTAGGACCAAAATGGTACAATGTGAGTTTAGCTCCTTTATGTCAAGCTTGCTGTATGGAAAATAGGAGGATCTATCAGCTCCATCACAGTTGCTCGTTTAATGCCAGATAGCCTCACTGACTGAGACAGAGAAGCTTTAACTCCATGTCAATGGGAAATTAAAGTTGCTTTGAATGAATCATCTTTAAGCTGTAATGCATCTTAGGGGAAAAAAGTATCAAGTAGGAAAGCAGAGTTTTGTTTCCAACCAACTCTCTTTCTCTGGCAAGCTGCTGCTCAAGTTAGCAGAGGTCTCAAGTGGTCTCCAGAAGCCTGGAATAGGACCATAAGCCCAGGGGGAAAAAAAAAAAAGATTAGTGAACAGTTTGTAGGCAGGATGACAAAGATGCAGATAAATTACAGCCTCCTACCACACATCCATTTTATGAATCTGGTTTAACTGTGTGGCTCTGGCCTCAGTTCTGTCCCAGATATACTAATCTTGTAAGACTTTACGCTAAAAAAAAAAAAAAAAAACAACCCCAACCAAAAAACAAAAAAAAAAAACCAAACAATATAAAAAAAAAAAAAAAAAAAAAAAAAACAACCCCAAACCGAAAACACCAAACAAAAACCCCACCAAATTAAAAGAAAACCAAACAAACAAAAGAGAAAACCCAAACCCAAAAGCCAAAGCAACCCTTCAAAATCCTTCTTAGCATTCTAGCAACCAACTACTTCATGGTCAATACCCAAGAACATGGTGTGCTCCAGTCAGTACTGTCTGAGCTACAACAATGTTGCTGCAAAAACAGATAGTGATACTAAGGAGGAGGTAAGAAAAACATGACTGAAAAAGGAAGAAGAAGTAAGGCTGTTGCATCTGTAGCACCCTCAGTCATATAATTATAAAAGCAGCCATAGCAGATAAACAAAAACCCACCTAAGCAAATATCCTGCCTCCCACTATGGTCAAAAGTGGATGCTTACTGGAGAATATAATACATGGGGAAGTGTGTGTATACCTGTCTCAAATACTTTCCTAGCCTAAAGCCATTTATGGTTCAGATTCCCCCACCTGAAAGTGGTTTCTACACATTTGGTAACCCTTAAAGGGTGTAATTTCTATTTATTTTTCAAGCTTTCACCTCACACATATACTCAGTACTGGACTGAATTATGTTTTAAGTGAAGAAAAAATGAGATAATGGTACAGTACCCAATGTTATAATTTAAGGACACAATTAAGGTAAACATTCTCAGGAGCAGCTATGGTTTTTATTGACCCAACTTCTATATCTGAAGTAAAAAGCAACATAAAAAATTCATCTGCTTCTTTAGGTCTACATACACCTCCCAAAGCTTTAGTCAAGGCTCAGTTTGCTCCCAGGAAAGCTGAGATGCCTAGGAATTATTCAGCAGTGTTGGTGTTACACACTAATTTACCCTAAGGTGGTTCAGAGCCTATTATTTGCCAGAAAGCACAATCTGAATGTTCCTATTGTTCTAAATGAGCACTGCATTCATTAAGATCACAACAGTGTATCAATATACATAAAGCAAATCCTAAGGAGCCTTTGTTTTCTCCTCTTGAGAAAGAAATGCCTGTCATTATCTGATCTTACCAACAACAGATAAGAAGAGATACTCTTCCTGGGCTTCACAAGATAGTTTTGGTTGGAATACTTCTATTGCCACATCCTGCAGGCTTGCCAAAACATTATCATGCTAGCATGGGCAAAGCATTCCACTTGGGACAACTGATCAACATCATATCACTACATGACAGACTGTCAAAACAAAGACATATTTATGCATCACTGGCTTAGAAAGCAATAACTTAGCTTAAAATAATAGCTGAGTGTATCTATTAAATTTAAAAATATTTACTTTTGAAAGTATGGGCCCAGCAAACTGGCAATCGATATGTCACTGCTCTTTCCAAATTTGATTTACATAACTGGGCCTTGAAACAAATCAAGAACAGATTAAATCAGCTACAACTCCCTTAGCATCTCCCTTTTTTGCTCACAGCCCTGTCCTTTCGAGGTAAGGAAAAGATAGGGACATTTAGTTTAATACCCTTGCAGTATGGTACACCCTCCCCAGTCAAACCAGAAACATACAGATATTCTGTGATACACTTGACGTTTCCTTTGGGCCATCTTCAGGTGCATCAGAGGACGACATTGGATCTGCAGCAGCCTGTATGAAACAAATTCAAAAGGAGACTGGGAATTATAAATTCAAAAGGAGGCTGGGAATTATAATGAAATGTTTTAATACATCTTTCATTTTATATTATACATTATATTTGATATTATACATTACATTATAAAATACATTACATTTGGTAATATTCAAGCAAGTAAATAATTTAAGCAGTGTCATAGTTCAAAACATCTGTAGTTTTACAAATATTTTTTCCTAGCTGCCTGAGTATGAGAAAGAACATAATAAAAACTAACTAATTTATGCCTATTTTAAGAGATAATATTTGTACCTGACATAAGAGTTTTAAAATTAATGGGACTCCAGATAAAAAGAACAAATTTATCTCTAACACTACTACAGAACTTTCTGTGTTAGAAACTAAAATGTGCTCTGATTATTTTATACCATTTGACTCAACTACCAATCAGTATTAGTCTGTCAGGAGACTGGCAAAATTAATCACTACTCACAAGACTAAACACATCCATTCTAGAGGAGTCAGGCCAAGTATTTGTTGGAATAATTACACAATATGCACACATCAAATTCACACATCAAATCTTATGAAGTTCATATGCATGACGAATTTATACATATCAGAAGTCAAAGTCAAAAAGATATAAGGCATCTGCAGAGTTTTGCTCTCTAAAGAAACAGAAGGCAATTGAAAAGGTTCTTGAAGACTGATGCTTACATATTATCCCTAGAAATATATGATACATGTCTGTGGCTAATAAAAACCTCTCATTTTTAATTAATTGCAAGTTTTAAAACCTGTGCATACAATTCAAACAATTCCAGTAATTCAGCCAATGTCATTCAGGCCAGAGAGGCAGAGTTAGTGCAAAAAAGACTCAGGAGTAAGGGAAAGCTAAATTGTAAGCTACCTTTAGGCAACGACCTTAATTCAAGGTTTAATCAGAATGATTAATGGAAGAATTTGGAATTTCTGAAAAACACTAAGTCAAAAAGTGAGAGACAGGATGAGAATCCATCATTTAAGTCCTTTCCAAAGGAAAGACAATATTAATGAGTCAGCAAGCAGGCAGCCAACCTCTCCTGATGGATGCCAGCTTTTTAGCTAAAATGGCTGGTTCATTTACTTTGTACTTAACCTGGTAAGGTTTAAATCAAGGCTGTACAAAGCATATCCAATTGTTAAGAGCTTTCTACAAGAGCAATTATTTTCTTCTTGCATTCCATTATGCCAAACAGGAATTTTGAGAAAATAAATCCTGAGTGTCTTACCATGGCCCCATTGAAGGCAAAGAAAAGTTTATGGTACATTTCATGGAGTAAACTCAAAAAGTACAACAGCTTTAGAGTGCAAAGTTTAAAATACTCACAGCAACACAACATCCTTTCTCTACAAAGCCAAAGTCTGTTCATTGACTACTGCAAACTGCAATTACACTGCAAATTGCAATTACATTCACAAATCTAATTTAACACCAGCTCAGCTTTTGATCACAACATATGGCTTGACTCTATTGCTTGCATACTTTAATTCTAGTCACAACAATATTTTGGAAAAATTTATCCATCTGTAACATATGGAATTAGTCCTGTCACTTTTGCTGGCTTTGTCATCACAACATCACAACATTGTAATGAGCACAGCACTAGGCCACCACATTAGGAATCTGTTGTTCTGGTTTTTTAATAAGAGGACAAAAGAACCTATGTTCTTAAACTTCATAGAATAAAAATACTCTGAGCTTCACCTATTATACCAGAAAAAGGTTTTGAGATACATGGATATGAAAGGAAAAGGAAAGGAACAGAAAGGAAAGAAAAAGCATCTCAGTTTAATTTGGCAAGGAACTTCAGCCATGAGGTTATTAATATATCATCAATTTCTGTAATTTACCCACAGAACCTTTTTTCTCCTAAAGGTTTAATCTCATAGGTTAGACAATTGTCTGTAATTCCTCACTTGCAAGCAGAATAATAGAAAAGACCCATTTTAGCTTTTGTAACTGGAGGGAAAGTGAACGGAAAAGAACCAAAATGCATTAAGAAAAATAGCACTCAGCTCTCCATCCCCTTTTTAAAAGGGGTCTTACACTGCCATTCTCAGTCCTAAGACTTTGCAGAACTTGACCAAGAATGAGTGGAAGAACCTGATTCAGTCTTGACCTTCCCTGCAATTGTACTGAGATACACACTTCATCTCCAAGCCCTACCTCAGGTTGTTGCTCCTCTTGCATTACTGAAGTGTAGGCTTATTTTCACCAACCACACAAGAACTGCAAGAAGTAAAAAGAAATGGGAGCAAATTAACAATTAATGGCATACCCAGAATATTGCTCAAGAACTGGCAGGGGAAAAAAAAAGTATTTCTACAGTCTCTAATAAAGATTGAAGTAATAAAAGCAGCAAACAGAAGAAGCACAAATGTCACCTCTTCAACTTTACTGCCGTTAAAAGAACCACAACAAAACAACAGCAACTCCCCCAGAAGAAGGTAAAACTAGCCTGTCTCAGTATGGTTCTTGAGGTGGCTCTCAAGCCAGAGCACAGTTTCTGCAACAGCAAAAATCTTGCTCAACTTAAATAGTAGTTCTGTCTTGTCCATATGAATTACATCAAGACAGTTTTTAGGCAGATTTTAGGAATAATCTACATTTCTAGGACTTCATTGCTGCACAGAATAGGAAAGCAGTCATAATGTTAATATTCAACTATAGTCATACAAGTTGTTTTATCATCATCATGTGACCACATATTTATGAATAAGCCAGGGTTAGAAAATCAGTCAGCTAGCATCTGTGTGACAAACCCATGAAACTAAGTTTTCAAACCCTTAGTGAATGGTTTTCATGTCCTAGTTTAACAACAGGGATGAAGGAATCTTAAGAGTCCGAAGTTCTCCCTGAATCTGGCAGAGTGCTGTGATTGGATTACACAAGACACCGAATGCATGATTAGTGCTCATTCTGCTTTATTCTCATAGCCATCCCACTAATGTTGTAGCATTCTAAGAAAGTGCTGCTTCTTTACTACAGCATTTTGGGCTGCCTCCATTTGAGCTATTTCATAGTACATGTGAACAGTGTTTTATTTTATTAAATAAAGAGAGAGCAATCCTGAACAACTTACTCAAAATATACCTTTGCAGTCCCGCTCTGAGGAGTGGACAGACAAGTTTGGCTCCTGCCCTGTGGTCAAGGGAGGCTGGAAAAAATCTGGCTGGCATCTGGGTGACAACATACTTCAGCACATAAATGTGGTGGTAAGCCTCCTCCTTCCTCAAATACAATCACCTGCAGTCAGATTAGTGCTCTGCATTCTGGTTTCTAGAAAGCTGCTTTGCTTTCTAGCTTTGCTTAAAAGAAGCTCCTTTAAAATAGCCTGGGCAGTATGAAGCAAGTGTATATAATTCTGTCCACTGGCACATCTCCCTCCATGCAGCAGAGGGATTTCAGGAATTTGTGCCTTTCACTGTCCACTGCTCATGGTCAGCCACCAAACTGGAGATCACAGCTGCAGGCTGGGGAAGAAAAAAGTGGAGTGACCAAGATCCTGGCTTCTGCATGGTCTCTGGATCAAAATCCCCATGAAACCCAACAGAGCCTCAAAGCTTGAGCAGGCAACAGCTACAGACAGCTCCTGAGCTGCAAGGCAAATACCTCATCAAAACAAAAAAATACACACTGCACACAGTCCAAGAAGTTCATTAAAACAAGCTATTCAAAAACATGCAAGAAGTCTGCACAGGCAATAGAGGCCTGTGGTTTTGCTACAAGGCACAATATAATTTTAAAACTGGGACCTTTGTGCCTTCCAAGGAGTCAAGTCAAGGAAACCTGGATGTCAGAGTAAGCTGAAATGGCAGGTGAAGCTGAACTGCTCTTCTGCTTCAGTATTTCCACAATTTATGAGTGGTGTGGACAGATCTAAAGCAGCACAGCAGAAGGAAACCCCTGCTTTGAGACCTACAACCTGACTGGGACACACCAGCCCACAGACACCTCACTGCAAACAGTTGGTTTTGTGGGATTAAGTAAACTCAGCACCTCTTTTTATCCTGTCCTGTCTCTGATAGGTTTAACTACTTGTTGACCTAGGCAGTAAACACACTGGAAAGCAGGCTCAGTTTAAAAAACCCACCATTTTCCACCCCCCCCCCCCCCCACTCTACCAAGGCATTTTTAGTTCAGATGATCAAGGAGCTGCAGGAAGAACTGCAGCACAAAAACTTGAGGAACAGCATGAAACAGGGATGCTGAAACCAACTGCCCTCTGAGAAAATATTTGTTCAACTACACCATCACTCAGAGTGTACCAATACTCTGATGCTCAGCTTGGACTTGATTCTCAATTGGTTTGTGTTCTTCTGTCAGTGAATCAGCTGGCCCTAAATACAACCTAAAGTTCTAAGCTTGATTAAGGCCTGCTAGCATTTGAAAACATGTCTCTTATCTACAGAGTGCTCTTCAAAATAATGAACTGCAAGTTTTGTTTAAAGAATAGACTCCTATACAGAAGCACAAAAATGGTATTTTTTCCCACCAAGTGACATTTTAGAAAACTTCACCCCATTCTCACCACTAACTAAATTATATGTCTGATACTGGAAGGGGGGGGTGTGCAGAGAAAGATCTTTAAAGTTCAGTCATGCTAACTAGTACCAGTTTTTAACTGACCTATACTTTATACCTTTGGGGAAAACAAGCTGTTTGTTTCCAGCTCACTGTTTTACTGCAGTTCCCAGCTCCAGCCTCTGCAGAGAATCCATGGAATAATACTTCCATGGCCAGATGAGAGAATAGGCAGCCACAATGACAGGCAAGCCTGCCACCGTTTTCCTCTAGGACAAGTGGGCCAGTGGGAATCTCATGAGGTTTAATAAATGCAAGGTGCTACACCTGGGTCAGGGCAACTCCCCATTATCAATTCAGGCTGGGGCTGGAGGGACTGAGAACAGCCCTGCTCAGAAGAACCTGGAGATGCTGGTGGATGAGAGGCCAGACATGACCTGGCAATGTGCACTTGCAGCACAGAAAGCCAACTCATCCTGGGCTGTATCCAAAGCAGCGTGGTCAGCAGGGCAAGGGAAGTGATTCTGTCCCTCTGCTCTGGTGACACCCCACCTGCAGTGCTGCATCCAGCTCTGCAGTCCCCAGCACAGGAAGGATACCCACCTGTTGGACTGAGTCCAGAGGAGGCCACCAAAATGGTTAGATGGCTAGAGCACCTCTCCTGCAAGAAAAGGCTAAGACAATTGTGGTTGTTCAGCCTAGGAAAGAGAAGGCTTTGGGGTGACCTAAATGCAGCCTTCCAGTACCTGAAGGGAGCCTACAAAAACCACAGAAAGGAACAAGAGATTTAGTTACAAGAACAAGGGGGCATTTTACAAGAGCTGTAGTTACAGAACAAGAGGGAATGGCTTCAGACTGAAAGGGCATAGATTCAGATTAGATGTCAAGAAAAAATTCTTTAGTGTGAGGGTGCTGAGGCACTGGAACAGGTTGCCCAAAGGGGCTGCAGATGCCCTGTCCCTGTCAGAGTCCAAGGCCAGTCTGAATGGAGCTCAGAGCAGCCTGGTCTAGAGACAGATGTTTCTGTCAACAGCAGGAAGGCTGGAACTAGATGATCTTAAAGACCCCATCCAACCCAGGAATTCTATGCTCTTGTTTTCAGGTGCTTCGATCTGCTCAAGTTATGCTAGAGGTGCAATTTTCCATGCAGAAGACCTTTTTCTAGACTCACTAGAGTACAGAAAAGGCTGGGTTCTCAGCTAGCAGCACCCTCCTAAGCAGCACTGGAAAAAGTCCATATATTTTGGGAATTAGTAAAATAACTCAGACTCCGGGCTGACCTAACTCATTCACCACATGAAAGACACTATCCTTGTACATCTATGTATTCACAGAAGGTATATGTGTGCTATGATATTTGAAATATAATTTGAAGCCTCAGAGAGAAGACTGAATGTGCCTTGCTGTTACACAGACACCAACTGAAGTGCACAAATCTGTCTGCACTTCCTTCTACCATGTCCAACAGCCAGAAAAGGGACCGGTTCAGATGAAATTCTGGCAACCATCTAAACAATTTATATCCATGCATTTCCAAATTTCTTGGACTTTAATTTTCCAACCTGTGTTTTGGGCTTCTTTTAATTTTTTTTTCAAGTTTTCTTTCCTAAAGAAATGACACAAGGTAACAAGGCATCTTATTTGTTTGTGCTTATTCACCCATAGGTGAATTTGAAACAATTTTGGCAAGCAGGGAAGAGTCTCACAGTCATTTCAAGGTGCACGCAGCACTGCTCCTCCTGGAGAAAAAGATCACTGAAGATTAGAGGAGGTGCATGTGAAAAAGAGGTGGTCAGCAGAACTTGCCAGGGAACAGAATGAAATTCAATCCCAAGTTGAAAAGCCATAGGCAAAAAAACCTGCTCAGACAATTATTTACAGTGTTCCATAATATGTATACCGCAATATCTCAACCTCTACTTACCATGAGATTTGGCATGAACATGTGAAACCAATCAAATTCCCCTCCTCCAGCTACTTCAAAGGCCTGTAAGAGGCCCTTGTGAGACATATTGCATACTGAAAATCTCAGACATGACAGTGCACTTCTTTCAGATGCTCTGGGAGATGCAGCTTTTAGGCACGTGTAAAGATCAGAGATTAGGAAGTATTTCTGTTCTCTTACCTGGCAGGAGACTGTCTTAATCAGGGATTCATTTTCCTGCTTTGAGTACTAACCAAGAAAATTCCTGGAGCTAGAAGAAACAAAGAGGAGTCTGATCTTGCTCCCTATAACACAGCAAGATCACAGAATCACAGAATTATCAGGTTGGAAGAGACCTCCAAGATCATCAAGTCCAACCCATGCCCTGATACCTCAACTAGACCATGGCACCAAGTGCCACATCCAGTCTTTTTTTAAACACATCCAGGGATGGTGAGTGCACCACCACTCCAGGCAGAACGTTCCACTACTTTATTATTGTTTCCATAAAAAATTTTTTCCTAATATCCAGCCTGTATTTCCCTTGGTGCATCTTGAGGCTGTGCCCTCTTGTTCTGCCAGTTGCTCTGGTGAAAGAGACCAACCCCACCTGACTGCAGCCACCTCTCAGGGAGTTATAGAGAGTGATAAGGTCACCTCTGAGTCTCCTTTTCTCCAAGCTAAACACCCCCAGCTCCCTCAGTCATTCCTCACAGGGGTTGTGTTCCCAGCCCCTCACCAGCCTCGTTGCCTCCTCTGGACACACTCCAGTGTCTCCATGTCCTTCCCAAACTGAGAGGCCAGAACTGGACACAGAACCCGAGGTGTGACCTCACCAGAGCCAAGTACAGGGGAAGAATGACCTTCCTGCTCCTGCTGGTCACACCATTCCTGATCCAGGCCAGGAGGCCACTGACCTTCTTGGCCACCAGGGCACATGTTCAGTTGGCTCAGATCAGCACCCCCAGGTCCCTTTCTGCCTGAGCACTGTCCAGCCACACCGTCCCCAGCCTGTAATGTTGCAGGAGGGTTTTGTGGCCAAAATGCAGGACCTGGCACTTGGACTTATTAAACTTCATCCTATTGGACTCTGCCCATCCATCCAACTGATCCAGGTCTCTCTGCAGAGCACTCCTACCTTCCAACAGATTGACACACACACCCAGATTAGTGACATCTGCAAATTTACTAATGAAAGACCCAATATCCTCATCCATGTCATCAATGAAAATACTGAACAGGACTGGCCCCAGCACAGACCCTGGGGGACACCACTGGTGCCTGGCCCCCAGCTGGATGCAGCACTGCTCACCACCACTCCCTGGGCCCGGCCATCCAACCAGTTCCTAACCCAGCACAGAGTGCTCCTGTCCAGGCCACGGGCTGCCAGCTTTTCCAGGAGTGTGCTGTGGGAGACAGTGTCAAAGGCCTTCCTGAAGTCCAAATACACAACATCCTCAGCCCTTCCTGCATCCACAGAAATTCAGTGGGTCACCTGGTCATAAAAGGAGACCAGGTTGGTCAAACACGACCTACCCCTCCCAAACCCATGCTGCCTGGGCCTGATACCCTGGCTGGGTCTGATATCCTGTAAGTGCTGTGTGTGACACTCAGTATAAACTGTTCCAGTACCTTACTGGGTACTGAGGTCAGGCTAACCAGCTTTTAATTATCAGCATCCTCCTTTCCATCCTTTTTGTGAATGGGTGTCACACTGGCCAGCTTCCAGTCATCTGGAACCTCACCAGTGAGCCAGGACTGTTGGTAAATGATGGAGAGCTGCTTCATAAGTTCATCTGCCAGCTTCCTCGTCACCCTGGGATGGATCCCATCTGGTCCCATAGATTTATGAACATTCAAGCAGCTCAGCAGTTCTTTGACTGCCTCCTTCTGGGTAACAGGGGGACCATTCTGCTCCCTAACACCATCTACAAGCCCAGATTTTGCCTCTGAAATTTTCTTGAAAGAACTCCTTGATGACCAAATCTCCACCTCAAACACATTTTTTCCAGGCAAGTGGAATTCTTGTGCTTATTGCATCTTTGTTAGTCTGAGGGGGGCTGCCATTCACTGTGCCATTACAAATTGTTGTTTATATTCACATGTGTGAAAAAATGAAGCCCTCTTGCCAACTGTTACGATGCCTAGGCAACCAAACACGAATTTTTGAGACCACCAAAATTGCAAACCGAGAATTTAGCCATTACTTATCTTTGTTAACAGGCAGTTATTTCCTCTCAGTATTTTCTTGTTCCTACAGCACACACAGGACAGCCATTGCTACTGAGAAAAGCAGTGCCAAAGAGGGGCTGTATTTTTCCCATGTACATGGGCATTATTCTCTTTTCCCCAAAATAGCAAGTTCAGAAAGGAACACACAGAAAAGCTCAACATCTTCTAGTAATGCTTACACTGCACAGAGGCTGGCAAAGCAGAAGTAGAAAGAACTCCCTGTCATGCTATTTCACATCAACTTTCCAGTTTTCCTAATATAAACCAGCTTCAGCTGCACTTCTTTGCACATAATCTTCTCATGAACTCATTTTTCATGCTTGATAGCCTCAGTCAACCAAAGCGGTTCAGTTCTAGCTTCGTATTTAGTTATCTGAAACCCTCTTAGCTTGCAGTCTCAAGAACACAAGAGGTACATGCACTCAAAAATCAGGGCTTCTAGTAAAGCAAGTTAAAGGACAAAAGGCCCTTTTCTGTTTAATTTCAGTGAGGTAGTTCAGTGAGAAAATTCAAACAACCACACAGACAATTCATTACAGTATCCTCCTACAGTAGGGCTAAACTTGTTCCTTTACTGTCTTGTCTAAATTTGCTTCCTTCAGACAGTGATTCAACTGAATCGATAAAAAAGCTCTCAGAAAACCTCTCATGCTTCTATGTATAAAACAACATAGTCAGCTACTTTCTAACAAGATTTTTATTGGATGTTTTCCTCCTTCTGAGCTATACAGAAATTCAGAAGCAGCACTTCGTTTCCTCAACACATTGAAACTGTAAGAAGGAAAAAAAAGTTGTCTGTAGTCCTCTAATTGCTCTGCATTTTCTTTGTGCTGCACACACATCAGCTAGTAAAGAAACTAGGAAAGGAGTCACCAAACTACAGCTTGTTCCACCTTTTTTTGAAAGGAACAGGCAAAAATTTCTATGTTTGATCCCCTCAACAAACAAGTCTAAATGTATATATTAGTGCTTTTGATGGCTACAATATTCACCAACTTTGCAGAAGGTACCCACATCTCTTGGTACTCGAAGTGTTAATTCTGCAGCCTCTGAGATAGGATTGTATGCACATCCCTGTTTGACAAGGTGTAAATGCGATGTATGAATGCTTAAATACATCTCCAGATCTGACTTCTAGTAGCTAAACAAGAAGTAAGAAGGCTTGTGGAACTTTCAAAGCATTTCAGTTTTGCAATTTGAACTTGGTTTTTAATCATTAGTCCTTCTAAGAGCCCCATACATCCCACAGGGCGTCACTTCCTCCTAGTAATGAGGCAACACCACTCATCCTTGTTCCTCTAAAATTGCTGTGGGAATGATGAGAATTTGAGAGCAAGCTGCCAAATAAAGTGGGAGTCCTCCAGTAAGAATATAGCACACCTCACAGAGGTCATGCTACAACTGAGCCAAGACTGACCTGAACTGGACATAAGCCACAGGCACACACAAAAGACTATGTCACAAACAGACTCAGGTGTGAGCCTTCTAACACCAGTATCCCTGGCCAGAACAGAGCTTCCATCAGCTTGGCAGGAGATGCAGCAATAAAAATTGTATCTATGTGCATCAAAGTGTGCTGTGTTCCCTTCATCCTCTAAACCTACAGTTTCACTAGCAATAGATATTTGATTTAGCTGGTATAGACTGTACACTTTACAGTCGTATTATGCACTGCATAAGCACATATCATTTGAATGCTGCTACCTTTTAAATATAAAATAAGGATCACTTATTTTATGTAAACAGGAGAGGCATATCAGTGCTTCAGGAGATACAAACCCAACTTTTCTCCTACTGTCAAACTGTTACACTCTTTACTCACTGTCTGAAATACCTAACACAGCACCTTCCACGCTTAACATTTAACCTCCTAAGAAGACAAAACCAAAATAACAGATACCCACAGATAACAGATATGGTGCTTAAGTCTCAGCACCATACTCTGCAACATAAACACAGTATTTAAGATTGGTGAGGCTTTTTCCATACTTATGCACAGAAATCTTACAAATGTTTACAAACAATCATCAGCTCCAAATGGTGTCTACTTTGTTGATAGACTGCTCATAATCAGAAAGATGCATCAGCTGAAACCTGCCTGCCAATTAATGTAACAGCCACAAATTCAGAAACTGGAATGTATTTCAAAATTATCACCAAGGTGACCTACTCCACATATTACATGTTATCTCTTTGACACAAACCCACGCCTTTGAAACTCAACTGAGCAATTGGTTCTGTAATCCCAGATGGTTGTAGAGCATGGCTCTGGTTTCTGATGACTCAGAAGTTCACAAATTTCAAAATGCATTTTTACCCTCTGAGCATCAATGAGGTGTTCCTACAACATGAACTGTGCACACATATGCAGCCTAAATTCAGGTACTCTGAACACTACAGTCAACTTCCATTTGCATGCTTTAAAAGTCAAAATATAAAAGTTAAAGACAACTACATTCATTTTGCTTGAAAAAAGGTGTTGAAACATGAAAATATGTGGCCTGAGACAGTGAAAACATGTTTATTGGTGAAAGACAAGAAAGTATTCTCATATGCATTGCGGTTTTACAACTTATTGCTATTACACTGACTGGGCTACTTGATGCATCAGGATGCTAATGCACTGCATTGCAGATTTATGAACAAACACTAGCCCAAATCCCTACTCTTAAGAGGTTGCAGAGGTTGTAAAGATAATACTAAATTTAGAAACATGGGACAGAAAGACCACAGTGGCTCAAGTCTGGACAGGCACTCAGAAACTGACAGTTTTAGAACCTACACATCCATCCAAGCCACTTTCCAATTGTATTCCAGTGTGAATTATGTGAACTCAGCAAAGATCTAGAACCAAAATAATTTTATTGGACTTTCCTGTATCCAGCAGCTTCGGGTAAGATATCATCTCCTTTCTTCAGGCCATGTAAAGCTATGAACCAAGTGATAATTCTGGTTTTGGTAAACCCTCTGCAAAACACTCCCAAGCAGAACAGAAGGAAAATAGCACAGCTGTTGCATGTGTATGGAGTTCTACAAGCAGCAGGTTTTCCCCTCTGTTCATTACCTACAAGCAGCAAGTGAAGGAAATGGGTGAAGAGGTTCTGCGGTGTCAATGACTGTCTGCTGAAACATGCAGAAGCTGCCTCTCAAAAATACCAGCAGAGACATTCACTTTTACTATTATAAACATTTTGAAACACAATCCTTACAATGGCAAAATTGAGATTTCAGAGAACAAAATAATTTGCCCAACAGCCAAGCACATTATTTATCAGTAGTATTATTCTGTCCCTTTCATCCTACTCTCCAAACACTATCTGTTAACAAGCTGATCTACTCTTTCAAAATCATTAGGTGAACACAAAGCTGAAAACAGTTACGTGACATTGGGCCCAGCTTCTGGCAACAAGTAAGAAACACAGCTCTACTATGGCAGGGAACTGAAGAAAAACTGAGACAAAGCTCCAGGGTAGCAAACTCCAGCCTGCAGTCACAGAAGCCCCAGGACAACACTAACAACTCAGTACTATCAGCACACTCACAGGAAAGCTGTTCTACTTCAAAGTCCATCCAGCTGTTGCACCATTCATTTAACCTGTAAAGGACTCTGCACCTAACAAATTCAGTATATATATATATATATATAAAAATTGCTATTTCCAGACTATCTGCTGCCTTTTCAAGAAATGAGGAAACCCCTCAGCAAGTCCTGATCCCAGTTCCTCACAGGTAAGCCTTCTTTACAGGCTACACTGTAACTGGCTGTCTTGCTGTCCTTCTGAAGGACAGCTACCAGTTGTGCAGCATGCCAGATATGCATCCTAGCAAGGCAAGACCAGGATCTCCAGATGCAGTACACAGGTGATTGGACACTGTCTTTAATTTCACCAGCAGTCATGGTGTTGTTCAGCCGTGGTGTAGGCTCCTGCTCTCTCTCAAAAGCAGGCACACCCTTCCTGAGATACACAGACCTCTCAACATACAAACACGAGTTGCACTGTCCCTAGGGACAGGGTGATTTTGCAGACAGTCTGAAGGGCTTACCCACTGGAAGACACACTCCTGGAGCTCCAGTGTAGTACTCGATATGCAGAGTCATCAGAACATTTAAATTCTTGCATGAGGACATGCTAAGTTCCTGCATCCCTCAGTGATTCCAATCAAAACTGCAAAGCAGGTAAACTACAGGCAGTGGAAGGAAGGAGGGAGTAGAAATAAGCTCCTCTACTTTTTTTTTATTATTAGAAAAAGAAGTGTACAGGAAGAGAACTTTTCACTGAGTGTATGCATGTTTTCATATAAATCTATAAATTAATAGTAGTTAATATAGTGGTTTATATTAGAGTTATGTTCCCCGAGTCCTTTTTTAGAAAGGGAAAAAAATACTCACTGAAAAAGTTTTAAGTTCAAATACAGAACCACAGTATTAACTAACATGTTCAATTCACTTGAAATTTGAATGGCCCTTTAAAAACCATCAATAACTAAAGGTCTGATCTCTGATTCAATTCACATAGGTATTTCCAAATATGTTTCTAATCTAGTAACAACCATCCCTAAGAAAATATATTGGTCAGATTTTGTACTAAATCATCTAAGAAAAACAGCCAGTGTCCTGTCTCCTGACAGGAGAAGGAGAGATGCAGAATCCTTCTTTCCCACTGGCACTGGCTGGCAAAGCACCTGCTGTGATATCACTTCAGACAGACATAGTTACACACCACTCCCATTAAATCTGGAGCACACTTATCTCTGGCCTGCTTTCATTTCTACATTTCCAAAGACTGCCCCAAATCTCTTCCTGCACTTTTCCTGACTAGCAAATAAGGAAAAAGAAGATGCTTTCCAAATAGTATTATTTTAAAAAATCACTTATATGAGTCTCCCACAAATAGACGTCAATACCACGTGGCACATTCACAGTTGTGGCGGCAGCAGCAGCAGTGTTTCATCATATTTACCATATGGAAGAAAGAATACACTGAAAAAAACAATCTAACTCTTCTAGCATCAAGCTACACAATATCCAAGTGTACAGTTAAGATGCCAGAGTGTCAGACACTGAGGACTGAAATTTGCAATAAGTTACTTAAAAGTGAAATTTAAAATGCAATAATAAATTCAAGTTACTGAATCTTGGAAATCTACTGACTGCCACCATCAGAAGGGCACAAACCAGTGCCCTTTTGGGCAGATTTTTCAATTAATAAATTCATTTAGCTTAGGATAATTAGACAGGTGTTTTTCCCCTACTGTGTAAGGTTTATCCTCTACTAAAACACAGTAGAAACACCCCTGGATTCAGTTTGGTTTGGGGGTTAATTTTTTTTTCCCTTTACTCTGTTAGCTTTCCAAGAAGGAATAAGGTGAACAGTAGCTGCACAGACACGCATCTCTACAAAATGGAGAGGTGTCATTCCAGACACCCGGAGTACTTCCTTCGACTAGTATTATCACCACCACACTTGCGGAACAGCATCTAACTTGTAAAAGACCATCCCGTTCTCTCACTTTTCCAACCCATCAGCTGCAATTTTCTGCAAAGTTTTACCAAAGAAAAATACTCTCTCTTACTGAATGCTCGCAAAAACCCCCACTTCCGTTGCACGGACATATGCATCAGTGCATGTATTTTCCTCAAAACAAAAGCCCAAGCTATGCCTATGACACGAGTTATGTTCAAGAGCTAGGTTAATTTGAACAATTTTCAGAGGTGAATTCAGAAAAAGCCACAACTATTTAGAGACAAAAAAAAAAAAAAAAATGAAAAACTGTGAGTTTCGGCTTTTCCGCAGCTCCTCGCCAGAACCAACCAAGTCCCACGCTCTTACCACCAAACACCTGGATCAGGAGCGTTGTGCCACGTCCGTGAACCCTCAAGCCAGGAACAGCGTTAAGGAAGGAGCCGAGGACACGGGGGCCCGGGACCATACAAGCGGCCCCAAGAGTCGCATTTCCCCACAAGTTTCCTGCCCAGCCGCAGTTCCCCGGCGGGCAGGGCAGGGCAGGGCAGGGCAGGGCAGGGCAGGGCAGGGCAGGGCCCTCCTCCTGCCCCGCCAGTGCCGCCGAACGCCCCAGCCCGCCCGCTCCGAGGCGGAGCTCGCCCGCCTGCCGGGAGGCCGCCTCCGCCCGGAGAGGCCCCTCGGCCCCGCCGCTGGCGGGGTCACCGGCGGGGCAGCGCCGGACCAGCCTCGGCTGCAGCTCCCTCGCCAGGCCCGGGCAGCGCTTCCAGCAGCAGCAGCAGCGAGTAGGGCCGCCGCGCCCCGGCCACCTCCCTGCCCAAGCGGGCGCTGCCCGGCACCACCTCCGGGTCGGCACCTGGAGGGGTAGGGCCGGGTGTGTTCCAAGGGCGAGCAGCGAGGGGACACGGCCGTGCCGCTCGTAGCCCCCCTCCCCTCCTGCGGGGCACCGGGAGAACCGCGACACCCCCCATGCGATCCCCCTTGCACGCATCCGCCGCGACCGGGGTCGGCCCCACCACAGCCCCGCCACCCCCGGCCCGGCGGGACGCGGCAGTGCGGCCGCCCCCCGTCCCCGCTGACCTGCCGTGCTGGGCGATGGGAGCGGCAGAGCCGCCGCTGGCCAGGGCGCTGCGGGCGGAGCGGGCGCGGGGCGCGTTAGCCGGACAACGTGCTGCACGAGTCAGCGCGGGGCGGGGCCGCCGCGGGGCACCCTGGGCGCTGTAGTCCTCCTCCGCTCGCGGTCGCGCGGCAGCGGGCGGCAGCGGACTACAGCTCCCAGCCCGCCGGCCCCGCCTCCCCTCGCTGTCCCCGCGCGGCTCCTCCGCCGACAGCCGCTCCGCTCCGGCCCGGCGCCGCGCGGCCCCCTGTCCGCGCCGGCTCCAGCGGCCGCTCCGATCTGTGCCGGCGGACGGGCCGCCAGGGATATGGGGATTTCTGCAGGAGCCCCGGAGCGGAGCGTGCCGGGGTGCTGTCAGCGCGTTTCCAAGCGCCTTCCGTGGGGGGCGGGGGCCCTTCTGGCAGCTAATTGAGCCACGTCTTTGAGGCTGCTTCTCCCTGTTCTGGTGAAGCAACTCTGCGGCCGTGGCGACCGCTCTCAGCCGAGCCCAGCTTGGTGCAGGAGGTCCGGCTTGGCACCGACCTTCAAGCCCTGGACTGGGAGCCAGCAGCGCTGCCCAGGTGTCCGTGCGTGCTGTGGCTGCTGGAGGCGAGCTGGCACACGTGTGGCTGTCCTTGGAAGCCCTGTGGAAATGCGTACAGGTGTAAGGAGTGAGAGAAGCCTTAGGGCTTGGACTGCACCGGGTGTCCGTGTGCAAACACGCCGTGGATCTAATGAGGACTCGAATTGCGGGGATATCACACTCAAACGATGTCATCGCTGGAGTTATCCTCCCTGACTTCCTCGATGTGCAGCCCTGCCTGCTGCTGCTGTTCTGTCCCTTCGCTCCCTCTCGCAGTGGGCCTCCTGCTGGAAAAGAGTTAAATATTTCACCCACAAAACATGAAAATTCTGTCTTACACCACCTGTTTAAGTACAAGGGGCATTTGGTGATAGTCCAAATTACTAGGCTGACACATAAAAATATTCTACTGGTCAGGAAAACATTTGTTTTATGAAAGTTGTGTCAAGAGTTGATTATAACTACTGTTTGTGGCCTGGAATTGTCTCTATACTTTTCCTGCTTTTCTGTTCTGTTTCTGATAAGTCACAGTTCAATGACTGTATGGCTTTAACATCCATTTAGTCCAAGCACACATTTGTTGTCTAAATACAGATTCATTTCAATAGATGTAAAGGTGTGTTTTCTGATCTTTTCTTACTTCACATCCTGGGTTAGTTTAGGATTAGGCTGAGCTTTGCAAGTATGTGGTATGTGGAAATCAAGCCCAGACATGTTGAAACAGTTGGGAGTTTTACTTCCTGTTTCAACTTGCTGTAAAAGCACAGAGCGGGCATTTAATGTATGAATGATCAAAATGCACCAAGTCAAATAAGGTGCAAGCTACACAGACCTTCAATTCTGAGGAAAAAATATCCAATATCTGACATAAAAGGAAGAAAATTTCACTTTGGACATTTTAATCTAGTGCTGTACACCGATTCCAAATATATTTGGGTTTTTTTCCCCCAAAACTGGTGAGTGAAGGCCACTAAGAAAGATGGGACACTCTACTAGATCAGAATAAGTTAGTTGATGCTTTTGGGGAATGTTCCCAGTGGCGTTATTGGCATCCAAGGACATTGGCCCTTTGAGGAGTGTCATTTCTAGGTGCAGCTGTTCCCCCTGACCATAGCTGCTTGCTTCTGAGTCTGCTTCTAATCCCAGCTCCCTGGCCTTGCCCAGCCACAAGCCTTCCATGGCAGCAGATCCACCGTAGGGCTGTCCTGTAGCAGGTGTGAACAGCCCTGTGAACATTGGCTAAGCAGCACGTGAAAGGCCCTTATGCTCAGCAGCCTGAATATCAAGTTGCAGTATTGTCCTTACAGCTGATCAAAGGTTTTATCCTCAGATTTGCTCAACTATCAGTGTGTGCCAGGCTTATACTCAAGCCCCAGCTATTTGCAGTGTCATGTGTTTCGTTCAAGCTGATACTGATACTGAGTGACAGGTCAGTATTTTTTTGACTGCAGCTCCTCCTACTACACCACCAATGGTGTTTTGTTCAAACTCTCTGATCCCCTTGACAGACTACAGATCTGTTCCCAAGCTTCCCACTGCTTCAGCTGCAAATGTTCAGTGATTTTTTCTGGTCAGACCATGGGAGCACTGCCTTAACTGCAGGAAAGACCTCACCTAATCTGATCTGATTGACAAGCCCTGTGCTCTTGGGAATACTGTGAACCTTGATGGCCTGATTTTATTTTAGCTCATGATACTGCATCCTGATTATGTCAACTTAGTTCTGTATACTTCAGGCAGTGTTTCCTTTGCTGGCTCAGCAAGAGCTGTGGTGGCTGAACATGCCTTTACAAGGACCCAAGTAAGATGCAAGTCTCTACTGACATGAAACTGTGGCTGGAGATTCTGCCTGGGCTGTTTCAGCTTGGTCTGTGGTGTACTACACTTCTGAAAGTGGAGAGGAAAGGTTGAAATGGGAGGAAGTTTATCAAAAGCAAGGACCTTTGCCAGCAGGATGTATTAGAGGTGCTCTTGTACCAGGACTGTGCCAGAGATCCCTCTGACAACTGTGGTGTGTCTCTGCCTGACTGTAAATTGTGAGTAATGAATGAGAGTTGTGGTAATTGAACACTCCATTAATTAGCAATTGCAAGATGGGTCACTCGTGTCTTCTGAGAAGCCTAATGTGACATGTAAATCCTGTTCTTAACATTTAATACATTGAATATCATCTTTTAATGTTGCTATTGATGTGGGATTGCTTTGAGGTCAATGGAAAATGCCAGTAGCAAAGAGAGGGCATGGTAGATCGTTCCCAGATTTCTTCAGTGTTTCAACTCTACTTAAAATGCACTTCTTTTTTATACTGACACTGAGCCTCACAGAATGATTACCAGCTACAGCACAGTATATATGAAGTAAATTTGTTGTGTAATGAGCCAGAAAGGCTCCTCATGAACATACCACTGTTCTTAGGCATAGAAATTTCCAGGAATTTTTGGGATTTCCAGGGCTAGGAATGAGGAAGGGAAGCTAAGCACACTTCTGCCTGCCCTCCCTTCCTCTCCTTCCTTCTTTTTTCCCTCCCTTCTGCCTTCATCTTCCATCCATTCTGCACTCTTCTCTCTATTAACAAGTTATTTTTACATAAGGTTTCTTAACAACTGATAGGAGTAATGGTGACATCAGCCAGAAGAGCCAGAAGAGCTTGATTGTCTTCAGTGATATCTGGTTTGTAGCAAATAGAGACCCAGTGAAACATTTGAATCAGTGTCTGATCAGATTGCCAGGGAAGGTACCAGGCTGTTTCCTGGATGGACATACGTCTGTCCATGTCACAACATGTTCTTAAGAACTTTTAATAAAGAACAAATCACTACTACCACCCAAAAAACTCCCAGACCTTGATCATTAGGAATGTTATTCAAGCATCTGACCTAAACTGGTGTTTGCTTGTATCCAAGCTCAGTAGCTCGTGCTCTGTGGGACTGGAGGCCAACTTCCTCTTCAGCAGCCTTCACCTGTTTAAACATAGTCACGTCTTCCCTTGCCTTCTCTAGATTAGTAAACTTTAAGACTTTCTCCGAGTCCCAGCCTCATGGATACTTGACTGGGGTCGGTCCTGCGCACTGCCTGGAAAACTTACCTGGCCCCCTCACTGCTGAGCACTCGCCAGATCAGCAGAATCCTTCCCCACCATTGCTGGCGTTTCCAGTCCGGCAGCAAGGCGGGGATGTTGTGACCATGGCACATGGGGATACAGGCGGGGGCGTTTGACGGGCGGGCTGGGGCGGAGATACGGGGGGGGGGGGGGGGGGGG